>JAJJWW010003455.1:0-1200000 GCA_023531295.1 Papaver armeniacum | reverse complement strand
TCAAACACCAAAAAAAAAAAAAAAAAAAAGGTTAGCAGATAGCCGGCGTCCCCTGCTGGCGGCCCCGACCGGCGGCAACTCTGGCTGCAAGTCCGGCATTCCTGCTCACCCACCTCAACAGAGTTTTTGTTCACCCACGTCAAACTTCTTCACACTAAACAGAGGTATTGTTCACCCGCGTCAGGGATCGTTCACCCACTTCTGCTCTCGTTCACCCACATCAGAGGACAGTTTCACCGACGTCAGAGGTTTCGTCACCTACGTCGGAGTTTAATTCACCCACGTTAAAAAGCTGGCCACCACGTCAGCAAAAGGATCCAGTCAGCAGGCGCCACGTCTGCATTTAGATCCAGTCAGCAGACAACGCCACGTCATCAGAAATACTTCAGCACAAAATGGTGCCACGTGGACTGCCACATCAGCGAACATGCATGTTAAACTGGGTGCCACGTCACCTGCCGCCACATGGCCTACCACGTCATCAGTTTATGCCATGTGTCATGCCATATCATCAGATAAGTCTAGTCACCGACCGCATGTCATTAATCAACGCCTACCACGTCAGCAATTGGTCCAGTCATCGATAGCCATGTCATCAGTCAGTGTCTGCCACGTCAGCAATTGGTCCAGTCAGCGACCGCCACGTCAGCAATTTGTCCACTCGGTGACTGCCACGTCAGCACCTAGTCCAGTCGGTATGGCACGTCAAGGTGCCACATCAACAGTGAATGCCATGTCAGCAAAGGGGCCAACCAGCGGCTGACACGTCACCGACGGTCATCAACTCCATTACCGGTAATATTCTTCGGCAACTGCAGCGTTCAGGCCGACTCCAACCCCGGCGGCTAATCCCGACGGATTCCAGGCGTCCGGTCATCTCCGTCCGGCATTGATGATCCCGTGCATTGCGAAGTAAAAACGCTTCAGTGGTCCTTGAATATTTCAGCCCTGATACTTAATTCTTCCGGATATTTACACCCAGCGAGTCATGCCGAGCCAACTCAGTCGAGCCGAGCTAATGACTCGGTGAATTTATCCGCCCCAGATTTTTTTTGCTTGAGGATATTTTTATCCCACTACATGGGCTTAGCCAAGTACAACTATTTCTTGGGCTTGGTGGTCGATCTTATTTCTTTGATATCTACTTCATATGACGTCCGAATTGGATGATTTTTAGCTCGTTGCGATCGTATCTCGATACCCTACATCATGAAGGTAAAATTTTTACATTTGGAGAAGAATATTTTTGGTACAATCACATCATCATCATGTTTGGAGCAAGGCGCTCACTGACCAATTTTGTTTCCTCAATAACTTCTTCTTCGTGCATCCAAACTGAGTGATTTCGACCTGTTGAGATCGTATGTCAATTTCCAACATCATGAAGGCGAAATTTTAATTTTTGAAGAAAATTAAATTTTTAGAAATTTAAAATGGCAACACCGGAAACGGTCGCATTCAATCACCAAAGGAATGCTACAGTCCAGTTGATCGAACTGCTGTAGTCCAGTTCCTCAGCAAATACTGCAGTCCAGTTGATCGAACTGTCCTAGTCTTTTTTTCGTATAATTACCACAGTCCAGTTGATCGAACTGTTGTAGTATGGTTTTCCTCAAAACCGCTTTAGTACAGTTTCCCCACAACTGCTTTAGTCCAATATGATCGAACTTCCGTAGTTCAATTTCTCAAAGAATCGCCTGATCGATTTTACTTATAATCATTACAGTTCAGGTGATCGCATAAATAAGTTCTGTGGCAACTATCTTCAATCCAGTTTTGATTCAACTGGTGAATTCCAGTCCCGCAGACAAATCTAGTTACTGAGTCAAGCCGAGACGCTAAGGCAACTACACTAGTCATCGTCGCTAGAAAACATCAACATAGCCAGTGGACATCCTAATCACCTCGTAAACGAAGCCGCAATACCATGACTCATAAGGTACGAATATAATTAAATATATTTTTGCATCATTTCATATAATCATGCATACTTTTGTCCACTGGGACACCTGCAATGTGGCGAGCGTTTTCATATGCCAAGGCATGTGAAGATGCACAAATCTCAATTCTGTGCGAATCTGGAATAGTGGGATTGGCCCCCTACGCGAATTCCAGATAGCAGAAAATCTTTCAACATCATTCCATGCACGAGCAAGATACAGCAAGGTTGTGCACCCTTGTGCGAGCATTGAGCAGCATGACGATCACTGTCTTATGGGGGCGAGTTGCATATCACCTCAACATGGATGACCATCACTTGGGGGAGAGATAAGTAACACCTCATGGTCTAAAATAACTCTCTTGGGGCGAGCTGCGTAACACTCCATACGCTTGGGGGCGAGTTACATAGCACCTAAATGCAATGCGGAATTCAGCTTCTGAAAATCGAAACAAAAGGTAACCCAAACTTCTTAATCTTCCAACGAGTTACAGGATTAAGAGGGGGCGAGCATATACCATAATATTTTGACACAATTATTGCAATCAGTAATGTTAAACTGCTACAGCAAAGTTGATCGAACTGCTATAATCCAGTTCCTAAGTAACTGCTGCACTCAGTTGGACGCAACTAATGCAGTCCAGTTTTGCTCATCCATTCTGTACTCAGTTGGACGCAACTGATGCAGTCTGGTTTTATTTATAATTGTTACGCTCAAGATTTATCGAACTGTTTAAGTCTAATCCCTCAACAGCTGCTGCAGTCCAGCTCTGCTTGTCGCTCCTGCAGTCCAGCTTATCGCAGCTGCTGCAGTGCAGCGTTGCTCACTCCTTCTGCAGTCCAAATGACCGCAGCTGCTGCAGTGCGATCTTGCTCGTCGTTGCTGCAACTCAGCTGATCGAAGCTGCTGCAGTCCAGCTATGTTCGCAATTCCTGCAGCCCGATTCGGTGATCGCATTTCTTTGCGATCTTGATCTTCTTGCTGTCACTTCTGCTGCGATCCAGTGATCGAAGTTCTTCGTAGTCCGGCTATGTTCGCAACTCCTGCATCCAGTGACCGCATTTGCTGCGGTGCGATCTTGCTCGTCGCTGCTGCAACTCAGCTGATTGAAGCTGCTGCAGTCCAGCTATGTTCGCAATTCCTGCAGTTCAGCTGATCGCAGCTGATGCAGTGCAGTCTTGCTCGCCGCTGCTGCAGTCCAGCTATGTTCGCAACTCCTGCAGTCCAGCTGACCGCAACTGCTGCAGTGCAGTCTTGATTTCTGCTTTATCTCCATTTTAACAATTAACTTTGCTCCACTAATCGTTCTCATCTCTTCAGTCAATAAACTAGACTATTGAATAATTTAATTACTTAACTAGATAGATTCTAATACATAGTAACTTTTTTTTTGCCGATATGTAAACAAAAACTATTTAATAGTTAAAGAATGTTTTACGGGAATGACCAAAAGAAGTAATTTGCCAAGCCATATGAATAGGCAAACTCATTTTACCATTATGAGAATCATTAGTTATCATTTATTCAAATCTAATTATTGAAAAGAGGGTCTGATAAGTGCATAATCTACTATAATTTAATGTCAAATACAAGGTTCAACTCGTGAAAAATTCATAAGTAGTCACCTTTATCTTAGACAATTCCAACGAGCATAAATCACTCAACTCTGACACAAAACGAAGAAGTTATGATGAAGAAGTGAAATACTACAAGTGGCGACGGATCATAGACAAGGTTCAACTCGTAAAAAAATAATAAGTAGTCACCTTTATCTTGGAAGATTCCAACGAGCCTAAAATCACTCAACTCCGACATAAAACGAAGAAGTTATGATCAAAACATAGAAACCAACATCGATTTGGGAAGAGAAAGAAAAAATGTGTTTTAGACTTGCTTAATATGTGAACAATTAAGTTTCATTGGTTTTTGAAGAGGTTAAGTCTCCATTAGTTGGATAAGGATCAAGATGAGGTGAAGATATTTGATGGTTATCAGGTTTTCAAGTTGGATAGACATTCAGAGGGGGTTCTTAAAGCCTACATAAAGGGGAATCCATATACAATTTCAATATAAAAGTTTTCTTTATAACACAAAGAGGAAAGATGAGAGGCTATCATAAGAGATTGGGGTTTTTCCCTCACAGGGGAGAAACATTGTGATTTATCGTTTTATTTTCTTCTTGTTTCTTTGAATAGTTAACTATTTATTTGATTATGGATGAATTCAAAGTTTTGAATAATGAAACCCTAGTAATTTATAAAAGTTTAAATTTTATTATTTGTTGTATCTATCGTTTTTATTTATTATTTAAGAATTATTGTTGGGTGAAAAGGCGAGGGTACCCAAATATACCTCAAGCTAAAAATTTTCCTACCTATAAGTCCTTTCTCGAAAGTGATTGTCTATGGACTGAGTCGAGACAATACAACTAATCGGTTCACACTTCGTGTGATCGTCTATGGATACGAGATCGAGACAATACAACAACGAAGTATGTTACTTGATAAAAAGGTTTGGACTTAACCAAACACAATAGGATTCACTTATCAAGTAAATAGGAATTAACGTTTGTGTGATTTACTTTAATTATAATAAAACAATTATAATGCGGAAATATAAAGTAAATGACACAAGAAGATTTTGTTAACGAGGAAACCGCAAATGCGAGAAAAACCCGGGACCTTGTCCGACTGAATACTCTCAGGATTAAGCCGCTACACAAAATTACACGTAACTTCGTATAGTTGAGACCAAGCAACTAAACCTATAGTTCACCTAGTTACGTCTATATTCCCACGCCTCCGACCTAAGTCACGTACTTGGAACAATTCTTTTGGTTCGTATTCCAAACAGTAAAGGAACAACAAATCTGTTTGGTATCAACTCTATTCAACCAAGTGATATGAGTCGGACAAAGGCTCTTCTGTTTATCTTAACATAAACTCCTTCGTCAGGTCCTTACATCTATCTTATGCCGATCTACTCAATTAATCAATCCAATTTATCACAAGGATAAACCGATTATTAATTGGATCCTCTTTTACCGAAACAAGTATTGTGCACACCAAAGATTATGAACCTACAAATCAGAAATCTTCAATATCTTCTTTGTATTCAAATATTCTCAGATCTTCAATAAACACCTGCACACAATCACTTGAATGTGGAGTCTGTTAACAATGGATTATCACAAGATCGTCTTTAGAACTAACAACAGTCTAAAGATCCCTGTTGAAACTCTGAACTAGTTTGAGTGAATCTTATATCAGAAGAGAAGATTCTCAAGCATAAACAAACTAGGTGCAATCAAAGTTCAACCACCGTTAGTCAATCAAATCAATGAAAACAAAAGATAAACCGTAATTATCTAGTTTCCCACCAACGGTACTAATAGAGCTTGTCAATCCCAAATAAGACTTTAAACTGAGCGGCCGTAAGAGATTTCTCCTAATTAGGTTACTCTCCACTCCAAATAGGCGGCTTCACCAGTAGCAGCACAACAAGAGGTAGTTTGTTGTTATGAAGTATTAGTTTGCTAGAAAGGCAAACTTCAAGTATTTATAGACAAGGAAGTTTGGACACCAAGGAATTTCCAAAACCGAAAATATTCTCAAGATATTCATTAAAGTACAAATTCGGTTTCCATAATTCCTGGAAATGCTCCATCCAAAAATAATGATCGAAATCTCTCAGAAAATCTCTAATTAGTAAATGCACATTACTAATTCTCATTTTCCTAAAAATGAAGTTAATAACCTTAATTAAAAGATTCTTAACTTATTTATGTTTCGATCCTAGGATTCTCTTCCCTTAGCTATTAAGGAATAACTTTGAAAAATTAAATAATAAACATTCATAGCACGTGTTCAAAGTATGTCGACATCTTAACTTTGTAAGTTCTCTTTCACACTTACAACCTTGAAACCGATTTGCCACACTTCGAAACAAGTTTAGAATTGGTTCATCTGACTTTCAAGAACTATGTGATTGATCAAATAACATTCAATCACAAATCATGGGTTTAACGGTTCTACCAAAACAAGTTTCGGTTCTACCTTCCATGTGAGTATTGTGCATAGTCACACTAGCTTTCCAAAATTCGGTTGACTAGGTACTAGGATCGGTTCCCGACATATATATGGTATCTAACTTATATGTGTTGCACATGTCCATAGGATCGGTTCCCCTTTGCCTAAAAACGTGTTGCACATGTCCATAGGATCGGTTCCCCTTTCTGCTATAAACCTTACTGCACCTCATACAAGGATCGGTTCCCTTTTGTGATGTACTGCACCTCTTACTAGGATCGGTTCCCCTTTCCTATATTTGGTCAGACATAAAATCACAAACCCGATCATACCATCTCAGGTGATTACTTAAGATCGATTTTACTAATAAAAGTTATACCAATACATAAGTCAGGCCTTTGTGAATAGTTTTACCAAGAACACAACGAGTCATGAACAGTTATACTAAATCACACATATTGGATGTTCACAAGATATGCAATGAATAACAATCCCAATAACGCCTGGCGATTTCCTTTTTGATTCACAAACAAGTTTATGAAATTACTTCCTTAGAACACATGTAAAATATTATTCCCTATGATGAAATCCTCACCTCATACCCATACATAATCACAATAGCATTCAAATGATTATGGCGATGTCTTATCTATAAAGTTTAATGGTTAAGCAATAAACCTCGTATTGTATTCCTTAATACTATGTCTATCTAGAGTTCAAATATGCTTCGCAGTTTTGTTTTCAATATGCACGACTTGAAAGATACGTTAGGGAATAAAACAATTCAAGTCAAATATCACTAACCTCAAGTGGAAGGATGATTGTTGTCGTTGTAGCTCCTTGCTTCTTCAAATCTTCAAGTCTTCGCAATACTTTTAAAGTCTCATTATCCTAATACTTTCAAGCTAACCTATACGAAGTTGACTCTAGTACATAATCAAGCGACTCTTAACATGAGTTTTGGTTCACTAAAATATGACAACCAAACTTGACATACCAACGCTTGGTGGGTTTAACCAAGCTATGCTCTAACATTGGGTTATTTAATCGGTTATTTAAATCAGTTTATTAATAATTTTACTACTAGTAGAGGGGGGGTGATGATAGGTGTTGTAAAACACCTTAATATTTATCTATTGTTTATGCTTTCTTTGTTATTTTTCGTGTGAATTATGTATCTTATGTCTGCTTTTGAGTTTTATAGGTGTTTTGGAGTCATTTGAGTAAAAGGAAGTGGAACTCGTCTACATCCAGGGCTTCTTCTCAATCATCTTGAAGAGAATGAAAAGACGGACCCAACAACGAAAGTATGTGGCCATTCCGACATCATATGAGAAAGTTATGAGCAAAATGAATGATTAAGCTTGTCAGTTTCCTAGAGCTGACAATACAAGAAGAATTATGCAAGAAACTGAATTGTCGGTCTCCTGAGACTGACGGTTGAATGGAGAGTATTGGGGTAGCCCTTATCGAAGTCACAGGGTGTCATTATCCGGGCCAATCATTAACCAATCCTGAGCATGAGAGGAATACTAGAGGCGGCTAGAGATTCCTTGTCAAATTCAGACAGGACGCCGAGAAGATACAGAGTTTGGGTCACCTTGGCTCGAATCTGAGAGGGTGTTTTTGTAAACCAGTGAAGAAGAATTTCTGGGAAGATTAAGGAAAAGTTAGGGTTTGAATGGATTGAAGATGAAATTCAGGGTATTTGTGATTGCAGTTGTTGCTGCGATTGATTTCATAAAGTTGCAGAAAAGACCGAGGTGGAAAGAAGAAGGGAATGTGTTGATCTGTTGATGGTGGAATTTGGTGTTTCTGTGAAACAAAATCCGAGAGATCGCCGTTGGATGAAATTGAAGTTAGGGTTTCTCTGGAACTGAGACGAATTTGATATGAAATCGAGGTCTTACTGTGATGATTGAAGGCTGAATTAGACAGGGGTACACTCAAGTTTGAGTTAATAGAAGATTTGAGTGATAGAAGAGAAGATGGTGCTGTTAATGGTGATATAGATTGATTCTGGTGGTGAAGGTGGTAATACTGGAGATTACAAGGCAGTGGTGGTTGTTTCTGAGAATGGGAGTTGCAGCTGTTGATATCAAGCAGGTGCAGGTGATGCCGTGGAGATTAGAAATGGGTATTTGCTTTGTGCGTGTGCTGCTGCAGGACAATAAATGGAGAATGGCTACTAATGAGACTTGAAGCAGACAGTGATGTTGTAGCTGTTGTTTGAGGCAGAGCTGAAGAACAGGAAAGAATCTATTGTTGCTGACATTACAAGGAAGAATAGATAGTGTTGGAACTGACAGATGCAAGAGGAAGCTGAAATGCAGGGAATATGGCCAGAGCTGAAGAAATGGAGATGGTCCTGTAGCTGGCATTGAAGCTCAAGTCTTTGTGATGATATTGAAACTGAGATGGTGTTACAAAATCAATGCTAGATGAATGTTTAGGAGCTATAATGTGCAGTTCTGCAACAATGGAGTTGTTCACTAAAGATGCAGTTGTTTGAGTTGAGTTGTATGCAATTGATAACAGGAAATGCAATGCAGACGAAGTGAAGCTGGTGTTGCTGTTGAAGTGACAAGGAGTTATAGGCCGACGCAGATGCAGTTAGGGACAGTGCTCGTAGAGAATGGCTAATGGTGCTATGTCGCAGGTCTGAGCTGCAGAAATTGAGTTGAGCCATATGGAAAAATGCACAAGGATGAGTCTGCAATGGGGAGTAGTGTGAGCTAATGTGAATGGTTTGAGTGCATTAGATGAATGTATGGGATCCAGAACTGTGCAGGGAAGTGCAGAAAATGAGCTTGTGGCAGTGAGCTGAGAATGCGAAGGGAAATGATTCAAGTCTGTAGCTGTGAAGGGATAGATTGGGTAGGAGCAATGGTGTTGCTGCCATGGTTCGTACGCATGAAGTGAAGCCTAGGCCTGGTAAACAAATGAACGGGAATGAAGAATACAGATGTATGTTAAGAATTTGCAGGTGGAGCTGAGCTGCTGCTATTGGCACGAAGGAGTTAGCTGACTTTCTGGTGTTGCAATGGAGTCGACCTGGTGCTGTTGGTTTGCAGTGGATATGGAGCAGTTGAGTCTGACGTAGGAAATCGAACTGGTGGATTAAAAATGCAGGGCAGTGGTTCGAGTTTGTTTGGTGGTGCTGGATGGAATGAAAGTGTAATTTGAGTTTGCTGGGCAGAGTTTTGGTGGTGATGAAGATGGGAGAGGAGATGCTGAGAAATTGCATCTGCGGCTCAGGAAGATGCGATGCTACTGGAGCTAGATTGAATGAGGTTACAGGGAGTTATGAAGCCAGAGAGGTCGAGTTGTGCACCTGGTGCAGAGGGAGATATGGTTGTGGTTTGCTGTTGCGCGAGTCTATGGCATTACTTGGAATGATTGGAGAGTTTGAGTGATACAAGGAATGGTTCTGCCATTGAATTGCATTATTGAATGGGCATGATTGTGAATGAAAGATAGTGCCAGTAAAGGCCTGAGCAGTTTTGAGTTTCTGCAGAAACAATGCAAAAAGTGAGCGAAAATGGCGAGCCAGTGAGCCTAGCCCGGAATGCCGGAGTTCAGGGATTAAAGTGGGGATCATAATATTTCAGTGAATCGTGAAGGGGGTATGAGTCTAATGCAAGAGTCGGCTGCGGCATATATGAGTTTGGAGTTGCGCTTTTAGGCACGTTTTCGCAAGAATTCAAGAATTGGGTTAGATGGTTCATATGTGATGTATTGCTCTGAATTGTGAGTGTATGAACTGCAGAGAAGGATAGTGAGTTGCTTTGGGAGTTATGGTAGTCGGATACGGGTTCGGGTGGTGGAGATAGTTTTACGGTAACAAATTCCGGACCGGATTCCGGTGATGATGTCAGCAAGACGGCGACCAGTTTTGACTCGAATTTCCAGATAAGTTATTTTCACATATGGGTTTTATGGGCTTGGTGGACCACTTGGAGATGGATTTTGAGAAGACCTAAATTTGGAAAGAGTATCCTTTTGGAATGGAAGAAGCATATAAATAGAAAAGTCTTTCTCTAAACCTAGATATCTCCATTAGGGAGGCTTCTACTTGTTTGCTAGGGTTTCACATGATAGATTCTTCTAAACTCTTTGTGATGATTTCCAAAAACCCAAGTAGTTGATTTATTTTTATTGGTTAAAGATGTAGTTGGATTTTGGAAACCAATTTATGATTTTTATGAATTAGTTTTCTCTCAATATTATCGTTTGATTTCTACGGGTTATAATAATTGCATGATTGATGTATTGCAATATGATTGAATGTTTGTTTAGTTAAGTCTAGAATTAATTGAACTCACATCCATATCTATAGCTAATTTAGGGTTCATCATCGAGCGATAACCTTGAATACGAGTAGCATGATATGATTACGGCTTGTAGTGATACACTCTTGTAGTCATATGTAGAAGTTGACCTTTGTTCGAATTGTTTGCGCAATGTATTTCAATTGCATTGATTAGCCTATTTCTGAAACTTAATGCTCCTACGAATTGAACTTAATTAGTGCAAGGCGTTAGGTTATTCTTTAGGTAGAATTCACATACACAGCTCTAATGTGTGTGTTGATGACTTAGGAAATTTATGGAGTATTCTTGCAATAAGATATTCTAGGGCTTTTGATGATAGCGAGATTAAATACGAATTCTAATCATACATTCAAAACTTGTTTACAATTGAAGATGAAACCTTTATCCAATATTTTCACATCCTTGATTTGCGTGTTTACTTTTTATTGTTTTGCCTTTATTTTATTTTTGTTTAAAAATAAGAAAATCCCCCATTGTTTTATATAAGAAACCGGAACATATTGACAACCTAAGTCCTCTCTGTGGGAACTATCCTTTCTTGCCCTTGCTATATTATATATTTTGAGTAGTGAGAAAGTGTAATTTATTTTTGACGCATACGACAGCGATCAAATTTTGGCGCCGTTGCCGGGGAGGCAGCGTTTGTCACTTGTTTTTGGTTTCTTATTTGTTTTGTTTTTTTGTTTTATATTCTTATTCTTTGGTTCTTAACCGCGTTTTGAGAATCTCGTTTCAGGTACCGATTTCTATGGACGGATCATATTGGAGCAATCAATACGGCTTTCAACCTCAACAATATGACAACTATCACCCTTACGGGGAGTACAATCAAAACAATCCTTTGGTTATGGTCCAAATTCCACGTACCCTTTTAGTTATTCTCATACATACCAACCTTTTTATGGTGGGTATGTAAGTGAGCAACTAAAAAGAGGGGATGGTATTTGTGCTCCTATTAATATTTCCTCTAGTTTGGTAGATGAAATGCAACAATTTATGGACAGCATGGAGTCAGTTCGTAGACAACCAAGCATGGAACCAGTTTTATCGACCGAATGTGCTCATAGTATGTTTAGCCCAATTTCTGATTGTAGTTATGATCATTCACCCATTCAAAGGGAATATAATTGGCCTAACAATACTGAAGTAAGTAATCTACTTTTGCCTTGTCGAACGAGCTTTACAAACAAATGGAACACTATATCCAGAATTTGGATGGATCACTCCAAGAGCTTCAAAGAGGTGTTTCCGACGTAAGAAAGGGCATTGATGAATACATAGAGGAGATGAATAATTATGTTGAAAAAGGCGAACCTTTGGGGACTTTCATTGATAATTGTGTAGTTAACTCAACTCTTGATCGTATTAATGATCATTCACCTATTCAAAAGGATGAGTTCGAGATTAGCAACACTAAATTCAGCGAGGACCAATCTTATGTTGACTATGATAGTGACGGTGATTATGATACATTTCTTGAACCAACTCATGGTGATATCTCCGAAGGGTTTACAATGGACTCTTTTTGGGACCAAGATGAAGACGAAGAGGAATATGTCGACACTTGTGTAGATTACTCAAGCATTGATCTTAATAATGATCAAGAGCCTATTCAAAGGGTGGAGCTTGAGGATGATGCATTTTCGAGTGTTCTAAAAAAGTTCCTTATAACGAGATTTGGATCCGCAAAAGAGTGGGTGCCTTACAACAAGGAGGAATATGTTGAGAATGAGACCGATATGACCAATATTGTGGAAGACCCAATTGAGCTTGCAAATGATTGTAATGATGATGTTTATGTCGAGATTTTGGTTAAGGCGAAACGGACGAAGAACGGTTGCAAGGTTTGATAGAGGACCATGATATACAAGAGGTGAGTAATTCACTTGAGTTTTTCAAGGATGAAGAGGATTCTGTGATACAAGAGATTGTGCAAGGTTTGTCTAACCCGTTTCCTGTTGTTTCTTCTCCTTTACCTCTTATTGGTTTGAATGTATGTGCTTCGAGAATATTATTGAATGACTTTGTTTCTCGTTTTCCGCCATTAGAGATACTTGATTCTCATACTATGCAGGTTTTGAAACAAGAAACCGTGGTAGTCCCTGATTTCTATATTCTTTATACACTTTCAAGTGTGGACAAGAATAAGTGTGGGGGAAGCTTTTATCGGTTGATAGCTTCGTTTCTGTTTTATATTACTAATATTTGTGTGAAGCTAGTGTTTGCAAAACAGGTGGAAGGATCCTCAACTTTTCAGGTTATTAGTGTATGGGGAATCAATCTTGCAAGTCGGGCTGACGACTTTAAACCAAGCGCTGCATGGGAGGCAACCCATACAATGAGTATTTCTTGTCTTGTTTTTATCTTTTTCTTGTCTTGTATTTATTTTTTCTGATTTCTTGTCGCATATCATGTAGTATTTCCCACCTTGACTTTCTTTGGACGATTCAATTTACATTGAGGACAATGTAAAGTTTAAGTGTGGGGGAGTGGTTAAGCATTTGCATTGTAAATTTTTCTAATTTTTCAACGTTTGTGTAGTGAATAAAAAACTCCAACTTGTGGTTAGTTTAGAGTCACATAGTATACATGTCGCTAAGATTACATCGAGATTCTCATAAGAGTGACTGAACTTAGAGATGAAAGAGAACATGATCGGGTTTCTTACTTGTATGAGAGTTAAAGTTGGATTTAACAATGCCAGTGGCAAATAAGGTGCAGAATGAATTTGGTATTAGAGTAGTGGTCCCCTATAGTGGATACTACCCATGTTACATCATGAGAGGCACCGACCTTCAATTCTTTGTACCTGTCTAAATATGTGCTTTTAGAGTGTGTGTCACCGTACGTAAATTCCGGGCAGAATGGTGAGATGCCCAACCTCCCACCATAGAAGCACTATTTTGATCTCTTGAGTGTTGTTTTTATCAATCATGATGGTGACATCAAATTGCTAACTTACATACCACTTGTAATCTTGTTCGCAGTTAGCACCATCCACCTTATCTCTCTCTACACCAACAGGTCCATAGAAACACCATCATCATCAACAAGAGGAGCATCACAAATTCGAAGAGAAGTTGAAGACGTTCAAGGTTTACAAGCAACGGTACATAAATGAGCAGATTTCATATTCAAGTAAAGCAACAAGACAAGGAGCAGAATTTTAACAAGTTGAAGACTATTGTACAAGAGCGAAGATTATCAAGGATGAGAGTTCGAGAAGTTTATTATATCAAGACATACAAGTTGTGAAGAATCAAGCGGTAAAGTACTTACACCATGGAATTTGTACTTACATTTTTATTTTATTTGTATTTTACTTTCTCTTGTCTCAAAAAAAAAATAAATAAATAAATAAAGACAAGAGAAAATTTTGTTAGGTGCATTATTAGTTTTATTATTTTGTTTTGTTTTGTTTTGTTTTCATTTTGTATTTGTTTTATTTTTCTTGTCTCGAAAAAAAAAAAAAAAAAAAGACAAGAAAAATTCATTGTATCATACTTTGGGTTTGTATAGTTCGTTTTTAGTTTTGTTCTTTTAATAAAGCCAATGGAAGAAGAAATATCCATAATAAAGTTTCAAGCTATAAGGATTTAGAGGAAAAGAGTTACATTGTCAAGATTTTACGAAGTTGAAGAGTTATCATCAAGAGTTGAAGACCGAAGACGAAGATGAAGACACCGATTGAAGACCGAAGACGTTTTCTATGGATGCTGTGAGAGTGGTGCTAGCTGCACGTCGAACGGATAACGAGGTAAGTAAGCATATTCCCACCTTCGTTAAGTGGTTGATTTCCTTTCGTAGAGATCGTCAGAAAAATGGGTTTTCAAAAATGATAAAAGATGTGGGTTTTCAAAACGATTCGGAGGGTTTTACCTTCCTACTATTCAACGTGTCGCAGGATTCTCTCTTCATTCCTACCTGGACACATGTGTGACCCATAAGAAGCTATTTATTATTGAGAGCAACTTCATAAAACCCTTTCTTGTGAGGGAGAGTCAAGACTTTCGATCACTCCGAACCTAAATTTCTTTCGATAAGGGATGGTTATTTCTATCTCAACTTTTAAGGATGAGATTGTGTTCATTTATGTATCTAACTTCTTATGACTAGTGTGCAGAATCTCTATGTCTTCTTAGCGCGTTGGATGCTATTATTACGGAGAACTAGTAAGTTGGAAAGTAGGTTTTGTGGGTATATCTCTAGTAAACCCTCACGAGACTATAACTCGTCCACTAGGGACACCTAGGGGTTCAAAGGCTTGTTATACGTGCTAAGTGTGACCGTAGCCTCGACGACACGGAGTTGTATGTATTTGTTTAGTTTGATTTGCTCGAGGACTAGCAAAGTCTAAGTGTGGGGGAATTTGATAGGTGTTGTAAAACACCTTAATATTTATCTATTGTTTATACTTTCTTTGTTATTTTTCGTGTGAATTATGTATCTTATGCTTGCTTTTGAGTTTTATAGGTGTTTTGGAGTCATTTGAGTAAAAGGAAGTGGAACTCGTCTAAATCCAGGGCTTCTTCTCAATCATCTTGAAGAGAATGAAAAGACGGAGCCAACAACGAAAGTATGTGGCCATTCCGACATCATATGAGAAAGTTATGAGCAAAATGAATGATTAAGCTTGTCAGTTTCCTAGAGCTGACAATACAAGAAGAATTATGCAAGAAACTGAATTGTCGGTCTCCTGAGACTGACGGTTGAATGGAGAGTATTGGGGTAGCCCTTATCGAAGTCACAGGGTGTCATTATCCGGGCCAATCATTAACCAATCCTTAGCATGAGAGGAATACTAGAGGCGGCTGCAGATTCCTTGTCAAATTCAGACATGACGCCGAGAAGATACAGAGTTTGGGTCACCTTGGATCAAATCTGAGAGGGTGTTTTTGTAAACCAGTGAAGAAGAATTTCCGGGAAGATTAAGGAAAAGTTAGGGTTTGAATGGATTGAAGATGAAATTCAGGGGATTTGTGATTGCAGTTGTTGCTGCGATTGATTTCATAAAGTTGCAGAAAAGACCGAGGTGGAAAGAAGAAGGGAATGTGTTGATCTGTTGATGGTGGAATTTGGTGTTTCCGTGAAGCAAAAGCCGAGAGATCGCCGTTGGATGAAATTGAAGTTAGGGTTTCTCTGGAATTGAGATGAATTTGATATGAAATCGAGGTCTTACTGTGATGATTGAAGGCTGAATTAGACAGGGGTACACTCAAGTTTGAGTTAATAGAAGATTTGAGTGATAGAAGAGAAGATGGTGCTGTTAATGGTGATATAGATTGATTACGTGATGAAGGTGATAATACTGGAGATTACAAGGCAGTGGTGGTTGTTTCTGAGAATGGGAGTTGCAGCTGTTGATATCAAGCAGGTGCAGGTGATGCTGTGGAGATTAGAAATGGGTATTTTCTTTGTGCGTGTGCTGCTGCAGGACAATAAATGGAGAATGGCTACTAATGAGACTTGAAGAAGACAGTAATGTTGTAGCTGTTGTTTGAGGCAGATCTGAAGAACAGGAAAGAATCTGTTGCTGCTGACATTACAAGGAAGAATGGATAGTGCTGGAACTGACAGATGCAAGAGGAAGCTGAAATGCAGGGAATATGGCCTGAGCTGAAGAAATGGAGATGGTCCTGTAGCTGGCATTGAAGCTCAAGTCTTTGTGCTGAGATTGAAACTGAGATGGTGTTACAAAATGAATGCTAGATGAATGTTTAGGAGTTATAATGTGCAGTTCTGCAACAATGGAGTTGTTCACTAAAGATGCAGCTGTTTGAGTTGAGTTGTATGCAATTGAGAACAGGAAATGCAATGTAGACGAAGTGAAGCTGGTGTTGCTGTTGAAGTGACAAGGAGTTATAGGCCGGCGCAGATGAAGTTAGGGACAGTGCTCGTAGAGAATGGCTAATGGTGCTATGTCGCAGGTCTGAGCTGAGCCATATGGAAGAATGCGCAAGGATGAGTCTGCAATGGAGAGTAGTGTGAGCTAATATGAATGGTTTGAGTGGATTAGATGAATGTATGGGATCCAGAACTGTGCAGGGAAGTGCAGAAAATGAGCTTGAGGCAGTGAGCTGAGAATGCGAAGGGAAATGATTCAAGTCTGCAGCTGTGAATGGATAGATTGGGTAGGAGCATAATGGTATTGCTGCCATGATTCGTACGCATGAAGTGAAGCCTAGGCCTGGTAAACAAATGAACGGGAATGAAGAATACAGATGTATGTTAAGAATTTGCAGGTGGAGCTGAGCTGCTGCTATTGGCACGAAGGAGTTAGCTGACTCTCTGGTGCTGCAATGGAATCGACCTGGTGCTGTTGGTTTGCAGTGGATATGGAGCAGTCGAGTCTGACGCAGGAAATGGAACTGGTGGATTTAAAATGCAGGGCAGTGGTTCGAGTTTGTTTGGTGGTGCTGGATGGAATCAAAGTGTAATTTGAGTTTGCTGGGCAGAGTTTTGGTGGTGAACTGAAGATGGGAGAGAAGATGCTGAGAAATTGCAGCTGCGGCTCAGGAAGATGCGCTGCTACTGGAGCTAGATTGAATGAGGTTATAGGGAGTTATGAAACCATAGAGGTCGAGTTGTGCACCTAGTGCAGAGTGAGATATGGCTGTGGTTTGCTGTTGCGCGAGTCTATGGCATTACTTGGAATGATTGGAGAGTTTGAGTGATACAAGGAATGGTTATGCCATTGAATTGCATTATTGAATGGGAATGATTGTGAATGAAAGATAGTGCCAGTAAAGGCCTGAGCAGTTTTGAGTTTCTGCAGAAACAATGCGAAAAGTGAGCGAAAATGGCGAGCCGGTGAGCCTAGCACGGAATGCCGGAGTTCAGGAATTAAAGTGGGGATCATAATATTTTAGTGAATCGTGAAGGGGGTATGAGTCGAATGCAAGAGTCGGCCGCGACATATATGAGTTTGGAGTTGCGCTTTTAGGCACGTTTTCGCAAGAATTCAAGAATTGGGTTAGATGGTTCATATGTGATGTATTGCTCTGAATTGTGAGTGTATGAATTGCAGAGAAGGATAGTGAGTTGCAGGGAGTTATGGTAGTCGGATACAGGTTCAGGTGGTCGGAGATAGTTTTCCAGTAACAAATTCTGGCGACCGGCGACCGGATTCCGGTGATGACGTCAACAAGACGGCGACCAGTTTTGACTCGAATTTCTAGATAAGTCATTTTCACATATGGGTTTTATGGGCTTGGTGGACCACTTGGAGATGGATTTTGATAAGACCTAAATTTGGAAAGAGTATCCTTTTGGAATGGGAGAAGCATTTAAATAGAAAAGTCTTTCTCTAAACCTAGATATCTCCATTAGGGAGGCTTCTACGTGTTTGCTAGGGTTTCACATGATAGATTCTTCTAAACTCTTTGTGATGATTTCCAAAAACCCAAATAGTTGATTTATTTTTATTGGTTAAAGATGTAGTTGGATTTTGGAAACCAAGTTATGATTTTTATGAATTAGTTTTCTCTCAATATTATCGTTTGATTTCTACGGGTTATAATAATTGCATGATTGATGTATTGCAATATGATTGAATGTTTGTTTAGTTAAGTCTAGAATTAATTGAACTCACATCCATATCTATAGCTAATTTAGGGTTCATCATCGAGCTATAACCTTGAATACGAGTAGCATGATATGATTACGGCTTGTAGTGATACACTCTTGTAGTCATATGTAGAAGTTGACCTATGTCAAATATCACTAACCTCAAATATCACTAACCTCAAATATCACTCTTGTAGTGATACATTAGGGAATGAAACAATTCATGTCAAATATCACTAACCTCAAGTGGAAGGATGATTGTTGTCGTTGTAGCTCCTTGCTTCTTCACATCTTCAAGTCTTCGCAATACTTGTAAAGTCTCATTATCCTAATACTTTCAAGCTAACCTATACGAAGTTGACTCTAGTACATAATCAAGCGACTCTTAACATGAGTTTTGGTTCACTAAAATATGACAACCAAACTTGACATACCAACGCTTGGTGGGTTCAACCGAGCTATGCTCTAACATTGGGTTACTTAAATCAGTTTATTAATAATTTTACTACTAGTGGGGGTGGGGGGTGGTGATCAGTGTAATTGTCACTCAATTCTTTACGTTAGTAGTACATATCAAAATCTAACAGATGGTTTCTATTAAGTGATTGTGTATAAAGATGACACTAGTAAGCAGACCGAGCATCTGTTTTTGATGTCGGGATCAACCTAATTCACAAAGTTAAAATAATTCGTCTGGGTAACACTTTGAGAGCTCATTCTTGGAGGCTTAGATGAATAAAATCTTGGTAACGCTTCTGTGCCAAGTGACACAAGGAATTTCGGGAATAGATGAGCTTTTTGTTATTATAAGATTCGTGGAAACATAAATTTTAAATGAGATAAACAAGTATGCTAGTTAAGTTTTTGTTCAGTCATAGTGAAGGAAACCTTAACAATCTATTCTCATAGACGATTTAATATTTAGTCAATCAATCCCATTTTTTTATAACTTTATTTATGTTTTGTTAATCCTAACATATTAATAATTACATAGCTTCATTTGGGAATGCATATTACTTACTGCTACACTACTAGTTATTATATTAGGAACATAAAAAATATTTTTAATTAATAAAACGACGTCGTCAGAGTCGACTACACCCGCCACAGTGTAAAAAGGTTGCTTTGGCTTGGGTCAAGCAGTATGAACTGCGGGATCCAGTTTGTCGTGATATGAGTTGTCAAGTCATTCCCAATATTGTGAAAGATATGTTGTTTCAAGGTAGGTATAATTAAAGCTAAGTTTTTCCATTGCGGGATGGCTGTTGAAGAGGTTGGAAAGTTATCTTAAAAAATGAAGTCTTGTTTGCGGTAATTTTCTATGTGTAGGCTTGTCCAGATAAGACTCATTGGTGAGCACTCTTAAGGATGCCCAGACCTTTCTAGCTCTAGCTAATTTTTCTCATCCTAGGGGGTGGAACTTTCTGACGGGAGAGTCATGTCCAAAAAAAAAATAATCCAAATAATACAATCGATCTTGTTACGGACATGAGAATGAAGTAACCATATCTGCATTAAGTGATTATATGTAGGTGTGAGTGAGGATCTTTTCAAAACTAACTTTCCTGCCGAGGTTAACCAAATAATCATCCATCCTTTATTCGTATGTGCTAGTCTTTGGAGTAGTGATGTGAAGATATGAGCTTATGATCTCCCTAGTTTGAATCAAACACCGATGTAGATTGATGTGTTTGTGGTTGTTGGCTTGTTGAAACATTGTTGAAGAATATTAATTTCATTCTAACATAGTGCCCATGCACAAGAGAGCTAATCATTGGCATTAAGAATGATAATAAACAATACTAAAAAAATATGAGAGATAATGTATTTTGCTTCGAAGAAGGTAATGTTTGCACTTGTATAGAGAAAAATTCAAAATAGCCATGAGCATTTACCTTATCCAATGCAAAATACACACTCTCTCATATATTTTTTATTATTTTTTTATCATTCTCAACAAAACCCTTATCTAAATACCCAGATGTATAAAAAAAAATCCCTTATCAATTACATGCGACATATTTTTTCTTTTCAAAAAACAACAAATTAATTTTCATAAAATTCCAAAACCACCACCATCACTCTGTCACCACCTCCAACTCCACTACCATCGCTGCCGCCACCACCGTCGCCGCCACCTCTACCACAACCAACGTCGTCGCCTTAGCCACCACCACTATCAGCAGCACTTCACTAACACAACTCCGCCACTACCACCCAACATCACCAATAAACATTCCAACACCACCACCACCATTACACCATTACCATTCCATCACCACCTCACAATCCACCACAATTATGCTACAATTCACCACCGTCATTACACCTCATCCGCAACCTCAACTACCATCCCCACCACCTCCGCCGCCACCATCACACCAAGTTAGAATTTGGTATCAACAACCCAAGTTGACATCACAATATGGTGTCAACTACCCAAGTTGACCCCAAAAATTCAGAAATAAAATAAATGAAACCAGATTTCTTTTATTGATGAAAAAGAACAACTTCATTCATTAGTGGGAATTACATAACTTCTTTCTAACAATCCAATCATCCTTAATGAGTTTATCATAGTCCTCTGGGATGTTACACCAAAAGTCAGAATAGGATTTTTCAGCTTTAGTTGTGTTATCTATGACATGGGCTACATTATTAGTTGTTCTTTTAACATGATTCACATCAAAATACCAAAAAGTAGCAAAAAAAAAAAAAACCAAGTTGATTTCATAATTTGGTGTTAACAATCCAAGTTGACATCGTAATCTGGTGTCAACAGCCGAAGTTGGTTCCAAAAATAAAATTCAGAAAAAAAAAAGAAGCCAGGTTGACATCATAATCAGGTGTTTACAACCGAAGTTGACATCATAATTTAGTGTCAATAACCCAATTGATACCAAAATAGAAAACTCAGAAATAAGTTAGGTTGAAAAAAAAATCTTTTACGTGCTTCAAATATTCTCCAAAAAGCTCTAAACGAAACTTAGACCCTTAAATATTTTTAAAGTTACCTAATCCTTTCCATACTATTCGGAAGAAGAAAAAAAACATATGCTACCGTCCTTTTCGAATCATCAATATGAGCAACAATACTATATCCATTACCAATTTATTATTCAAACTTCACCACCACAAGCGCCAGCAATCACAGACATTCTCCACCACCACCCACCAATATCTCCACCATCAATTTTATTATTCCAACCTTATCACAACCATCATTCCAACCTCTCTATTACCAATTTCATATTCCAACTAGAACCACCACAATCTCCATCATCAGATTCATCGTTCTAACTATTTTCCATCTCCATCATCACCAATGTGACATTGAACCCGGAAGCACCTTCAGGTCCTGATATTGTTGGTCGAAATTGGAAGAAGAAATCTACTTCAGTTTGTCAAGATAAAAGAAGATAACTATAACCATTCCCAAGCCGGCAGGGCCATCTTCACTACCCTATGGCCCAAATTGGCACCAACGTTCCTGGAAGCAAAACTCTACGCCAACACCCTCTGGTCAAGCCGGAAATACGCCAAGTCTTCAATACAAGGATTCACGGATTCCTCATGCCTTCCACTAAAGGTTAGTTGAATTTCCCCGGCAATCTCATCACGTCTTTCCCTTTTGATTTTGCTCTTGACCGTCACCATCTCATACTTACCCCGCAACAACGCCACTGTTACGTGCTAAGTAGGGGACTTAACGTTGACGGTGGTTTTTAGCTTAGGGTTAAAATCGTAAAACCTTGCATCCGATGTGACGTCACTCTGCAAGGAAACAGAGCCACGTGTGCTAACCTCTCCACTGACAAATTTATTGAGCTGCTCAATATACTTATATGAAATTTATCTAGACTGGCGAACCCCAGATGTTCTGTAAATTTCGGCGCCTCGCGCATATTCACTTAATATAAGTTCCTCTGAATGCCTTTTATGCAATGTTCTCCTAATTGAACTCTTAATGTTGATATGGCATGACAATTCGTGTTCACTCGCAGCAGTAGTAGCACGAATCTCCAAGTATCAAGAATAAGATCTCGCATAAGGTATTCAATCGAGAAAAAGCATCTTTGCTCTCGGCAATGAACTTAAAAGAGCTCTGTGTCGACACATAGAATTCAATCAACCTTACTAACTTGCAGAAGTCAGGGTTTCGCGCCTCGCGCAACATACTAGACCTTGCTTGTCAAAAAATTAAGCCTAAGAAAAGTAGGTAGTTAATCCGCCATGGATTAGCAGGTGCAAAACCTCGCCCAGAATAAGAAAAAACTGGGAGCCGCAATAGCAAAGGGAGGCGTGACCTTGCCATTGGCCACGCCCCATCCTAAACCGACCCTATTTCCCTCGACCAATCAGATCGCTTTAAATCCGCCGCAGCGCACCAGAAGTGTGGCCACGCCCCAGCTTGCCGGCCTCACTTCCCATCGACCAATCAGGTCGCCCTAAATATGCCACACGCATTCCGAATGAGGCCGGCCCCATTTTGCTTACTAGCACCCAATTCTTCCAAGGAGAATTCTTCCACGGCGCCTTGCCACGCCAAGCCCTAATTCTTCCACGGCGCCTTGGCCATGCCAAGCCCTAATTCTTCCAAAGAGAATTTTTCCAACGGCGCCAAAACTTGGCCACGCCAAATCCTTCCAAAGCGCCAAGATTTGGCCACACCAAATCTTTCCAACCACGCCAAAATCCTTCCAAGACGCCAAGATTTGTCCACGCCAAACCTTTCCAACCACGCCAAATCTTTACAACGGCGTCAAACCCTAACTTTGGCTGCGGAGCCAGTTTTTAGCTTTGGCCATACCGCAACGTCTCTGGCATACCACTATGCTGTGGCTACTCTCATGCCGCAATGCCATGGCTACGCCACCGGCATGCCATTAGCATGCGGTCGACGCAACTTCACTATAATACATGATGTGGCCATAATCAATGGCCATCCTTCTTCATGAGATGCAATCTCAGTCATCCAAGTTCGCCAACGAACCGATAAGCTCACGACAAGTTTTAGGCGACTAGCCAAGACGAGCCTAGCATTACATGCTATTTACATGCGGCAAGCCTCTCAATTTTAACTTGCCACACGTAGAAAAGTGCTACATGTTTCCACCGAAACACTCGAGACATCAAAATATGTCACAAACTGGGGGATGCTCATCAAGGTATTGGTCTAGCGGTTTACAGCGTGCGGCGTGCAATGCGCCCGTTACAATAAAGTGTCATGAAGTAGGATAAGTAGTGATGGTGAGAAGTAACGGTGTAAACAATTCATTTCCTTCATCATGGAAGAGTAATGACTGACGGTTACACGTTACTCTTTTCTTCCACCACTCAATCGTTTCCACTTCCTACGAGACAAGGGTACGTTTCACTATGACTTGTATAAATAGGTTTCACCTATTTCCACCAAAAAATAAGTTTTGGTCGGTAACACACAATATCTAGAAATCACCTGGTAGCTTTCCATCATGCTTACCAGTTCTACTTTCTGATACAAGTCATAAAACGCCCATACTTCCAGAATCAACTATTCTGGTCTCAACACTTTCTTCGCTTCCCTCCCTAAGACCAACCCTTCTCCTTCACTTTGTGACAGAAGCAAGCCTGAAACGGCCATTTCTTGGTTTAGCCCAGGATTGTACAGATTGATCTCTCGAATCAAAAGTACTCCCGTGCAGTACATTATTTAGGGTTTAGATTTGTTTCTCACCCACACACCCAAAATTACTAAAATCAACAGAAACGATTTTCACCCATAAATAATTGCCGACCACAGTGGGAGATTAATCTCTCAATTACAATATCAATTTCTCAATTCCCGATTTTATCTTTCAACTCCGATCTCAAGATGGTAGAACTCAGGTCAGGATCAGCAACAAACCCTTAGAATACCGGCGCCGAAATTATTCTCGGTGTTAACATTTCTCCCAATGGTGCTAATACGCCACTTGTCAACACCAGCAACATGGAAAATTTTCCTTCAGGTGTTACACCTCCAATCACCAGAGCCAGAGCCGTTGTCGCCTCTCCCAACATTTCTTCAAGTGTGATTGCTCCAACCGTCACCAGAGTCGCTGCTACTCCACCATCAGGATGAGAGACAGGATGAGCCAGAAGAAGCCGATCTCTTCTTACCACTGTTGATTTGATGGAAAGACAAAAGGTTCTCGTAAGGCTCAGACGGATATGACTACAACTCTGAAAGAGATACCTATTTTCCTCAAGACACTGATGACCGGTTGTCAGCCGACACAAATATAAATTTACACTTTCTTACTACTCAAAATATATAATGAAGCAAGGGCAAGAAAGGATCGTTCCCACGGAGAGGTCTAGGTTGTCAATATGTTTCGGTTTCCTAAAAATAACACCGGGGGTTTTCTGATTTTTATATCTAAAATAAAATAAAAGCAAACAATAAAAAGGTAAACAAATCAAATCAAGGATGAGAAAGTATTGGTCATGGATTTCGTTTTCAATCACAAACATGTTTTCAACACAATAATTAGAATTGATATTTTAATCTCAACTTTTATCAAAGACCCTAGAATACCTTGATCGCAAAAATATCCCGCTAATCTCCTCATGTCATCAACAAACACATTAAAAGATGCGAATATGAATTCTATCTAAAGGAACAACCTAACGTGTAAAAGCACTAATCAAGTTTAATTCCCTAGATGCATTAGGTTCTATGAAATCAGGCCAATCAAAGCAATCGAACGTGTAAAAGCACTAATCCGATTTAACAAAGGTTATGGTTCACATATGACTACTAGGATGTATCACTACAAGCAATAATCACAATTATGCTACTTGTAATCAGGAATCTATCACTTTTGCGTATAATAAATCCTAATCTAGCAAGAGAGATGAAAAGAAACTCAATCGATTCGCGACTCGATCAAACAAGCATTCAAATCATGTAACAATATTGATGGTGAATCATAAACGATAATATGAGAGAAAACTAATTTATTGAATTAAAACCCATATTTGGAAATCCAACTTATTCCATAACCAATAATAAAACTCTAGCTCATATTCATGGAGTTCATAACAAGAAGAAAGAGAAGTTTCATGTTTCTAAACCCTAGAACATGCCAAAAAAATTGAAAAAAAAATAAAATAAAAGAAATAAGATATCCCAAAGTTGTAGAAGACTTTTCCTTTTTATAGCTTTTCCTCTCTTCCAAAACTAGGTCAAGCCCCAAGGGTCCAATAGATAGAAGTCCACCAAGCCCATATGTGAGGAAAACCCATGTGAAAATATGTCCCAAAAGATGTCGACGGAAAACTGGTATTGTGGCCGGAAAAGTCCCCGGAAAGTATCTCAGGTGACCGGTAAAGTCAACACGGTCACCGGTCAACGGGTCAAATCGGTCAACGATCCAACTCGGCCGGGTCAACTCAGAGTCAGACCGAGTCAAAGTCTGAGTAGGGGCTGAGTCAGGAACGAGTCAGACCTGAGTCACCTTGGCCTAGGACATTTTCAGTCTTGCACAGGCTTTATGTTGTGTTGCACAATCATTGTGCTTCCAATCTCAGTTCACTGCCATTTCCATCTTCCATACCAACAACAGCTCCAATTGAACAGCTCCAGAGCTCAGCATCAGCTTCAATTCACTAACAACACCACCTGAACCTTCAAGCCATCTCTGCAATCCTTGCCAACCCCCTATAACTTCATATACACAGCACCACGATTCCATTTCAACATCAGGTCACCACCAACACCATCATTGCACCCGCAACACCCTTAATATCTCCTCCTCGACTCGAGCTCGATTCAAACTCTCACCGAACAAAGATTACCCGCTCTCGGGCCTTGGCCGCAACTTAATTCTGTTGCTTCAATTCAATACCAATGTATTCAGCCAAACTCCACCTGCAACGCCGAGCTCAGACCATTCATACAGCACTTACAGACCAACTTTCCCTGCGCCATTCAATACCAACACCAGACCCATTTCAGCTCTTGCCTGCAATAGAACTTCCCCTGCAATTTCAAGCTCCAACACAATTAGCGCACTGCATCTCAGCTTTCCATCCTTCCTGAACTGCACGCCACCACCAGAACAGACTCTCTCCATCTGATCTACAGCTGATTCCAAACCAACGCCACCGACTGCAGTTGCATTAGCATTACAGCTCCAATAGCCTTAACTCCATCTTCATCTCAGGTTCAATTCTACCTCAGCACTCAGTAGACCCACCCAGCAGTCACCAAACCTCTGTCTCTGGCTACAATAAATCATTACCACCAACAACATTTCAGGTTCTTGTAATGGGTACCTGTCCTAGACATTCATCTACATCATACCCTGGCCATTCAACACAGCTGCAAGACCTCGTCCTTCTCACAGCCAATGTACTATCTTCTTGTCTAGTTTCTTGACTCCATCTGCAGCAACTTAAGGGTCTCATACAAACAACATCTCATTTAGCCTTCACTGCAACAGCCAAATCCTTCCTTTGCTTTCTATGCTTCACTGCATCAGTTGTAACTTCAACATAGCAAATAGCACCTTCTCAGGCCAACAATTCAACCCCATGCTAGCACCACTGCTTCAGTACCATCATCTCAAGCCATTAACATATCTTCTACTTGGAGCAACTGCAATTGCATTTGCATCAAGACCCAAGACAAGCTGCAATATTACTCATTTCAAGTATCACTAATGCACCACGAACTCTAACCTCATCCATCTCTGTCTGCAACATGTACCAGCATTCTCACAACTCCTGTAATTTCAATCGCAACAACTCCCATCTGTGCATCTCGGAATCACCATCTTCACTTCAACCAACAAACATCACCATCTTGAATAATCAAACCCCAATATAATCCAAAACCCTTATAATCTGGCTTTGCCAAAACAAACCCCTGCATTCTAGTTCTTCACTGGAACCTCGAAAAACCCTAAATTTGAGCTCAATTTAAACAATTACCACAAACCCATTTCCTCTGTCTCGTTGTACCTCTTGAATCCATTGATTCCACCACCAATTTCCCCCATGATTTCATCACAGATGCTACAACACACTTATTGTCTTCATCAGAAGCAGATACATCCTTCTCAAACCCTTCTCGTCTGTTCTTCGAAATCCAACTGCAAATCATCACAGATCCCCTTAAGCAGCATCACCAACTTCTTACATTTTTTTCAGTTTCATCCCTCGATTTCATTAGCAACAGACACGCTTTTTTAACTATCGAGTTCAGGTGAATGAATAAAATGAGAGAAAACATATCTCTCGATTAGTAGGGTTAAGAGTTAGGGCTGGATGGGTACACCCCAGGGATAAGATCCACTCCTAGACTGGGTGCCCTGAGTAACTTCATCAGTGCCTTTAACATTTCCTCTTTTAAAACAAAACTGGCTACCCCTTAACATGTGGCTGGGTTCCTAATAGTGTTCGCCCATGAAATGATAATTTTGTCCTTTCTGCTCAAACTGGGTGATTTCTTCTTCTTTTCGTTCGTGCGACTCCATAGTACCTAATAACTCAAAAACACGCGTAAAGTACATAATTTACAAGAAAAAATAGCAAAGAAAGCGTAACTACTAGATAGTAAATCAGGTGTTTTAGACACCTATCAGATTCCCCCACACTTAGACTTTGCTAGTCCTCGAGCAAATCAAACAAAACAATTCTAAAATACATACAACTCCGTGTCGTCGAGGCTACGGTCACTTTTAGCATAAATAACAAGCCTTTAAACCATTAGGTATCCCTAGTGGACGAGTTATAGTCTCGGAGGGTTTACTAGAGATATACCCACAAAACCTACTTTTCCAACTTACTAGTTCTCCGTAATGATAGCATCCAACGCGTTAAGAAGACATAGAAATTCTGCACACTAGTCATAAGAAGTTAGACACATAAATGAACACAATCTCATCCTTAAAAGTTGAGAGAGAAATAACCATCCCTTCTCGAAAGAAATTCGGGTTCGGAGTGATCAAAAGTCTCGACTCTACCTCACAAGAAAGGGTTTTATGAAATTGCTCTCAATAATAAACAGCTTTTTATGGGTCACACATGTGTCCAGGTTGGAATGAAGAGAGAATCTTGCGACACGTTGAATGGTAGGAAGGTAAAAACCATCCGAAGTATTTTGAAAACCCACATCTTTTATAATTTTGAAAACCCATTTTTCTGACGATCTCTAAGAAAGGAAATCAACCACTTAACGAAGGTGAGAATATGCTTACTTACCTCGTTATCCGTTCGGCGTGCAACTAGCACCACTCTCACAGCATCCATAGAAACGTCTTCGGTCTTCAATCGGTGTCTTCATCTTCGTCTTCGGTCTTCAACTCTTGATGATAACTCTTGAACTTCGTAGAATCTCGACAATATGATTCTTTCCTCTAATTTCTTGTTGCTTGAAACTTCATTATAGATATTCCTTCTTCCCTTGGCTTTATTGGAAGAATACAAAACTAAAAACGAACTATACAAACCCAAAATAATTTTTTTTTTTTTTTTTTTTTTTTTTATTAATTTTCGTTTTTTTTTTTTTTTTTTTTAGAAATAAGAAATAAAACAAATACAAAATAAAAACAAAACAAAATAATAAAAACTATTAACAAACCTAAAAAAATTTCTCTTGTCTTTTTTTTTTTTTTTTTTTTTTTTTTTTTTTTTTTCATTTTTTTCCTCTTTTTTTTTTTTTTTTTTTTTTTTTTTTTTTTTTTTTTTTTTTTTTTTTTTTGAGACAAGAGAAAAATAAAATACAAAAACAATAAAAATGTAAGTACAAAGGCCATGGTATAAGTGTTGTACCGCTTGATTCTTCACAACTTGTATGTCTCGATATCATAAACTTCTCGAACTCTCATCTTGATAATTTTCACTCTTTTTTGTATTGTTGCTTGTAAACCTCAAACGTCTTCAACTTTCCTTGTAGATTTGTGATGCTCCTCTTGTTGATGATGATGGTATTTCTATGGACCTGTTGGTGTAGAGAGATAAGTGGATGGTGCTAACTGCGAACAAGATTACAAGTGGTATGTAAGTTAGCAATTCGATGTCACCATCATGGTTGATAAAAATAGCACTCAAGAGATCAAAATAGTGCTTCTATGGTGGGAGGTTGGGAAGCTCACCATTCTGCCCGGAATTTACGTACGGTGACACACACTCTAAAAGCACAAATTTAGACAGGTACAAAGAATTGAAGGTCGGTGCCTCACATAATGTAACATGGGTAGTCTCCACTATAGGGGATCACTACTCTAATACCGAATTCAGTATGCACCTTATTTGCCACTGGCATGGTTAAATCCAACTTTAACTCTCATACAATTAAGAAACCCGATCATGTCATCTCTAAGTTCAGTCACTCTTATGAGATTCTCGATGTAATCTTAGCGACATGTATACTATGTGACTCTAAACTAACTACAAGTTGGAGTTTTTTATTCAAATATATACAAAAAAAAATTGAATATTTTGACTCAAAAAGGCTAAAAACTCTATATGCAAAAGACTCCCCCACACTTAAACTTCACATTGTCCTCAATGTGTAAAACCGAAAATTCTGAATTCTGACGTAATAGCAGATAAAACGCAAAAACTGTAAAAATTGGTAAGGAATTTGGAAAAACTCCATTTCACAAAAGTTGTTCATCTACGTGTTTTCTACAAAGTGTCAAAAGGGCACAGTGTTTAAATAAACGGTCTGACAGTTATGGTCTCTGGAATGAACTACGTGCAGTCTGAATTTTTCTGACGAAAGGTATTCGTCCTAATTCTCTTCTAAGATAGATTCCGGACTCAATGAAATTAAACATGGGGATGCAAATATGATATGAAAACTATAAAAATAAATAAATACAAGGTTTTAAGATACAAAACCTATGGGTTGCCTCCCATTTAGCGCTTGGTTTAAAGTCGTCAGCCCGACTCTTTTGTTATCGTCCATATACCAACAATCTGAAAAGTTGGGGATCCTTCCATGTAACCTGTTTTGCAAACACTAGCTTCACACAAATATTAGTAATATAAAACATAAATGAAGCTATTAACCGATAAAAGCTTCCCCCACACTTATTCTTGTCCACACTTGAAAGCGTATAAAGAATATAGGAGTCGGGTACTTCCACGGTTTCTTGTTCCAAAACCTGCATATTATGAGAATCAAGTATCTCTAATGGAGGATATCACGAAACAAAGTCATTCAACAATATTTTTGAAGCACATACATTCAAACCAATAAGAGGTAAAGGAGAAGAAACAATAGGCAAAGGGTTAGACAAACCTTGCACAATCTCTTTTATCACGGAATCCTCTTCATCCTTGAAAAACTTGAGTGAATTATTCACCTCTTGTATATCATGGTCCTCTATCAAACCTTGCAACCATTCTTCGTCCGTTTCTGCCTTAACCAAAGTCTCGACATAAACATCATCATTACAATCATATGCAAGCTCAATTGGGTCTTCCACAATATTGGTCATAACGGTCACATTCTCAACACACTCCTCCTTTTTGTTGTAAGGCACATACTCTTTTGCGGATCCAAATTTTATTATAAGAAACTTTTTTAGAACACTCGAAAATGCATCATCCTCAAGCTCCACCCTTTGAATAGGCTCTTGATCATTATTAAGATCAATGCTTGAGTAGTCTACACAAGTGTCGACATATTCCTCTTCGTCTTCATCTTGATCCCAAAAAGACTCCATTATACACTCCTCGGGGATGTCACCATGAGTTGTTTCAAGCAATGTATCATAATCACCGTCACTATCATAGTCAACATAAGATTGGTCCTCGCTGAATTTAGTGTTGCTAATCTCTAACTCATCCTTTTTGAACAGGTGAATGATCATTATTACGATCAAGAGTTGAGTTAACTACACAATTATCAACGAAAGTGCCCAAGGTTTGGCCTTTTTCAACATTAGCATCAATCAAATATTCATCACAAACCATATGCACATTAGAATTATCCATATCTTCCTTGCATTGATCAATGCCTCTTCGCAAGCTAGCAATACCTTCACGAAGTTCTTGGAGTTGCTCGTCTGTAGTCTCTTTTGCTTTTTTAAATTCTTCTTGTAAAAAGTTGGAAACTTTGTCTATAAAGTTAGAGACTTTTTGTTCACGAGCATAAGAATCCTCCCATCCTTGTGGTTCTTCACACACATACCCGCCATAAGGTTGTTGAGGAAAACCATAAGGTTCCATGGAATATTGGTCATAACCAATAAATTGGTTTTGATTATACCCATGGAATTGGTAGTTGTCGTATTGTTGAGGTTGTTGAAAACCGTATCCATCCATGTAGTATGCTCCTTCCATGAGAAACAAGCACCTGAAATAAAAATTCTCAAACCAAGGTTAAAACCCAGAAAATAAGAAAAATTAAAATAAAACTAAACACAAAAATAAGAAACCAAAAACAAGTGACAACCGCTGCCTCCCCGGCAACGGCGCCAAAATTTGACCGATTGTCAGCCGACACAAATATAAATTTACACTTTCTTACTACTCAAAATATATAATGAAGCAAGGGCAAGAAAGGATCGTTCCCACAGAGAGGTCTAGGTTGTCAATATGTTTCGGTTTCCTAAAAATAACACCGAGGGTTTTCTGATTTTTATATTCTAAAATAAAATAAAAGCAAACAATAAAGGTAAACAAATCAAATCAAGGATGAGAAAGTATTGGTCATGGATTTCGTTTTCAATCACAAACATGTTTTCAACACAATAATTAGAATTGATATTTTAATCTCAACTTTTATCAAAGACCCTAGAATACCTTGATCGCAAGAATATCCCGCTAATCTCCTCATGTCATCAACAAACACATTAAAAGATGCGAATATGAATTCTATCTAAAGGAACAACCTAACGTGTAAAAGCACTAATCAAGTTTAATTCCCTAGATGCATTAGTATCTATGAAATCAGGCCAATCAAAGCAATCGAACGTGTAAAAGCACTAATCTGATTTAACAAAGGTTATGGTTCACATATGACTACTAGGATGTATCACTACAAGCAATAATCACAATTATGCTACTTGTAATCAGGAATCTATCACTTTTGCGTATAATAAATCCTAATCTAGCAAGAGAGATGAAAAGAAACTCAATCGATTCGCGACTCGATCAAACAAGCATTCAAATCATGTAACAATATTGATGGTGAATCATAAACGATAATATGAGAGAAAACTAATTTATTGAATTAAAACCCATATTTGGAAATCCAACTTATTCCATAACCAATAATAAAACTCTAGCTCATATTCATGGAGTTCATAACAAGAAGAAAGAGAAGTTTCATGTTTCTAAACCCTAGAACATGCCAAAAAAATTGAAAAAAAATAAAATAAAAGAAATAAGATATCCCAAAGTTGTAGAAGACTTTTCCTTTTTATAGCTTTTCCTCTCTTCCAAAACTAGGTCAAGCCCCAAGGGTCCAATAGATAGAAGTCCACCAAGCCCATATGTGAGGAAAACCCATGTGAAAATATGTCCCAAAAGAGGTCGACGGAAAACTGGTATTGTGGCCGGAATTTGGCCGGAAAAGTCGCCGGAAAGTATCTCAGGTGACCGGCAAAGTCAACACGGTCACCGGTCAACGGGTCAAATCGGTCAACGATCCAACTCGGCCGGGTCAACTCAGAGTCAGACCGAGTCAAAGTCTGAGTAGGGGCTGAGTCAGGAACGAGTCAGACCTGAGTCACCTTGGCCTAGGCCATTTTCAGTCTTGCACAGGCTTTATGTTGTGTTGCACAATCATTGTGCTTCCAATCTCAGTTCACTGCTATTTCCATCTTCCATACCAACAACAGCTCCAATTGAACAGCTCCAGAGCTCAGCATCAGCTTCAATTCACTAACAACACCACCTGAACCTTCAAGCCATCTCTGCAATCCTTGCCAACCCCCTATAACTTCATATACACAGCACCACTATTGCATTTCAACATCAGGTCACCACCAACACCATCATTGCACCTGCAACACCCTTAATATCTCCTCCTCGACTCGAGCTCGATTCAAACTCTAACCGTAACAAACATTACCCGCTCTCGGACGCAGTTTAAACTTAATTCTGTTGCTTCAATTCAATACCAATGTATTCAGCCAAACTCCACCTGCAACGCCGAGCTCAGACCATTCATACAGCACTTACAGACCAACTTTCCCTGCGCCATTCAATACCAACACCAGACCCATTTCAGCTCTTGCCTGCAATAGAACTTCCCCTGCAATTTCAAGCTCCAACACAATTAGCGCACTGCATCTCAGCTTTCCATCCTTCCTGAACTGCACGCCTCCACCAGAACAGACTCTCTCCATCTGATCTACAGCTGATTCCAAACCAACGCCACCGACTGCAGCTGCCTTAGCTTTACAACTCCAATAGCCTTAACTCCATCTTCATCTCAGGTTCAATTCTACCTCAGCACTCAGTAGACCCACCCAGCAGTCACCAAACCTCTGTCTCTGGCTACAATAAATCATTACCACCAACAGCATTTCAGGTTCTTGTAATGGGTACCTGTCCTAGACATTCATCTACATCATACCCTGGCCATTCAACACAGCTGCAAGACCTCCTCCTTCTCACCCAATGTACTATCTTCTTGTCTAGTTTCTTGACTCCATCTCAAGCAAAGAACTTAAGGGTCTCATACAAACAACATCTCATTTAGCCTTCACTGCAACAGCCAAATCCTTCCTTTGCTTTCTATGCTTCTTGCATCGGTTGTAACTTCAACATAGCAAATAGCACCTTCTCAGTGCCAACAATTCAACCCCATGCTAGCACCACTTTTTCCAAAGACCATCATCTCAAGCCATTAACATATCTTCTACTTGGAGCAACTGCAATTGCATTTGCATCAAGACCCAAGACAAGCTGCAATATTACTCATTTCAGTATCACTAATACACCCTGAACTCTAACCTCATCCATCTCTGTCTGCAACAGCGCCGCATTCTCACAACTCCTTGTAATTTCAATCGCAACAACTCCCATCTGTGTATCTCAGAATCACCATCTTCACTTCAACCAACAGCATCACCATCTTGAATAATCAAACCCCAATATAATCCAAAACCCTTATAATCTGCTGCCAAAACAAACCCAGATTCTAGTTCTTCAGCTGGAACCTCGGAAAACCCTAAATTTGAGCTCAATTTAAACAATTACCACAAACCCATTTCCTCTGTCTCGTTGTACCTCTTGAATCCATTGATTCCACCACCAATTTCCCCCATGATTTCATCACAGATGCAACAACACACTTATTGTCTTCATCAGAAGCAGATACATCCTTCTCAAACCCTTCTCGTCTGTTCTTTGAAATCCAACTGCAAATCATCACAGATCCCCTTAAGCAGCATCACCAACTTCTTACATTTTTCAGTTTCATCCCTCGATTTCATTAGCGGCGGCGACGCTGTTTTTAACTCTCGATTTCAGGTGAATGAATAAAATGAGAGAAAACATATCTCTCGATTAGTAGGGTTAAGAGTTAGGGCTGGATGGGTACACCCCAGGGATAAGATCCACTCCTAGACTGGGTTCCCTGAGTAACTTCATCAGTGCCTTTAACATTTCCTCTTTTAAAACAAATCTGGCTACCCCTTAACATGTGGCTGGGCTCCTAATAGTGTTCGCCCATGAAATGATAATTTTGTCCTTTCTGCTCAAACTGGGTGATTTCTTCTTCTTTTCGTTCGTGCGACTCCATAGTACCTAATAACTCAAAAACACTCGTAAAGTACATAATTCACAAGAAAAAATAGCAAAGAAAGCGTAACTACTAGATAGTAAATCAGGTGTTTTAGACACCTATCAGATTCCCCCACACTTAGACTTTGCTAGTCCTCGAGCAAATCAAACAAAACAATTCTAAAATACATACAACTCCGTGTCGTCGAGGCTACGGTCACTTTTAGCATAAATAACAAGCCTTTAAACCATTAGGTGTCCCTAGTGGACGAGTTATAGTCTCGTGAGGGTTTACTAGAGATATACCCACAAAACCTACTTTTCCAACTTACTAGTTCTCCGTAATGATAGCATCCAACGCGTTAAGAAGACATAGAAATTCTGCACACTAGTCATAAGAAGTTAGACACATAAATGAACACAATCTCATCCTTAAAAGTTGAGAGAGAAATAACCATCCCTTCTCGAAAGAAATTCGGGTTCGGAGTGATCAAAAGTCTCGACTCTGCCTCACAAGAAAGGGTTTTATGAAATTGCTCTCAATAATAAATAGCTTTTTATGGGTCACACATGTGTCCAGGTTGGAATGAAGAGAGAATCCTGCGACACGTTGAATGGTAGGAAGGTAAAAACCATCCGAAGTATTTTGAAAACCCACATCTTTTATAATTTTGAAAACCCATTTTTCTGACGATCTCTAAGAAAGGAAATCAACCACTTAACGAAGGTGGGAATATGCTTACTTACCTCGTTATCCGTTCGGCGTGCAGCTAGCACCACTCTCACAACATCCATAGAAACGTCTTCGGTCTTCAATCGGTGTCTTCATCTTCGTCTTCGATCTTCAACTCTTGATGATAACTCTTGAACTTCGTAGAATCTCGACAATATGATTCTTTCCTCTAATTTCTTGTTGCTTGAAACTTCATTATAGATATTCCTTCTTCCCTTGGCTTTATTGGAAGAATACAAAACTAAAAACGAACTATACAAACCCAAAATATTTTTTTTTTCTTCTTTTTTTTTTTTCAATTTTTTTTTTTTTTGTAGAAATAAGAAATAAAACAAACACAAAATAAAAACAAAACAAAATAATAAAAACTATTAACAAACCTAAAAAAATTTCTCTTGTCTTTTTTTTTTTTTTTTTTTTTTTCATTTTTTTTTCCTCTTTTTTTTCTTTTTTTTTTTAATTTTCGTTTTTTTTTTTTTTTTTTTTTTTTGAGACAAGAGAAAAATAAAATACAAAAACAATAAAAATGTAAGTACAAAGGCCATGGTATAAGTGTTGTACCGCTTGATTCTTCACAACTTGTATGTCTCGATATCATAAACTTCTCGAACTCTCATCTTGATAATTTTCACTCTTTTTTGTATTGTTGCTTGTAAACCTCAAACGTCTTCAACTTTCCTTGTAGATTTGTGATGCTCCTCTTGTTGATGATGATGGTGTTTCTATGGACCTGTTGGTGTAGAGAGATAAGTGGATGGTGCTAACTGCGAACAAGATTACAAGTGGTATGTAAGTTAGCAATTCGATGTCACCATCATGGTTGATAAAAATAGCACTCAAGAGATCAAAATAGTGCTTCTATGGTGGGAGGTTGGGCAGATCACCATTCTGCCCGGAATTTACGTACGGTGACACACACTCTAAAAGCACAAATTTAGACAGGTACAAAGAATTGAAGGTCGGTGCCTCACATTATGTAACATGGGTAGTCTCCACTATAGGGGATCACTACTCTAATACCGAATTCAGTCTGCACCTTATTTGCCACTGGCATGGTTAAATCCAACTTTAACTCTCATACAATTAAGAAACCCGATCATGTTCTCTGTCATCTCTAAGTTCAGTCACTCTTATGAGATTCTCGATGTAATCTTAGCGACATGTATACTTGTGACTCTAAACTAACTACAAGTTGGAGTTTTTTATTCAAATATATACAAAAAAAAATTGAAAATTTTGACTCAAAAAGGCTAAAAACTCTATATGCAAAAGACTCCCCCACACTTAAACTTCACATTGTCCTCAATGTGTAAAACCGAAAATTCTGAATTCTGACGTAACAGCAGATAAAACGCAAAAACTGTACAAATTGGTAATGAATTTGGAAAAACTCCATTTCACAAAAGTTGTTCATCTACGTGTTTTCTACAAAGTGTCAAAAGGGAACAGTATTTGGATAAACGGTCTGAAAGTTATGGTCTCTGGACTGAACTACGTGCAGTCTGAATTTTTCTGACGAAAAGGTATTCGTCCTAATTCTCTTCTAAGATAGATTCCGGACTCAATGAAATTAAACATGGTGATGCAAATATGATATTGATGCGTGTCGTAGGTGCAATCAAATTAATTAATACTTTACTACCTAATTAACAAGTAATATAGGGCAGTCAAGGTCGATCCCACGAGGAGCACGAGATTCTAGTTGTAAAAGTTGTCACGAAAGGGGTGTAAAAAACAAAAAGAAAATAAACAAAACAATTAAAAGGTAAAGTTGAAAGCAATAAGAGAGACGAGATCAAGGAATCCTTCTTCGTTATGAAACAATGAATCAAGTTATGTTCTTTTCTACTTGTTATTAATCACAGATTATCACTGCCGTAGGATAGCGAGTACGCTTAGCTAGCCCCAAAATCCCTAATTTCACCGAGTAACGAGTCCGCTTAGTTATCGATTCTAATCAAAAGAACCACCTTGAGGTCCGCTTACAAGATGTAATTCCCCGAATGCATTAAGATTTATGAATTTAGGTTTAGTACTAGTAGTTAAACTCGGTTCGCTTGGTTCACTTTCTAGCGTTGTTTCTACACACAATTGCTCCACGGAATCCCTCCATAAGGTCTCGTGTTTTCTACTTGTGTAAAGTGTCGAGAACGATTACTTATTCCCTAACTTATACTAGATTTAGATTAAACTAACAAATCAATTTAGCATGCATTCTAAACAATCTATCAATCAATCATGAATGTCATTAAGATCATTCCTATTAGTAAAAACAAACGATAATCATGTGAAAACTTCAAGATAGAATTAAAAACAAAAACTCAAATCATATTAAGAACTAGGAATTCATCCTCAATCAATAAATTAACTACTCATGTTAAAGAGTTCACACAAAGAATAAGAAAAGAAAAGTGTTGTGTGTGTAGAGAGGTGTGTGGAAGTTGTAGAAAACTTCTCTATTTATAAGCTTCAATATTCTCCAAATCTTCTAAGGAGTAGAATCCTTTTCCTTTTGCAATTCAATTTCCAATTCCAAGCTTTTCTCAACTCTTCCACCTTCTCTTTCCAAATTTGAGTCCAATTCTCCATCCAATTCCTAGCCCAAGTCTTCACACCCATGAGAGAAGTCCATAGAAAATTCTGGAATTTTTGCTCGCCGGAAAACTGGGATTGTGGCCGGAATCCGGCCGGAATAGTCGCCGGAAAGTGTCTCAGGTGACCGGCAAAGTCAAACCGGTCACCGGTCAACGGGTCGGAACGGTCAGGGTCAACGAGTTAACTCGGTCAAGAAATCAGTGAGTCAGAACCAGGTCAAGGTGAATCAGTGAGTCTTGAGTCAGACCTACTATTCAGACGAGTCAGTCTGGCTCAGTCTGGCTCACTCTGGCTAGGCCATTGCACTGGCCTGACTGTGCTGCTGCACAATCATTGTGCATCAGTTGGGAAACTCCTTGCCATGATGGCCCTACATTCTCAACCATACCTTCACTATCATAGGATTTATTCCCTGTAGCCTTCTTGCATATCCTTCATACATCCCAGCCATAATCTTGCTACCTTCACTTGCATGCCTGACCAACACCATCACTTCCTTAAACCACCACTTATGCAATGCCATTCACTGAGACCATCACCCACAGCTACCCGCGACCTTTTAGTCTAGCTCATCTCAATCCACTGAACTCAATTGCAATTACAAAACATCAGGCCAACACCCAGCTACCCTGTAAACAGCTTACACAAAACAGCACCATCTTAAACTGAACCTGAACTCAATGCCACAGCCCCTTGAGTTCCATAACTCTGCAGCTTTGCCTCAAGCCATTACACCAATTCATACCAAACCCTATCATTCCCCGGCTTCATCCATGGCTTAAATCCAAATCCACCAAATGCAATGCAAAGATCGACTACCTTCCAACAAATCATAACCCAATCTTAGCGCCTCATCACCATACTGCCAAAGACACCTCGGCTCAATTGCAACATTATCCCAAAGAGACACTTGAGCCAATAATCGACTTCGATTCAACACCATCGCGTAGTTCGGCTCCTATCTCATATCAGGCAAACCACTGCCGATTTGCGGTCCACGACCAACATCACTCAAACCATTCTCTCCACCAATTGCCTTCCACTGCTCTACCAAATCATCACAACCTTCATTCTCTCAGCACATACAAACCAAAATCTCAAGCTCAGACCCTCTTCAACTCCATTCTCTGTGAGCTTCCAATAGCAGCTCCACCTGCACGATTCATCCTAGGCAACACCAGCTTCCACCAACAACTCCACCAGAACCTCAACAGCATCACAAACCTACAGCTCTGCACTGGCAATTCATCCAGCTCCACAACTAATTGCAGCAGCAGCTCAATATCCTCAGCTCCATATCCTGCAATTCAACTCAGGCAACACTTGCCATCAACCTGCACTCAACCAGCATTAGTCACAGCTTCTTAACCACCAGCTATACCTCCTTCTCAGTCCACCTGCACCTGTGACCCGGACTCGCAATCTCTCATTCAAACCAGAACCCAAAACTCCATGTTTGTAGCAGCTTCTATCTTCTTGAGCTTCACATAATCTCTGGCATTGCCCTGCTTCCATCACCGCAATTCCACGGCAAGCATTTCAATCATCTTGAGCTTCACATTACTGCTCCAGCTATAGCTTCAACCCTTCATCATATCACAGAGCGACCACAGACCCTAAAATCTCGAATATCTCCATTCTTCAATTCACAACATCAATCTCATACAAATTCCAGACCTTATTCGAGTTACCATATCTTATATTCTTCACAACTCGAAATACCAACACTGAATTACAAACAATTTCACCATGAACCCTAACTAATTGAGCGGCGAATCTTGTTCTTCATCAACAACGGCGTCTTCTCGATTCAATCAAACCACCATTTACCACCGAGAGACTCAAGACCCATCAACTCCATCAACTTCTCAAGTAGCATCTTAATCACCTCCATTGTTCTTCTTTGAAATTCCCAATCTTTGAAACCCTGTCTTCAATTCTTCAATTCTTCTTCCACACTTCGAAATCTAGCCATTAACAACATCATACTACCATCTTCAGCTTCACCCATCGATCTGAACCACCACCTTCGATTTCTTCCTCAATTTCAACTTCTCGATCTGTTCTTCAGCTGCTGCGCAGCTTTTCTTTCCTCTCATTCAGGTGAGGCAATTATTGAGAAGGATGAATAACTCTCGAGATAGTTAGGGTTATTTGGGTGGATAATTACACCCTCTAGTAAATGATAAGGGGTACTCTGATGACAACCCCCCTTAGCCTTGACTGGGCCTGGCTTTAGTACTCCTCCAAATTGGGTTGCCCCTTAACCTCAGCTGGGATCCATATATCAATCGCCTGTGAAATGACCTTTTTGCCCTTTTTGCTCAAATTGGGTGATTTCTTCTTCTTTTCCTCCGTGCGACTCCAAAGTAGCTATAAAACTCAAAACAAGCGTAAAATACATAATTTACAAGAAAAATAGCAAAGAAAGCATAAACTACTAGATAGTAAATTAGGTGTATTCTACACCTATCAAATTCCCCACACTTAGACTTTGCTAGTCCTCGAGCAAATCAAACTAAAAACTCACAACTTCAAAGCGTTCAAGCGTCCCAAGCATCCAAAGAGTTATGAGGACATAGAGTTTCTGCGTGCTAGTAATAAGAAGTTGGAAATACTAAAGAACATATTCTCATTCTTAAATGTTGAGTGAGAAATAACCACACCATAATGAGAGAACGCGTGTTTGAGAAACGATCAATAAGCATTTCGCCTCGACTTCGCCTCACCAAAAGGATTTTATGATAATTGCACTCAAAAAGACAGCCTTTTTATGGTTCTCACATGTGTGCGAGTAGGAATGAAGAGAGAATTCCTGCAACACGTTGAATGGTAGGAAGGATAACTTCCGAAATATTTTTAAAAAAAAAACACATCTTTTAATATTTTGAAAAACCATTTTTCTGACGATCTCTAAGAAAGGAAATCAACCATATTATCGAGGATGAGATTACTTACTTACCTTCACATCCGATCGCCAATTATGATAACACCACTCTCACAGCATCCAATAGAAACGTCTTCCGCTCCTCGTCTTTATCTTCTTGGTCTTCGTCTTCGGTTTCAACTATTGATGATAAACCCTCGAATTTCATAAATCCTTGACAATTTATAACTCTTTTTACCTTAAAACCTTGTCGCTTGAAACTTTCTTATATATTTTCCTTTCCCACGGCTTATAAAAACAAAACAAATATTTCTCTTGTTTTTTTTTTTTTTTTTTGATTTTTTTTTTTTTTTTTTTTTTTTTTTTTTTTTTTTTGAAACAAGAGAAATAAAATACAAAAAATAAACCATGGCCGTGGGAGAAGTATTTTACCACTTGATTCTTCACAACTTGTATCGTCTTGAAATCATAACTTTCAAAAATTCTCACCTTTTAATTTTCTTCGCTTTCATGAATAAGTCTTCATACTTGAATATAAAATTACCTCATTATATTGTAAGTCTTCAACATATATGTAAAAATCCGCTCTTTGTATGTTGCTTTACTTGTATTTGAAATTTGCTCTTTTTTCTCGTTCCGTTGCTTGTAAACCTTAAACTTTTTCAACTTTCCTTGTAGATTTTCATGTCGCTCCTTGTTGATGATGAGAGGTTTCTATGGATCCGTTGTTGTCGCGAGAGAGAATGGTGCTAACTGCAAATCGAACTACAAGAAGGAAGCTTTCATCTATAGACGTCACCCTCATGATTGACAAAATTAGCACTCAAGAGATCAAAGAGTAGTGCTTCTATTGGTGGGAGGTTGGGTAGCTCACCATTCTACCCGGAATTGACGTATGGTGACACACACTCAAAAGAAGCTCTTTGGTAGATGGAAAAATTTCTGGTCGGTGCCTCACATGATATGAATACGGGTAGTCTCCACTAATGATTGATCAGAAACTCTAATAACGCATTTCTCCCTGCACCAAATTCGCATCACCGGCATGATTAAATCCATTATTTAACACTCAAACAAACAAGAAATCCGAATGTAGTTCTCTAACATTTCCAAGTTCAATTATGTCGGTCAAAATCTCTATGTAAACATACCTAGAAGTATGCTAGTGACTCTAAAATCTTTAAAAGTTGGAATTTTTAAGTAAAACTTTTTTTTTTTTCAAAATTTTTCAATTTTTTTGTAATTTTTGTTCTAAAAACATGCTTAACCACTCCCCCACACTTAAACCTTACATTGTCCTCAATGTAATTGAATCCTCCTAGTAAAGTCAAGGTGGGAAATTTTAACATGATAAGAAACAAGAAAAAGAAATAACAAAAAGCAAAAAGATAAGAAATACAAAACCGATGGGTTGCCTCCCATTAAGCGCTTGTTTTAAAGTCGACGGCCCGACTTAGCTCTTGCAAGATTCACTCCCCATATACTAACAATCGGAAAATTTGGGGGTCCACCCATAATACCTGTTTTGCAAACAATAACTCCATACAAATATTAGCACAAGAAAATAATAGTGAAATTATCGCTCGATAGAAATTTCCCCCACACTTATTCTCGTCCACACTCGGAAGTGTATAAAGAACATAGAATTCGGGAACTTCCATGTATTCCTCTTGGCAAACCTGCATAGTGTTAGCATCAAGTGTTTCCAATGGTGGGTATTTAGAAACAAAATCATCCAAAAATACTTTCGAAGCACATACATTCAAACCAATAAGAGGTAAAGGAGTAGAATCAATATGCAAAGGGTTAGACAAACCTCTCACAATTTCTTGTATTATAGAATCCTCTTCATCCTTAAAAAATTCAAGTGAAATACTTACCTCTTGTATATCGTGGTCCTCTATTAAACCTTGCAACCATTCTTCGTCGTTTTCTACCTTAACCATAGTCTCGGCATCATTAAAATCATTCGCAAGTTCAATTGGGTCTTCCACAAAATCAATGAATGTGGTTTCATCCTCTAGTATCATCTCTTCAACATTCTCATCATCGGAATCGGGCCATTCACTAAAATGATTCTCATCGGTATAGATTGTAAGATCTTCATGTACGGGTGTTACACCGTTTATAACAATAGGTAAGTCACACCCAATCTCCTCCTTTTGAATAGGTGACGGATCGTTATTATGATCCGGAGTTGGAATAACTTCCTCATTGTCGGAACATTCATACACTTCCGCGGACTCCCATCTTTCCTTAAGAAAGTTTTGCCAAGCAATAAATGCGTCTTCCTCAAGCTCTTCCTTTTGAATAGGTGATTGATCATTATTAAGATCAAGGCTCGAGTAATCTACACTAGCGTCATCAAAAGTCTCCAAAGGTTTGTTAATTTGTTCGTATATTTTCTCCGAATTCCTTTGAAATTCTCGATGTGATTCTTGCATCTTTTGTTGAAGATCCCCAATCATGGCCAACATCTTATCTGCAAAACTAGAGAATTTCTGATCATAAACAAAACTATCCTCCCATCCTTGTGATTGTCCACTTACATACCCGTCATAAGGTTGTTGATATGTATGAGAATATCCATAAGGTTCTGTAGGAATTTGATCATAGCCAAAAGATTGGTTTTGATTGTATCCTAAGGATGGTTGGAAGTTGCCATAATGTTGAGGTTGAAAACCGTATTGATTGTTGTAATATGCTTGCTCTTGTCCACCGTACATGGAAAACCGATACCTGAAATAGGAATCAAAAACTTAAGTTAGATACGGTATAGAATCCAACAAAGCAAGAATAAAGCAAAAAGAAAAATAAAAACAACTAAAATCATCCGCTGCTCCCCGGCAACGGCGCCAAAATTTGATGCGTGTCGTAGGTGCAATCAAATTAATTAATACTTTACTACCTAATTAACAAGTAATATAGGGCAGTCAAGGTCGATCCCACGAGGAGCACGAGATTCTAGTTGTAAAAGTTGTCACGAAAGGGGGGTGTAAAAAACAAAAAGAAAATAAACAAAACAATTAAAAGGTAAAGTTGAAAGCAATAAGAGAGACGAGATCAAGGAATCCTTCTTCGTTACGAAACAATGAATCAAGTTATGTTCTTTTCTACTTGTTATTAATCACAGATTATCACCAACCGTAGGATAGCAGGTACGCTTAGCTAGCCCCAAAATCCCTAATTTCACCGAGTAACAGTCCGCTTAGTTATCGAGATTCTAATCAAAAGAACCACCTTGAGGTCCGCTTACAAGATGTAATTCCCGGGATGCATTAAGATTTATTAATTTAGGTTTAGTACTAGTAGTTAAACTCGTTTCGCTTGGTTCACTTTCTAGCGTTGTTTCTACACACAATTGCTCCACGGAATCCCTCCGCAAGGTCTCGTGTTTTCTACTTGTGTAAAGTGTCGAGAACGATTACTTATTCCCTAACTTATACTAGATTTAGATTAAACTAATAAATCAATTTAGCATGCATTCTAAACAATCTATCAATCAATCATGAATGTCATTAAGATCATTCCTATTAGTAAAAACAAACGATAATCATGTGAAAACTTCAAGATAGAATTAAAAACAAAAACTCAAATCATATTAAGAACTAGGAATTCATCCTCAATCAATAAATTAACTACTCATGTTAAAGAGTTCACACAAAGAATAAGAAAAGAAAAGTGTTGTGTGTGTAGAGAGGTGTGTGTAAAAGATGTGTGTAGAAGTTGTAGAAAACTTCTCTATTTATAAGCTTCAATATTCTCCAAATCTTCTAAGGAGTAGAATCCTTTTCCTTTTGCAATTCAATTTCCAATTCCAAGCTTTTCTCAACTCTTCCACCTTCTCTTTCCAAATTTGAGTCCAATTCTCCATCCAATTCCTAGCCCAAGTCTTCACACCCATGAGAGAAGTCCATAGAAAATTCTGGAATTTTTGCTCGCCGGAAAACTGGGATTGTGGCGGAATCCAGTAGAATAGTCATGGGAAAGTGTCTCAATTGTGGCAAAGTCAAACCTGGTCCACCGGTCAACGGGTCGGAACGGTCGGGGTCAACGAGTTAACTCGGTCAAGAAATCGGTGAGTCGTAACCAGGTCAAGGTGAATCGGTGAGTCTTGAGTCGAGACTACTATTCGGACGAGTCGGTCCTCGCTCACTCGCTCACTCGGCTAGGCCATTGCAGACCGGTCTTCTGGCTGCACAATCATTGTGCATCAGTTGGGAAACTCCTTGCCATGATGGCCCTACATTCTCAACCATACCTTCACTATCATAGGATTTATTCCCTGTAGCCTTCTTGCATATCCTTCATACATCCCAGCCATAACGGCTGCTACCTTCACTGCATGCACAGCCAACACCATCACTTCCTTAAACCACCACTTATGCAATGCCATTCACAGACCATCACCCACAGCTGCCACAGCCTTTTAGTCTAGCTCATCTCAGTCCACTGAACTCAATTGCAATTACAAAACATCAGGCCAACACCCAGCTACCCTGTAAACAGCTTACACAAAACATCACCATCTTAAACTGAACCTGAACTCAATGCCACAGCCCCTTGAGTTCCATAACTCTGCAGCTTTGCCTCAAGCCATTACACCAATTCATACCAAACCCTATCATTCCTGGCTTCATCCATGGCTTAAATCCAAATCCACCAAATGCAATGCAGCATCAGACTACCTTCCAACAAATCATAACCCAATCTTAGCTGCCTCATCACCATACCTGGCCAGCACACCTCAGCTCAATTGCAACATTATCCCAGCAGCATACTTGAGCCAATAATACAGCTTCAGTTCAACACCATCTGTAGTTCAGCTCCTATCTCATATCAGGCAAACCCTGCCAGTTGCGGTCACAGCCAACATCAGCTCAAACCATTCTCTCCACCAGTGCCTTCCCTGCTCTACCAAATCATCACAACCTTCATTCTCTCAGCACATACGAACCAAAATCTCAAGCTCAGACCCTCTTCAACTCCATTCTCTGTGAGCTTCCAATAGCAGCTCCACCTGCAATTCATCTTAGGCAACACCAGCTTCCACCAACAACTCCACCAGAACCTCAACAGCATCACAAACCTACAGCTCTGCACTGGCAATTCATCCAGCTCCACAACTAATTGCAGCAGCAGCTCAATATCCTCACTCCATATCCTGCAATTCAACTCGGGCAACACTTGCCATCAACTCCACTCAACCGCATTAGTCACAGCTTCTTAACCACCAGTTATACCTCATTCTCAGTCCACCTGCACCTGTGACCCAGCACCTGCAATCTCTCATTCAAACCAGAACCCAAAACTCCATGTTTGTAGCAGCTTCTATCTTCTTGAGCTTCACATAATCTCTGGCATTGCCCTGCTTCCATCAGCTGCAATTCCCTGGCAAGCATTTCAATCATCTTGAGCTTCACATTACTTTGCTCCATTTATAGCTTCAACCCTTCATCATATCACGGAGCGACCACGAGACCCTAAAATCTCGAATATCTCCATTCTTCAATTCACAACATCAATCTCATACAAATTCCAGACCTTATTCGAGTTACCATATCTTATATTCTTCACAACTCGAAATACCAAATTGAATTACAATGAATTTCACCATGAACCCTAACTAATTCGAGCGCCGAATCTTGTTCTTCATCAACAACGGCGTCTTCTCGATTCAATCAAACCACCATTTACCACCGGAGACTCAAGACCCATCAACTCCATCAACTTCTCAAGTAGCATCTTAATCACCTCCATTGTTCTTCTTTGAAATTCCCAATCTTTGAAACCCCGTCTTCAATTCTTCAATTCTTCTTCCACACTTCGAAATCTAGCCATTAACAACATCATACTACCATCTTCGACTTCACCCATCGATCCAACCACCACCTTCGATTTCCTCAATTTCAACTTCTCGACTGTTCTTCCATTGCTGCCGTCAGCCTTTTCTTTCCTCTCATTCAGGTGAGGCAATTATTGAGAAGGATGAATAACTCTCGAGATAGTTAGGGTTATTTGGGTGGATAATTACACCTCTAGTAAATGATAAGGGGTACTACGATGACAACCCCCTTAGCCTTGACTGGGCCTGGATATGAAAACTATAAAAATAAATAAATACAAGGGTTTAAGATACAAAACCTATGGGTTGCCTCCCATTTAGCGCTTGGTTTAAAGTCGTCAGCCCGACTCTTTTGTTATCGTCCATATACCAACAATCTGAAAAGTTGGGGATCCTTCCATGTAACCTGTTTTGCAAACACTAGCTTCACACAAATATTAGTAATATAAAACATAAATGAAGCTATTAACCGATAAAAGCTTCCCCCACACTTATTCTTGTCCACACTTGAAAGCGTATAAAGAATATAGGAGTCGGGTACTTCCACGGTTTCTTGTTCCAAAACCTGCATATTATGAGAATCAAGTATCTCTAATGGAGGATATCGCGAAACAAAGTCATTCAACAATATTTTTGAAGCACATACATTCAAACCAATAAGAGGTAAAGGAGAAGAAACAATAGGCAAAGGGTTAGACAAACCTTGCACAATCTCTTTTATCACGGAATCCTCTTCATCCTTGAAAAACTCAAGTGAATTATTCACCTCTTGTATATCATGGTCCTCTATCAAACCTTGCAACCATTCTTCGTCCGTTTATGCCTTAACCAAAGTCTCGACATAAACATCATCATTACAATCATATGCAAGCTCAATTGGGTCTTCCACAATATTGTTCATAACGGTCACATTCTCAACACACTCCTCCTTTTTATTGTAAGGCACATACTCTTTTGCGGATCCAAATTTTATTATAAGAAACTTTTTTAGAACACTCGAAAATGCATCATCCTCAAGCTCCACCCTTTGAATAGGCTCTTGATCATTATTAAGGTCAATGCTTGAGTAATCTACACAAGTGTCGACATATTCCTCTTCGTCTTCATCTTGATCCCAAAAAGACTCCATTGTACACTCCTCGGGGATGTCACCATGAGTTGTTTCAAGCAATGTATCATAATCACCGTCACTATCATAGTCAACATAAGATTGGTCCTCGCTGAATTTAGTGTTGCTAATATCTAACTCATCCTTTTGAATAGGTGAATGATCATTATTACGATCAAGAGTTGAGTTAACTACACAATTATCAACGAAAGTGCCCAAGGTTTGGCCTTTTTCAACATTAGCATCAATCAAATATTCATCACAAACCATATGCACATTCTGCATTGATCAATGCCTCTTCGCGAGCTAGCAATACCTTCACGAAGTTCTTGGAGTTGCTCGTCTGTAGTCTCTTTTGCTTTTTTAAATTCTTCTTGTAAAAAGTTGGAAACTTTGTCTATAAAGTTAGAGACTTTTTGTTCACGAGCATAAGAATCCTCCCATCCTTGTGGTTCTTCACACACATACCCGCCATAAGGTTGTTGAGGAAAACCATAAGGTTCCATGGAATATTGGTCATAACCAATAAATTGGTTTTGATTATACCCATGGAATTGGTAGTTGTCGTATTGTTGAGGTTGTTGAAAACCGTATCCATCCATGTAGTATGCTCCTTCCATGAGAAACAAGCACCTGAAATAAAAATTCTCAAACCAAGGTTAAAACCCAGAAAATAAGAAAAATTAAAATAAAACTAAACACAAAAATAAGAAACCAAAAACAAGTGACAACCGCTGCCTCCCCGGCAACGGCGCCAAAATTTGACCGGTTGTCAGCCGACACAAATATAAATTTACACTTTCTTACTACTCAAAATATATAATGAAGCAAGGGCAAGAAAGGATCGTTCCCACAGAGGTCTAGGTTGTCAATATGTTTCGGTTTCTAAAAATAACACCTGGGTTTTCGATTTTTATATTCTAAAATAAAATAAAAGAAAACAATAAAGGTAAACAAATCAAATCAAGGATGAGAAAGTATTGGTCATGGATTTCGTTTTCAATCACAAACATGTTTTCAACACAATAATTAGAATTGATATTTTAATCTCAACTTTTATCAAAGACCCTAGAATACCTTGATCGCAAGAATATCCCGCTAATCTCCTCATGTCATCAACAAACACATTAAAAGATGCGAATATGAATTCTATCTAAAGGAACAACCTAACGTGTAAAAGCACTAATCAAGTTTAATTCCCTAGATGCATTAGGTTCTATGAAATCAGGCCAATCAAAGCAATCGAACGTGTAAAAGCACTAATCCGATTTAACAAAGGTTATGGTTCACATATGACTACTAGGATGTATCACTACAAGCAATAATCACAATTATGCTACTTGTAATCAGGAATCTATCACTTTTGCGTATAATAAATCCTAATCTAGCAAGAGAGATGAAAAGAAACTCAATCAATTCGCGACTCGATCAAACAAGCATTCAAATCATGTAACAATATTGATGGTGAATCATAAACGATAATATGAGAGAAATTTATTGAATTAAAACCCATATTTGGAAATCCAACTTATTCCATAACCAATAATAAAACTCTAGCTCATATTCATGGAGTTCATAACAAGAAGAAAGAGAAGTTTCATGTTTCTAAACCCTAGAACAAAAGTAGAGGCCAAAAAAATTGAAAAAAATAAAATAAAATATATAAGATATCCCAAAGTTGTAGAAGACTTTTCCTTTTTATAGCTTTTCCTCTCTTCCAAAACTAGGTCAAGCCCCAAGGGTCCAATAGATAGAAGTCCACCAAGACCATATGTGAGGAAAACCCATGTGAAAATATGTCCCAAAAGAGGTCGACGGAAAACTGGTATTGTGGCCGGAATTTGGCCGGAAAAGTCGCCGGAAAGTATCTCAGGTGACCGGCAAAGTCAACACGGTCACCGGTCAACGGGTCAAATCGGTCAACGATCCAACTCGGCCGGGTCAACTCAGAGTCATACCGAGTCAAAGTCTGAGTAGGGGCTGAGTCAGGAACGAGTCAGACCTGAGTCACCTTGGCCTAGGCCATTTTCATTCTTGCACAGGCTTTATGTTGTGTTGCACAATCATTGTGCTTCCAATCTCAGTTCACTGCCATTTCCATCTTCCATACCAACAACAGCTCCAATTGAACAGCTCCAGAGCTCAGCATCAGCTTCAATTCACTAACAACACCACCTGAACCTTCAAGCCATCTCTGCAATCCTTGCCAACCCCCTATAACTTCATATACACAGCACCACGATTCCATTTCAACATCAGGTCACCACCAACACCATCATTGCACCTGCAACACCCTTAATATCTCCTCCTCGACTCGAGCTCAGATTCAAACTCTCACCAGAACAGCATTACCCGCTCTCAGACGCAGCTGCAACTTAATTCTGTTGCTTCAATTCAATACCAATGTATTCAGCCAAACTCCACCTGCAACGCCGAGCTCAGACCATTCATACAGCACTTACAGACCAACTTTCCCTGCGCCATTCAATACCAACACCAGACCCATTTCAGCTCTTGCCTGCAATAGAACTTCCCCTGCAATTTCAAGCTCCAACACAATTAGCGCACTGCATCTCAGCTTTCCATCCTTCCTGAACTGCACGCCACCACCAGAACAGACTCTCTCCATCTGATCTACAGCTGATTCCAAACCATCGCCACCGACTGCAGCTGCCTTAGCTTTACAACTCCAATAGCCTTAACTCCATCTTCATCTCAGGTTCAATTCTACCTCAGCACTCAGTAGACCCACCCAGCCGTCACCAAACCTCTGTCTCTGGCTACAATAAATCATTACCACCAACAGCATTTCAGGTTCTTGTAATGGGTACCTGTCCTAGACATTCATCTACATCATACCCTGGCCATTCAACACAGTTGCAAGACCTCCTCCTTCTCATAGCCAGTGTACTATCTTCTTGTCTAGTTTCTTGACTCCATCTGCAGCAACTTAAGGGTCTCATACAAACAACAACTCATTTAGCCTTCACTGCAATGACCAAATCCTTCCTTTGCTTTCTATGCTTCACCGCATCGAGAATAACTTCAACATAGCAAATAGCACCTTCTCAGGCCAACAATTTCAACCCCATGCTAGCACCACTGCTTCAGTACCATCATCTCAAGCCATTAACATATCTTCTACTTGGAGCAACTGTAATTGCATTTGCATCAAGACCCAAGACAAGCTGCAATATTACTCATTTCAGTATCACTAATGCACCCTGAACTCTAACCTCATCCATCTCTGTCTGCAACAGCGCCGCATTCTCACAACTCCTTGTAATTTCAATCGCAACAACTCCCATCTGTGCATCTCAGAATCACCATCTTCACTTCAACCAACAGCATCACCATCTTGAATAATAAAACCCCAATATAATCCAAAACCCTTATAATCTGCTGCCAAAACAAACCCAGATTCTAGTTCTTCACCTGAACCTCGAAAAACCCTAAATTTGAGCTCAATTTAAACAATTACCACAAACCCATTTCCTCTGTCTCGTTGTACCTCTTAAATCCATTGATTCCACCACCAATTTCCCCCATGATTTCATCACAGATGCAACAACACACTTATTGTCTTCATCAGAAGCAGATACATCCTTCTCAAACCCTTCTTGTCTGTTATTCGAAATCCAACTGCAAATCATCACAGATCCCCTTAAGCAGCATCACCAACTTCTTACATTTTTCATTTCATCCCTCGATTTCATTAGCGACGAGACGCTTTTTTAACTCTCGATTTCAGGTGAATGAATAAAATGAGAGAAAACATATCTCTCGATTAGTAGGGTTAAGAGTTAGGGCTGGATGGGTACACCCCAGGGATAAGATCCACTCCTAGACTGGGTGCCCTGAGTAACTTCATCAGTGCCTTTAACATTTCCTCTTTTAAAACAAAACTGGCTACCCCATAACATGTGGTTGGGCTCCTAATAGTGTTCGCCCATAAAATGATAATTTTGTCCTTTCTGCTCAAACTGGGTGATTTCTTCTTCTTTTCGTCCGTGCGACTCCATAGTACCTAATAACTCAAAAACACGCGTAAAGTACATAATTCACAAGAAAAAATAGCAAAGAAAGCGTAACTACTAGATAGTAAATCAGGTGTTTTAGACACCTATCAACTGACAAGCGGCTACCATAAGAGTCACATCCACCCCCTTTTAACATCTAGCGCAAGCACTTCAGCAGAACGCGCCTTTATAGATGAAAAGGCTCGCGTTGCTCCTAAACGCCCAGTAGAAAAGAATCAGCAATCTAATTTCATCACACGTGAAGATCAGGAACGACTTCTCCGAAATCGAGGCAAAGAAAATCAGCAACCCTCCTGAGTTAACAGAGACCCTCTTCCCATCAGTATCTGCATAATTTCTGGGGACTCCATCCACAAAATCGTGCAGTCCATGATGAAACGTTTTTGTGAGATTATGTATTTCTACAAGGCGCATCGTCAAGACATACTTGCAGCCCTCAACCGCACTGCATCAGGAAAGTAGTTGTTTCCAGCCAGGGAAGCCATTCCCGAACCCCAACCTCTCCTAGGAAGCACGATTGAAAGACGGAACCGGGGACTCCTAACCACTGTTCACTTGAAGGATGTCGAGTTTGAAAGCATGCTGATTAACGCGGCCTCCGACTTCAATATTATAGTCGTCAAGGCTCTGAGAGTTGCAAGGGAAAATCAAACAGAAGAAGCGTATTCTTTCCCATAAGGAGAAAAACAGTACTTGCCGACCAGTACTATTTATGACGTCTTCCCATGACATATCGTATCAATTCGTTTTTTCGAAGTCAAGGGTTAATGGCACCCTCATTGGAGTTTTCTACAGGAGCCGCTTCAACATTCTCTCGGGAAGCCGCCTCCGCTTCCAGAGCCAGAAGCCGCTCTGCTTCAATGTTTCGCTCTGGAAACTGCTTCAACATTCTCCCGGGAAGCCGCTCCGCTTCCAAATCCAGAAGCCGCTCCACTTCAATGTTTCACTCTGGAAACTGCTTCAACATTCTCTCGGGAAGCCGCTCCGTTTCCAGAGCCAGAAGCCGCTCCGCTTCAATGTTTCGCTTTGGAAACCGCTTCAACATTCTCTCGGGAAGACGCCTCCGCTTCCACAGCCAGAAGCCGCTCCGCTTCAATGTTTCGCTCTGGAAACCGCTTCAACATTCTTCCGGGAAGGCGCTCCGCTTCCAGAGCCAGAAGCCGCTCCGCATCAATGTTTCGCTCTGGAAACTGCTTCAATATTCTCTCGGGAAGCCACTCCGCTTCCAGAGCCAGAAGCCGCTCTGCTTCAATGTTTCTCTTTGGAAACCGCTTCAACATTTTCTCGGGAAGCTGCCTCCGCTTCCAGATCCAGAATCCTCTCTGCTTCAATGTTTCGCTCTGGAAACTGCTTCAACATTCTCCCGGGAAGCCGCTCCACTTCCAGAGCCAGAAGTCTTTCTGCTTTAATGTTTCGCTCTAGAAACCGCTTTAACATTCTCTCGGGAAGCCGCTCCGCTTCCAGAGCCAGAAGCCGCTCCGCTTCAATGTTTCGCTCTGGAAACCGCTTCAACATTCTCCCGGGAAGCCGCTCCGCTTCCAGAGCCAGAAGCCGCTTCGCTTCAATGTTGCGCTCTGGAAACTGCTTCAACATTCTCCCGGGAAGCCGCTCCACTTCCAGAGCCAGAAGCCGCTCCGCTTCAATGTTTCGCTCTGGAAACCGCTTCACCTCCGCTTCCAGAGTCAGAAGCCTCTCCGCTTCAATGTTTCGCTCTGGAAACCGCTTCAACATTCTCTCGGGAAGTCGCATCCGCTTCCAGAGCCAGAAGCCGCTCTGCTTCAATGTTTTGCTCTGGAAACCGCTTCAACATTCTCTCGGGAAGCCGCTCCGCTTCAATGTTTCGCTCTGGAAACCGCTTCAACATTCTCCCGGGAAGCCGCTCCGCTTCCAGAGCCAGAGACCGCTCCGCTTCAACATTCTCTCGGGAAGCTGCTCCGCTTCCAGAGCTAGAAGTCGCTCCGCTTCAGCATCCTCTCCATCAGCTGCTCCAGGATCCGAAGCCGAAGCTTCAGCGTTTTGCTCTATAAGCTTCAATGTCCTCTCCAAGAGCCGAAGCCGCTTCAACGCCACACTCCTTCCTTCCAAAGTTCGTGCACGTAGCCACCACACTTCTCCCTGTCAAGGATCGTGATCACAGCCAGCCAAGGATCGCAGTTGTGGCCACTTTTTGATCCATCTCACCAAACCTCGTGGTCATGGACAGTTTACTCGCTTACTCATACAGCCGATCCCTTTGCTTCCAAGGACGCCCATACAATTCCAGCCGACCTATTTTGGTTCCCACGCGATGTAGTCTCTTCTGATCACATCTTCTGCCAAGAACTGTTGCTGCTCCTTTGTCGATACCAGCCAGAACTTCACCATAGCAACAACGCTACAAGGGTAATCCGTACTTCTCCATGTTTTTATTTCACATGGAAGAAGTAACAAAATAACCAGTATGAATACAAGATGGTGATATCTTATGGTCGGCCCACCAACCATACAAGATGGAAGCTTATAAACCACACTTGGGGACTGAGGATCTACACAGAATCCCTTCACGTCAAAGCTAAGACACGGTCGACCAAAAGGTCATAGCCATGACAAGGTCATCTACTCTTCAAGGATGTAGCATAAGAATATCATCACCTCTCTGTCTAGAAGGCTCCTGCAACACTTTACGAGGCCGCGACGGATCCCAAGCCTGCTTAGAGGAAACAACTTCAGAAACTAAAAAGTGTGACTGGGGACTTCTCATCGCAGTCCATCCCGACGACCATCAAAGACTCATGAGATAACTCCAGAGACGCGGCTGAAACATTTTCTCGAAGAAACAGAGGGAGCCACGATAAACAACATAACTCTCTCATTTCTACCTCTTCGCTATCCAGAATATTTCGTCCATGAGACATTCTGAGCATCCCAGCGTCACATCCAGAAGAGTACAATAAGCTTGTATCAAATACCGTGGATGTGGATTCAAGGCGATGCGATGAAAGTAGGCTACCCATGGGGACTACCAGCATGGGACGCTTTCACTCCCCTCAACTAGGCTATTTCTGATTTCAACATCATCGCTATCGAAGTTTTACAAGCCGCATGGATTTCTCAACATGAAGCCGTACATGCGCATTGAAGACTCCAAAAGCACGCCACAAAGATACATTCACATATTCGGCCATGCCATCGGATCTAACAAAAGTATAACTGGGGACTGCTCACCGCATCCCATTCCATACGATAGTCCAAGATTCAAAAGATGGTTCGAAGGATGTCGCTTGGAACAAAGTCCTTGAAGACTTGATAGCAGCACATCGGCAACGGAACGTCTCCCAACTCATCTATTTCATCCAGTGGCTCCGGAAGATTTTGACCATATAAGCATCCACGATATATTATCATCGCGATCAGAAGGTCTAGGCACCAAACAACCTAGAGTCAAGGATGGACCGACAACGCAACCACAATCCCCAAGATTAGCCCTGACATGATCGTTGTTGAGCATATTTTCATCCATCCTTCCCAAGAATGCAATAGAGTGTGGTAAATTTTGGAATCCGCTGAAGAGACACTGCAGACGAAAGCACGAATCCAGAAGAGCAACAGAAAACAGAAGAGGGTCGATACCTCTTTTCATGCGGACGGATTTTCTAAAGTTTGAAAAGAATAAGGATTCCTTATTGCTCCATGAACGGGAATAGATGACTGGGCGCACCACACTTATGATCCATGACCAACCAGCAGCGCGCCAGCACGAGGAACACAAGCCGCTCAACCTGCAACACTCCTTGGTCAATCCAGCGCCAATGCTTCGAGCGCCAACATCAACAGTTCGTGGCCGAAGTTGCAGCGTCATCTCCATTTTTCCATGGACCTAGCCAGCAGCGCCATCTCTGCCCATTCTGTGGTCAATCCAAGCACTATTTTCCACCCGCTCAGTGGTCAAGTAAGTAACGTCATCACCATCATTTGGTAGCCGGAGTTCCGAAGCCAGTCGTCATCCTTCCACGGAACTGAAGCCAGTTGCCATCATTCCATGGAACTGAAACAAGTCGTCATCCTTCCAAAGTTCTGAAGCCAGTCGTCATCCTTCTACGGAACTAAAGCCAGTTGCCATCATTCCACGGAACTGAAGCCAGTCGTCATCCTTCCACGGAAATGAAGCCAGTTGCCGTCATTCCACGGAACTAAAGCCAATCGTCATCATTCCACGGAACTGAAGCCAGTCGTCATCACTCCACGAAATCGAAACCCGTCATCATTCATCATTCCACGGCCCAAGCCGATTGCCATCATTCCACGGAATCAAGCCGCTTCCACCACTCCGCTGGATCGAAGCTTGATTTCCACCATTCTATGAGATCGTATCCGTTTCCACCATTCCACGTCCAATAGTGATAGACACATTTTTGTGCCTAAGTTGTCCTCAATTTTCTGTATTGTTGGTACTCGATTTTGTACTTATTATGATGTTTTGTGTGTTTGTAGGTATTTTTGGGAAATACACATTTTTGGAAAAATCGACTCGAAAAAACTACTCGGAGAACCCCCGGAGGATATTTGCTATTCAGACTCCCACTTTGGATAAGGGGCAACCCAGTGTTATTCGCACCCCATAGCTGGATATGGGGACAACCATCTTCTTCGTGAAGAACTGTTTTTGGCGGGAAAAATTGAGTTCAAATTTCAGTTACTGCGTAATTCTCAGGGATGATTTCGGACGAGATTTTATGCAACTTATTCGTGGATTTTGTTTAGATTGGGCCTGTTTCATCCAAACAGGGCTGGATATTCATTCAGATTCGAAAAAATAGCAAGAACAGGGCAGTGAGAGTTATCGAGATATTTGGTTGATACGTATTGCGAAGCAGCGATTTTCTTCTTTACTCAACAAGATTTGACTCTATCAATCCAAGATAAAAAGGGAAATCCAGCTAAGAAGACACCTATGAGAAGAAAGATGAAGATCACAATTAACTTGACAAGACAGAGGTTGAAGTATTCTCGGTATTCTTTTGAGAAACTTTTCATGAGGCTGCTGCGTGTTTAGTGCTGATTGAGATGAGTATTTCTTGTGATGGAGTATGTACGCTGCAATTGGTACGTAAAAAAGAGAAGAATAAGGAAATATTTCCTTAAAATAGCAGTGAAGAATATATCAAGTTATGTCGAGATTATATGGAGTTATGAGGGTTTATTCTCGGTCCAGTTGAGTATTTAAGGGCTTATAGAGTCACATAATGAGGGGGGAGAGTTTGGGGGTCGAACAGAGTCTCGGAATAGATTTGCAGACAATCACCATTGCTGCATAGAAGAAGAAGAGGAAGAACACAGAACATCATACATAGACAGTCGCAGAAACCGTTGCCTATAATTTCAAAATCCATATCTTTGTAACAATTTCTGTAACAATTATTTCCGATTTGCAACAGTCTGTTAGTGTTTCTCTAAGAATGATGGGTTTTGTAACAATTATAATTGTTACAAGCACACTGTTTTATACCTTTTCTCCTTGCAAACACCTTTTTGAGCAATGAAAAATTCATTTGAGTGTGTTTTCACCATGCGGAGCTAGAACCCAACTTTGGGACAACGGAGGAAGCTGGATTTTGCCATTGGGGTAACTTAATTAATTGTTTATTTACTATTTGCATTGATTTTTAATGAATTATGATTTCTATTAACTACTCGTGACTTTGTTTGATGGAGCATGCTTAGTTCTAGGTAATTTTGATGCGCCATGTGTATGACCTACGTGTAATATTTTATGAAATCTACTTTGGCAAATAATAGAGTTGATGTTTCCTTTGTTTTGAGCTATAAATGTCTACAATTAATTTCTGAACCCCATGAACATGAAAAACAGTGGAATCTTGAGTCCCAGACTCTCTTCATCCTGTCACCATATTTGTATATATTTTTCCTTATTTTCGTTATTTAGTTTTAAAACAAATTCTCAACAAGTCTGAGTGAACGAATTATCTTACTACAACATCATTGAAAAATCACATCAATTTTTGGCGCCGCCGACGCGGACTTGTTTTTAGATTTGTTTTTAGGTTTTTATTTTTATTATTTTTGTTCTTTTTATGCGTTTTGGTATTTCTGTTTTCTTTCAGACTTGGAGCTGAGCTAAAGAAAAAGAGAAGAAGTGTTGAAAAGTAACGTGAAGCCAAAGAAGGAAAGAAAAGAGAAATCCAAAGGAGTAAATAAGAATATTTTTGTATATAGTTAATTTATTTTTATTAGATATTTTTTATTTATTTATTTTTAGAAACTGTAATTAGGGCTATGTTTTTGTAATCTTTTATTTTTGGACTTTATTTTTGGAACATTGGACAACATTATTTTTAAAACCCTAAGGAAGGGTTAATTTAAATAAAACTGCTGCAGGGAAGGACGACAGTTACAATACTGTCTCGGACCCTCGGGTTCGTACATGACATAGGAGTCGTGGCCCGAGTCGACTTCAACGGTCCATCCCCCGTATGGAACGGGAGGTAAGTTTTTCTGAAACACCCGCAAATCCCCTGTCAGTGAGTTTATTTTGTGTTGAGAATGTCAAACTGGTATAACAATAGCCAATACAATGATTATCCAACTGAACAATATGGACATTACCCTCTTTATGACCATAGTGTGAATAGTGGTTGGGAACGCCAACCTTTTGAAGGTTATGGATTATACCATGGTGAGCCCAATTACTATCCACACATGCATCAGTCATACGAGCAAGAAGATTATAATACTAGTTCTTCGTCTCTAGAGGATACAATCAAACTATTGAAAAGTAGTCCTTTTTATGATCCTTCTGTTCCTATTCCTTCTCTAGAAGATTCCCTAATGGATTTAGCTGAGTCGACACGTAAGTTAGCTGAGGTGAATAACGTAGTTATGGACGAAAGGACCGCAACAATGACTGAATCTTCTTTAGAAGACATCCTCAATAGATTAACTCAAAACTTAGATCCAACACTAAGGGAACTTTCTTTAGAAGATACCCTCGAGAGGATAGCTGAGTCGACACGTAGACTTGAGTTAGAGGCACAAGAAAAAATTGCTCGAAATAATCTTAATTTCCAATATAGTGTTTCCAATAATACCCTTGAAAATGAGAATGGTTATTTGCATAATCAAGATGACGAGGTTAGAATTGGTAACACTACTTGTTTAGATGAGGTTCAACCATTTTCATGTTATTATAATGATTATGATGTGGATAGTATTGATGAAGATTTTGACATTAGTAATCAGGAATTTGTTACTCCAAATGAACTATATGATGATAGTGTTATTTCTGGTTCAAATCCTAATAATTCTAATAATTATTCACCTATTCAAGAGGACGGGGATTTGACTAGAGATAACACATCTGTAGATGATAGAGTATTTCCTTTTGATTACGAAGCCAATAACGGTTTAGAGGAACGAGTTTATTCTGAGAATATTGTTTTAGAGTCTAGCGATTTAGAAACATTAGTCTTAGACAAAGAAGATAGACTCGTAGACATGAGTGAGGATGAACCTGACTTAGAAGAATCAATTGACCATTTCCAGGAATCTGATGACCTAGAAACTAGGGAAGTTGTGACTAGTCTTTCTAGAGACACTGAAAACTCTAAGTTTGGGGGTGATTATCATTCTCCATGTGATTTAACTCTTAGAAAGGTCCCTCACTTGGGACTTGACATATGTGCCTCGACCATTTTACAAGATTATCTTCACACACGTTTTCCTGAACCTCTTGATGTCCAAAATGAATCTCAGTTGTTAGAAACCCGTCCTCTGGTTGATGTGGTTGACTTAGGCTATGATACCAATATTCACTTTGTTTTCCCACCAAAAACATTCCTTCCAATTGTGGGAACTTATGAATTTCAGATGTGTCAGTTATTGAGTTTTGAGACTAAACCTAATTACTTTAAGAGATTAGGGTCGACACATTTGTTTAAGGAAGACCACTACTTTCATTGTGGTCAGTTGTGTAAGTCAAATTTGATTGACTTAGAGGATCCCCAGTTATTCAGGTTACTATTATGTGCTTCTAAATTCTTAGTTGAGTATTTCCAGACTCTAGAACCTGAACATTCTGATCTAACTTATGAGGAATTGCAACCCATGAAAATATTTTATCTAGACCCTGTTATAGAACCTGAACCTGAACATGTAGTTGTCTTAAACAGGAAACTAGACAAGGTTGTGCTTTATTTGTTAATTTTCTTGGCATGTTGCAGATTCCTTTTACTTATGATAGCTCTATTTGGTTTTGGTGATCCACAGTTATTCCGGCTATTACTTTATGATTTTATAAGGTGACTAATCCTTTCTTAGTCTGGCTGAAGACTTTAAACTTAACACTTCTTGGGAGGTAACCCATGCTCATGCAACACGGTAATATCCTTCCTTAACTCTTTTCTTCAAGTGGTAACAGTTTCTCATTGTTCATGCTTTTAATTTCATCTTTAGAACATTGAGGACAATGTTAGATTTAATTTTGGGGGTGGGGAAGAAACTTTTAGCTTTTAGTTGCAATAAATAAACTCCAGAGCCTAGAAATTTATGCTTATTAAGGTTGGCACTAACCAATCTAAGTGGATGGGAACATCTTGGTTGTAGGAGTGAGGAACCAATCTGATTAGATGGAAACATCTCTAGAGTCTATTCATAAAAGCACAGAGCTCAGGTGTTAGAAATTAAAAAAAAAAACATGGTAGTTTCGCCATATCTCGTTGAATCCTTTTCACCTTCTGTTTTTATTTTTCTTTTTTTATAAGTTATTTGGTGGGGCACACGATTCAAGTTGTTACCAGACCATCAGACCAATCGGAATAAATTCAATAAAGTCGACCACTGGTGCCCTTGTATATGCCAGTTGTGTTGACCTAGAGTTAGGATTATCACCCGCTGGTTCCCTTGTATTTGCCAGCTGTGTTGATATTAGTCAGACCGGTATCTCAGTCCATTAGGATAGGTTCATCTTAGTAGTGTCCTTCAGACAGATATGGGAAACACCGTTCACCTTAGTCAAACCATCTACATTTTTGTCTCTACATCCATCTTCTGCATCTATCCATGTGATTGGTTGACTCCGGTTATGATGTCCAGAAACTATCTGAGTAGAGCTCTGTGGCTTATATATGAATTTTAGTATGCTTGAGTGCAAACTCGTGTACAACAATTGGAATTTCGCATCAGGGTACTTCCTCCTGTAATCAATAAGTATGCCAACCAAGGAGATTCTTTAGTGCCTTCCAAGGTTCTGCGTAGATATCTAGGGTCTGGAGTAAAGGTTTTGGGGGTACACCTCTGGTAAACCCTCCCGATATTAACTCGGTCACCAGGGCCACCTAGTGAGTTATGTTTTTATTTTTCTAGATTAGATTTGCTCGAGGACTAGCAAATAATAAGTTTGGGGGTATTTGATAGACACATTTTTGTGTCTAAGTTGTCCTCAATTTTCTGTATTGTTGGTACTCGATTTTGTACTTATTATGATGTGTTGTGGAAAAATCGGCTCGAAAAACTACTCGGAGAACCCCCGGAAGACATTTACTATTCAGACTCCCACTTTGGATAAGGGGCAACCTAATTGCTAAGGGGCAACCCAGTGCTATTCGCACCCCACTGCTGGATAGGGGGACAACCATCTTCTTCGTGAAGAACTATTTTTGGCGGGAAAAATTGAGTTCAAATTTTCAGTTACTGCGTAATTCTCAGGGATGATTTCGGACGAGATTCTATGCAACTTCTTCGTGGATTTTGTTTCGATTGGGACTGTTTCATCCAAACAGGGATGGATATTCATTCAGATTCCAAAAAATAGCAAGAACAGGGCAGTGAGAGTTATCGAGATATTTGGTTGATACGTATTGCAGGCGAGCAGATTTTCTTCTTTACTCAATAAGATTTGACTCTATCAATCCAAGATAAAAAGGGAAATCCAGCTAAGAAGACACATATGAGAAGAAAGAGGAAGATCACAATTAACTCGACAAGACAGAGGTTGAAGTATTCTCAGTATTCTTTTGGGAAACTTTTCATGAGGCTGTTGCGTGTTTAGTGCTGATTGAGACGAGTATTTCTTGTGATGGAGTATGTACGCTGCAATTGGTACGTAAAAAAAGAGAAGAATAAGGAAATATTTCCTTAAAATGGCAGTGAAGAATATATCGAGTTATGGCGAGATTATATGGAGTTATGAGGGTTTATTCTCGGTCCAGTTGAGTATTTAAGGGCTTATAGAGTCACAGAATGAGGGGGGAGAGTTTGGGGGTCGAACAGAGGCTCAGAATCGATTTGCAGACAATCACCATTGCTGCAGAGAAGAAGAAGAGGACGAACACAGAACAGCATACATAGACAGTCGCAGAAACCATTGCCTATAATTTCAAAATCCATATCTTTGTAACAATTTATGTAACAATTATTTCCGATTTGCAACAGTCTGTTAGTGTTTCTCTGTAACAGTGGGTTTTGTAACAATTATAATTGTTACAAGCACACTGATTTATACCTTTTCTCCTTGCAAACACCTTTTTAAGCAATGAAAAATTCATTTGAGTGTGTTTTCACCATGCAGAGCTAGAACCCAACTTTGGGACAACGGAGGAAGCTGGATTTCGCCATTGGGGTAACTTAATTAATTGTTTATTTACTATTTGCATTGATTTTTAATGAATTATGATTTCTATTAACTACTCGTGACTTTGTTTGATGGAGCATGCTTAGTTCTAGGTAATTTTGATGCGCCATGCTTATGACCTACGTGTAATATTTTATGAAATCTACTTTGGCAAATAATAGAGTTGATGTTTCCTTTGTTTTGAGCTATAAATGTCTACAATTAATTTCTGAACCCCATGAACATGAAAAACAGTGGAATCCTGAGTCCCAAACTCTCTTCATCCTTTCACCATATTTGTATATATTTTTCCTTATTTTCGTTATTTAGTTTTAAAACAAATTCTCAACAAGTCTGAGTGAACGAATTATCTTACTACAACATCATTGAAAAATCACATCAAATAGCGCCACGGCCAAGCCGACGCCAACAGTCCGCGTCCTAGCCAGTGCCATATCCGCGTCGTAACCGAGCCAGCGCCATCCTCTCCGCGTCCCAATACCGACGCTTCATGGCTCCATCTTCACCACGCCATTGGTCCTTCCAAGCTAGACGCGCCATCGGCCCTTCCAAGCTAGCCGCGATATTCGCCATTCCGCAGCATCATCTCCGCTCGGCCAAGATTGAAGCGCCATCTCCGCCGTTCAAAGCAACGCAATCTCCATCGTTCAAAGCCGCGCCGCCCGCCATTCCCAAGCCGGCAACGCCATCTTCACTACCCCATGGCCCAAATTGGCACCAACGTTCCGGGAAGCAAAACTCTACGCCAACACCCTCTGTTCAAGCCGGAAATACGCCAAGTCGTCAATACAAGGATTCACGTATTCCTCATGTCTTCTACTAAAGGTTAGTTGAATTTCCCCGGCAATCTCATCACGTCTTGCCCTTTCGATTTTGCTCTTGACCGTCACCATCTCATGCTTACCCCGCAACAACCACACTGTTACGTGCTAAGCAGGGGACTTAATGTTGATGGTGGTTTTTAGCTTAGGGTTAAAATTGTAAAACCTTGCATCCGATGTGACGTCACTCTGCAAGGAAACAGAGCCACGTGTGCTAACCTCTCCACTGGCAAATTTATTGAGTCGCTCAATATACTTACATGAAATTTATCCAGACTGGCGAACCCCAGATGTTCTGTAAATTTCGGCGCCTCGCGCATTTTCACTTAATATAAGTTCATTTGAATGCCTTCTATGCTATGTTCTCCGGCAGAACTCTTGATGTTGATATGTCATGACGATTCGTGTTCACTCGCAGCAGAGTAGCACGAATCTCCAAGTATCAAGAATAAGATCTTTGCATAAGGTATTCAATCAGAAAAGCATGCTGCTCTCTGGCAATGAACTTAAAAGAGCTCTGTGTCGACACATAGAATTCAATCAACCTTACTAACTTGCAGAAGTCAGGGTTTCGCGCCTCGCGCAACATACTAGACCTTGCTTGTCAAAAAATTAAGCCTAGGCAAACTAGGTAGTTAATCCGCCATGGATTAGCAGGTGCAAAACCTCGCCCAAAATCAGAAAAAACTGGGAGCCGCAGCAGCAAAGGGAGGCGTGGCCTTGCCATTGGCCACGCCCCATCCTAAACCGGCCATATTTTCCTCGACCAATCAGGTCGATTTAAATCCGCCGCAGCGCACCAGAAGTGTGACCACGCCCCAGCTTGCCGGCCCCACTTCCCATCGACCAATCAGGTCGCCCTAAATGCGCCACACGCATTCCGAATGAGGCCGGCCCCCAATTGTTCCAAGGAGAATTCTTCCACGGCGCCTTGGCCACGCCAGGCCCTAATTCTTCCAGGGAGAATTCTTCCACGGCGCCTTGGCCACGCCAAGCCCTAATTCTTCCAAGGAGAATTTTTCCAACGGCGCCAAAACTTGGCCACGCCAAATCTTTCCAAGGCGCTAAGATTTGGCCACGCCAAACCTTTCCAACCACGCCAAATCTTTCCAACTACGCCAAACCCTAACTTTGGCTGCGGATCCAGTTTTTAGCTTTGGCCATACCGCAACGTATCTGACATACCACTATGCCGCGGCTACTCTCATGCCGCCATGCCATGGCTACGCCACCGGCATGCCATTAGCATGCGGTCGACGCAACTTCACTATACAACAAGATGTGGCCATAATCAATGGCCATCCTAGATTTGTTTCTCACCCACACACCCAAAATTACCAAAAACGATTTTCAACCATAAACAATTGGGATATGTAGTTTTCTCCCATTGTCTGAGTCAGTATAACATGCGGGATAAATCCCTCGATTAGCCTAGAGTTCCCTCAGTTAACCTATAGTTAGCCAAAAAGCGTTGCAGATTAAAAAAAAAAAACGTTGTCTATTTGTTAAAACTACTTCTTTCTAGATATATCTCGCATGGGAATTAGTAGCGAGATAGTTTCGCTGAATGGTTCAGCGCAACCAAAATTACCTATTCGCAGAATGGTTCAGCGCAAATTGATTTGTTTTTTTATCCGACGACTGAGATGGTTGCGTTGTTCCATTCAGCGCTGCCTAATTTTACTTTTTTTTGTTCCATTCAGTACATCTAAATGCTAGATTAGTACTACCATAGGATTTAGGAGGTTATTCTAGCTGCCAATCTAAATTCTAGATTAGAAGACCATTATGAAAAAAAAAAGTATTAGACCTACGGACCAAAACTTAACGTTCCTTCTTTTACTCCGTGGACCCAACTGGTTATTCACATCGTCAATAAAATGGCCCACCTTTACTCATATACATAGCAAAAGTCTGCACTTATCTCGTGGGTGAACAATTCCGGAATCCCCCAAAGTCTTGTGAGCGAGAAACAAAGAGAATCAAAATATAAAGCTAATAAGCTCGACTCGACGATTCCAGAAGCAGAGAGAGGAATGGGTAGAAGATGGAATTTCTCAGGATTTGGATGGACAGGATTTGAGTTCCCGATGAATTCATCATTTCTACGATGGCGTCCTGATTTCAGTTTCTCGTATATATCGTCATGGTGGAGTGAAACAGATTACTTGCGATGGCCTGATTTCAATTACTTCAATATTGTTGATAGCGTGGTCTGGAGTTTCATTACAGCGGTTGAATCTTTAGCTCTTGTTGCCATGCTTTGTTTCTTCTTCGTATTCTGTGGATGTACTCTCTGATTTGGGTATTTCAGTAAGATTTGTGCTCAGTAAGTATACAAATTAGTTTTTTTTTTGAATCACTGAATGATGTACTGTAATTCATATGAGTTTATACAAATTTAGGGTTTGTTTTGATTTTGTTTTTGATGAGACCGATCATGTTCCGTGATTAAGTTGATTTATCAATCCATATCCTTTTTGTTTTTGATTTTTTAGAGTCTCTAATCCTTAAAATTCCATGGGTTACGATAAAGTAATTGATCTTTTTATCATTCTTTTGAACAGCCCTTTCAATTTGGGTAAAAACGTCTTTATTACATTTTTAATTGCCTGAAGATATATTGTGTTTATCAATTTTGAATTCCAATCGGCAACTGCAACATACATTAAATCCAACGGCCAGATTAAGGTCATTGGACCATAGTTTAGGGTTTGTCTGGAAACGTGTTGATTTGGGTTCCCACGTTTTGAGGACAACTGGATTCAATTTAGGTGTAGAAGTAATCAGCGATTAAGAGAGGAGACGAACTAGTGAAAGTATTTTTTTTGTCTCATGTATAAGCTGGAGAAAAAGAAGATGATATGTGACGAGTAAGTTAATGTTTGACCACTGGAACCGTAGTGTTTGGCATACGGCTATTGATCCACCAGTCCACAACCGTGGGTTAGATTTCATTCCAAAGAAAATGGTTGCACAACGTGCATTGCAAGCATTTTACATACATTTAAACCAGTCTACCACGAATCATGTTTACTTAAGGTTTAATCTTATCTTGATTAGTTTAGACATTCCCTTAAATATGCTATGCTACAGTGGTTCATGGCTCATAACAAGCCCGGTTGGATGCGATCCCTAAAGGACATTTGAGAGGCGCTCCAGGAGAGGCGCAACTTTAAAGAGTCCGAGGTAAGGTTACCTTCTCCATGTCATTGATATGATCAAAGAGCTGGTTAGGATACACCGGAATTTTGTTTTGTTTTGATAAAATGAGATTTAAATTCATGGCTTCACCTCAAAACTCTGGGTGGAAGCTTGATGTGAACGAATCAAAATTCATATTGGATAGGTAACATAGGTAAATAAGCGCTTGGGCCATAAAAATTAAGAGTTCTAGTGCAAAGTGCAAACTCCGAACAAACAATTTGAGACTCATTCCTTGTCAACGACAAGGATTTTAAAGAATGATCATCTGGGCATCACTCCTTTTTTCTGGGGACCATTCTCATCATTTTACAGTAAAACCTTCTTAAAATAATACTCGTTAAAATAATAATCTCTCTAAAATAATAAAATTATTTAGTCCCAATTAGGCTTGCCAGCTTCTTTTTTGGTTCATTACAAAATAATAATTTCTCTAAAATTTTTTTCTTCTCGTTTTTGTCACTTCTTGTATAAATAATTTCTCTATAAAAAATAATAATTTTTCACATCATATTCCTAATATCTAATACCCTTACTATTATTTTAAAAAATAAGTTTTTCTCTTCTCATTGACAAATCATGAATCCTGATGATTGATTTCATCATGTTTTTATATCCCCCAATTTCGGCGTTCTTATTTTAAAGACATAAAAAACGTAAAAGGGGTGGGAAATTTGGGGCTTTATAGAGTCATGAAATAGTAAATGAAGTTATCCATTATCACATCATATTCCTAATATCTATTATACCCTTACCTAAATTTCACTATTCATAAAAAATAAAATAAAAAATATCCTAAATCTTCTCCTTCTCCTTCTCTTCTCATTGACAAATCATGATGAAGATGATGATCATGATTTCATCATGACGAAGACATAAAAAAAACTAAATCTATGGGGTAATTTGCGTTACCTCCCCTGGCGAAGATCATAATTGAGTTACCTCCCCTACAGAGATAAAATTAGTGAAACCTCCCCTCGTTACATTTTCCGTCCAAAATTTCTGTTTGCCACATAAGACGTGTACGCGTGGCAGATCTAATATGAGTCTAGTGAAATGACAACATTATCCTCTCATATAAAACAGATTATAGACACGCGTAAGATTAATATCCATTGATTTTTCTATTTGTATCACGATTTTCCAACAACATCCATCGATTCTTAACAAAAGAAAGAAAAACAAATCATTTTCTTTATCAGTTCATCTCCTTCTTCGTTCTCGTCGAAAAACAGACAACAATTATTTTGGTGAGTTTCTCTTTATACTTTAATCAGGGTTTTTAGTAAAAAATTTAGATCAACTTAAATTTTAATTTGACGATCGAAGAGAATGGTTTAGAAACAGAGGTTATCGAATTGAGTTTTATTATTTTGAAATTGAAATTTTAGAGGAACCCTAGAATTTGTTTTTTTTTTTATCTGGGAGAGAAGTGGGTGTTGTTGCTCGAGTTGATTGTGAAGCTAAAACAGATGAAGAAGGAGACAGATCTGGTTCTGTCTGCTGAAGTTCGATGATGAATCTGCTACTGATGAGAAGAAATACAATGGATTAGAAGGTTGAGTTTGATGTAGGTTTCAGTAAGAGTGCATAATGGAAGGAATTGAAGAATGGATTGATGTTGATGATAATCAAGGGTAATTGATAGATTCAGAGATGAGATTGAGACACAAATGCTGCAGGGAGTGAATCAAGACATGGGTTCACTTTGAATCAAGTTTTCTGTGTTGTGATGGTGGAGATTGAATAAGTAAATGAAATTAGGGCTTCGATCTGTAACTGCAATTGAAGATATTGTTGCTTCTGATTTTCACCGGTATGATGTGTATTTGAGTTCAACGGAGAAAAATTGATGGGTTCGAGTCTGAATCGATAAGAAATTGAATGCAGAGAAATGAATTAGGGCTTGTAGTGGAACTGACGGTGGTTGCAAATTTGAGCTTGATGATGAAATTCAGGCAAGATGGGTTTCTGGTGGAGATTAAGGTGACTGAATTGAGTCTACAACAAGTTGAATACAAAAGAATAATAGATGTATGTTAGGATGGAGGATTTGTGTACGTATAGAGTAGAAAACAGGCTTGAATTTGGCCTGGAAATGCCCTGAAACAAAGGGAACTCTGTCTGAATCTCCCTTATGGGCTGAGTTGTTGTTCTTTGTTGTACATGATGTTGCTACTGTTCAATTTTGTTGAGTTGTTGTTCTCTGCTGTAGAAGATGTTGCTGCTGTGATGGATTGAATAAACCTTAGATGTATGCTAGGATTGTTACAGGGAAGGGAAAAAGAAAAATGACCTGAAAAATGGTGTTACTGAAGATTAGGGTATTTTGGGAAGCTAAGTACCACGTGTTTAGTTTTTTCCACCTGTATATAGCTGGTGACTCAGCTAAATAACATTTGGACGGAAAATGTAACGAGGGGAGGTTTCACTAATTTTATCTATGTAGGGGAGGTAACTCAAATTATGATCTTTGCCAGGGGAGGAAACGCAAATTACCCCTAAATCTATTATCTTCTCCCCATCCTCCTCTTCTCATTCATAAATTGTGATGAAGATGATAAGCATAATGTCATCATGATGAGTATGATGATCATAAAGAAAACCCAAAACTATTTTCTTCTCCTTCTCATTCAAAGATTATGATAAAGATGATGATGATCATAGAAAGAAAAAAACTAAGAAAACCCACCATTTATTTTTGTTTTAAATGGTTAAAAAAATCCAATTCGATGAATTTCGGGTAAAAAAAAAAAAAACAGTTTCTGAAGATGTTTACGGCTGGGAGTTTTTAGATTCCCAACCGTGAATCAAGATTACGGCTGGGATAGTTTGTCGACCCAACCGAGAGTCCATGTTTCGGCTTGGTTTTCCCAACCGAAAGATTTTTTAGATTTTTTTTTTTTTTTGGTTTTTAGAACCAGTTACGGCTGGGAAAACCTAGCCATAACTGGTTCTGAAAACAAACAAACAAAAAAAAATTGAAAAAATCTTTCGGTTGTGAGTTCTTTATTTCCCGACCGTAAATAACAAATACAGCTTGGAACACCATCAGTTTCCAACCGTTTTTAGGTTCTAAGGTTGGGTCGACAAACTATCCCAACCGTAATCTTGATTCACGGTTGGGAATCTAAGAACTCCCGGCCGTAAACATCTTCAGAAACTGTTTTTTTTTTACCCAAAATTCATCGAATTGGATTTTTCAACCATTCAAAACTAAAATAAATGGTGAGTTTTCTGAGTGTTAGAGCACTGCTCGGTCGAAATTGCATGCGTTGATATCTCAAGCATGTTTGTCAATGTTAGTGATCAAAACTATAAGTCTTGATTTCTAGTCTACTTATATATGTCTCGGACTAGGACATAGATTGTGTAGTTGAGCCTTAGACTTCACGACGTTCATCATTTGAAGACGAAGAACTACTAAGGAGAGCTTGTGGAACTTCATCGACAAAAGGTATGTGGAGACTGAAACTCATCTATCACTTGGAAAGTCTATTTCGACTCTATCTCCTATATTGAGACATAAGTCGTGTTACGATATAGTTTTCTATTTTACACATTTGAGATTTTGAGCTGAGTTTAACTCGCTTACATATTGCTCGGAATATGTGTTGGCAAGCTTTCGCTTCGACCAAGTTCATCTTATATTCTTGACGCAAGTCAAAAGATGATCATGTGAAAATTGCCGAGTAACATCTTACATGGTTTGTGTGATACAATCATTTGGTGTAGACTTGGAATGTTTCGTTATGATTATTTCAATAACTTGAAAATTGCTTTGATGCTAATAGTGTGTGAAAACGGCTATTGTCATCCTCTAAGAAAGTTTCAATGATTGAAATAAGAGTTTAGAACACTTAACCATTATTGGATATGTCATGTTGTGTATTCTTGCACATATGTAATCCATGTCCGGAAACCATAATATGCGCACCCGTTCGCGTACCTATTGATTTGAGAAATCCGGGAACCTAAGTATGCGTACCCATTTGCGTACTGGCGTACAGGTTCATGTCCGAATATTTCTGCTGGGATTGAAAGTTCGCGTACCCGTTTGCGTACCGGTGAAACCCAATCTTGGTACGGGTATTTCAAGTATGCGTACCCATTTGCATACTTGAAGGTTAAAGTTCTAAAATCGGTTATGTATATGAACATAAACACTTATATAATAAGGAATGCAATCTTTGAAAACCGTGGCTATAATGTTCATGAATTGATTCGAGTGAATCAAATCGATTTTTCTTCAATTGTGTTCTTGTATACTTCTATGAGAATATAGCAATTGAACAACTCTTTAACTAGTTTCATTTGAGTCATTTGAACTAGTTATGGTTAAGATGAACAAGGTTGATATGAGAGTGTTCATATGGCTAACTTCGGTTAACTATTGTTGAGCCAACATGGTGTACACGTTTAGGTACGGTTACATAAACCTAAATGAGGGTACATTTCATTTGTGTGAAACAAGCTGAGTTCGAACTAACGGTTGAAAGATATTAGCTTGGTTGAATCAGGTTTTTCATCTAACGGTGAATATTGAATGCTTTGTTACCAAGGTAACTTATATTGCAAACCCTGATTTGAAACTATATAAAGGAGAACTCTAGCAACTGGGAAACCTAATACCCACACTTCTGTGTGTTACTAGTTGCAAAGCTAGAGTCGATTCTCCTTTAACCTTAGGTTTCTCTCGAGACCCTGTAGGTTAACGACTTGAAAGATTTCATTGGGATTGTGAAGCCAGACCCAACTATTTTCTTTGTAGTTGCGTGTTCTAATCTTGCCTGATTCTATCGTTTGAGTACTATCTTCTCTAAGATTTGCTCGAGATTTAATCTCCAATAGGCAAGATAAAAATTAATCACAAACACTTTCGTCTCATCGTTTGTGATTCCACAATATCTAGTTTCGCTTCCATACGATTTATATTATTGTGAAGTGATTGATAATACTAGGATGTTCTTCGGGAATATAAGATCGGTTTATCAATTGGTTCCTGTTCACCTTGATTTATCAAAAGACGGAACAAAACTCATAGGTATTTCTATGGGAGACAGATTTATCTATTCCAATAAACTTTTCTGTGTGAGACAGATTTGTTTATTAAGTCTTCGACTTTGGGTCGTAGCAACTCTTGGTTGTGGGTGAGATCAGCTAAGAGAATTAAGTGCGTAGTATCCTGCTGGGATCAGAGACGTATGGAACACAACTGTACCTTGAATCAGTGTGAGATTGATTAGGGTTCAACTACAGTCCAGTCCAAATTTCATTGGTAGTAGGCTAGTATCTGTAGCGGCTTAATACAGTGTGGTGTTCAAAGATGGACTAGGGCCCGGGGTTTTTCTGCATTTGCGGTTTCCTCGTTAACAAAATTATGGTGTTTGTGTTATTTCTTTTCCACATTATATTTTGTTATTTAATTGAAATATCACAGGTTGTGCGTTGTATCGATCAATTAGGAAATCCAACCTTTGGTTGTTGATTGAAATTGATTGATCCTTGAACATTGGTCTTTGGTACCGTTCAAGTTACTTCTTATATATTCAATCGGGCTCGCGAATTTCTATTTGCTGATTGCAGATTGAATTAAGAGATAGAGATATAAACTCTTGTATATACTTTTCTCTAGATTGAGTCTGACTGTCTAGTTGATTCTCTAGAAAGTATATTGGAGTAAGTCCTCTCAGATTGCTGATCGGTTGTCAATCCGTCAAAAATAATTTCACTTTCTTACTCACTAAATTTAAATGAAGCACAAGGTAAGGAAGAGTTCGTATCCACAAAGAGGCAATTGTTGTTATGCAATTTTCAGTTTCTAAGGTAACCAAGGGGGGATGTTTGTTGCTTAAGAGAAATACTAAAATAAAAACAAAATAGAGCAAAGCAAATAGTTGGAATAATCAATAAGAAGAAGATATTGGTCACGGGATAGTATCATTCACAAACATGTATTTTCATCAATGATTAGAATTGGTATTTTAATCTCTCATCTACTAATAGTCCTAGGATACCTTGATCGCAAGAATACCCCGCTAATTCCCTGTTTTCATCACAACCACATTAAAAGATGCATGTGTGAATTCTTCCTAGAAAGCAACCTAAAGTGTAAAAGCACTACAAGCAATAAGTTCTATGGAATAAGACTAATAAATGCAAACGAATGTGTAAAAGCACTAAACGTTTTAACAAAAGTTATGATTCACTTGTGTCTAGTAGGATATATCACTACAAGCACTACCCACAATTATGCTACTTAGAATCAGGGATAAACAACTTTTTCGTATTGAAAACCCTAATATAGCTCTAGAGATGAATGTAAATCGGATTGATTCCGGACTCAACCAAACAAACTATCAAATCATGTAACACTATTAATTGTGAATCACAAACAATAAAATATTGAGACAAAACTAATTCATTGAATCATATAACATATTGAGAAATCAACTTTATCCCATAACCAATAATATGTTTAGCTACTCATAGCTATGGAGTTCATCATCATAATAATATTAATTGAAAAGAAGGAGATGAAAAAAAGCAAACCCTAGAAGCGTAAACAAAACCGGCCCTCCAAAAGTTCCAAGAAAAATAAGATATGTATCCATAAGTTGTAGAAGACTTTCCCTTTTATAGCCTTTCTCCAACTTCTAAAATTAGGTCTAGTCTTCAAAGTCCATTAGATGAAAATCCACCAAGCCCATAAGAGAGAGAAACCCATGTAGAAAATATGTCCCAAAAGTGGTCGCCGGAAATCTGGTATTGTGGACGGAAATCGGCCGGAGAAGTGGCCGGAAAACGGTTCAGGTGACCGGTAAAGTCCGCCCGGTCACCGGCCAACGATTCAAATCGGGTCAGCGATCCAACTCGGCCGGGTCAACTCGGTCAAGCACCGAGTCAGAGTATGAGTCGATCTGTCGAGGTCAAGTTGGTCTCTAGGCCGAGGTCATTGCAGACCGCTGAGCCATCTTGCATAGGCCAAACCTTTGTGGTGCATAATGATTGCACTTCACAGCTTCAGTTGCTTCTGCACAACTGCAACTCAACGGAACCAGCACCACCATATATCGATCTCCAACTCTCCCTGCAACAAAGACCACTTGAGCTTTGCCTTCTTGCTCCAACACCAACACAATACCGAATCGCACAAAGACTCTCACCTGAACATCAACAATCTCCATTTGTTAATAGCCACATCTCTAAGACCACCAATTGCAGCACCATTAGCTCCTCTTCCTTCAACTCAGAGCACAAATCCATCACTTCCTGCAATGTACTGAAACCAACAGCACAGTGAGTTCCAATGTCACTGCCAAATCATAAGTCCTTCCCTACTCAGCTCACAACAGTCGACATCCCTGCACTGAACCATTTTCCTAGCACCATCAGTTAACACAAAGACAACCATCTCATTCTGCAGCATCATGTGCAACTTCAGCTCATAAGCACACAGTCTATACCACCTTTAGCTGCAACACTGCATTGCAAATCCAACAACTTCTGCAGCTCAGCTTCCTTGGTCATTTATCACCTGCAACACCACAGGTACAACTCCATTCCCATTAACAGCTCGAGATGCTCGAGCTCCAGTTCAACACCACCAGTGAAACCAACACCCATTCAACACATAGCACCACAGTTCACTTCTCCCAGCAACATCATCACCTGCACTGCAATTTCATAACCATCTCCTTGTTTCCATCTGCTCAACACCTCCTCAGCTCAAGTCTGCAAAGTCATACCAAGTCCCAGCAACACTGGCTTCTTCCCTGCAATTTCCCCTGTAGCTGCACATTGCAACAATCATCACAAGCCCATCTTGTAAGCAACCTTCGCTGCACCTCAAACTCATCGCACATATTGAACTGCAACCCTCCTAAGCATTCATCTAAGCATCAAGAGGCTCAACCACACCCAGTCACAGCCATATACCACCTAATCACTTCACAGTGCCATATACTCATTTCCTCCACCTGACTGCAACTTGAATCCCATGTTCACCTGCAACAATAGTCCCTTGGCAACACTCTCATATGCATCACTCCATTTCAGCTTTAACCGCAGCTTCAACTTCAAGCCAACAATCAACCACATACCCATTAGCTCACGGGAACAGCCTCCTTGAGTTCAATTTCTCCTCCTCTGTGACATCAGCAGAAACCCTAAAACCAAATCGATCACAAACCCTTCTGAATCTTCAAATGAACCAAACCCCATCTTTCCTCTTTTCATTCTTCAGTTGTACAGATTCCCTTTCTTCTCTCGATACCCTCATTCTTCTGATTTGGGAAAGAATTGAAATCCTTTTTATTACGAAAACCTGATCTAACCCATTGCACAGACAATCTTCTTAACCCTTCTGAGTCTGCAATTTCTTCTTATTTCAACCTAGAACCCATGAATTTCTCCATTAGTGATGCGCGTCGTTTACACAACAAATTATTCAAGATATTTCCCACTAATTAACTGGTAATATAGCGGTAGTAAGAGATCGTTCCCACAGAGAGTTGTGTAATTGATAGGTTATTTGATCAGCAAAATCAAGTAAAAGACAAAGGGGGTGGTTTTATAGTGAAGTAAAAAGAAACAAATAAGAAAGTAAAGATGATTAAGGAATCATTCGCCGCCACTGATCAGAAACTTAATAAAAGTACTTGTTTATCTCTTGTTAATTTTCCATTGTCACCAACCGTAGAATAGCAATAAGCTCTGCTATCCCCGGAATTCCTGTTGCCACTGGATACGGAAGCGCTCGACTACCAGATTCGATCCATCTGAGCCACCATGAATAAGCTCTCAAGATGTAACCCACCGGATGCATTACGTTTTGTGAATTAGGTTGATCCTAGCATCATACGCATAAGCTCGGTCTGCTTACTAGTGTCATCTCTATACACAATTGCTTAACAGAATCCCTCTGTCAGCTTTTGCGATGTACTACTTGTGTATGGAACTGAGTGACTATTACAAGTATCACCAATCCCAATACTAGTAGAAGAACTACCAGGTTAATTCAAATGGCCAGTTGAACAACCCAGTAGTAATCTTAGACGATAAAAATAATAGAGACAATCGACAAGAAAAATCAACTTAAAATAAACATGTAAAAATAATTAAAGTTTCATAAACCAGGACTTTGAAATCATACCTTAATCAGTAGAATTTAGCTACACATGGATTTACTAAAACCCATAAAAATATATATAGAAGAAGAAGAAAATAGCTTGGTTTCCCCCTAATGGGGTTAACCCTAGATATGAAATAAAACCTTTCCTCTCTTCTATTCTCTGTATTTTTCTCTCCTCTAAAAAATTGTCTCTTTCTTTCTAGCTACAAAAGAAATAATAAAAAGAAGAAGTTGATATTTCTCTTTTTGTTTAGGTAGCTATTTATAGGCATCAAATACCCTAGCTGATCCACAAAAGTCGCACAAGATAAAGGTTTCAAAGTCGGTGGAGTTTATCTCAAAAGAGGTGTTCGTAATTGGGTGCTGCGTGGTGTATTCTAGTAGCGTGCAGATAGCTTCTGATCCGTTCGATCCTCTGAGGAACCTTTGAATCTTCATCTGCACCGTCAATCTATCCAGCCTCGATGCTCCTTCTTACACACAATCTTCACTCATCTTCCAAACGCGTCATAGCTCCTGCAAAAACACTGCAAACACGGACCCACCACACGTCTTCTCATCCCACCACGTGATCGCCCTATTCCTTCTATGATTCGTACGGATTTTGGACTTCCATCTACACCATCACTCTCCGGCTGTCACTAGACATCGACTGCAACTCTGCTTTTCCATTCCATCACCTCAGCAGACTCTGCCATTTATCCACCTCCACAGTCCTCCTTCGTCACCAACAACGAACAATCATATATCTCGCCATCACTGCCATCGAAATCCTCTAGAGCTCAATACTGCCTTCATCAACATTGATATCAAAATCCGTTCTTCTCTGCAAACAGCTCCATCAATCACCATTGACATTAATGGCCGCAACCCACCTCCATTTAACTTCACCGATAATAGCAGCTCGTGCTCTCCCTAACAGCAGCACTCCATCACCGAGTATTATCGGAAGTAACAGTAGTCAATAATGGCAGCAAACTCGAGCTCCAGCTTCACCCAATAATGGAAACAACAACATTCGAGTCTTGATTGTACTCCTTCAACAGCGACCCATACTCGACATTCTTCATTCTCGACTGCACTGCCAACACTGGCCCTCCATGTTTCTTCTCCGATCATCAGTACCGCAACTAAGCCCATTGATGTTCGTCATCGTGGCCAATAACAGCGTTAACAGTTCACCATCATCATCATCGCAACTGCTGATAATGGCGGCAGCAATTACAGCTTCTTCTCGGGATAAACTCTGAATCAGAGCGTAACCCAAGTCTTCTAACTGCTTCAGTATCCCATTGAACTATTCGAATTCAAGAATCATTCCAAAATCGTCACATCTTGATCATCATGATCATCAGCATCATCATCCCTGAACCTGTTCGAGCCCTCTGATTTGAAATCAGACTCCTACCCAAGATTCATATCATTCTCCTGAACCCAGTGATGTATTTAAATTCGAGTATAACGTTAATCAAGATCCATCATCATCGTGATCATCATGATCATCGAGTTCCGTCTGCCATTCCTGTGTTCTGTTCAAGAACAGTGAAGATGAAGTGCCCCGAGTAATGAAGGCGGGTGCCTTTAACAATCTTTGAATGTTGGCAGCCCCTTAAGTAAAAGACTGGACTCCCTTTAGCACTTCTCTTGAACTTGACTGCCCCTTAACAGGAAGTGCCCCTTAACGGTCAGTGAGGATGCCAATAACACTTCTCTTTGAAATGACCATTTAGCCCTTAGTCTTCCAAGTTCTTGTTTTGCTCATAACTTCTTCATACGAACTCAGAATGACTCCGTTCTTTCGCCATTGTCTTCATCTTCTCGTCCTCTACACAATGAAAAGTAGAAATCTTGTATTTCAACGAGTTCCAATTGGTCTTTGGCCTTTCTCCACTTATAGCTAGTTTCTTTCCTTGCACAATTACGTACAAATTCACTTCTTTTGGATGATTTACCTAACAAAACACAAATAAGAGAAAACAAGCGTAATATACAATAATTTGCAAGAAAACCAACAAATACTAGCATGGAATTAACACCAAATATATGTGAAATATGCACTTATCAAATTCCCCCACACTTGCCTTTTGCTAGTCCTCGAGCAAACTAAACTAGACTACAACAACTCCATTTCGTCGAGGATGCGGTTACTTTTAGCGGAATGTAACAAGCCTTTAAACCCCTAGGTGTCCCTAGTGGACGAGTTATAGTCTCGTGAGGGTTTACGAGAGATATACCCACAAAACCTACTCCAACTTCAAAGCGTTCCAGCTTCCAAAACATCCAAAGAGCTATGAGGACATAGAGTTTCTGCATGCTAGTAATAAGAAGTTAGAAATACCAAAGAACATATTCTCATTCTTAAATGTTGAGTGAGAAATAACCACACCATAATGAGAGAACGCGTGTTTGAGAGCGATCAATAAGCATTTCGCCTCGACTTCTGCCTCACTTAAAAGGATTTTATGATAATTGCACTCAATAAGATGGCTTTTTTATGGGTCTCACATGTGTGCAGGTAGGAATAAAGAGAGAAATCCTACACACGTTGAATGGTGGGAAGGAAACCTTCCGAAATATTTCTGGAGACTCCACAAAATCGTGGAAAACAAAGATATTTCTCTGATGATCTCTAAGAAAGGAAATCAACCATTATTATCGAGGATGAGAGTACTTACCACCTTCACATCTGATTGCAATGATGATAGCACCACTCTCACAGCATCCAATAGAAACGTCTTCCTTCGGCTCGTCTTCTTCATCTTCTTGGTCTTCGTCTTCGGTCTTCAACTGCTGATGATAATCTCTTGAACTTCGTAGAACTCTGACAATTTGTAACTCTTTTCTCTTTGATTTCCTTATTGCTTGAAACTTCTTTATAAATTTTGCTTCCCCATGGCCTTATTGAACAAATAACAACCTAATGCAAATCTTTTTGTATTTTTTTTTCTTTTTGTATTTTTTTTTTCTTTTTTTTATTTTCAAACAAAGAGATTGCAACTACAAAAATAATAACGGAATTAAATTAACATGGCCATGAAAGAAGTATTTTACCACTTTGATCTTCACAACTTGTATTGTCTTTGTATCATAAACTTCAATAACTCTTATCTTTTGATTTTCTTCGCTCTTGTACGTAGTCTTCATACTTAGATATAGAATTCCGCTCCTTATGTGTAAGTCTCCAACATGTATATAAAAATCTGCTCATTGTATGTTGCTTTACTTGGATATGAAATTTGATCTTCCTTGTACTGTTGCTTGTAAACCTTAAACGTCTTCAACTTTCCTTGTAAATTTTGATGTCGCTCCCTTGTTGATGATGATGGTGTTTCTATGGATCTGTTGTTGGCGAGAGAGAGAATGGTGCTAACTGCAAATCAAACTACAAGAAGGTGGTTTTCATCTATAGACGTCACCCTCATGATTGACAAAATTAGCACTCAAGAGATCAAAAAGTAGTGCTTCTATTGGTGGGAGGTTGGGTAGCTCACCATTCTACCCGGAATTAACGTACGGTGACACACACTCAAAAGAAAGCTCTTTAGTCAGCTACAAAGAAATTTTGGTCTGGTGCCTCTGTTGATATGAAAATAGGTAGTCTCCACTAATGATTGATCAGCAACTCTAATAATGCATTTCTCTCTGCTCCTAATTTGCATCGCCGGCATGATTAAATCCATTATTTAACACTCTAACAAGCAAGAAATACGAACGTAGTTCCCTAACACTTCCAAGTTCAGTTATGTCGGTCAGAATCTCTATGTAAACATACCTAGAAGTATGCTAGTGACTCTAAAATCTCTACAAGTTGGAGGTTTTATTCAAATATATACAAAAAATTTTGAAAATTTTGACTCAAAAAGGCTAAAAACTCTATATGCAAAATATCCAAACACTCCCCCACACTTAAACTCTACATTGTCCTCAATGTAATTGACTCGTCCTAAGTAAAGTCAAGGTGGGAAATCAAAATATGATATGCAAATGAAGAAAACTAAAAAGAAAAAGGATAAAAAATACAAAACCTATGGGTTGCCTCCCATTCAGCGCTTAGTTTAACGTCCTCAGCCTGACCCTCTGGTTATCGTCCGTAAACCAATAATCTGAAAATCTGGTAGTCTTCCCAGAAAATAATCTGCAATTCTAATAATAGCTTCATGAAAATATTAGCACAAAATATGAATACAGAATCTATCACTTTATTGAAGTTTCCCCCACACTTCGTCCTTTCTACACTCGAAAGTGGATAGAGAACATAGAATTCAGGAACTTCAAAAGGTTCCTCAGCTTGGTGAACCTGCACAATTCTAGAATCAAACACAACCTCTTCATCGGAATCATCTCCTTGAAAGTCTAATTCATTGGTGCAAATCTTAAAATCTTCACTTGTGTACGTTACACCATTGATAACAACGGTTATGTCATATCCATTCTCCTTCTTTTGAATAGGTGAGTGATCATTATTATGATCCGGAGATGGAAAAACTTTACCATTATTGTAAGAACTTTCTAAAGGTTGCTCATCTTCATAATCATTATTGATCAAGTACTCATTACTATCCATGGGGATGTCAGAATAGTTTTGGTTTTGAGACCAAAGTTCTTCTTTATTCCTCTCTTCTTTAATTTGATCAAGTTCTCTTCTTAAGTTTTGGACACTTTCTTGAAGTTCTTGGAGTGATTTATCAACACTCTGCGGATATTGGTCCAATCCTTGTTGATGTTGTGCCATTGCTTGGATCAGTTGGTCAAGACGTTCTTCGAACTCTGTATTTTCACTCACCACAAAATTTCCAGACCAGGTCTCCTCCTTTTGAATAGGTGAACGATCATAAAAACGATCAGGAGTTTGGTTATATATATTGTAGTAAGATCCGGTTGATGTATTGTTCTCCATGCTTGGTTCTTCATTAAGGGGTTCCTAGCGTGGATAAACCGGTCTTTAATCAAGAATCAACCAATCAAGCTTCGCTCATCATTAGAAGATAAACGATTAGAAGAATAACTATCCCCCCATCCTTGTGATTGTTCACTTACATGCCCGTCATAAGGTTGTTGACATGTATGAGAATATCCATAAGGTTCCGTAGGATATTGATCATAGCCAAAAGATTGGTTCTGATTATACCGATAGGATGGTTTGTAGTTGTCATATGAATGAAATTGAAAACCAAATTGATTACCACTATTATATGTTGATTGTTCTTGTGCTCCGTACATGTTATTTCCGTAAGGAAACATGACGACTCACAAGAAAAGATAAAATTAAAAATAAAAATCTAAAAAAATAAAATAACAAGCTAAACAAATAATAAATCAATTAGCAACCGCTCCCCGGCAACGGCGCCAAAATTTGATGCGCGTCGTTTACACAACAAATTATTCAAGATATTTCCCACTAATTAACTGGTAATATAGCGGTAGTAAGAGATCGTTCCCACAGAGAGTTGTGTAATTGATAGGTTATTTGATCAGCAAAATCAAGTAAAAGACAAAGGGGGTGGTTTTATAGTGAAGTAAAAAGAAACAAATAAGAAAGTAAAGATGATTAAGGAATCATTCGCCGCCACTGATCAGAAACTTAATAAAAGTACTTGTTTATCTCTTGTTAATTTTCCATTGTCACCAACCGTAGAATAGCAATAAGCTCTGCTATCCCCGGAATTCCTGTTGCCACTGGATACGGAAGCGCTCGACTACCAGATTCGATCCATCTGAGCCACCATGAATAAGCTCTCAAGATGTAACCCACCGGATGCATTACGTTTTGTGAATTAGGTTGATCCTAGCATCAGTCGCATAAGCTCGGTCTGCTTACTAGTGTCATCTCTATACACAATTGCTTAATGTAATCCCTCTCGGCTTTTGCGATGTACTACTTGTGTATGGAACTGAGTGACTATTACAAGTATCACCAATCCCAATACTAGTAGAAGAACTACCAGGTTAATTCAAATGGCCAGTTGAACAACCCAGTAGTAATCTTAGACGATAAAAATAATAGAGACAATCGACAAGAAAAATCAACTTAAAATAAACTTGTAAAAAGAATTAAAGTTTCATAAACCAGGACTTTGAAATCATACCTTAATCAGTAGAATTTAGCTACACATGGATTTACTAAAACCCATAAAAATATATATAGAAGAAGAAGAAAATAGCTTGGTTTCCCCCTAATGGGGTTAACCCTAGATATGAAATAAAACCTTTCCTCTCTTCTATTCTCTGTATTTTTCTCTCCTCTAAAAAATTGTCTCTTTCTTTCTAGCTACAAAAGAAATAATAAAAAGAAGAAGTTGATATTTCTCTTTTTGTTTAGGTAGCTATTTATAGGCATCAAATACCCTAGCTGATCCACAAAAAAGGTTTCAAAGTCGGTGGAGTTTATCTCAAAAGAGGTGTTCGTAATTGGGTGATGCGTGGTGTATTCTAGTAGCGTACAGATAGCTTCTGATCCGTTCGATCCTCTGAGGAACCTTTGAATCTTCATCTGCACCGTCGATCTATCCAGCCTCGATGCTCCTTCTTACACACAATCTTCACTCATCTTCCAAACGCGTCATAGCTCCTGCAAAAACACTGCAAACACGGACCCACCATACGTCTTCTCATCCCACCACGTGATCGCCCTATTCCTTCTATGATTCGTACGGCTTTTGGACTTCCATCTACACCGTCACTCTCCGGCTGTCACTAGACATCGACTGCAACTCTGCTTTTCCATTCCATCACCTCAGCATACTCTGCCATTTATCCACCTCCACAGTCCTCCTTCGTCACCAACAACGAACAATCATATATCTCGCCATCACTGCCATCGAAATCCTCTAGAGCTCAATACTGCCTTCATCAACATTGATATCAAAATCCGTTCTTCTCTGAAAACAGCTCCATCAATCACCATTGACATTAATGGCCGCAACCCACCTCCATTTAACTTCACTGATACTAGCAGCTCGTGCTCTCCCTAACAGCAGCACTCCATCACCGAGTATTATCGGAAGTAACAGTAGTCAATAATGGCAGCAAACTCGAGCTCCAGCTTCACCCAATAATGGAAACAACAACATTCGAGTCTTGATTGTACTCCTTCAACAGCGACCCATACTCGACATTCTTCATTCTCGACTGCACTGCCAACACTGGCCCTCCATGTTTCTTCTCCGATCATCAGTACCGCAACTAAGCCCATTGATGTTCGTCATCGTGGCCAATAACAGCGTTAACAGTTCACCATCATCATCATCGCAACTGCTGATAATGGCGGCAGCAATTACAGCTTCTTCTCGGGATAAACTCTGAATCAGAGCGTAACCCAAGTCTTCTAACTGCTTCAGTATCCCATTGAACTATTCGAATTCAAGAATCATTCCAAAATCGTCACATCTTGATCATCATGATCATCAGCATCATCATCCCTGAACCTGTTCGAGCCCTCTGATTTGAAATCAGACTCCTACCCAAGATTCATATCATTCTCCTGAACCCAGTGATGTATTTAAATTCGAGTATAACGTTAATCAAGATCCATCATCATCGTGATCATCATGATCATCGAGTTCCGTCTGCCATTCCTGTGTTCTGTTCAAGAACAGTGAAGATGAAGTGCCCCGAGTAATGAAGGCGGGTGCCTTTAACAATCTTTGAATGTTGGCAGCCCCTTAAGTAAAAGACTGGACTCCCTTTAGCACTTCTCTTGAACTTGACTGCCCCTTAACAGGAAGTGCCCCTTAACGGTCAGTGAGGATGCCAATAACACTTCTCTTTGAAATGACCATTTAGCCCTTAGTCTTCCAAGTTCTTGTTTTGCTCATAACTTCTTCATACGAACTCAGAATGACTCCGTTCTTTCGCCATTGTCTTCATCTTCTCGTCCTCTACACAATGAAAAGTAGAAATCTTGTATTTCAACGAGTTCCAATTGGTCTTTGGCCTTTCTCCACTTATAGCTAGTTTCTTTCCTTGCACAATTACGTACAAATTCACTTCTTTTGGATGATTTACCTAACAAAACACAAATAAGAGAAAACAAGCGTAATATACAATAATTTGCAAGAAAACCAACAAATACTAGCATGGAATTAACACCAAATATATGTGAAATATGCACTTATCAAATTCCCCCACACTTGCCTTTTGCTAGTCCTCGAGCAAACTAAACTAGACTACAACAACTCCATTTCGTCGAGGATGCGGTTACTTTTAGCGGAATGTAACAAGCCTTTAAACCCCTAGGTGTCCCTAGTGGACGAGTTATAGTCTCGTGAGGGTTTACGAGAGATATACCCACAAAACCTATTTTTCCAACTTACTAGTTCTCTGTAATGATAGTATCCAACGCGCTAAGAAGACATAGAGATTCTGCACACTAGTCATAAGAAGTTAGACACATAAATGAACATAATCTCATTCTTAAAAGTTGAGAGAGAAATAACCATCCCTTCTCGACAAAAATTCGTGTTCGGAGTGATCGAAAGTCTCGACTCTGCCTCACAAGAAAGGGTTTTATGAAATTGCTCTCAATAATAAACAGCTTTTTATGGGTCTCACATGTGTCCAGGTAGGAATGAAGAGAGAATCCTGCGACACGTTGAATGGTAGCAAGGCAAAACCCTCCGAATGTTTTGAAAAACCACATCTTTTATAATTTTGAAAACCCATTTTTCTGACGATCTCTTCGAAAGGAAATCAACCACTTAACGAAGGTGGGAATATGCTTACTTACCTCGTTATCCGTTTGGCGTGCAGCTAGCACCACTCTCACAGCATCCATAGAAACGTCTTCGGTCTTCTATCGGTGTCTTCATCTTCGTCTTCGGTCTTCAACCCTTGAACTTCGTAGAATCTTGACAATATGATTCTTTCCTCTAATTTCTTGTTGCTTGAAACTTCATTGTAGATATTCCTTCTTCCCTTGGCTTTATTGAAAGAACACAAAACTAAAAACAAACTATACAAACCCAATTTTTTTATTTTTTTATTTTTTTTTCTTTGAAATAAGAAATAAAACAAATACAAAATAAAAATAAAACAAAATAATAAAAACTATTAACAAACCTAAAAATTTTCTCTTGTCTTTTTTTTTTTTTTTTTTTTCTAATTTTCGTTTTTTTTCTTTTTTTTTTCTAATTTTCGTTTTTTTTTTTTTTCTTTTTTTTTTCTTGAGACAAGAGAAAGTAAAATACAAATAAAATAAAAACGTAAGTACAAAGGCCATGGTGTAAGTACTTTACCGCTTGATTCTTCACAACTTATATGTCTTGATATCATAAACTTCTCGAACTCTCATCCTTGATAATTTTTACTCTTGTACAATAGTCTTCAACTTATAACAATTCTGCTCCTTGTTTTGTTGCTTTACTTAAATCAAAATCTCGCTCAATTGCATGAAATTTGTTGCTTGTAAATCTTAAACGTGTTCAACTTTCCTTCAAATTTGTGATGCTCCTCTTGTTGATGATGATGGTGTTTCCATGGACCTGTTGGTGTAGAGAGAGATAAGGTGGATGGTGCTAACTGCGAACAAGATTACAAGTGGTATGTAAGTTAGCAATTCGATGTCACCAACATGGTTGATAAAAATAGCACTCAAGAGATCAAAATAGTGCTTCTATGGTGGGAGGTTGGGCAGCTCACCATTCTGCCCGGAGTTTACGTACGGTGACACACACTCTAAAAGCACAAATTTAGACAGGTACAAAGAATTGAAGGTTGGTGCCTCACATTATGTAACATGGGTAGTCTCCACTATAGGGGATCACCTTTGCTCTAATACCGAATTTCGATCTGCACCTTATTTGCCACTGGCATGGTTAAATCCAACTTTAACTCTCATACAATTAAGAAACCCGATCATGTTCTCTCATCATCTCTAAGTTCAGTCACTATTATGAGATTCTCGATGTAATCTTAGCGACATGTATACTATGTGACTCTAAACTAACCATAAGTTGGAGTTTTCTTATTCACTAGTTTACACAAAAGTTGAAAAATTTGCAAAAATTTACAACGCAAACCACTCCCCCACACTTAAACTTTACATTGTCCTCAATGTAATTGAATCGTCCAAAGTAAGTCAAGGTGGGAAATTCGAACAAAAATCAGAAAAAATAAAAATAAAAACAAGACAAGACAAGAAATAAATACAAGACAAGAAATACTCATCCTTTGGGTTGCCTCCCAATTAGCGCTTGGTTTAAAGTCGTCAGCCCGACTATCTCCTTGCTTTCTACAACTCCTTTGGGAGTACATCCACAAAGTTAACTCCTTCCACCACTTCGGAAGTGAAATTCTCATAATATGGTTTCAACAGGTGCCCATTAACTTTAAGTTCTTTCCCTGTAGCTATGCTACGAATTTCCACTGCACCATGAGAAAACACATTAGTAACAATAAAAGGTCCGATCCATCGTGACCTTAATTTACCCTAAATAAATGCAAGCGAGAATTAAACAAAAGCACTTTCTGCCCAATGCAAAATTGTTTCCTAGAAATCATGTTATCATGAAATGCTTTCGTCTTTTCCTTATAAATGCGCGAGCTTTCAAATGCATCATTGCGAAGCTCCTCTAGCTCTTGGAGTTGTAACTTCCTTTGCTTTCCAGCCCCATCCATCTCCATGTTGCATTGCTTAATAGCCCAAAACGCCTTATGCTCAATTTCAACGGGTAAGTGACAAGGTTTTCCATAAACAAGCCTAAAGGGAGACATCCCAATAGGTGTTTTATATGCGGTTCTATAAGCCCACAAAGCATCATTAAGTCGCATGCTCCAATCTTTCCTCGTTGGATTCACCGTCTTTTCTAGAATGGATTTCACCTCCCGGTTAGACACCTCGGCTTGTCCATTGGTTTGGGGATGATAAGGTGTTGCAATCTTGTGTGACACATTGTACCTCGTCAACAAGCTTTGTAAAATCCTGTTTTTGAAGTGAGAACCCCCATCGCTAATTATGGCTCTTGGAATTCCAAACCTTGCAAAAATATAAGCTTGCACAAAATCTGAAACCACTTTAGAATCATTAGTTGGGGTGGCTTTAGCTTCCACCCATTTCGAGACATAATCAACCGCAAGTAAGATATAAAAATTCCCATGGGAGTTGACAAAAGGCCCCATAAAATCAATACCCCATACATCAAAAACTTCAATAAATTGAATAAAAGTTTGTGGCATTTGATTTCGGGCACCTAGATTGCCGATTCTTTGGCACCTATCACAAGTTGTACAAAATATATGTGCATCCTTAAACAAAGTTGGCCAATAAAAACCACTTTCAAGTACCTTGTGAGCGGTTCTCTTACTCCCAAAATGTCCTCCGCAAGCATAAGAGTGACAAAAAGACAAGATATAATTAAATTGATTCTAGGAACACACCTTCGTATTACTTGGTCACTACCATGTTTCCATAAGTATGGATCATCCCATATGTATTGGTTACCTAACCTCTTAAGTTTGTCCCTCTCAGCACGAGACAAGTTCTTTGGGATTTGTTTAGAAACTAAGTAATTGACAATATCGGCATACCATGGTTCTCCAAAGGCAATTGAGAATAGTTGCTCATCCGGGAAACTTTCACGCAATGGGATAGTCTCCTTGTCCACAGCAAGTCGGCTCAAGTGATCCGCAACGGTGTTCTCAATCCCTTTCTTGTCCTTGATTTCAATATCAAACTCTTGCAAGAGTAAAATCCACCGTATGAGCCTCGGTTTCGCCTCTTTCTTTGTAAGCAAGTACTTAAGCGCTGCATGATCAGAAAAAACAACAACTTTTGTAACAATTAGATAAGAGCGAAACTTTTCTAAAGCAAAAACAATGGCTAATAACTCTTTTTCAGTGGTTGTGTAGTTTTGTTGGGCCTCATTTAACGTTCTAGAAGCATAATAAATAGCATGAGGAAGCTTCCCCACACGTTGCCCAAGCACTGCACCAACCGCATAGTCACTAGCATCACACATAAGCTCAAAGGGCTTACTCCAATCCGGTGGTTTAATGATAGGGGCTGAAATCAAAAGTTCTTTCAAACGATTGAATGCCACCATACATTTTTCATCAAAGTTATAAACCACATCTTTTTGCAATAAGTTACAAAGTGGTGATGCTATCTTGGAAAAGTCCTTGATGAATCTACGATAGAAACCTGCATGACCAAGAAAAGAACGTATCTCCCTCACCGTAGTGGGAGGGGTTAGAGCACGAATAAGGTCTATCTTAGATTTATCGACTTCCAAGCCTTTAGAAGATATTATATGGCCTAAAACTATGCCATGAGTTACCATGAAATGGCACTTCTCCCAATTTAGCACAAGATTTGTTTCAACACATCGTTCAAGGATTAGAGACAAATTGTTCAAGCAAAGGTCAAATGAATCACCAAAGACACTAAAGTCATCCATGAACACTTCGATTATGTTTTCAACATATTCCGAAAAGATACTTACCATACACCTTTGAAAGGTAGCTGGAGCATTGCATAAGCCAAAAGGCATCCTTCTATAAGCAAAAGTACCGAAAGGACAAGTGAAAGTGGTTTTCTCTTGGTCCTCCTATTATTATCACAATCTGATTATAACCTGAATAGCCATCAAGAAAGCAATAATAAGAGTGTCCAGCTAAACGTTCAAGCATTTGATCAATAAAAGGTAATGGAAAATGATCTTTTCTAGTGGTGGAATTCAATTTTCTATAATCAATACAAACCCTCCAACCGGTTTGCACACGAGTTGGGACAAGCTCATTCTTATCATTCTCCACCACTGTCACACCTAATTTCTTTGGTACTACTTGTACCGGGCTTACCCACTTGCTATCGGATATGGAGTAGATAACACCCACTTCCAAAAGCTTGAGTATCTCCTTTTTCACAACTTCCATCATGGGAGGATTCAAACGACGTTGCGCTTCCCTAGTAGGCTTTGCATCATCCTCCAAACGAATTTTGTGCATACAAACGGAAGGGCTTATACCCTTGATATCGGCGATTGTCCATCCTATGGTCGTCTTGTACTTCCTTAGCACCCTTAGAAGTTTTTTCTCCTGTAAATCATTAAGCTCATTAGAAACAATCACAGGTAACTCTTCATTATCACCCAAGTACAAGTACTTTAGGTGGTCGGGAAGAGGTTTCAATTCTAACTTTGGAGATTTAACAATTGAAGGTACAAGCTTTTCATCACTGCATGGTAAAGAAATAAAAGAGATATTATGAGTTTCCAGGCATCCTTGTAGTGAATTAAGATCACCAAGGGCTTCCTTGACTTCATTACCACACTCTACACCATTATCCATGGATGTAGTTAACACGGTTTCCAAAGCATCATCACCGTTTAATTCAAACATTTGTTGTGCCAATGTATCCATAACATCAATGGAGAAACAAGAGTGGACATCATTAGGATATCTCATCGTCTCGAAAATGTTGAAACGTATTGTTTCTCCATCAAACTCCATGGTTAGCGTTCCTTTATCCACATCAATTATGGTTTTCGCCGTTTTCATGAAAGGACGCCCAAGTAGCAATGGAAGAGACGAGTCCGGTGAACCTTCATCCATCTCTAACACGCAAAAGTCAGCTGGAAATACAAGTTGATTAACCTGCACAAGAACATCCTCAACAATACCCATTGGGTAGACATTAGAGCGATCGGCTAATTGTAATACAATTTCAGCCTTTTTGAGAGGACCAAGATCAAGTGAATTATACATTGACGCAGGCATAACATTAACGGATGCACCTAAATCCAACATAGCTTTATTAAATGTTGTGTTACCAATTGTGACGGGAATGTCAAAACTACCCGGATCCTTGCACTTAAGTGGGAGTTTGTGTTGTAAGATTGCCGAAGCATTCTCCCCCATACTAAGCACTTCATTACCTTTGAGCCTTTGTTTATTGGTACACAAGTCCTTCAACACCTTTGCATACTTTGGAACTTGCTTGATAGCATCAATGAGTGGTATGTTCACATGGATCTTCTTTAGAACGTCTAAAATCTCCTTTTCTAGTTCCGCCTTCTTAGAACTTGCAAATCTGCGAGGAAAAGGTAAAGGAGGAACATAAGTAGAAACCGGAGTTTTAGAGTTAGGAATAGGTACCTCAGAAGTTTGGGGAGAATCCTCATTATTCTCCTCCAAAACAGGTTCCTTGGGTGTTTCCACCTTTCCCGAATCAGTAATTTCGGGTTGCACAAGTTGTGTACCACTCCTCAACGTAATAGCATTGACACCCTCTTTTGGGTTAATAGGTTGAGAAGGGAGTTTCCCACTATTTTGTGCCTTCAATTGGTTCAACTCAATAGCCATGGAGCCCATTTGGGTTTGCAACTCCTTGATAGCACTCTTAGTTTCTTGTTGACTCTCTTTAAACATGGTAGAAATACCTTGCATCATTGTTTGAAGCTTTGAATCAATATCAGAACCTTGATTTTGCATTGATTGTTGTGCTTGTGGTTGCTGAAATTGTTGTCTCGGCTGGAATTGTTGTCGTTGAGGTGGAAATCCACTTGAAAAGTTGAAGGTAGGTTGTTGAACCGCTCCTTGCTTGTTGGCATAGCTAAAATTGGGGTGATCTCTCCATCCCGGATTGTAAGTGTTTGAGTAGGGATCATACCGTCTTTGTTGATTTGGAAAGATCGCATTAGCTTGCTCATCCTCATAAGTTTGAGAGGAACTTGGTATCACCGCGGCTGCAACTTGTTGCATCATTGCCGACATGTTACCCATTTGTTGACGAAGTTCCTCCACCTCACTCACTTCATTCACCCTTCTTAGAATCACATCCGAACTACGACTCAAGAATTGTTGTGAGTTCGCCGCCATGTATTCAATCAACTCTCTAGATTGTGCCACCGTCTTGCTAACTAGTGCACCACCACCCGCAGCGTCAATAAGATTCCTATCACTTGATTGGAGTCCTTCATAGAAGTATTGGATGATCATAGCGTCACTGAATTGGTGGTGAGGGCAGCTTGCAACCAATCTCTTGTATCGTTCCCAACATTCATATAATGATTCTCCCACATTTTGCTTCATCCCACAAATCTCCTTTCGAATTTGAGTAGCCTTTGATGCAGGAAAATATCTCTCCAAAAAGAGTTTCTTCAACCCATTCCATGTTGTGACACTTCCGGGAGGTAAATAGTATAACCAATCCTTAGCACTATCCATCAAAGAGAAACGGAAAACTTTCAACATTGCACCATCCGCCCCTACATCCGATGGAAGCATGGCCATGACAATGGTGTGGAAGTCCATAAGATGTTTGTTTGGATCTTCATTCACCATGCCATGGAATTTTGGTAATTCTCTAAGCAACCCCGGCTTTATCTCAAAAGTAGAGTTCGTTTGAATACACCCCTGTTGTGTATCAAGCCTATGAGAAGCCAAGTCCTTGAGTGAACGATTTGCATCACCCATTGCTCATTCTTCTTCAACTTGTGGTTCGTCTACGATTGGAACCTCTTGTTCTCCTTCTATTTGTACTTCTCCTTCCACTTTTAACTCTAGATTTTCTGTTGCGTCTTGACTTGGTTGGAGTATTGTGCCTCTTCGAGTAGCTATCCCGCACCTTGGATAATTCCAATCTTTAGAAGCCAGGGATTAGGTACCTGAAAACAATTCTCCCAAACAAGTGAGAAACAAGACAAGAACCGAAAAACAAAGATAAAAGCAGAGATTGTAAAAAGAAACTAAAAACTTAATAACAAGCCGTATGCCTCCCCGGCAACGGCGCCAAAATTTGATCGGTTGTCAATCCGTCAAAAATAATTTCACTTTCTTACTCACTAAATTTAAGTGAAGCACAAGGTAAGGAAGAGTTCGTATCCACAGAGAGGCAATTGTTGTTATGCAATTTTCAGTTTCTAAGGTAACCAAGGAGGGATGTTTGTTGTTTAAGCGAAATACTAAAGTAAAAACAAAATAGAGAAAAGCAAATAGTTGGAATAATCAATAAGAAGAAGATATTGGTCACGGGATAGTATCATTCACAAACATGTATTTTCATCAATGATTAGAATTGGTATTTTAATCTCTCATCTACTAATAGTCCTAGGATACCTTGATCGCAAGAATACCCCGCTAATTCCTTGTTTTCATCACAACCACATTAAAAGATGCATATGTGAATTCTTCCTAGAAAGCAACCTAAAGTGTAAAAGCACAATTAGATTTAACTCCCTAAAAGCAATAAGTTCTATGGAATAAGACTAATCAATGCAAACGAATGTGTAAAAGCACTAAACGTTTTAACAAAAGTTATGATTCACTTGTGTCTAGTAGGATATATCACTACAAGCACTACCCACAATTATGCTACTTAGAATCAGGGATAAACAACTTTTTCGTATTGAAAACCCTAATATAGCTCTAGAGATGAATGTAAATCGGATTGATTCCGGACTCAACCAAACAAACAATCAAATCATATGACAGTATTAATAATGAATCATAAACAATAAAATATTGAGACAAAACTAATTCATTGAATCATATAACATGTTGAGAAATCAACTTTATCCCATAACCAATAATATGTTTTTAGCTACTCATAGCTATGGAGTTCATCATAAAAAATATTAATTGAATAGAAGAAGATGAACAAAAGCAAACCCTAGAAGCGTAAACAAAAGCGGCTCTCTCCTATGCATCACTCCATTTCAGCTTTAACCGCAGCTTCAACTTCAAGCCAACAATCAACCACATACCCATTAGCTCACGGGAACAGCCTCCTTGAGTTCAATTTCTCCTCCTCTGTGACATCAGCAGAAACCCTAAAACCAAATCGATCACAAACCCTTCTGAATCTTCAAATGAACCAAACCCCATCTTTCCTCTTTTCATTCTTCAGTTGTACAGATTCCCTTTCTTCTCTCGATACCCTCATTCTTCTGATTTGGGAAAGAATTGAAATCCTTTTTATTACGAAAACCTGATCTAACCCATTGCACAGACAATCTTCTTAACCCTTCCGAGTCTGCAATTTCTTCTTATTTCAACCTAGAACCCATGAATTTCTCCATTAGCGGCAGACATATAAATCATTTTCAGATCTCCTCTAACCTTCTTCTCTGATTGTTCTTCTAGTCATGAATCATTAGAAAAAATCATTCCTCCACCTACACGGGTTCTTGAATTCACTCTGAATCTCCCTTTGTCTCTGAATAGTGTTGCCGCCATCAGACAGGACGGTAAAGAAGAAGAATGATTTCTTCTCTGAATTTTAGGTATAGGTAATGATGGAAATTGATATGAGCACCCCACTTGAGATAAAGGCCACCACAATGATACTTGGCTTGTCAGTTTCAGAGAACCGACAGCCTAATTTACCTCCTTCTTGTGCAACTTAACCCGCTCCAAGTATAACTCCATGTGAATTGGCATTTGTGCTCCTTTTCGCTCCAAATGGCTAATTTCTTCTTCTTTTGCTCATAATGACTCCAACACACCTATATAACTCACAAACACGCATAAGATACATAATTTACAAGAAAAGTAGCAAAGAAAGCGTAACTACTAGATAGTAAATTAGGTGTTTTAGACACCTATCAATTGCCAAACGAATTGTTGGGTGTGGTTGTTGTACCCCCGCATTTTCAATTGGTATCAGAGCAGGCAAACACTTTAAACCTTATAAGTTTGTGTTTGACTGATCCCTAAAGATTATCCTCATGGGAAATTTCTTTGGGAAACTTGCTCTTGGCATCTGTAACGCACGTCAGAACTCCTTAAAGATTGTCCAGAAATTATTATGGATCAAACCTATGGTTTATCATGATAATCACATTTCATCTAAGACTTTGAAAAACTTAGATGATGTGAAACAATCTAAAGGAAAGGAAAGTTGAGAAAACGTTCTTTACGCTCAAAGATATGGAATCTCACTAGATTAACTATTAATCTTTTTGAGAAATACTATCATGATGGATCAATTGACAAAGATCTATTTAGAGCATTTGAAAACGTTCTTAGATTCTTAGGAAAGCTTAATAAGAATTTATCCGATAAAATTTCAGCACATGACAAGTCTTGCAAACATGTTGAACGAACTAAACATTTTGTCAACACAAGCAGGTCCTATGAAACGGGCCGTTGTGTTGTTGATACTGGTTTAAGTTTTCGAAAAAATCTCCTTCCTTGTCATATGAAAAGGAAGTTAGAAAGCTACCTTAACCCTATATATCATCATTACTGTGATTACATCACTGGTACTGTTCACAAATATCAACCGGAAATGGTGCATGATGGTCTCTCTGCACATCTTGCCACTTGATAACTTGTTTGGCATTACCCCATTTGTAAATATCTTGAGATGGGGCAAGAAACTGTTTGATTTGTTTGTACTTGGGTTAATGTTTTGCTTTGTAAAATAGCTTTCTACTGCACCGTCTTTTTGCACGTCCGTGTGCTTTCACGTGTTGCATATTTTTGGTGTTTGAACACCTAAGAAATCCTACATTCCTTTTGTGGGTCGCGGTTCAGAAACGGGTCTAAGCCCATCTTTGGGAATATAAAGGAGCATACGCGTACCTTCTTCCTTCTCCCATCCTGTCCGCGTACGTGAACACTCTAGGGTTCATGAATTTTCTCCATTAAATCATCTTGGAGAAGAATAAGAAAAAGGGTGTTCAAGGTTCATTCCAAGTAAGTATTTTCTTCCTCTTTTCTCTCCAATTTCAAGATCTCATGATGAATTTCAAGGTTTCAAAAGGAATTTCAAAAAAGTTGGGTTCTTCATCTTCTGGCATGAATCTTACTATAGATCAAAGCTCTCTTAAGATAAGATTTGTCAATGATTCTTGTGCTAAGGTTTTTGAAAGGATTTCATCCAATGGATTTATTCTAGAAAAGAAATTGGATTTCACTAGTGGACATAAAGAGGATTGAATTTGTTTTGAAAAATTCAATCTTGGAAATTCCTTTGATGGTCTTGGTGAAGGTTTTGACACTCTTACAAGAATCTTCTATGCTAACATTTATGATGTTAATCATGACGACATGGAATTCAAGACCATGGTTTATAGACAAAGGATTCATGTAAATAGAGAGTTGATTTCAAGAATTACCAATATTCCCCTGGGGAGTTATCGCCTTCCAAGACCTAGTTGTGAAAGACCATCTTATGAAACCATCTCTCTTGGTCTCCGTGGTAAGAGTGTTGCTTGGAATGAAGGGAAGTTTCCTACTAATGATCTTAGTCTTGCTTTGATGTCCTTTGGTTAACTTGGTATATCAAATCTTTGTCCCTCTACGATTGATAATTCTCGTTGGAGTCGTGAGTTTGCAGAATTGGTCTATTTTCTTGTGTTGGGAACTAAAAGTCTTGACATTTGTGGGTTTATCATATATCAAATGTTGTCGATGACGTCTACCAACAAGAAGCTAGGATATCCTTGCTTGATTGAGCGAATTTGTCTCACTTTCTCTATAGATCCTATTGGGAACTCTATTGGAACTCCCAAACTAGTCCGCCCTTGTACCTTCAAACGTATGAAGGAAAATGCTTGCAAGAGACAAAGAAGCGACACCCTTGATGGCACATGTGATTCCACCTCCATGAATCTTCTTCATCAAATTCTCAAAGGTGTTGATAAGATTAGTGCCAAGGTAAAGTGTGTGCAAGAACAATTACTTGTGATTTCTACTAAGTTTTCAGAAATCAAAGATGACATGGATAGAATTCAAGCCACTCTTATGGTCTCCGATGATGAAGATGACGACTAGCTTTTTGTGTTTTATCGCTTGAGATCATGTTTGGTTTTTAAAGTTGTTTTTGATTTTATCTAGTAAAAACTTCTTATGAGAATTTTTATTCGTGTGTTTTCAAGAAGAATAACTAGGGTTTGGAATAGCCATTATTGTGAGTACACATAGCTATGTCCAACGTTTTTCATCTTCAATGTTTTTAGATTTATTTATTTAAATTCTAAGTTATTTGGAAGATGATTTTTGCAGTATTAATCTTTATGATTTCATATATAACAAATTGTTATAGGATATGTTGTTTACGTCCGTGAACCTTGACTGTCCCATATTTGTTCAAAAGTTATCTCTATTATATGTCGATATGAATGTATTGATAAAGGATAAAATGAAATTTTGACAAACAAAAGTTAAGCCTATTATGTCTTTATTGATGGAAGATAGGATGAACTTTTGTTTACAAAGATTAAGTCTATTATATGTCATTGTGAAAATAGTGATGAAAAAATAGAATGAATCTTTGCTTATTCCGCATTATTGATCCTTCCCTGATCCACATCTTTGTGTATATACTGTGTTGCTCCGTAAGTTCTCTTATGTTGAGCATGGCCAATTGAATTAGTCATATTTGTGGCTAATTCAATTGTGATTTTTGGATACAAATTCATGATTCTCATGTGATTTGATTATGTCCAAATAAATCCTTCTTTTCTCGTAAAAGTAAGGTCGCTCTTATTGTTCTTTCGAGAATGACATTTAATGGGGGAGAGTTCTTTTTGAACTTGTGCTTAATTGACAAATCTTTGTGGGGAGTGCGGCTGTGGAATATTGTAGGGGTTATCTTGTATCTTTATAAACTCCTTGATGAATGCATTTAGCTTCGGCTATATGATTGCATCTAAATAAGTTGGTATGTTATTCTCTTTTGGTCATGAAGTATCTCTTTGAAGATTTCATGAGGATCCCACTAGTTTTCGTACCTTTGCCAATTTATATTGACAAAAAGGGGGAGAATTAATGTGTAGTTTCATACTACCAATACATATGGTTTACAGATCATTATCTAAGGGGGAGTGATTTTCATGTCGAGATGAAGTATTGACTAAGGGGGAGTGATATATATCACCATAGTATTGTTGTCAAAGTTGTGATACAATTGAACTTTGATGATGTGTAATAATACTATGACATTGTATAACAATGATTGAGAGCATTTGTTTTCTCATTGTTATCGCTACGGATCTTCAACAACTATGATGCTGAGTTGAACACGTTTAAAATCATGGAGTACTTGGAAGTGACGAAGATTTCGAGTCGTGTTGAAGATTCCAAGGACATCAAGCATTTGGATGAGAAGCTACAAAGTTTTTATTTTATTTTGTAATCCATATGTATTGATAGTTTTGTCACAAAAATTGACAAAGGGGGAGATTGTTAGAGCATTGCTCGGTCGAACTCGCATGTGTTGCTATCTCAAGCATATTTGTCAATGTTAGTGATCAAAACTATAAGTATTGATTTCTAGTCTACTTATAGATGTCTCGGACTAGGACATAGATTGTATAGTTAAGCCATAGACTTCACGGAGTTCATCATTTGAAGACGAAGAACTACTAAGGAGAGCTTGTGGAACTTCATCGATAAAAGGTATGTGGAGACTGAAACTCATCTATCACTTGGAAAGTCTATTTCTACTATATCTCCTATATTGAGACATAAGTCATGTTACGATATAGTTTTCTATTTTACACATTTGAGATTTCGAGCCGAGTTTAACTCACTTACATATTTCTCGAAATATGTGTTGGCAAGATTTCGCTTCGACCAAGTTCATCTTATATTCTTGACGCAAGTCAAAAGATGATCATGTGCAAATTGCCGAGTAACATCTTACATGGTTTGTGTGATACAATCATTTGGTGTAGACTTGGAATGTTTATTTATGATTATTTCAATAACTTGAAAATTGCTTTGATGCTAATAGTGTGTGAAAACGGCTAATGTCATCCTCTAAGAAAGTTTAAATAATTGAAATAAGAGTTTAGTTAACTTAACCATTATTGGATATGTCATGTTATGTATTCTTGCACATATGTAATCCATGTCCGGAAACCATAGTATGCGCACCCGTTCGCGTACCTGTTGGCTTGAGAAATCCATGAACCTAAGTATGCATACCCGTTTGCGTACTGGCGTACAGGTTCATGTCCGAATATTTCTGCTGGGATTGAAAGTTCGCGTACTGGTTTGCGTACCGGCGAAACCCAATCTTGGTTCGGGTATTTCAAGTATGCATACCCGTTTGCATACTTGAAGGTTAAAATTCTAAAATCGGTTATGTACATGAACATAAACATTTATATAATAAGGAATGCAATCTTTGCAAACCGTGGATATAATTTTCATGAATTGATTCGAGTGAATCAAACCGATTTTGCTTCAATTGTGTGCTTATGTACTTCTATGAGAATATAACAATTGAACAACTCTTTAACTAGTTTCATTTGAGTCATTTGAACTAGTTATGGTTAAAATGAACAAGGTTGATATGAGAGTGTTCATATGGCTAACTTCAGTTAACTATTGTTGAGCCAACATGGTGTACACGTTTAGGTACGATTACATAAACCTAAATGAGGGTACATTTCATTTGTGTGAAACAAGTTGAGTTCGATCTAACGGTTGAAAGATATTAGCTTGGTTGAATCAGGTTTTTCATCTAACAGTGAATATTGAATGCTTTGTTACCAAGGTAACTTAGATTGCAAACCCTGATTTGAAAACTATATAAAGGAGAACTCTAGCAACTGGGAAACCTAATCCCCAAACTTATGTGTGTTTCTAGTTGTATACCTAGAGTCGATTCTCCTTTAACCTTAGGTTTCTCTCGAGACCCTGTAGGTTAACGACTTAAAAGACTTCATTGGGATTGTGAAGCCAGATCCAACTATTTTCTTTGTAGTTGCGTGTTCTAATCTTGCCCGATTCTATCGTTTGAGTACTATCTTCTCTAAGATTTTCTCGAGATTTAATCTCCGATAGGCAAGATAAAAATTAATCAAAAACACTTTCGTCTCATCGTTTGTGATTCCACAATATCTAGTTTCGCTTCCATACGATTTAGATTATTGTGAAGTGATTGATAATACTAGGCTGTTCTTCTGGAATATAAGATCGGTTTATCAATTGGTTCCTGTTCACCTTGATTTATCAAAAGACGGAACAAAACACATAGGTATTTCTATGGGAGACAGATTTATCTATACCAATAGACTTTTCTGTGCGAGACAGATTTTTTTATCAAGTCTTTGACATTGGGCCGTTGCAACTCTTGGTTGTGGGTGAGATCAGCTAAGGGAATCAAGTACGTAGTATCCTGCTGGGATCAGAGACGTAAGGAACTCAACTGTACCTTGAATCAGTGTGAGATTTATTTGGGTTCAACTACAGTCCAGTCTGAAGTTCATTGGTAGTAGGCTAGTGTATGTAGCGGCTTAATACAGTGTGGTGTTCAAAGCTGGACTAGGTCCCGGGGTTTTTATGCATTTGCGGTTTCCTCGTTAACAAAATTCTGGTGTCTGTGTTATTTCTTTTCCGCATTATATTTTGTTATATAATTGAAATATACAGGTTGTGCGTTGGATCGATCAATTAGGAAATCCAACCTTGGGTTGTTGATTGAAATTGATTGATCCTTGAACATTGGTCTTTTGTACCGTTCAAGTTATTTCTTATATATTCAACTGGGCTCGCAAATTTCTATTTGCTGATTGCAGGTTGAATTAAGAGATAGAGATATAACTCTTGTATGTACTTTTCTCTAGATTGAGTCTGACTGTCTAGTTGATTCTCTAGAAAGTATATTGGAGTAAGTCCTCTCAGATTGCCAAACGAATTGTTGGGTTTGGTTGTTGTACCCCCACATTTTCACTTAGTTTTTTCTTTCTATGATGATCATCATCTTTATCATGATATTTGAATGAGAAGGAGAAGGAGAAAAAAATAGTTTTGGATTTTCTTTATGATCATCATCCTCATCATCTTCATCATAATTTATGAATGAGAAGAGAAGGATGGGAGAAGATAATGGATTTAGTTTTTTTTTTTTTATGATCTTCATCATGATGAAATCATAATCATCATCTTCACCATGATTTGTCAATGAGAAGAGAAGGGGAAGGAGAAGATAATTGATTTGGTTTTATTTTAATGAATAGTTTGATTTTGGTTTATTTATGTGTAAGGGTAAATTGTACTGTTTATATTGATTGTGTTCCCCCTATCCATAGTTTAGTTTTTATTATCATTTTAAGCTCCCAAAAAGTCACCCCCTACAGCCCCAATAATAGAATTCTTTACTAGATCATTTAGAGGTAATTTGGAAAACCCCATCTCTATATTTTTCCTAATGGTAAAAATACCCTTTCTAAATTAGTTAGTGTAATAGTTAAATCAACCTACTTAATAATTAAAAAAAAAAAACTGATCAATAATCAGCGTTAGTTAAATTAATGAGTTTGTGTTATAAGGGATAAGAAGAGTAGAGTTCTGGAAAAACTTTTGCTTTTATTTTCCTTTTTCAGATGGTTGAATTCCAAATGAATGATTTAGTGAGAATTCTTCCCAATTCGAACCTCCCTACAATAAAATCTATATTCGTTAATTTTCACAATCATTCGGTATTTGATACTCAAGTATACTTCAATATAGTTTTTGTGGGACCAAAATTTCCTGAATATGAAAAATTCTTATAGCAGGACTTCGGCTAGGTTAAACACGTACGACTATTGTTTATGAAAACAGGTACTTGAGCTTAACTTGAATGCAGTTTTTGCTTCGTTCGGCTTCAGATTTCCAGAACAAGTAGCCGAGCTTATATTCTGGGGTATACATAGTGGGGTAGTCGAAATTTCAATTTAAAATCAACTGGAAAAGTGGAGTATTAAGTTCGGTTATATGTTCTAGAAAAAATCTTCTAAAGATTATGTTCAGCATGGTCGACAAAATTTTCTACCTTGCCAAACTTTGACATTAATAAACAATCTGAAGTACCAAAGAGATGTTCAACAAGGTAACCATTTTTTGCAGGTAGCCGAACCCGGCACAATTTTATCTAATTTTGTTTTTGCCAGAGGTTGGGCTAGAATACGAACATTCGCAGATAACCAAACCTAGCTTAAAATAGGAATATTGCCGACTCAAAATCTAAATGTGCATGGTATGAGGTTGAGCTTAGCGATTTCATCTTCATGTTGAGCTACATAATAATATATCCAATAGAAAATTACATATCAGTTGCATTTTGAAACATACGGTTGATACACGTCTCTTTTTGCAGTTAACACAATAAAAAACTCATACCCTCAATAATAGTATCGATAATAACGTAAATAAAATGCAAGTTGCTAATGAAGTAAACGGTGTGATAAAAATATGTTGACCTCGAGTGCACGCTGTCGATTTAATAATATGCAAGCGCGGCTCGTCCACGGAGACTAATCAATTGTTATATATAATTTTATCATATATTAAGCTAAAACTTGGATTTATAAAATATTACTTAAAACTAATAAAAGTTAACTAGTGAATAAAAGAAAACTAAGGTTTTCGATTCCACCAACTATAGTATATAAAACACCCATTTCATCTCAAAAACATATTTATCCTATGACCCAAGAAATCTCGAAATCAATTTAGTGTCTAGAAACTTATTTTACCATACCAATCTGCTATTGTCTCAGGTAGAGCAATCCATGATAATATTACCATAGCTCATGAAGTTATTCACACAATGAAACATAAAGAAGGTCTAAGTGGCACCATGCCTCTAAAACTAGACCTCTCAAAGGCTTTTGACAAGATTGAATGGTTTTTTATTTTAAAGTGCTATCTCATTTTGGTTTTAATGATTCCTTCTGTAAGTTAATCCATCAATGCATTTCAACTACTGTTAGAACACTGCTCGGTCGAACTCGCAAGCGTTGCTATCTCAAGCTTGTTTGTCAAGTTTAGTTTATCAAAACTATATACTTGATTTCTAGTCTACTTATAGCTATGTCTCGGATTATGATAGAAGTGTGTAGTTGAGCTTTAAACTTCATGACGTTCACCAATTGAAGAAGAAGATCTAATGAAGAGCTTGGAGGAACTTCATCAACAAAAGATATGTAGAGTCTAAAACTTATCTATCACTCGGAAGTCTATTCTATTCTATCTTCTAAAGAGACTAAGTCGTATATATAGACTTTTACATTATACACAATTGAAATTTCGAGCCGACTTTATCTCGTTTATATATTTCTCGAAATACATGTTGGAAGCTTTTATCTTTAGCTTAAACATCATCATCTACTTGACGAGTTTAGTTGTAGATAATTTATTTGTTGGAAACTAAATATTAAGTCAAAATGATCATGTGAAAATTACCTTTAACATCTTATATGATTTGTGTGAGATAATCATTTGATGTTAACTTGGGAAGTTTCGTATTGATCGATTAATCACTTGAAAATTACTTGAAGCTAGTGGTATGTGTAAGATTACCATTGTTTTCTTCTAAGGATGTTTCAATGATTAAATTAGAGTTTTAGAACGACTACCAATGCCTGGATATAACACAATATGTATATCTTGTATGTGCACTGTGAAGTTCTAGTTTAGGTCCGGAACTCTTGTTTTCGAACTATGTTTGCAAACAAGTTTACTTATGAAAAGGTCCGGAACTGTTATTCGCGTACTCTGTTTGCGAACGGCTAGACAAGGCTAAGTCAGGAACTGTTATTCGTGTACTCTGTTTGCGAACGACATGACTAGGCCAAAGTCCAGATCTGTGGTTCGCGTACTCAGTTTGCGAACACAGTGGTTAGGTTCTAAAATATGTAAGTATGAAATTCATACTCATGAACTCAGGTTCATTTGCGAACTCTGTTTGCGAGCTAAAGTCCCTGGAAATTTAATGAAATAAGGTAGCTAAATTGTTTTGCAAACCGTGGTATTATGTTCATGAATTGGTTCTTGTATAAGTACTTTGTACAATTACAAACCAAACAGAATATGTTTCAAATTGTTCATATATATTTCTGTGAGATGAGGAACATTTGAACAACTCTCTTAAAGCACATTTAGATTCATTTGATTATCTATCATGATTAGTTGATCATTATATTTGACCTAGAAGTGTTAGATGAATATGAATAAACTATAAGTGTTCATATGGGTAAGTGTTAGATGAATATGAATAAACTATAAGTGTTCATATGGTAACTTAAGTAACCCGCTTTGCGGCAATGTAATATGAAACCCTAATTTAGGTTTTCGACTAACATAAAAAAAAAAAAAATGGCCCAATCCCAACAATTCTTTCCAATCATGCTTGTTTGGATGGTATCATATCCGAGACTTCCCGGCTCAATCGAGAGGGCTTTATAACACACCCATTATAATGCAGCTTGAGGTTCGTGTTACCAGAAGAAGGTTGATGAAATTCACGAAGGATTTCTTGCCGCATGCTCCAACCTGGAGGAATTAGAGTGAGGAGTATCCGAAGTCACTTATAAGCGCTTTATCTTTACAAGATGTCGTCTTACGAATTTAACCTTTAAACGAAAATTAGGTTTGAGATGGTGACATACGAAATGACCAAGCTAGAGTGAATACATATTTACCGGGCGTTTCCATTGTCAAGCTGGTCTTGAAAATGAGATTTGATCCTGTGAGTCGCTTTGGTTCCTCCTTGTACATGAAGCTCGTCCGCCCTTCAGTGTTTGAGTCGGGGATACAATCGCGGGTGCTTGCACATTGCCGGTTGGTTGTTGTGTCCGGGGCTCTTCCTGGGTTCTGAAATTTGGTCGGCGTTGAATCATATCTAGCGCCGTAACGTTTTAGGGTTTCTCCGTAATTAAAAGAGATTTTTTGATCCCGTTTTTTACGGTGAAGCTTCCTTGCAAAACTCTATCATGTCTAACAACAGTGGATCATCTTCTTCAAACCATCCAAAGCAAACCCGCGTCGAGCTTCATGATCGGTCCCGTTGCGTTTCTTCGAGTAAGAAGATCATACGGTTTGTCTCTTTTAGTTTGTTCTTCATAACGGTCGTGTGAATAATCCCTTCATTCTTTGAGAGATACCCCTTACTATGTGTGACGGTCATTGATGATGATGACTTAACCCATTCCTCTCCTTTCAAACTCAAACACGCTCCCCTCGCGAGCGAAGACGTCTAACAGGTGTCTCATCTTATGAATATCCGAATCATCCTCCGCCTACCGGGATGTTCAGGGATTCTTGGTGCGGAAGGAGTTTGTGGGTTTGTACACCAAGTTGTGGAGGAAGTGTAACATAAACCGCCTTCTTCCCATGATTGCGGAGATGGAGAGTATTTCTATCCTAACGTTCATGAATCAAATCTCGAAAAGTGGGAGAACATGGTATCTACCAAGAATCCATGAAGTTCAACGGGTAATGGTTGCGCAACGCCGTGATGTCATCAAGGTTGATCGAGGGGTATCCTCGCAAATGTTGTTCATCTTGGAAGAGGAGAAAGGTGGAGCAAGTCGCTTGAAGAAAAGAACTGAGAGATATCGAGGCTGACTGTGCTCTCAAGGAATTATAATCTTCTAGATGGCCTCTTCTAAGTCAGACTAGTATCTCTCGTTATTTGGAGAAAAGTTTCCTCTTCCCTTGATGTTCTCCTTCGTGTGTCGTCCGGATTTCTTCTCCAGCCGAGAGGCGAGCGTAGATATCGCCTCCGATCTTGCGGTATTATCCCTTCATGGAGTATGAACCGTTGCTCTCTCGCTTCGTTTAGGTTAAAAATCTCCAATTGGTGTGGTATTCTTTTAATGCATATACTCTAGATCTCCAATTACTCTCGCTTGTTTAGCTATTGAAAGCCCTATGAGTCATATTAAGTTGTTGGTGCATTCGGTCTAATTGAAGGAATGTGGAGAGACCAACACTACGCCGCTCCTCCTGAAGGGGTAGCGGAGCCGTGCCACACCTCTTCTTCCCGGACGTAATTCTCCGTGGAGTTCTTCATGCAAAAGTAAAAATGCTGCGCAAAACTGCCCAATCTTAGGCGATGCGCATGTTATGTCTAGTTCGGCATTTGGAAGCCATTTTCCCTTCCTCCCTCAGACCTGGCTTGAAAGCAAAAACTTTGGCAGATCGGATTTAAATATCACCCCGTTGGATTAATGCCTAAACTTCTGAATGGAATGGATTAAAGCTAAACACGTTATATGGTTGCGGTCCAAACAAAGTAAAGGTGAATGAGGCGGTAAGTTGGGCTAAACCGGTATGAAACGCCGAATGTAGTTTACCTTGCCCATGAAACTTGGAGCTCTTTCAAGGCTGCATTGTGAGGATAGCATCTTGGACTTGGGTTGACTTGGAATCCCAAAATTTACTCCTGGGAGGAGACACCGAAAGCATTTTAAAGGATTCATCTTTAACTTGTATTCCCGACACCTCTCAAATACTTGCTCGTAAGACGTTGGTGTGAAATCTTTGACCACAATATCATCCACATAGTATTCAAAATGTCGTTGGAAGATTGCCGTCATAGCACGTTGGTATGTTGCGCCGGTTCTTTAAACCAAATGGCATAACAAGTTAGTAGAAATTGCCAAGAGGGGTTCTGAAAGCACTAGCCATCCATAAAGGAAAACATGCCGTGTCCGCTAGAGTTATACACGTTTAGGTATGGTTCATCCATATCTAAATACAAGGATTTTTATGCTTCTTTGATCAGCTCCATGTTCCTCGCCTCAATTCCGAGCCAACTCCTTTCATAGTTGGTCTTCCGTTGCGCTGCCAATGCGCCGACAGGAACTTCGGATTTGGATTTGTTGAGGAAGTCCTAAGACCAACCATCTCGGAACTTAGCCAAACAGATTGGGTATTTAGAAGAAATTGATTTCACAACCGACTCCGTCGCTGTCGCCAATTGTTGATGGGTGAAAATTACTCTACTTAGGGTAATTTGGGGTGTGATGAGGAATGAATTTAAACCACAACAAATGCCCAACGAGAGATCACTCTTTCCGGCCTAAACCAAGAAATGGCCATTGTTTCGGTCACAAAGTGAAGGAGATGGGGTTGATCTTTTAGGGAGGGAAAGCGAAGAGGTGTTGAGATTGTGAAGGTGTTGGCATGAGTGCATGCAGCTAGGTTTAATGGAATGATGGAGTGGTGGAGTTGTGTGTCCAATTTGTGAAATATTATTGTACGTACTGTAGTTTTTCGTAGAATTGTAGTCAATGTTTTTCCATCCTATTGCCTCTGAAAATAGAAATAAAGAAGAAAAAACAATACCTACTTAGAAATTCATCATTGAAAAATTAAAAAAAACAAAACAAAAGAAAAATCATGAAGCAAAACCTGCAAATAGAGGTTAGAAATGATCATTAAGTGCTACTCCTATCAATTAGATGGGTCTTTAACAACATGGGAGTTTCCCTTGAAGTGACCCGACTAACATAAAAAAAAAAAAAAAATGGCCCAATCCCAACAATTCTTTTCAAACAGTGAAGTCGAGAGAACTTGTTACTTGCCACACGCATCTTTTCATAAATTCTGTTATGTAACCTACTAATGCCAAAGTACCGATAGAGATTTTGCTGTCCTATTTGCACATAATTGGCCCAACCCCGCAACTTACACTTTGTCCACAACAGCTTCAGTGCATAATAGATACAATTCACCGCTCTCATATTGTGACAATCAACAACAGCTTCACTGTATAATTGTTATTGGAGATTATACAAACCATGTGATAAGTATATAGGAGAACTTCGTATATAATAACTAAAGCGAACATCTATAAAAATGTTATTGCAAATTTCAGATTCATAAGTGTGGCACCAATGGCAAGCCCCATAACTCAGAAGTACGTTAAAAGAAAAGGAAGTAACCATTTTATTCATAAAACTTGCAGCAACAACATATAAATGCCGCAGGCATCTAGCATTACAGGGATCACAATCCGGTCACTGAGTTCCGACCAATTACTCTTTTTCTTCATGATCCTAACTACTTGGCAAAGAACTTCATAGCTCTTGTAAAATCCAATTTTTGCAGCTAAATTGGACGATATAACACATACCTTAACTTACTCAAGGTGAAATCCTTAGCAAACACATTTCCTTCCTATCATGATGTGGTCACACACAATAAGAACTTAATTTGAAATAACTGATACGTAAGCCTTATAAATGAAACGGTAGAAACAATTTTTGTACACAACTTACATGGTTAACAATTCCATCAATGGATCCTAAAAATCTGAGTTGAATAGAGATTCAATCATAAAGAGTAGGAATGAGCCTTGCCGGCCTGAATCTTGGAGAAAAAATGTGGCTTGTTATTACCTTAAGGTCCTGCTTCGCTAGTGCAACTTAAGATAAACCCGGTCTTCCATTAATTTTCCAAGCTTTCTACAAATAGTCATAATTAGTATTAGCCAAACATCAAATTAAGTGTACGATATTACACCAAATAATTTTTAAGATAACATAATTTACCTCCGGAGTCCCAACATATCTTAACTTTCCAAAATCAGTACGACCTGCTTGTCCTCAATCGACTATATAGAAACTTGTTTCAGAAAATGGTGAACATATAATGGAAAATCTAAAGAAACTAAGAGCAAATAGTGAAGAAAGGCAAAAGTCGATTATAAACATTGTTGACCCAAGTCCTAAAATACCTCTCAGGCGGGTATAATTGCTTTCCATGACCAAACCGTGGTAAAATCATATATTAACAGGTCACGTAGGTTGATCAAAATTTGTCTTCCCTCCATCTGAACCAAAACATGATTTAGTTTATAGGTTGACCAAACTTGTTATCTCTCCATCTGTACCAAAACATGTCTTGTCGAATTGTCTAAACCACCAATAAGTCCATGGAAAGCCATTTCGTTAAAACAAATTAAACCAAATTTACATTATTGACTTACAAAATATGATCGTTGATGACACAGTACAACTGTACTGTACTTGATCTGATCTTGCTTGGGTTTCATCAATCAAATGGACACTTAGAAGTTAGAACTGGTGCACATGGTGCATATCAGGCGCCACCGACCGTTGCACTGATGGATCAGAGTTTTACCAAAATGGCAGGATAAAGAATTTATTGTCACAGTCATCTAAGGAGATGCCGGTTTATAGGATTAAAATCTCTTACCAATAGAAACCAAACTTCACTTTCATGGATCATGTTAGTTTGGGACCAACTGTTCCAAACATTGTGTCCTTTGGCATAGACGCCGTTTGCAAAGGGTGGTTGTTGACGTGGCTTCTTAATATTTCAATATTTCTGAGGTTGAATATGGTACCGGCACGTCAGCCTCAACATCCTCCTTTATATAAAGAAGTATTGATATGTATATTTGATTTGTGTGTATCAATCTAATACCATCTAACGGTGGAGATTGATTGCTTATTTTCTAAGCAGACTTAGCTTGAGTCTTAAATCAGGAGTTCATCTAACGGTGAAGATCAAATGCTTTGTTACTAAGCTATCTTAGCTTTAATTGTAAGCAACCCTAATTTGAAAGACTATATAAGGGAGAACTCTAGCATCTTGGAAACCTAATCCCGACATTCAAGTGTGTCCTAGTTGCAAACTAGAGTCGATTCTCCATTAACCTAGGGTTTTCCAAAACCATTATTAGGTTAACGACTTGAAGACTTCATTGGGGATTCGTGAAGCTAGATCCAACTATTTTCTCTGTAGTTGCGTATTCTGATCTTACTTTTTTTATCGTATTGAGTTTAATCTTCTCTAAGATTTTCTCGAGATTTATATTCGATAGGTAAGTTATAAAAAGTAATCACAACAGTTCTTCATCTGAGACTCTTGTGATTCCGCAATAACTTCTTATGTTAATCGGTTAGGTTATTGTGAGGTGACTAATATTTCTATGCTGCTCTTTGGGAGTATAAGACCGAATTATTATTTGAGTTTCCTGTTCACCTTGATTTATCTAAAGAAGAAAATAACAAATAGAATAGACTTATCTGTGGAAGATAGATTTGTTTATAAGTCTTCGACTTTGGGTCGTAACCAAGTCTCACACTAATTAAGGTACAGTCGCGTTCCGAAGTTAACTTGTAGTAGGCTAGAGTCTGTAGCGTCTTAATACAATGTGGTGTTCAAATCTGGACTAGGTCCCGAGGTTTTTCTGCATTTGCAGTTTTCTCGTTAACAAAATTTCTGGTGTCTTTGTTATTTCTTTTCAGCATTATATTTGTTTATATAATTGAAATATATCACAATTTGTGCGTAGTTCAATCATAATTGATAAATCTGACCTTGTTTGTTGGATATAACTTGATTGACACTCGGACATTGGTATTTGGTACCATCTGAGATATTCTCATATCAATCAGTCTCACGGATTTCTATCGAGCTGATTTACTGATTTTATTGAGAAAGAGATAAATCTCTTTGATATCTTTCTTGATTGAGTCTCACTTTTAAGTTGGTGCTCTCATAATTATATTGGAGTTTAGTCAATACAGATTTCCGAACGAAATATTGGGTGTGGTTGTTATACCTTCGCGTTTTCAACTACTAGTATAAGTGTCCTTCTGAATGGCTCTCCCTGTCAAGAATATATACCTTCTAAAAAGGGATGGACTTGATTCGAATAAACAGGGATGATATAGTTGTCATAATCGACAAAAATTGGCTGGATGATTGGGTTGAAGTAAAACAGAGGAAGGGAGATATTCTCAGGATTTTCAGAGTTATTTTTGGAGATTTCGTGTGGCTTGAGAGTATTTGACTTTATCTGAGGCATGTAGGAACGTGTTTGGAGTGTGTTGGATGGTGGCTTACGCGTGAGAGGAGAAGAAACAAGGAATTAAGCTTGTGTTGCTACATAAAAGGCAAGAGAATATTCTCGAAGTAATGTAGAAGATTTTGGAGTTTATTACGAGAGATTTTGATGCAATTGTGTATATAAAGGGTGCTCGGGCGTCTTCAAGGGTTTATGGAGCGATAGGGGAGCCAACAGAGGGTTTCAGGTTGCAGATAAAAACCAGTTTGTGATTTTCAAATTTGCAACAAATATTTTGAATTTGCAACGCTTACCCTTGTAACATATTTTCTGTAACACCTTTAAAACGTTGTGAATTTATGGTTTTCCTTAGTTTCTCTCCTTTTCTTTTTCTCTCCACTCTAGGCGACTATTTAGGCGAGAAGAAACTCTCTTCCAGTAGCAACCAAACTGCTCAGGTCTGCTGGATTTTTATAGATCCGAGTAGATTTGGGCAGTGTCGCTAGTTTAAGTTTAATTTCTTAGTTAGTTCTTCATAGATTAGTTATGGTTTAGTTTTCAAAGTTTATTTAGGGTTTATGTTTTTCACTTTCCGTCGGGCAAGGTCTCTACACTTTTATAGTGCTTTTATCTTTACTTTTATAGTGATTCTTGTTGCCTTTAATGGGTGTTCTTGGTCATGTATGCTGGCTTTGAAGCTCGCCGGCGAAGATTTCCGGTCAGTGGAATCTCCATCTCTCAATTCAAGAAGAAAAATTGGGCCAATCACTCCTTTGGAGCATCTCTTCCTCAAGAAGACAAACAACCTAAGGTCGTGTTTGGCAGCTTGTATATCCCCATCCTAGGATGGGTTATCTAGATAAAACGGTTATATCGTGTTTGTCTCGCCTCACTTCTAACTTGGGACAAGAATAACAAAACCTACGTAATTTTCGCAGCCTAAAAAGGTGCGATTATGGTATACTCTCAAATACTTGTTTTTCCCATTTCCTTGCCAAGAATTGAATGGCACAATCCCATCACCGAACACACGAATACCAGTATCACCACTACTAAACCCACGATAGGGTTTTTCATACCTTTTTATTCTGTATATATATTGATGTGAATCTTCATCGTTTCTACATGAAATCTGTACAAGGTATACTTCTTTTCTAATATATTTTAACACATAATAATTTCTATGATTCAATTTGTTTTATCAATCAAATCTGATTTGGTTTTTTTACAATTTCTATGATTCAATTTGTTATCAAGCAAATCTGATTTGTTTTTTTTTTTTTTTTATAGAGGGTTTGCTACGAATCAATTGCAAGTTACTGGTACCATCTTCATCCTCTTTATTTTCCTTATCATCTTTATTTATGCATGAATATTTATCATTCTTCTTATTACTGTGTATGTTGTCTTTTGATTTTTTCAATTGCATGTTACTAATATAATCTTCATAAATTAATGATTTAGGTTGTCTTTTGATAGTGATTGTTAAATTTATAATGAACATCTGTTGATAGTGGTTGTTAAATTTATAATGAACATATAATAGATCCAAGTTTGAATAATATACCCAATTTGGGGAAAAAAACTTTTATATTTGATTCAATCAGTAAGTGAGCAAGACCAGCTTTTGATTTTTTTTCATTAATTCATTATGCCCATGACAAGCTTTGTTTGAGTAATTATTAGCTCTCTTCCCAAGCTTACAAAGCTTATAGAATCCAGTAATGAGACCATATTGTGTTGCGTGGCTATTATTAACTTTCATGAAGAGTTTGTTTAGCAATAGCTTACATAGTCGGTGAATTATAGAGTGTGGAGAGTGATCAATCATCCAACCCCCAAACTGGAAGGACAAATTGGACTCCTCCCATGGATCGACTGTTCATAGGTCTAATGGCAGACCAGGTACTTGAAGGACAACTACTTGATGGTCAATTCAGCAAACATGCTTGGATGCACATTGTCGATAATTTCAAGCAGAGTTTTGGTTCTTCTTTTACCAAGGATGTGTTGAAAAATCGTATGAAAACTTTGAAGAAAAACTATGTTGTTATAAGTACTCTTAGAGGTCAAAGTGGATTTGGATGGGACCAATCGCGAGAAGTCGTGGTTGCTGACGATGCTGTATGGGATGAATATATCAAGGTGTGTTATGTTATTCTTTAACAATTGAATGAATTTTGACTTTTCGTTTTGTATTTATGGGATGTGGTGTATTTCTTTCAACTGAGGAGTCTAGTATGCTAATAAGAAAATTCAATAATTTCAATTGCAGAAGCATCCTGGTGTCAAATACTGAAGGACAGAGTCGCTTGCACACTTTGATGATTTAGATATTATATTTGGGTATAATAGGGCCAATGGAAGGTATAGCCGTTGTAGGAATGACAATACTGTGCACGATGATGATGACCAGTATGACAGGGATCATGAAAATTTAGAAACACGCAATATCCTACTCAAGAACAGAATGAAAATGCATATACATATAAAGATAAGGCTGAGGACTAGCATACATCTGATACTCAAAAAAGGGCTCGAGCTTCAATAGGTCCCCACTCACGTTCTTTTAAAAAGACCAAAAAGAGTACATGAGAAGGAATGGTATATGGAATTTTTAATACCCTATATTTTTAGCTATTATTTCGGGTCGGATTATACCCGGATTAGTTAACCTTGTGGCTTAGTTTGTTGTCCCTTAGCCTTAGCATAGGTGGGTGGATTGAACTAGAAAGACTACTGTAGTTGCAGGAAATCCTACACTACACCCCTCATAATATTTTGTAGATCTAAATCTTATTAATCACCTAAATTTCAAATATAAGTGCTAGAAATATAAATTGACACAAGGATTTTTTACATGGTTCGATCAATGTGATCTACATCCATGGTTCTTCACTATGATTTTTGAGGTTACATAAGAATTATATTTAGAATCTCCATTAATGGATAATTTGTAGAGCTCTAGATCTAATTTAATGGGAAGAAGGTGATAAAGAAGATAAATCTCTCTCTAAAAATATCTCTCTCCAAATTATTTCCCTCTCTTACCAAAATTATCCCCCCCTTTTCTCTCTCCTGCTCTCCTCTTTATATAGGATATTACATAGTGGATGACAGCTCACATACACCTAATATTTCCCTTAATGTCGGATTTACCTTGCGACATCCTCGCGAGAGTATAAATGTTAAATCTCGCAGACACTCTAGTTTTCGCAAGATCTTCGCACTTTCTTCAAGTTTACGTTATCTTCATTTGTCATGTTATTTCTGAAATCACTTTGCGACGGTTTCGCGACGTTGTTAATGAAGATTCTGCAAGTGTGTTGTTGTTGCGATATTTGGATCCTACAACTACAATTTAGGGTGTAAATAGAATAATCATTAATAAATAAAATTAAGGGAAAATGAAAAGATAAATAAAATTGTTAAGAAAAATAATATTAAGAAATAATTTTAGATTTGGAAAAGAATGAGAAGGAGAAAGAGATGGAGCTAGAGTTTTTAGAGAAGAAGGCTATGGATAATCTAGAGGAAATTGTAGCTAATTAAAGAGTATGACTTTGTGCACCCCCTCAAAACCGGGGTGCACATTCCAGCCCTCATAATTGGAGGGATATTCGGTTGAATACCAGATTTGGAAAAATATAATTTCCGTTTAAAAACAATATTTACATATGATAAAATATCCTCTTTCTTCTTTAATTCATCTTCTATACTCTCAATCTCAAATCATGCGACTGAGTATATTAATGGAGTTTATAGTTTGTACGTCGTTGATGTAAACTTATTAAAAAACACAGCCATGGATATCAATTTTCTTTTCTCTCAAATTCTCGATCTCAAATCATGTGACTGAGTATGTTAACGGACTTTAAATCATAATTATGTTTACAGCCATTGAGAGCATTCTCCGCTAAATATTTTCTTCTCTCGTCCCTCTCCCAAAAGTCTGTCTCCTCCATTAACAGATTCTTAGAACTTATTTCTGAAGCTGGATGAAGGTCATGGTCAAGATTATGAAAACTAAAATCCGTTAATACCGTGAATCATACTGTTTTCTATTTTTGATTTGGTGGTGATCCATGGATCAAAACAAAAAAGAAATAGAGTTCTAATGGTTGATCAGAAACAAGATTTGGGATTTTAGTCATTGAATTGATCAAACAAAAAATGGGTTTCAATAATTGATCAAAAAAAAAACATAATGGGTATGTATCATTTACTCTAAAAAACATGCTTCAAAAAAAAATTTACCCTAAAAAATCATAAACTTCATTTCTCAGAAAAATTAAGCATAATTAGAATACAAAGTATCTAATCATTCCAAAAACCCATGTGATCATTTGGGAAAGTATACAGATTGCCATAGTTTCATGTTGGGGCAATATCATCTGTTCAAAAATTCAAACAAGGAACCAAATCAGGAAGCATGTATGATTGATCATGAAACATCTTACTAGTCTTTCATATTATCGTCGTCATCAACCTGGAGCAACATCGTCAGTTTTATTTGTTGCCTAAAAAAATAAAATCAGTTGATTTGTTTATTTTGGACAAAAAACAAAGTTTTAGTCTCCAATTATCCTTCTCGTTCTCTATAAAGAAAACCTAGTTTACCTAGTTGTTGTACGATGGTCTAAAAAATCCAACCTAGTTTCTTAATGATATTACAGATTACAGATGGAATCGTTGTCGCCAAAGCTACAAGCAACTCATACTCAGAAACTCAATAGTGTTCATCAGAAGAAAGGAAATTAAGGCAGAGACATATAAAAGAGATCTGTTTTTCAGAAGAAAGGAAAGAGAGAAACTAGGGGGGGGAGAAAAGTGTTTATGGTTCCGATTTTAAATGCATTTTTAGTAAAATATAAAAAGCAATAGAAAACCGGAAACAACTAGTAGAATTTGAACGAATCACAGGGGCCGAAATGTGCACCCCGGTTTTACAGGGGTGCACAAAGTCGGACTCCTAATTAAAGGTAGAATGCTAGACCTTTTCTCTTTTGGTGTTTTTCTTCATGTGTTTTCTTGTATGATTTAGTGTTAGGTTTCAGAAATTTATCTGCATAATTACGTATGCTAGATTGATGATCAGGTTGGTTCTTGTGATAAATAACATGATTGGGTTTTACTGGTTAAAATATGAGAATAATCCACCGTAAATTCACCGTTGAATATATCTTGTAATTTGGATAATAGTTTCTGAAAATTCTAGACAGTTTCATTTTGCTGTGGTTTTGATGTTCTTAGGCAGTCTTAATGATGTTAAAATGATTAGAGGTCTTAACAAAAGTTGTAGGTATATATCTTATGTTTCAGTGTGCTTTGTATTTTATTAATTTGAGACTAATATGAATTTATGGTGAATAGTTTGGTAAAATGATGTTATCTGCCTAGATTTTTTGATTCGTTTGTAAAATCAATATCTTTTGATTGAGCCGTTAGTTTAACATGAAATTTGGATATGTTATACATGATGGTGTCAGGAATATTCACTAAAATTTTGAGGTATATTGAACAAAGTTATCACCTGAAACACATGATGTAAAATGTCTGTAGTTAGTGTGTTTGATTAAATGCTTGAGATAAATGCATAATGTTTGTAGCATGTTGTTAAGCCATGGTTGCTTGTATTGTTTGTAAAAATGAGATGAGTTCATGTTTTACCGTTAGATGAAATATGGTTTCATGCTAATGGCGGGTAATGATCCCCGAGTGTTAAATGGGTAATGATCCCTATGGGAACTTGTGTTTCCCGACCATCGATGGCGGCTGTCCGTGCCGATAAACGATAGGTGGATGTACAAACCAAGGTTTTCATACCGTGAATGGAACGAGTAATGATCCCCGAGAACAGATGGATATGATCCCCATAGGAACTTTTGTTCCTGACCATCGATGGAGGTTGTCCGTGCCGATAAACGATAGGTGGGTGTACGAACCAAGGTTTTCGTACCGTGAACTCATGGTTTGTTGGTTAATATGTGAATGATACGTAGAAACTTAAATTGACGAATTATTGATAATAATATTAATAGTGTTGTGAACTCATGGTTTCTCTGTGATTATATCACTACGTGAATATATGTGTTAAATTATTTATGAATGACTTATTGACAATTATTTTGGTATTGTAAACTCATGGTTTCTCTGTGACGATATTAATACGTGAATAGATGTGTTGAATCATTGATGAATGACTTGTTTACAATTATTTTGGTATTGTAAACTCATGGCTTGTTGTGACAATATTAACTTGTGAATCATGTGTTGAAATCTAGATTAAATGATTTGTTGGAAACATAATTGGTGTTATGAACTCATGGTTTGTTGTGATAATATTAATTTGTGAATCATTTGTTGAAATGTAGATTAACTGATTTGTTGGAAACATAATTGGTGTTATGAACTCATGGTTTCTCTTTAAATAGATGAATTGTGAATTGATGTGTAAAATTCAAATGGATGAATTGTTGAAAACTTAATTGTGTTGTAAATCGATGATATCGTAAGTTGGATTATTTGTTCTGAAATACTATTGATATTGTGAGCTTGTTAATTGAACATGTAACTGAATCCTCGAAGTTGTGCAAAATCTCTTGTTGTATGTTCTCTTTGATTGATTGATATTTTCGCATCTTTAGAGAATGGAGGTGCATTCTATTGAGCTGTCATCTCACCCCAATTGACATTCCTTGCAGATTTATTAGAGTTGCGCAGCGGAAGCTCAGAATGAGTAGCTTGGTGATTGAATTGTTTACTTGTATTTGTTTTAAGTGTAAATCGACATCAAATGTTTCATATATAGCATTGTTAAAGATAAATTTAAACCTAAGAAATGATATATTTCCTATTGATTAGTTTTGATATATTAATTTGATTTAAATAAAAAAATAAAAATAAATTTTAAGTCTCTTTCCGACCCGTAACACTTCGAGTTTGGATCTCCATATGGGTTTGACCCAGGTCCGGAACTCGGGGTGTTACACAACTCATGTAATGGAAGCGGCTGTGAACAATGTTGCAACCAAGAAAGAAGAAAACAAAAATTCATCATCTTTAGAGGGAAGTTTAGTGTCCGTACTCGAGGATGTACCAAATTTGGATGATGATACTTTCGTGCAGGCGCTAGATTTATTGGAAGATGAAAAGAAAGCTAAGATTTTCATTGCATTGACTGGGAACAGGAAACACCAGCGGTTGTTATCGAAGCTCAATGTTACCGCATACTATCCTTGCACTTTAAGTGACTAGGTGTCTGATAGGGTGAAGTTTGGTCACATAGTGTTCGTCGGGGATTTCAAATTATTAGGTTATGTTTAAGTTTCTTTTCGTTTAGTATCCTTTATGTGAGGATTTCGTTTGGTTTATGTTTAAGTTTATTATTATTTAGTAGTTTATGTCAGAGATTTCATTTGGTTGATGTTTAAGTTTATTTTGATTTAGTAGTTTATGTCAGAGATTTCGTTTGGTTGATGTTTAAGTTTATTGTGCTTAGTAGTTTGTGTCAGAGATTTAATTTGGTAAGGTAACAGTAGTTTTGCTTTCATTATTTGTGAACTATGTTCCTGCTCTATGAATTAAATTGAAATGTTTTTATTTTTAAATGTTCCCATGTTGATTTTTAATTTTCTGTATGTTTTCTATGGGCACAACGTTTTTTAATCTTCTATATTCTTTCTGTCGGTAGGTACATATACGATATCGTATTATGGCGAGTTCTAACGATGAAGAAGATTTGGTAGTAGTTGTAACAGCAGCCACAACAACACTAATTGATGTTTATTATCAAAATTTTGTGGAGAAAACAATATTCCATGATTCAATTCTTAGTGGTTCAGCTCATGTAGATGAATCCTTAAATGGTCATGATGCACGATGTCAGGATAGTTTTCGTATGGAAAAGCATGTTTTTTTTTTTTAAGATTATGTGATATGTTGAAAGAAAAGGATTTACTCCGTCATAGTAATGGAGTTCATGATGAAGAAAAAGTAGCAATTTTTATGCTTGTTGTTGGACATAATGAACGTAACAGGATACTTCAAGAGCGTTTTCAGCATTCGGGCGAGACAATTAGTAGACATTTTAATGCAGTCTTGGATGCTATTGTTGCACTTGCGGAAGATTTTCTTCTACCAGCAGGGGCTGATACCCCTAGTGAAATCTTAGAAAACCCAAGATTTTATCCGTACTTCAAGGTATAGATATCTTCAACCAAACTTTATTACATAATTCAATTGGCTCCAGAGGCAGTTGGACTACTCAAGAGAGTTCAGAAAGTCATGCACAATATGTCATGACCCCCGGTTCGAGAGAGTTTGTTTTTAAGAGGATAGGTTTTGCAATTCAAAAGGGGCTTGCGGCGCAGCTTGTTGCTACCTTGCCTGCTATGTAGGTGTTTTTTATGATGTACTATCACTTTTAACCGTCATAAACTTAATTGTAAAAAAAGATTTCATACAGTTTCAAATTTAATTTATTTTTTTTTGCTTTATATATGCATATATTTGTATTCATAGTCTATTAATGTTGACTCATACTTCTAATAAAAGGATTGTGTAGGAGCCATTGATGGAACATGTTAGAGCACTGCTCATTCGAACTCGCATGCGTTGCTATCTCAAGCATGTTTGTAAATGTTAGTGATCAAACTATAAGTCTTGATTTCTAGCCTATTTATAGATGTCTCGGACTAGGACATAGATTGTGTAGTTGAGCTTACACTTCACGGCGTTCATCATTTGAAGACGAAGAACTACTAAGGGGAGCTTGTGGAATTTCATCAACAAAAGGTATGTGGAGACCGAAACTCATCTATCACTTGGAAAGTCTATTTCTACTTTATCTCCTGTATTGAGACATAAGTCGTATTACGATATAGTTTTCTATATACACATTTGAGATTTCAAGCTGAGTTTATCTCGCTTACATATTTCTCGAAATATGTGTTGGCAAGCTTTCACTTCGACCAAGTTCATCTTATATCATGTGAAAATTGCCGAGTAACATCTTACATGATTTGTGTGATACAATCATTTGCTGTAGTCTTGGAATGTTTCGTTATGATTATTTCAATATCTTGAAAATTGCTTTGATGTTAATAGTGTGTGAAAACGGCTATTGTCATCCTATAAGAAAGTTTCAATGATTGAAATAAATAGCTTAGAATCATGTAACCATGTTTGGATATAAACATAGTGTGTTATCACATTTGTGTGTAAGTCCAAAACCGGAACTCAAGTATGCGTGCCCGTACGCGTCTTCGGCGGTTGTTGGATGTCTGGGAAAGTATGCGTACCCGTATGCATACTGGCGGAAGTCTCACGTCCGTGAATTTATGCTGGAGTTTGGAATGTAAATTGGTATGTGCACCCGTACGCGTACTTGCGTAACCAAACTCGGTCCGTCTACTTAAGTATGTGTACCCGTTTGCATACTTGAGTTGGTTACTTTATAAAATCAGTTATGTACATGAATTTAAACATTTATAAAATAAGGAATGCAATCTTTGCAAACTGTGGCTATAATGTTCATGAATTGATTCGAGTGAATCAAACCGATTTTACTTCAATTGTGTTCTTATATACTTCTATGAGAATATAGCAATTGAACGGTTCTTTGACTAGTTTCATTTGAGTCATTTGAACTAGTTATGGTTAAGATGAATAAGGTTGATATGAGAGTAATCATATGGATAACTTTGGTTAACTATTTGTGAGCCAACATGGTGTACACGTTTGGGTACGGTTACATAAACCTTAATGAGGGTACATTTCATTTGTGTGTAACAAGCTAAGTTCGATCTAACGGTTGAAAGATATTAGCTTGGTTGAATCAGGTTTTTCATCTAACGGTAAATATTGAGTGCTTTGTTACCAAGGTAACTTGGATTGCAAACCCTGATTTGAAAACTATATAAAGGAGAACTCTAGCAACTGGGAAACCTAATCCCCACACCTCCTGTGTGTTACTAGTTGCATAAACTAGAGTCGATTCTTCTTTAACCTTAGGTTTCTTCGAGATCCTGTAGGTTAACGACTTCAAAGACTTCATTGGTATTGTGAAGCTAGACCCAACTATTTTCTTTGTAGTTGTTGTTCTGATCTTGCCCGATTCTATCGTCTGAGTACTATATTCTCTAAGATTTGCTCAAGATTTAATCTTCGATAGGCAAGATAAAAAGTAATCACAAACACCTTCGTCTCATCGTTTGTGATTCCACAATATCTAGTTTCGCTTCCATATGATTTAGATTATTGTGAGGTGATTGATAACACTAGTCTGTTCTTCGGTAATATAAGACCGGTTTATCAATTGGTTCATGTTCACCTTGATTTATCAAAAGACGGAACAAAACTCATAGGTATTTCTGTGGGAGACAGATTTATATATTCCAATAAACTTTTCTGTGTGAGACAGATTTGTTTATCAAGTCTTCGACTTTGGGTCGTAGCAACTCTTGGTTGTGGGTGAGATCAGCTAAGAGAATCAAGTGCGTAGTATCCTACTGGGATCAGAGACGTAAGGAACACAACTGTACCTAGAATCAGTGTGAGATTGATTAGGGTTCAACTACAGTCCAGTACGAAGTTCATTGGTAGTAGGCTAGTGTCTGTAGCGGCTTAATACAGTGTGGTGTTCAAACTGGACTAGGTCTCGGAGTTTTTCTGCATTTGCGGTTTTCCTCGTTAACAAAATTCCGGTGTCTGTGTTATTTCTTTTCCGCACTATATTTTGTTATATAATTGAAATATCACAGGTTGTGCGTTGAATCGATCAGTTAGATAATCGAACCTTTGGTTGTTGATTTAAATTGATTGACACTTGAACATTGGTCTTTGGAACCGTTCAAGTTACTCCTCTTATATTTAATCGGGCTCGCAGATTTCTATTTGCTGATTGCAGATTGAATTAAGAGTTAGAGATATTAAACTATTTTATATACTTTTCTCTAGATTGTGTCTGACTATCTAGTTGATTCTCTAGAAAGTATATTGGAGTAAGTCCTCTCAAATTGCCAAACGAATTGTTGGGTGTGGTTGTTAGACCCCCTAATTTTCAATTGGTATCAGAGCAAGCAAACACGTAAAAGATCGATGTGATATGTACAGAAGTGTTATCTCTGATAAACGCTTCACCAGAAATAAAAGTTTTGTTTCTAAAAAGTCTATTAAAGAGAAAGATATGTCAATCTCAAATATAGATGAACCCAGTATTCCAAGGAAACAGACGTACATTGACAAGTGTTACCCTGACGACCTTACTGACGAGTCTGACTCTGAAGTTGAAAGGAATGCAGCCATAGAGAGTGCAGTGATTCTAAAACTCGTTAGAATCCAGGCTGATGATGTCAACCGATTGAATCACAAAGTCAATGTCCTTGTTGGTATGTTAAATGAGCGTGACTCTCGTCTAAAGGTCCTTCAAGAGGAAAATGTCTCAGTTTGTTCTTCACGAACTCTACTTGAGGAAAAACTCAAAAAAGGATGCTTTGGAAATTGAACATATTCTAAGTAAACTCTCCTTTAAAGAGTGTTCCAAAGAGTCCACCATACCAATTGCTTCTGATTTAACTGTAAAATAATCAGTTCCAGAAGTAAAAACAAAATCCCTTCCTGTTAAAAAGGATGTGCCTGTGTCTTCCTCTAATCAAGGAATATCCACATCACATGGAAGGAAGAAGTCTCCCAACGATGGTGTTGAGTCTGTTCCCTCTAATCACTCAGGTGATCAGAAAGTATGTCTCTTTTGTAATTCAAAAGGTCATGTTGAACAAAAGAAGAAATCTAGGTTGAATGACAATTCTATCATTCTTCTTCAACACACCTTAGATTTAATACTCAAAGGTGTAACTGACATTCGTATGTCTAAACCAATTGGTTTTAGTACTCACCCTGTGTATTCTACCATGAAAGTCAGTTCGAGGTGTTCTTCAAATGTTCAAGAACTTAACAGACTCCCTAACACTTTTCGGTCAAGAAGAACTCATGTTTTTTCTTAACCGTTAGATGAAAAACTTGATTCAACCAAGCTAATATATTTCAACTGTTAGATCGAACTTAGCTTGTTTCACACAAATGAAATGTACCCTCATTTAGGTTTATGCAACCGTACCTAAACGTGTACACCATGTTGGTTCAACACTAGTTAACCGAAGTTATCCATATGATCCCTCTCATATCAACATTGTTCATCTTAACCATAACTAGTTCAAATGGCTCAAATGAAACTAGTTAAAGAGTTGTTCAATTGCTATATTCTCATAGAAGTATACAAGAAACCAATTGAAGCAAAATCGGTTTGATTCACTCGAATCAACTCATGAACATTATAGTTTTGAATTGAGGATGGAAAATATGAGGTTGCAAAATAGGAGATCTAGAAGTAGCGTGAGATCAAGTTCAAGATCGATTAGGAAGAAAGAAGGAGAGTTTTACGCAAACGGGTGCGCGAACTTCAATCTCAGAGAAGAATTGAGAAGAAACCGAGAAATCGAAATATTGAACAGCGCCATGCTGGCTCGCGAGAGAAAGGATAAGAGCTGAAATGGAAAATCAAGAGATGAACCGACGAGAATAAATTGTACGAAGAATATGAGAGGGTGCGATGAGAGCTGAGAGACAAACCAAGAGGAGAGAACAATCGACGCAAACGGGTATGCATACTTAGGTTCCCAAATGGATTTCTCAATAGAAGGGAAGGAGGAAGGAAACAATTGGACTGTGAATCTTTCACGCTACGGGAGGAATACCTCCTAAGTGCAACGGGATGGAACGCATATCAAGGCTATAGTTCCTGGACATGGATTACTTGGTTTGATGCCACATGCAAGAATACACAACATGACATATCCAATAATGGTTAAGGGTTCTAAACTCTTATTTCAATCATTGAAACTTTCTTAGAGGATGACAATAGCCAATATAATCATGTTTTCACACACTAGTGTGGAAAAGATCTGGGAAGCTATACTTGTGATGGAAATGTACCAGCACCTTGAACGTGGAATGGAACCACCGCCAGCGATAGAAGTCATGAATTTTGTTCTTATCATCGTTCCATGGACATCAAACAAATGATTGTAGAAACATAAAGAGAATTATTCTTAGGATGATTGATCGGGGAAGCTAAATCACTTTCTAAAGGGAGAAGAAACAGGCCAGACATTACCACCACCAGAGATGCACAAACTGATGTCGGCGAAAGAAAGGAAACATTTGTTATAGAAGTTGAACAAAAGCTAAAATTTGGCTCTATCGTCCACTCTTATCGCACAATCGAAGATTTTCATGACAACGTGCTCAGCAGAGTCTTTATGCAGAGATGCTAATGATAGCCACGGTTTGCAAAGATTGCATTCCTTATTATATAAATGTTTATGTTCATGTACACAACCGATTTTAGATCTTTAACCTTCAAACACCTTATCCTTTGTATGCAAACGATGTACGCAAGCGTAAAGATAAGAAAAGAGGCAACAATATTGTTTTAAATAAGAAGAAAGGATTTATCTTCGGGACATTATCCTTTTCTTCAGCACTCACCGAGATTTCACATTCACCATAGTTATCACTGCGTAATTTTCAAAAAAGTTTTCCACTATTTCTTGAAATACCCAAACCAAGATTAGTTTTCGGAATGGTTGATAGAGTAAACCCTTCTCGATGCAAACGGGTGCGAAAAGACATTAATAATCAAAAATGTGGTAAAAAGTACAAAACTAAAACAGAACTTCCAATCTCAGCATAATATCGCAATGTACAAGGCTCGCAGACTAATAAACGGCACAGGGAGTTTCAGGGAGTTACAATAAACGAGCGCAATGAAATATTCGGACATGAACACCGTTTGTGCATCTGCGATGATGCAAAATAAAGGGGAGGTATGCATACTTAGGTTCCCAGTTTCTCAAGCCAACAGTACGCGATCTTACATCTTCCAATGGATTAATTAAGCGGGTGCGCATACTATAGTTCCCGGACATGGATTACTTATGTGCAAGAATACACAACATGACATATCCAATAATGGTTAAGGGTTCTAAACTCTTATTTCAATCATTGAAACTTTCTTAGAGGATGACAATAGCATTGAAACTTTCTTAGAGGATTTTCACACACTATTAGCATCAAAGCAATTTTCAAGTTATTGAAATAATCATAACGAAACATTCCAAGTCTACACCAAATGATTGTATCACACAAATCATGTAAGATGTTACTCGACAATTTTCACATGATCATCTTTTGACTTGCGTCAAGAATATAAGATGAACTTGGTCGAAGCGAAAGCTTGCCGAGAAATATGTAAGCGAGTTAAACTCATCTCGAAATCTCAAATGTGTAAAATAGAAAACTATATCGTAACACAACTTATGCCTCAATATAGGAGATAGAGTAGAAATAGATTTTCCAAGTGATAGATGAGTTTCAGTCTCCACATACCTTTTGTCGATGAAGTTCCACAAGCTCTCCTTAGTAGTTCTTCGTCTTCAAATGATGAATGCTGTGAAGTCTAAGGCTCAACTACACAATCTACGTCCTAGTCCGAGACATCTATAAGTAGACTAGAAATTAAGACTTATAGTTTTGATCACTAACATTGACAAACATGTTTGAGATAGCAACACATGCGAGTTCGACCGAGCAGTGCTCTAACAATATCAAATCCGACGGTTCAGATATGGAAACGGATTTGGATCTTGGGTCCTGGGTTTTATCACTTCTTCCAAGCCTAATTCATCTTGTAAGCCCACTGCTTGTTGTAGGTCTTGTAAGCCACTTGCGGATGATTTGCAAACGGATTGCACAGCTTTTTGCACAATATTTCTTCTACACTCCTCACAACCTTTACGCCTCTGGCCACCAATTTCCTGCTCTTTTGGCTTCTCAATTCATCCAAGCTTTATTTAGTACCTAAAAATAAAAATTTAATTAGTAAAAGTATTTATTCTTGAAAACAATGAAAACACAGAATTTGGGATAAAATAGAGACTTAGAGCACAAAAGATGAGATAAATGCCAATAATAAGATGTAGAAATATGCAATATTTGGCATTCATCATACATACAAAGAGATAAAATACTATAATCCTCACAAGAATGAGCACTAACACAATATACAATTGAGATCAAATCGGAAACAAAAATGTGTCTACCAAATACCCCCAAACTTATTTGAAAAGACGAGGGTACCCAAATATATCACAATCTTAAACTTTTCCACCTATAAGTCCTCTTACCGAAAGTGATTGTCTATGGACTGAGTCGAGACAATACAACGAATCGGCATTCACACTTTGTGTGATTGTATATGGATACAAGATCGAGACAATACAACAATCAAAGTGTGATTACTTGATAATAGGTTCGGACTTAACCAAACTCTATAGGATCATTATCAAGTAATACGGATTTAACGTTTGTGTAATTTACTTTAAATTATAATAACAACAATTATAATTGTAAAAAAAAAAAGTAAATGACACAGCAAGATTTTGTTAACGAGGAAACCGCAAATGCAGAAAAACCCCGGGACCTAGTCCAGAATTGAATACTCTTAGAATTAAGCCGATATACAAAATCAAACCAACTTCGTATAGTTGAGACCAAGCAACTAAACCTATAGTTCACCTAGTTTCTTCAGTATCCCTGTGCTTCCGACATTCAATAAGTGCACGCACTGGAACAATTCCTTTGGTTCGTAATCCAAACAATAAAGGAACAACAAATTTGTTCGGTAACAACTCTTTCTAATCTCAGTGATATGAGTTAGACAAAGGCTCTTCTGTTTAATCCAATAAACTCCTTTGTCGGGTTTAGATCAATCTATCCAACAACTACCAAAGTAGCAAAGTTTAGATTATGCAATCAATAATAGGACCTGATCAAGATGATAAATACTGATGCCGATCTACACAACTAATCAATCAAATCTATCAAAGATAAACCAATTATAGTTGGATCCCAGCCGATCAAGTTTTGTGCACAACAAAGATTATAAACCCAAATCAGAAATCTTCTTCATCTTCAAATCTTCTTAAATATACAATAAGCACCTGCACACAACAACTTGAATCTCTTGTGATTAATCACACACAGAATGGAGTCTATTAACAATGGATTATCACAAGATGTCTTTAGATCTACAAACAGTTCTAAAGATCCCGTCGACACTTCGATCTAGTTTGAGTGAATCTTATATCAGAAGATAAGATTCTTAAGAATAAACAAACTAGGTGCAATCAAAGTTCAACAACCGTTAGTCAATCAAATAAAATCAAATCGAAAACTAATAATACTACAATTATCTAGTTTCCCACCAACGGTACTCGTAGAGCTTCTTGATCCCAAAGAAGTCTTTAAACGACCGGTCGTAAGAGATTTTGCCTAATTGGGGTACTTTCCTCTCCGAATAGATGGCTCCATCAGTAACAACACAACAAGGTAGTTTTGCTGGCTCTTAGGATAGTTTGCTCGAAATTCAAACTTGAGTATTTATAGACCAAGGAAGTTTGGACACCAAGGAATTTCCAAAACCGGAATGTTCTTAAGATATGCAATATATTTCCAAATCGGTTTTCATAATTCCTAGAAATGCTCTGTCCAATATTAACCGAAATCCTACTAGAAAATCTCCAAATAGTAAATGCACATTACCAATTTTTATTTTCCAGAGATATGCATTTTAATTGCTGGTAATTAAAAGCATATAAAATTAACAACCTTAATTAAAAGATTCTCAACTTATTTCGGTCCGGGATCTTCTTGAGTTATTAAGGAATATCTTTGAACAATAAAAGATAAGAGTTACTGAACATGTTCAAAGTATGTCGACCTCTTATTTCTTTGTAAATCCTTTTTCATATTTACAATCTTGGAACCGATTATACCACACTTCCAAAAAAGTTTAGAACTGGTTCATCTGATTTCCAAGAACTATGTGATTGATCAAATCAACACACTAATCATGGGTTTACGGTTCTACCAAACACAAGGATCGGTTCTACCTTAATATGTTACTGGGACCGGTTACATTAGTTACCAAATTGGTCACGTCAATTACCAGGACCGGTTACCATATTCTCATGGTATTACTTGTGATCGGTCACACCAGTTACCAGGATCGGTTACACCAATTACCAGGACCGGTTACACCAATTACAAAGATCGATTACACATTCTTTTGTGATCGGTCACACCAATTACCAAGATTGGTTACACCAATTACTAGGATCGGTCACACCAATTACAAATATCGATCATACCATCTTAGGTGATTACTTAGGATCGGTTACACTAATAAAAGTCATACCAATACATAAGTCAGGCATTGTGACTAGTTTTACCAAGATACATAACAAGTTATGATCGGTTCTACTAACTCACACATATTGGTAATCTTAAGATATGCAATGAATAACAATACCAATATGCCTAGCGATTTCCCTTTCGATTCATAAAACAAGTTCATGAATGTACTGCCTTTAAATGAATGTAAACATTGTTTCCTAGCACGAAATCTTCACCTATACCCATACACATAATCACAATAGCATTCATACGATTACGAAGTTCAAAAGATACGCGTTATACTTCGTATTGTAATTCCTTAACACTATGTCTACTAGAGTATAATCATTCATAGCTTCGCAGTTATGTATTCAATATATCACGACTTGAAAGATACGTTGGGAATGAAACAGTTCAAGTCAAAATATTACTAACCTCAAGAGGAAGGATGATGTCGTCGATGTAGCTTGTTACTTCTTCACATTCTTCAAGTCTTCGAGTAATACTTGTATGTTTCATTGTCCTAATCTTTCTATCCTAACCTATACGAAGTTGTCTCTAGTACATAATTGATAGACGTATTTATGTGTCTAATTTGTCCTAAATGTTTCATATTGTTAGTACTCGTTTTTGTCCTTATTATGGTATTTTGTGTGTTTGTAGGTATTTTTTGGAAATAAAGATTGTTGGAAAATTCGGCTCGAAAAGTTGCTCGGAACACCCCCGGAGGACATTTGATATTCGGAGCCCCACTTTGGATAAGGGGTAACCCAATTACTAAGGGGCACCTCTGTTGAGCACTTGCTATTCGCACCCCTAGTTTCGTTAGGGGGAAACCATCTTCATCGTTTGAATGTTGGTTTTGGCGGGAAAAAGTTAACAGGTTATGGCAGATTCTTGGTTCGAGCTTTGAAGATGTTTTAGAGCGATTCAATGGCTGAAACTTCTTGGGATGGTCTGTTTGGGCTTAACAGACTTGGTGTATGTATTTGGTTCGACTGAATTTGGCTGTATAATCCAAACGAAGAAAACAGAGGTGCGTGTGCAAGGGAGGAGTTATTCACGGGATTACAGTGTAGAGACGTGTGTTTGGACGCTGCAGAAGCATGAAGAAGTAAAAAAGGGAAGTTTCAAAGACTATCAAACACTCGTTGACGAGCGTGAGAAGATAAAAAGGGAAGTTATTCCGTGATGACCAAGGAGAATAAAAACAATAATGAAGAAGATACGTGAATTAAACTCGAGTTATGTTGATCATGTGAGTATATATAGGGTTCTGGGGACTCAGAGAGCGAAGACGGAGAGTTTGGGAGAGTTTGGGAGACGTACGGAGTCGGAAAATCGAGTTACAAAATATCTTTCTGCTGCTGCCATTGAAGAACACGAAGAACATCAACGCACAAGGAACCGTCGTTTTTCAACAGTGACAACAACACTTAACCGTGGGTCGTAATACGGAAGGCAGACTTAAAAGCAACAGTAACAGTCCTTTGTAATAGTGTTTGCAACACTTATAATCGTTGCAAACACCCGATTTTATCATTTTCTCCATTTTTATCATTTGTACACCTCCTTTGAGCAATAAAACTGAGTTTTGAGCGTGTTTACACCATGATGAGCTAAATCCATCCTCCGGGGCGACGGAGGAAGCCATTCTTTCAAGAATTATGTGGTAACATTTACTTTATTAATTTATGCAATATTTTTATATGATTAATTGCATTGATAAAAAAATGAATTAAATGATTTTTATTAATCAAATGTGTTTTCTCTTGATGATGCATGCTTAGTTTTAGACTCTTGATGCGTTATGCTTGCGAAACATTTGATATTTTGGAAATCTGATTTTGGCAATACTTTAGAATCAAATCAATTGTTTAAATTGCATGATATAAATTAATTTAAAACCACATAAGTATTGATGAATGGTGAAATCCTAGCTCCATCCTCTCCATAATTTTCACAACATCTTGTATTTTGAGTTTGTTATATTTTTGCTTTAAAAATTAAGTCTAAAAATCTGCTTTCACAAGTCTCAACGAACCTTTCACTACAACATCATTGAAAAATACCATCAATTTTTGGCGCCGCCGCCGGGGACTTGTCTTTAGGCTAGAGTTTTTATATTTTCTTTTAGTTTTTTTTTATTTATTTGTTCTTCTTTACGTTTTTGGGTTTTTGTCTTTTCCTTTCAGATTTTGGGATTTGGAGCGAAAGAAAAATTTGCCAAAGCTTTTGGTGGATACTTAAAGATTTGGAGTTAAAGACAAAGCGAAAGGAGCGAAAGAAGAAAGTTTTTTTTTATATTTTATAAAAAGAGAAAAAAAAAAAGAGAGATATTTTTATTTTTTTAAGACTTTCCTTTTCTTTTGTACTTTATTTTTGGAATTTGGACTTGGACACTTGGACATTCTTTGATTTTTTTTAAACCCTACGGAAGGGTAGTATTAAATATAAACTGTGTGCAGAGAAGGACGACGATTACGATATCGTCTCGGCCCCTCGGGTTCGTACATGACATAGGAGTCGTGGCCCGAGTCGACTACAAAGGTTCATCCCCCGTCTGGTACGGGAGGTAAGTCTGTCGAAACACTCGCGAATCCCCTGCCAGCGAGTTACTGTATTGCTTCGTTTGCATATATGTCGAGGAACTGAAAACGGCTGTTTTAATTTCCTAGTAAAGGGCAAGGACTGGCCATACAAGATAAGGGTTCGGATTTCATCACCGTTCTCTTCTTGCCCGCCTTAGGAGAATAATACTTAACGCAAACCTAATCCTTAAAATTTGAATAGAACGAGACCGATAGGGTAACGAGCTTAGTAGGAAAGTCGCTCGAAAAATATTGGTTACTCTTTTAGCATACTTCGAAGTTCATGATGGTTTCTGTGAAGTTGAATGCGTGACTGCGCCGCCTTGTAATAGCGGTGAGGCCTTGGGTATCAAAGCTTCACGGAGCTTCCCTCGCCTTGATTCAACTTACTTTAACTCGGATTGATCCAGAGGGGTTTGCTTAGATTGTAACGAATTCCCTTTCGAAGGATTAGAAGCTGGTCTAGAAAACAATCTAAGTGGAGCCATCATGCTTTTTGTTTGCTAGATATCATTAGGTTTGCTGTGGTGGAGTCAGCCTTGTTTGTGTTTGCATAGAAATTCCCTTCCTTTTAGGATTTTTTTTTTCTTTTGTTTTTTGTAGTGTATGCCCGAGGTCATTAAAGAATGGGCTTGGAAAAGAAACACTCTAGGTCGTTTGATTAGTGACAAACCTAGTAGTTCTTCTTGTGAAGGTGGGGAACTCGAAGACTCTTCTTTTGAGAGCCCCGTTTTTGGAAACTTCAGTTTTGAGAACCTGTCTCTTAGTGAGGAAAGTACCCTAGTACTTCGGTTGTGCCAACGATGGCAACTTTGAAAGATTACATGTTCCCAACTGGGACCAACCGAGCTTCATGCATTAAATTGCCAGCCAATACGGCTAACTTCGAGATAAAAGCTAGTATTCTTCAGATGATCCCTATATTCTTAGGAAAAGATGATGAGAACCCTTATTTTCATATTAGGGACTTTGAGGAAATTTGTGGGACAGTTAGAATAAAAGACCTTACTGATGAAGTTTTGAAACTTAAGATTTTCCCATTTTCCTTAAAAGATAAAGCCAAAACCTGGCTAAACAACCTACCATCTGGATCCATTGAAAAATGGCAGGAACTTATTGCTGCTTTCTATATGAAATTCTACCCTAAGCATAAAACTGCAGCTGTTAGGAAGAAAATTAATGCTAGTGTGCAACAAGAGGGAGAGTCACTTTATAGGTTTTTAGAGAGATTCAATGATCTCCTATATCAGTGTCCTCACCATGGATTTGATAAGATGAAACTTGTAGGGATTATTTATGATGGTCTAGACTATTCGACCAAAGCCATGGTCGAGTCTATGTGCGCTGGTGAGTTCACTAGTAAAAGTGCTGAGGATGCCTTTACCTTCTTAGGAGTTGTTGCCGAGAAATCCCAACAAAGGGGAGTCTTGTGTTGAACCCCCTAAAAGACTCTTAGTTAATAGGAGTAGCACCAATATGGTAGATACAAGCTTCGGGTCGATGCTAAGTTTGTCTTTGCTTTGTCCGTAAGGTTAGAAGCTTTGGAAATGGGTCAGTCTAAAAATAGGTCCCTTGGTGAACCTAATAGGACCTCTCAAGTATCTAGTTGTGGAATAGAGCCCGATAAATCATTTTGGGAAGGTCAGGTTAGTGAAGAGCAAGCTCATGCTGTTTATAACAATGCTAGGTTTGAGAACCGTCAGAAGTATGACCCATACTCAGAGACCTACAACCCTGGTTGGAGAAACCATCCTAACTTCTCTTGGTCTAAGGGCCAGAATCAAAGTCAGTCTAGTAATTCTCAGCCTCCCCCAGGTTTTGGATATGCTAAGAACTCTTCAGGTCAACCCCAGTTTCAAAACCCTTCGGATAAAAAGATCACTAGTTTAGAAGAGACTCTCGCCTCGTTTATTAAAAGCTCTGAAAGGATCAACCAAATGGTTGCGCAAGGGATAGAAGAAAGTAAGAGTATAGGTTATGCTAACTCTCAGGCTATTTCCGAATTGAAAACCCAGGTTAGTCAGATAAATGAGTCTCTGAGGGAAAAAGGTAAGTTTCCTAGTCAAACTCAGCCCAATCCTAGAGGAGTTCATCAGGTAAGTGAAATACCATCCCATCATGTGAATTCAATAACAACCCTTAGGAGTGGTAAAACGGTAGACAATAAGGTATCCATGCCTAGTGGACATACTGTAGTTCCACCTTCTACTTCCAAAGAGGAACCCGTAGCTGAGGAAACTGAAACAACCTCTAAGGACTCCCAAGAAATTCCTGTTGAGCCCGGCTTTGTTCCTAGAGCCCCATATCCACAGTTGTTAGCCCCAACAAAGAAGGAGTCGATTTTCAACTAGATAATGGAAACATTTAAGCAGGTGAACATCAACATTCCGCTATTAGAAGCAATTAGGAAAATGCCTGCTTATGCCAAGTTCCTTAAATATCTTTGTACACGAAAGCGTAAGCTTAATGTCCATAAGAAAGCCTTTTTAGCTGGACAAGTAAGTTCAATTCTTCTGAACCAAACACCCCCTAAGTATAAAGACCCTGGATGCCCCACCATATCTTGTGCAATCGGTAATCACATGATCGATAAGGCATTACTTGACTTAGGAGATAGTGTTAACTTACTTCCGTATCATGTATACACCTAGCTAGGTCTTGGTAAGTTGAAGCCGAATAAAATGACACTTCAATTAGCTGATAGGTCTGTCAAAGTCCCTCGTGGTGTCATAGAAAATGTTCTTATTGAGGTTGATAGGTTCATATATCCAGTGGATTTTGTTGTTCTAGATACCCAACCTGTTCAGGACCCAATTGCTCAAATACCGGTGATTTTAGGCCGCCCATTCTTAGCCACATCTAATGCCGTCATCAATTGTAGAACCGGACTTATGAACATATCTTTTGGTAATATGACTACTGAGCTAAATGTCTTTAATGTCATTAAGTCTTCTGAGATAGATGATTTAGAAGTGGTGAACATGATTAGCACTCTAGTTCCTGATCCTTTAGCCTGCACTATGTTTGATAATCCATTGTTTGATGAACCTTTCAGTGCTTCGGAGGAGGTAACCATGACGAACACCTTAGTTGATGAGCCTATATTAGAGATTTTCTTTGATAATCCCTTATATGATGATGTTGTTCGTTCAGATGACCAGTCTCCCAAAAAAGCTAGTTATTGTGCTGATTTTATGGACCCTAGAATCCATCCCATATATTTTGGTCCATCTGAGGATATTGTTCACCCTAAGTTTGGGGGTAATGATGACTCTAGTGATATTCTTGTATCCCTAATTGAAGTCCCTAAATTGGGACTCGAGCTTTGTGCGTCTAAGGTACTACTTGAGTTTCTTCAAACTCTGCTACCCGATCCTCCAGATACCGTCCATGAAGAAACCCAGTTCTTGAAAACATATCATTCGGTTGAACCTGTTTTACTAGACACATATATAGAGCACAAAGAGACACCCCAGATAAATCTAGTTGCCTTGATAAAAGCCCTAGATCAAGTTATGCTCCGTCTGCTCATTCTAATCCAAGATGGTAGTCTTTCATCTGTGTCTGCTCTATTTGGTTCTGAGGACCCGCAGCTATTTTGGCTATTGGTATATGACTTTGGAAGGTGACAATCCTTTTTGAGGTATTTTATGTCTAGCTAAGGACTTTAAATGTAGCATTTTCTGGGAGGCACCCACGCTGATGCTTACGGTAATATCCTTCCTTATTTCTTTTTCCATCCATGAAGTGGCAACAGTTTCTCCTTGTTCATGCTTTTAATTTAATCTTTAGAACATTGATGACAATGTTAGATTTAAGTTTGGGGGTGGGGAAGAAACTTTTTGTTAGCTTTTAGTTGCAATAAATAAACTCCAGAGCCTAGAAATTTGTGTTTATTAAGGTCGGTACTAACCAATCTAAGTGGATGGAAACATTTTGGTTGTAGGAGTTGAGGAACCAATCTGATTAGATGGAAACATCTAGAAGAGTCTATTCATAAAAGCACAGAGCTCAGGTGTTAGAAAAGAAAACATGGTAGTTTCGCCATATCCTCGTGATGGAAACATCGAAAGAATCCTGATCACTTCTTTTTCTTTTTACCATTGCTAGGGTGAAATAGAGTGACTGAGATGAAAAAAAAAAAAAAAAATTGAGACCGGACCACTAGACCAACCGGAATAAATACAATAAAGTCGATCACTGGTACCCTTGTATATGCCAGCTGAGTTGACCTAGAGTTAGGATTATCGATCACTGGTCCCCTTGTATATGCCAAAGTGTGTTGATATTAGTCCGACAAAGATCTCAGTCCATTAGGATAGGTTCACCTTAGTCAACATCATCCACATTTTTCTCTACATCCATCTTCTTAATCTTTCCATGTGATTGGTTGACTCAGGTTTATGATGTCCAAACTATCCGAGTAGAGCTCTTTCACTTTATATGAATTTTAGTATGCTTGAGTGCAAACTCGTGTACAGCAATTGGAATTTCGCATCGGGGGTACTTCCTCTTGTAATCAATAAGTATGCCAACCAAGGAGATTCTTTAGTGCCTTCCAAGGTTCTGCGTAGATAGCTAGGGTCTGGAGTAAAGGTTTTGTGGGTACACCTCTGGTAAACCCTCCGGAGACAACACTCCGCCACTAGGGCCACCTAGGGGTTCAAATGATTTTTATTTTCTAGAATAAATTTGCTCGAGGACTAGCAAATAATAAGTTTGGGGGTATTTGATAGACGCATTTATGTGTCTAATTTGTCCTAAATGTTTCATATTGTTAGTACTCGTTTTTGTCCTTATTATGGTATTTTGTGTGTTTGTAGGTATTTTTTGGAAATAAAGATTGTTGGAAAATTCGGCTCGAAATCGGCTCGAAAGTTGCTCGGAACACCCCCGGAGGACATTTGATATTCGGACCCCCACTTTGGATAAGGGGTAACCCAATTACTAAGGGGCACCTATGTTGAGCACTTGCTATTCGCACCCCTAGTTTCGTTAGGGGGACACCATCTTCATCGTTTGAATGTTGGTTTTGGCGGGAAAAAGTTAACAGGTTATGGCAGATTCTTGGTTCGAGCTTTGGAGATGTTTTAGAGCGATTCAATGGCTGAAGCTTCTTGGGATGGTCTGTTTGGGCTTAACAGACTTGGTGTATGTATTTGGTTCGACTGAATTTGGATGTATAATCCAAACGAAGAAAACAGAGGTGCGTGTGCAAGGGAGGAGTTATTCACGGGATTACAGTGTAGAGACGTGTGTTTGGACGCTGCAGAAGCATGAAGAAGTAAAAAAGGGAAGTTTCAGCACTATCAAACACTCGTTGACAGCGTGAGAAGATAAAAAGGGAAGTTATTCCCGTGACAGACCAAGGAGAATAAAAACAATAATGAAGAAGATACGTGAATTAAACTCGAGTTATGTTGATCATGTGAGTATATATAGGGTTCTGGGGACTCAGAGAGCGAAGACGGAGAGTTTGGGAGACGTACGGAGTCGGAAAATCGAGTTACAAAATATCTTTATGCTGCTGCCATTGAAGAACACGAAGAACATCAACGCACAAGGAACCGTCGTTTTTCAACAGTGACAACGACACTTAACCGTGGGTCGTAATACGGAAGGCAGACTTAAAAGCAACAGTAACAGTCCTTTGTAACAGTGTTTGCAACACTTATAATCGTTGCAAACACCCGATTTTATCATTTTCTCCATTTTTATCATTTGTACACCTCCTTTGAGCAATAAAAATGAGTTTTGAGCGTGTTTACACCATGATGAGCTAAATCCATCCTCCGGGGCGACGGAGGAAGCCATTCTTTCAAGAATTATGTGGTAACATTTACTTTATTAATTTATGCAATATTTTTATATGATTAATTGCATTGATAAAAAAATGAATTAAATGATTTTTATTAATCAAATGTGTTTTCTCTTGATGATGCATGCTTAGTTTTAGACTCTTGATGCGTTATGCTTGCGACTAACATTTGATATTTTGGAAATCTGATTTTGGCAATACTTTAGAATCAAATCAATTGTTTAAATTGCATGATATAAATTAATTTAAAACCACATAAGTATTGATGAATGGTGAAATCCTAGCTCCATCCTCTCCATAATTTTCACAACATCTTGTATTTTGAGTTTGTTATATTTTTGCTTTAAAAATTAAGTCTAAAAATCTGCTTTCACAAGTCTCAACGAACCTTTCACTACAACATCATTGAAAAATACCATCAATAATCAAGCGACTCTTTAATTGAGTTTTGATTCACTAAAATATGACAACCAAACTTGACATACCAACGCTTGGTGGGTTCAACCGAGCTATGCTATAGCATTATTATTTGCTAGTCCTCGAGAAAATCTAATCTAGAAAATAAAATTCTAACTCATTGTCGTAGGCATCACGATTGCACTTAGGTGGCCTTAGTGGCCGAGTTGTAGTCTCGGGAGGGTTTACAAGAGGTGTACCCACAAAACCTTTACTCCAACCCTAGCTACCTATGCAGAATCTGGGAACGGTGTTAAAAAATTTCCTTAGACGACATACTTTTATTGAAGGAGGAAGTACCCTGATGCGAATCCAATTCATATATAAGTGACAGAGCTCTACTCAAATAGTCACATTATGGACATCAATATCTGGAATCAAACAAATCACATGAATAGATTAAGAAGATGGATATAAAGATAGATGGTTTGCTATGTTGACTAAGGTGAACGGTGTTTCCCATATCTGTCTAAATGTCACTGCCAGGATGAACCTATGATTCCCAATGGATTGAGATAGTGGTCCGAACTCTAATATTAACACAACTACTATATACAAGGGACCTAGTGGTCAATAATCCTAATTCTTGATCAACTCAGCTGGTATATACAAGGGACCCAACGGTCGATTTTATTGAACAATAATAATAATCTTTCTTTTTTTATAATTATTATTATTTTGATTGGTCTAATTGGTATGTTTTTTGTTTTTTTTTGGTAACTCAATCACCCTACTTCATCGCGGGGGTGATAACAATTCGATGCTGGTGCCTTACCAAATCACTTAGAGAAACACAAAAAGTTTGCAAAAATAAAAACAGAAAGTAATAGACGACTCCGAGATATGGTGAAACTACCGTGTTATTTGTAACACCTAAGCTCTGTGCTTTTATGGATAAATTTTATTTTTGGGTTCCTCATTTCCTACAACCAAGATATTTCCATCCACTTAAATTTGTTAGTGTTATCCTTAATTGGCACAAATTTCTAAGCTCTAGAGTTTATTAATGCAACTCAAAAGTTTCCCCCATACCCCTAAAATTAAATTTAACGTTGTTCTCAATGTTCTAAAGATAAAATTAAAAGCATGAAAAAGGAGAAATTGTTACCACTTGAAGAAAATAAGTTGAGGAAGGATATTACCGTGTCGCATGAGTATGGGTTACCTCCCAATAAGTGTTAAGTTTAAAGTCTTCGGCCAGACATAATAAAGAATTAGTCACCTCATAGAATCATAAAGAAATAGTTGGAATAACTGTGGGTCATCTGCATCAAAAAGTGTTATCATATATAAAAGAGAACTGTAGCAAATCAAGAAAACGAACCAACCGAGCATGCCCTTATCTAGTTTTCCAGTTTACGACAATTAAATCTATTTGTGGTTCAGGTTCTATGAATGGGTGTAGATAAAATATTTTTACGGGATGCATTTCCTCATAGGCATGATCCAAAAAATCAACTAAGAACTTAAAAGTACATAATAATAATCTGAATAACTGGGGATCCTCAAAGTCAATCAGAGTTGACTCACACAGTTGACCACAATGAAAGTGGTGGTCATTCTTAAGCAAATGTGTCGATTCTATTCTCATAAAGAAATTAAGCTTAGCCTGAAAACTTAATAACTGACACATTTGAAATTCATATGTTCCTACATTTGGAAGAAAAGTTTTTTGTGGGAATCATAGCCTGGGTAAACCACATCAACCGGAGGATAGGTTTCTAACAACTGGACTTCTTTCAGGAGATCACTAGCTTCGGGAAAACGTGTCTGAAGATGACCTTGTGAAATGGTAGAGGCATATATGTAAAGTCCCAAGTGAGGGATCTTTCTAAGAGTCAATGGTACGACACAGGAAGAGTGATAATCACCCTCAAACTTAAACTTTTTGGTGTCTCCAGATAGACTAGCCATAATTTCCCTAATTTCTATATCATCAGAATCCTGAAAACAGTAAATTGCTTCTTTTAAGTCATACTCAGGTGACGCATCCTCACTCACATTTAAAAGCTATACGAGTTCATCTTCTTTGTCTAAGACTATTGTATCCAAATCGCTAGACTCTAAAACAGTATTCTCAGGATAAACTTATTCCTCTAAACCATCATTGGCTTCGCAATAAGGAAATACTACATCTTCTAAGACAGTAATATCTCTAGTCAAATCCTCGTCTTTTTGAATAGGTGAACAGCCATTAAAATTATTAGGATCTAAACCATAAATAACATTATTTTCGTGAAGCTTAATTGGAGTAACAAATTTCCGATCACTGTGCCTACATTCTTCATCAACATTATCCTCATCATAATCATTATTATAATAAAATGAAAGTGATCGAACCTCATCTAAACAAATAGTGTTACCAATTCTAACCTCGTCATCTTGATTAGGTAAATAATTATCCTCATTTTCAAGGGTAACACTGGATACACTATATTGCCAATTAAGATTATTTTGAGCATTTCTTTCGTTCCATAACTCAAGCTTACTAGTCGTCTCATCTAACTTCTTGAGGGTATCTCTTAAAGAAATTGGTGCGTTTTGTTATTTCGACTCTAACTCTATCCTATGTGTCAGCTCAGCTAAGTTCCTAAGAGACTCTTGTAGAGACGAAATAGGACGATCGTGCTCGTATGACCGGTGCGCGTGTGGGTAGTAACTGGGCTCACTATGGTATGAACAATAACCTTCAAAAGGTTTGCATTCCCAACCACTATTCACACTATGGTCATAAAAAAATAATGTCCATGTTTGTCAGTCGGATATTCATTGTAATACCAGATCGACATTTTCTGTGCACGTGAAAATGCAAATGCTGGGGTTGAGTATTTTGGGTAGGATTGGGTTACCTTTAGCAAAATATACCTAAAATCAGAGACTGGTAAAAGGTACGGAACTAAGGCTTGTTGTGTTTCAGATGATAACTCCCAGACGGTTCACCGTACCAAACCACGTGTTTTCCTACTAATCGGTGCCAGACAATGCAATGATGATGTGTGTTTGTGTTTTTTTTTTTATAATAAATAAAATACTAAAAATAAAACAAAATATACAAGTCCAAAAGGAAAGAAAAATTAAAATCTAAAAAAAAACAATCTCGGATTTTCTCCACTTTAATTGACAAGTCCAACTTTCCACCTTTAACTTCAAGCAAAACCTGCATAACAAAATCAATAATACCTAAAGAAAAATCTAACAAAAGAAATAAAAGTTTAAAAAACAAATCTAAAGCCTAACCTAAAAACAAGTCCCCGTCTGCGGCGCCAAAAAATGGATGTGATGTAGATAGTGGTAAATAACATGTCGTTCACTCAGACTTGTTGAGATTCGATTTAAAATTTAATAATAGATACTCCTTCCGTTTCAAAAAGACAGTCCGCTTTGACTTTGTCAAAATATTAAGGAGACCATAGTAATTTACTTTACTACCCTTAATTATTTACCTATTTTATGTTAATAAAAATGCAAGTATTAAAAACTGCCTAAAATTGTTAAGAGGATTGTAAATAGGAAATAAAATAGGAAAATTATAAGATATCGAATTTATGGAGTATAAACTCTTTAGGGAATTTAATTCTTGGAGCTAAATATATTGTCTTTTAAAAGGAATGAAGGATATATTTGTTTCCTTAATTGTACAAATTTCTTCTATATATTAGATTAGGTCCCATTAATATGCATTTATGAATATAAAAAATTAAAGGCTATAATAGAGAGTTCATTGAAAAAATACGCCTATAAACAGAAGCTGGACACAATTTTGAAACTGACGGAAATGGAATAGAGGACGGTCTTTTTGAAACAGAGGGAGTATATTGAAAATAAATAAAATATATACAAAATAGCGTATCAGGATGAAGAGAGACCGCGACTCAGGATTTCATTGTTTTTCATATTCTTGTGGTTCAGACATCAATTCTAGACATTTTTTAGCTCAAGCAAAAGAAATTGTGACTATAATTCTTTGCCAAGGATAGATTTCATAAAATATTAGTCGTAGATTGTAAGCACGGTGCATCAAAATTACTTAGAACTAAGCATGCGTCATCAAACAAAGTCACAAATAATTAATAGAAATCATAAATCAATGAAAATCAGTGCAAAAACTAATAAAAGATTTAATTAAATTACCACAATGATGAAATACAGCTTCCTCAGTTGTCCTAGTGATGGGGTTTAGCTCCTTATGTTGTGGACACTCTCAAAATACTTTTTTTTTTTAATCAGTGAAACCTTTACAAATTCAAGAAATAACAAAGAAACATATCGTAATCGATTATTGCCACGAATTCCGACAAGAGAAAGAAGAGGAATACCAGAGATTATCAAATACAAATACAAATACGAGAGAGCCGATTGAATAGTAGAAGTGATGGTCTATTCGGAATATAATCCAACCGTTAGGGTCTGTTTGGCAGCTTGGAAACGGAACAACATATTCTAAGTAGAGATATCCGTAATCTAATTAAGATAACTTTGGAATTGGTTAGCTTAAACGGTGTTTGTCTAAAATTTTATCTTATCCTGGATTAACATAAAAGTTGTTTGTTTAACACACTTGGATAGCATGAATCATGTTTGTTTCACTCTCTAATTTAAATAACAGTCTAGTATCAACTATTTTCACCAAATAAACAGTACATTATACATTAACCGCGGCGGCGACGCTAATAATCATTCCATATTGCATCTGCAATTGAAGTTCGAAGTTCTGATGCTATTTCTCGTTGTCTATTCCTGCCCGGTGTAGGGCATTCATTGTCTAGTTGCGTTCTTGGATCGGTTTCTGATAAGCTTTCTAAGTTCTCATCATTAAAAATCAAGTCATTGATATGCACTCTCTGCGAATGTGGTTATGAAGGATGCAACATGCCCGTATAATTTTCACTTGTGATTCGAATGGATATTGTGGATGAACTTGCAAAATGGTGAAGCGTCTTTTAAGTACCCGATGACACGTTCAATTGCATTTCTTAAGGATGTGTGTCGAAGATTAAATAATTCTTTCTGCATCTTTTGGACGATTTCCACCAAATTCCTTCAAGTGATAACGGACACCACGATATGGAGTAATAAATTGTGGCATATTAGCGAATCCTGCATCGGCAACATAAAATTTTCCTGCACTAACAACAAAAAGTTATTGTCAAATATGTGACAGCACATAAGAAGCATTATCAGCCAATAACAGTGAGGAATAAGAAATATACTTCACACAGTTTTAGTGGTTTAGCGTCGAGCACCAACAACATACATGAAAATGGACAGAATTACTAACAAAATAATAACCAAGTAGACAGATATATAAAAATGTAAATAAGTTGAATATGGACAGAAGTACTAACAAAATTTTCCTATTTCAGTAATTGTGTGCTTCCTAGTTTGCTTTGTTAAACAATGCAAGACATAAATGAATAAACTGCAACAGAATTTCACGCAAGTAGACAAACAATAAATCACATTCAACATATCAATTCTAGGTCACCCCTTATCTAAGTATTTTTTAAATCCTAATCTACCCCTCACTAATCGTTTTTTTATAAATGATTAGTGTGTGTTTGTGCAAGTACTTGTCGAAGTGTCCTTAAGTGCCACTATCCGGGGTTCGGGGGCGCAGCCCCGAGGGGCGTAGCGGACATCTTCAAAACCTTTTTTTTCTGTTTTAATGAGTCTAATTCCTAAGATAGGGCAAAAATCTACAAAGTGTTTCCGGTGTCACCCATTCAATTTTTTCACTTGACCTAAGATAATGCGTTAGTTACGGAAAGCGTGAATAAAGAATTTTGATAGTAAAGTAGAAGAATTGTTGAGAAATCTCAATATTGGTTTATAATAATGTATTATATATAATACACAGGACTTGTCCTCTATTTATAGAGAAACAATAGAACTCTAGTTAAGGAAATCCTAATTAACTCAGCTTGAAGTCAAAGTCATTCTAAAAATATATAACTTCTTAAATTAAATAAATTCTAAAAATAAGAAACACCTAAATTAATAATAAAAATATAAATCCTAAATCTAACGGATGTCCTACATCAGGCTTGCCATCTTGAAAAGAATTTGTTTCGAATTAACAAAGTCAAAGTCATTCTAAAAATATATAACTTCTTAAATTAAATAAATTCTAAAAATAAGAAGACCATGTGCTACATCGACCATGTCCATCCCCCGCCATCTTGAAAACAAGTCGTCTTCGAGTTCAACAGATATTGCAAACGACCCGTCCAACAAATAATATACTTTGAGTATTTGGATGACCGTACAATATAGCACCATAAATCAGACCGTTGAACACAAATACTGATGCCGACGTTGGTAATAATTGGAATAGTAATTATCTCGCAGTATTTTTGACCAACAAAAATATTCTTATCTAACGATCGATGTTTAAGCGCAGGGACATCAAACGACTCACAAGAAAATAATGATGTCTATCCATGCGAATAATTAGTTGATTATGAGCGACATGACAATTTGGACCTGCTTCACCATCACAAAATCGAGGAGCATCATTGTGATTCTCTTTATGTGCGGTCCAACTAGATAACATTGATTCAATTACTTCTAGTCGGCGTTGAGTCGCTGCTTGAGACGCAGCTTGGAATTCTTTAAGTTGACGACGATTAAACATGATAAAGATGCTTAATAGCTTGGACCCTTGGTTTACAAAAATATGGAGAGAAACAGCATAGTGTAGTGGACGTGATAACTAGGCTTGGTGGGGTAGTGGGCTTAGATTAACGGTAATGGAGAGAAATAAGTGGGCTTAGGTGTTAAGAAATACGAGGTGTGAAATTGTGGATTTAGACGGAAGAAAACAAGTTGGAAAGGGAATTGGACCAAGACGGATGAAAATAAATGGACTAAATTTCAGGGTAGTACGTAGATGAGAAAGTAAGGGGAAACAGGTGGCAGTGGTGAGGAATTAAAATTGTTTGTTTGTTTTTTTTTTTTTTTTTGAAGCATGCTAGGGCTGCCCATGGTTCGGTTTGGTTTGGTTTTCTACCAAACCCAAGGACCAAACCAATATCACTTGTAAGAAACCAAAAACCAAATCAAACCATGTTCGGTTTAGAATATTAGAAACCAGAACCGTCCCACCGGTTTTTTTTGGTTTTTCTGGGTTTTTTGGTTTTTTTTAATAGACTTTCATTTTTATCTGGTAAATCAAAATTGTAAAGCAAATCATCAAAATAAGATATATTTTGAGCTATAATTTCTTTATTTATGGATATAGTCATTAAAATCATATATATTATACATATATAATTCAATATTAGATACATTTTTAATAATATTTTATTTATTTATGGATATACTCATTGAAGTGTAAATATATTATACTATGATGGAAAATTCGGTACATATTATTATGGTTTTTGTCGGTTTTTTTGGTTCTAACTCTCTGTTTTTTGTTTTTTCTTTAGTTTGGTTTTTTTGGATTTTTGGTTCTTTTGTGACATCAAACCAAAACCAACCACCTAGAATCGATTTTCTCGGTTTTTGGGTTTCTTGGTTTTTGGATTTTTCGGTCTCTGATTTTCTGGTTTTTTTTTTGTCGGTTTGGACCAGTTCGGTCCGGGTAGAAAACCGAACCATGGGCAGCCCTAAAGCATGCTATTAATTAAAAGGAAATTAGGTTACAACTAGATTAGTGCCCGTGCTACGCACCGGACATTCTTTTTCTTTTGACTTGACATGCGCGGGGCTTCGCCCTGCCCCGTGACGATGTATTTTAGATTTGGTGTGAAACATAATTTGGAAACAGTCCTTCAAAGACATTGCAGTGGAAATAATCACAGCCAATACACTGATAAAAATAAGAAAGCTTTAGAGGGGTGTTCTTCATCTCACTTACAGAACTGCAAACCAACCAAAACAAAATATGATAAACAAAACAGTATGATAAGCTTTAGAGGGGTGTTTTATAGAAAGCTTCAACTGATACACCAAATTTTACCTTGCATAAGTATGATTGAAAACAAAAAAGCGCAATAATTAGAATGCAATAATAAGAATATAAATCAGATACTAAACAAAACACAATATGATTAAAATATCATTGCCGAAAAAACAAAACAGTTAAAGGTATCAAGACCCAATTGCCTTAACATGATATGATTTCAAAATTTTAGTGCTCGTATTCAAATAGATCACCCAGGTTTCATGCCAATTCTTAGTCGGCGCAAACTGTATAGTCGTGCATGTTGATTGGGAAGAGAATGTATGTACTATTCTTTTATCGCAATACTTGAAACTGCTACTACTGCTTGTTCTGTAGCTTTTGTGTCAATGCTCAATTTTACTGTAATGTCCTACTAAATCTGCAATACTTCAAACTGCTATGTCAGATTCCCTAACGAAAAACTGGTGCAAAGAGAGATTCGTTCAAGGAAAGGATGCACCTAGAACCCGTAAAGATGGTGAAGCAATCCAAAGTTTAAAGAAGATCAAAGAATGTCTCAAAGGAGACAACCACCACTATAATATTTGTACTGATTAATTAGACATACCATCTCACAGATAATCAAGAAATCAAAACGAAATTCTAATTGATCGATTTTAAGTGAAAATTTAAGATTAATTACTGGAAAAAGACTTACCAGTTCTTAGTTGCTTTAAATCCAAACGATACTTTGCTCTATATCAACAACACATTAGCATGACTAATAATCAGCAAGCAGGGCGTTACTATCTATCCACAGTCTGTTCAAACGGTAATTTTTCAAGAAAAGAAAAATAAATGAATTTGATACTTACGCTCGAACTTGTATTAATTAATTATAATCTTTAAGTATCTAAACCTTGTCCGTAAAAAACCGACGCACTCTCTGTTGCAGGAAATGACTGAGGCAAGGAAGCAATCCATAGAATCTTCCAAGTGAAAGGTACTCACTTAGTCACTTGTAAAGTGCAGGGTTAAATGTCAATATTTCAGGGGCTAAATTTAGGTCAAAATTAAGCTTGTGCCGAAGAAAAACAAAAGGAAACCGGTTAGGCATGAAGATTAATTTGATAGTGCTTATAACCCTCTGTACCCTTCAAATGTTTCAGTCACCAGTTGACAACAATAATAACAACATCATTCTAAGTTAAATTGTATTTAGGTCCAAAATAAAAGACATCTAACTAATACAGCAATGGTAACAGAAGTTAACTTGAATGAAAATTTAACAATAAGACTAAAGCAACTAATACCAAGTACAAATGATCTGGTGATGCTTCTTCTATGCGCAAAACACTTTTTATCCAGAGCGTTCTTCCTCTATCCAAAACCAGTTTTTATGGATTCGGCCTTTGCTCCAACTCCTACAGAAAATCAAGAATAATTACACACAATTCAATCGAAACAACCAAAACGATCTTTCAGGACAATATAAAATAATATTATAAGTGAGTTCATCAAATAATTAGGCACTTGACGGCATAACTACAGACACAATTGATACTTATGGGCAATCCAGGACTTGGTGGATCCTTTCATAAAATTCTAGCATGCAAAAAACATATGAATATTACAGGAAATCTAGGCTTCAGACTATCCGTAAATTGCTTCTTAAGCTCCGAATAGGACATGCTCAAAGAATTAAGAATGTCTACTACTGAATTCTAGGCTTCAGACGATCCGCAAGTTTCTTCTTAAGCTCCGAAGAGGACATGCTCAAGGAATTAAGAATGTCTATCGAAAACTGAATATTATCCAAAGCTTATTAAAGAGTAAAGCAGATAGTAGAAATCTCCCACGCTGAGAACAATAAGAAGAGTACAAATGTCCTAGGTAACTGGGAAGGAAACTTTGGCTATAAATTTTTTCCTTCTCGACAGTGTGCCAATAAGTGTTATTACCTTGCCTCGGAACGTAAGTACCTAAATAATCAGCTTAACCAAAAGATTCACAAACTAATCCAAAGGAATATAATATAGATACATTACTTTATAGTGTTTGAGTCCTTACCTTTCAGTTCTTGAGACTTCAATACTGTGTCACAAACCGGCAAATTGATTTCCGTGGATTCCGAATTGATGATCCCATGAAACCAAAAAAAAAAAGGACCAAATAGAGGAACTATCACCGTGTGTCCATACTAAGATTTTTTGCCTAAAAATTCCATTTTATTAATATTGCTCTGTATCCTCGATAGTCAAAAGCATATGCATGTTGCATGATGTACGATGCATGAACAGATGACATGAAAAACATGTGAGAAAGCAATACCATGAAGTAACCTAGTTTGACTTAACGGCGTAATTATTTTCCCTTCTGCCTTCCAAAAACAAACAACAATTCTCCCTTCATGTTGTTTAGTAGGGACCATGCTACTAGGGGACGCATATGAATGGTCAATCTTTTGCCACCCCCCTAAGATTCTTATACATGTGCAATAATATGCGGCAAGCAACAATACGCAGCGATATGCATGGATTTTTCCTTGTTTTCATGAACTAATTGAGTCTAAAAGAATTTTTATGGCAAAAGAAATTTGGATTCTCATTACAGAAATATTTGCATCGCATTATGGATTTAGATTCTCACTAACCATTTTAGACCCAACATTTGAACATTTATCTTTGCACCAATCTGTACAGCAAGTGCAATTCGAGGTAGGATATTGAATTTCTGAGTACATATCTCCATCACTGTCACAGTTTTCGCGTGAAGGAGCAGGAGCAGGAGTAGGCGGTCTCCCGCAACAAATAATACAAAACATATTGTATATTTGTTGTTTTTGATACTCAACTGTAACTTTGCTACTTATCTGTATGCAGACCCTGCAGACATATGGATGTAAAAAAATTCGCACACAATTGAGGCAAAAGAACTTAAATACCAGGAAATTCCAGATCTCTTTCTATTTCTCCGGGTTTACAGGTTCCATAAGCCCTAAATGCGGCAGGTCCCTTCTCCCATGCAAAGACATAATTAGAAAATACACGACATGGTTAGAAGTTATATTTTCAGTATGTGAATCCCTCTAAAGAAAACCGAAAGAAAGTTTTGGCATAAAGAATAGGAGTTTACAAATGTGTGCATTCAGCAATATGGATCCCCATGTGCTCAAAACAATCTAAAGCTGCACTTAGTTAGCATAAAGGGTAATACTTACGTGAAGGGGAAAGTGAGGGCTCAGCTCCATTTTGATCTGTTGATGAAGCATAAAAAAAAAAAACAATGGACAGAAAGAAGCACCCTACAATGATACCCAAAATAGAACAAAGAGAAGAAAACTTAGCCATTTTCCTGCTAAGGTTAACAATACTTCTATTGGTAAACATCCAACATACCATGGTTAACTGCCAGTAACAGCTCGGTTCAGTGAAAAACAAAAGTTGTAGCCAATCTGGTTGTTCAGGCATTTACACAACCAGTTTATATGCATTTCGAGCTGTTGATTGGGAAGACAATGTAGGTACTCTTCTTGTTCTCCTTCCCTGAAAAAGACGAATTCGCACACAATTCACATTTCTAAGCATTCACAAATTCTCAAAAACAACCATTAATCTCATTGATTCATCCCCAAATTGATGGCAGTAAACTTGGTTTGTTCTCATTGCAATACTTCACCAAAAACCTATCAAACTTGAATTCAAGGCCAACCCATCCTTCAAGATCTTCCACAGACTCGCTCATTTGGCTCTGTTATCATCCACAATCGATGGCAGCAAAGTAACTCGATTTATTCCCTGGTTTCTCAGCTCAATAACAACACAATTATGCAATCGTGTGTCCTATATATATGTTTCAGAGAAGCCTAGTTAAGGAAAACAGTGTTTCCGTACAATTAAATTTGTATTGAATTCTTAATAAGGAACCCTTATCCCGAAAGTAGATCACCCTTCTAAACCCTCTCAATACAGACCAATAGGACTATGCAATGTCACCTATAAAATTATCTCAAAAATCTTAGTCAACCGCTTAAGACCTATTCTCCCCTTCCTCATAAGCCCCTACCAAAGTGCTTTTGTGCCCCAAAGATCTATTCATGATAACATAGCAATCGCCGGTGAGATTTTCCATTATATCAAATCCTCTAGCCGAACCAAGGACCCAAAAGTGGCTCTCAAGCTCGACATACAAAAAGCTTATGACTCTTTAGATTGGGGATTCATCAAACTAGCTTTTACCAAAATGGGTTTCCCACAACTCTTTGTGGAATATATCATGCTATGCATCACCACAGTAACATATTCAGTCAACATCAACGGCACTCCACACGGGTACATTACCCCCACTAGAGGAATTAGGCAAGGTGATCCCCTCTCTTCTTATATCTTTATTATCTGTGCGTAAATCCTCTCAACAAATTTGGGAAACCTAGAAGCGCAAAAAAAGGTAGAGGGACTGCGCATCTCTCAAAAAGCACCCCCAATACTGCATCTCATGTACGCGGATGATCTGCTAATAACATATAAAGCAACAACAGAGGGCACAAACCATCTCAAGCACTTATTGAAAGCTTACAGTACCTCAGCAGGTCAACATATCAATACCTCAAAATCGACAATAATCCATCACCGAAATCTCGAACAACATCAGGTAATCGAACTTCAACAAACTTTCGGCATGCCAACAACATCAAACCCACCCACATACCTAGGAGTACAATTTAAACAAGGAAGAACATCTCAACATATTTTTGCCCCCCTTCTTCAACGACTAGCTCGAAAAGCAAAAGATTGGATGACGAAATGCCTAAATCAGGCAGGAAGATTAGTTCTCATTAAAACTTCTCTCACACCTACAGCCAATCATCTCATGCAAACGCAATTGCTTCCAGCTCATATCCACACAAAAATGGACCGCATAACGAGAGACTTCTTCTGGGGACACGACTCAACCGTAAGGAAACTTCATCCAATAGGATTTGATAAACTCATCAAACCTAAATCAAAAGGAGGATTGGGAATTAGAAGCAGCAAAGAGCATAACAAAGCCCTCCTTATGAAGAGAATCTGGAACATACATGAGAAACCAAACTCTATAGTGGCCTCGTTGTACAACGAGAAATACCTTAAACATCAACCAATCCTCCAAAACATCCCTCCTCCTCCCTCGTCCACAAGCCCCCTATGGAGGAATCTGGCTTCCCTCATACCAACCCTGAAAAACATCTCTTTCACCCAGATAGGAAACGGCTCCACCACCCCAATCCAAGCAAACTGGATCCCTCAGTTCGAAAATAACATAGACCCAACACTTTGCTACCCCATAAAATCAGTAGCTGATATCATTGACCCATTAACCCGGTCTTGGAACCACCAAAAGCTGAGCATCCTCCCACCAAACACAGTGCAAATAATCGTCAACCTTCACCTTCCACATGAGAACCAGCCGGATAGAATAATCTGGCCCTTCACAAAATCAGGAAAATACACGACGGCTTCAGGATACAAATGCCTAACAGACATTTCAGATCAATTGCAGCACAACCCACCACCCCCTCCAACCAACTTCATATGGACGCTCCCATGTCCACCAAAAGTACAGCTTTTCTTGTGGAAAGCACTTAACAAGGGTTTACCAACCCTCCAACTACTCAATCACATCCGTCTCGCCAACTCCAATCTTTGCCCCCAATGCAATTCTGACCCTGAAACTGCAAAACATATCCTGCTACATTGTCCGATCGCTATGGATTCGTGGAACCTACTGCTTCCCCGGATATCCACTCCGCAGAGCGCCCACCAAAGAATACCCACTTCAATAAACCCACAGACATCTATATCCCTACTTCTTCGGGCTAAAATCGGTAACGAAACCACCACCACATTCTGCTTTCTCTTTTGGTCCCTTTGGCTAGCTAGAAATGACGTCGTATACAACCAAAAGCAAACAAACCCAACAAACATACTCCAAATGGCTACCCGCCTACAACAGGAATACACCTGGGCTCAACAGAACCTCCCACCGGTACTACCAGGAATGCAATCTTCTACAAACATTATGCATCAGATTCCCAAGTCAATCACAATTTTAGTAGGATGGAGTAAACCCCATCCAGACTGGATCAAAATCAACACAGATGGAGCAGCTAGAGGACATCCGGGACTGGCAGGAGCGGGAATTATTTGCCGAAACGAAAATGATATCATAATCTTAGCAATTGCACAACCACTAGGGATAACAACAGCGCTCACTGCGGAAACTTGGGCCATGCTCATAGCGTCAAGAACAGCTACAGATCGAGAATGGCCAAAGGTGCAATTCGAAACAGACTCGGAAAATCTTCTAAGGTTTTTAACCTCGACAACCGAACCACCTTGGTACTTAAACAATATGATAGTAGAAATCAAGCTTATATTGGCCCAAATTCCGCATTGCACCATAAATCACATTTACAGAGAAGGAAATCAGGCGGCGGACGGGTTAGCAAACAAAACAACAGATGACAACACATCGGGAAATCTATCCACAACAATATGGGACCACAAAACACCATCGTGTATTGGTCCTATTGTAATGGCAGACTCTATGGGTACAATGTACCCTCGTGTTATTTCTTCCTAACTTAAATACAATTTCATGCTTCAAAAAAAAAAAATAAGGAAACCGGCATTCTGGAATAACCAAATTTGTATTAGCTTTCCCTTCCTAAATCCAGCCTACCTCAAGTATTTTTTTTGTAATCGCCTTCCTAAATTTTTTGACGGAAGTATTGTATACTTGAGACGGTGTTACTAAGGTACAGTTAAGTATTTGGTGTAAACATGGTGTAACAAAATTGATTAAGTTTAAATTGTGACAGAAGTGTTGTCCACCTACCTTTTTGTTAACGGTGTTAATAACCAACAGTTAAATACTTGATGTAAACAAAGTGTAACCCAAATTTTAATATTCCGACCAATAGAGTTTCGCCAAATGTCCTCACCATAGCTTCTGCATTAGAAAAGGCCTATTTCGGCCAATATGAAGCGAGGGTTTCATCACCGTTTAATATGGAAGCGTATTTTGTCAAGGCCTTTAAAGGGGAAGACTTGTCGTGGGTACGTGGTACCCACGGAATCATGAAATAGAATTTGACTAATGAATGATGGGATTGCCTGGTCCCATATTTTAGTTGATAAATTCCCCGTTTGACTTCCATCTACCGCATGATTGGCTAACCCGTCTGCCGCTTGATTTCCTTCCCTGTAGTTGTGTTGAATAGCAGCCTGCGGGATTTGTCGAAATCTGATTTTTATTTCCTCTATCATTCCCGATACGTGCCAAGGTGGTGGGGTAGAGAAAGTGATGAATCGCAGAAGGTTCTCTGAATTTGGTTCAAATAGAACTCTTGGCCATTGTCTTTCTATTGCTGTTCTTGATGCCAATAGCAGAGCCCAGGTTTCTGCAATTAAGGCAGTCGTAATTCCTAGTGGTTGAGCTAGAGCCATTAAAGTTTGTGCGTCAGAATCTCTGCATATGAATCCTGCCCCCGCAAATCTTGGGTGACCTCTGGCTGCTCCATCTGTATTAATCTTAATCCAATTGATGTGCGGGATGGACCATCCTACCGATATTGTTGATATCCCTTTGTCTCTTGTTGGGTGATTAAATAACGGTGCATCTCCTGGTATGATTGGTGGTGAAGAGTGTAGTGCCCCGTAGAATTCTTGTTGCAGTTTTTATGCCCACGCTAGGATTTCTTCCAAAGTTGTTTGCTTTTATTGGAATATTAGGTTATTCCTAGCTAGCCATAAGGTCCAGAATAGAAAATAGATAGAGAGATTACAAAAGTTGACGCCGGTTGTTGCAGGATTTGTGAAATGGTTGTCTAAGGCGTAGCGGTGAAAGTGTAGGGGGGGGGGATTGGAGTTTGGTCAAATTAATAGTAGAGTGAGTAAGGTGTTCCAGGAGGTAGTTGTCGTTGGACAGTGAATTAGAAGGTGACTTGTTAATTTTGGATCAGCATTGCATCTGGGACATATGTCTGAGTTGGTCAAATGGATGTGATGTAAGAGTGAGAAGGTTGGCAATCCTTCATTGATGGCTTTCCACAAGAAAAGCCTAATTTTCGGTGGACATGGTAAAGTCCATAAGAATTTGGTGGGTGGTAGAGGAGTGTGAGTTGGTTAATCATGGGTTAGACATTTGTATCCCGATGAGGTAGTGTAGTTTCCAGATTTTGAGTGTGGCCAGATAATTTTGTCTTGAGGGCTATTTTTGGGTAGGTGGATGTTCATGATTTTTTGGGTTATGGTATTGGGAAGGGAGCTTAATTTTTCCTGATTCTAGGAGTGGGAAATTGGGTCGATGATATCTTCTACCATTCGGATTGGGTAGCATTGTGATGGGTCTAGGTTTGTTGAGTGTGGAATCCAATTGGCTTCTATCGGAGTTGATAATCCATTTCCAATACGATGGAATATCAAATGCTGCATGGTAGGGACAATTGCTGCCAGTTGTCTCCATTGAGGACTGGAGGAGGAGGGTATGGAATTAATTCCCTATAGAATTGGTTGTTGATTGAGATATTTTTGCACTAAATAGACTTCCGCAAATAGAGTTAGGTTGTTCATGTAGATTCCAGATTCTCTTCATAAGAAGTGCCTTATTATGATCACTGCTCTTCCTTATTCCTAATCCTCCTTCGGATATTGGTTTTGTTACTTTATCACATCCTATAGGGTGAAGTTTTTTAATGGTTGAGTTGTGTCCCCAGAAAAAATTCATGGTGATACGATCTGATTTGTTTATGAATATTGCTGGGTAGATTTTGTGTTTGCATAACGTGGTTTGAGGTGGGAATTAAGGAGGTTTTGATGAGAGTGAGTCTTCCGGCTGGAGTTAAGCATTTTGTCATCCATCCTTTGGCTTTTCAGGATAATCTTTGTAGGAGGGGAGCGAAGTTTTGATTTGATTCCCTTCCTTGTTTGAATTGGACTCCTAGATAGATTGGAGGTTTTGAGGTAGCCGGCATATTAAAGAATTGTTGAAGTTCGTTTACCTTGATTGGGTCTAGATTTGAGTGATGGATGATTACTTATTTGGAAGTATTAATTATCTGTCCCACAGATGTGCTATAGGACTGCAGTAGGGTTTTAAGGTGTTGGTTACTCTAATTGGAAGCTTTATATGTGATTAGTAAATCATCCGCGTACATTAAGTGAATGATGGGTGGTGCTTTTTTTGATATGTTAAGTCCCCGAACAAACTTTTGGTTTTCTAGGTTCCTAGATTTGTAGATAGGATTTCAGCACATATAATAAAAATATAGGAAGATAACGGGTCTCCTTGTCTGATACCTCTAGTTGGGGTGATGTAGCCATGGGGTGTACCATTGATGTTGATTGAGTATGTAACTGTTGTGACACATAACATAATGTAGTCTATAAAGGCTGATGGAAATCCAAGTTTTGTAAAGGAGGTTTTGATGAATCCCCAATCTAAGCTATCATAGGCTTTCTGGATATCTAGTTTGAGAGCTATTTTTGGATCTTTGGTGAGGTTAGAGGTTTTGATATGATGAAAGAGTTCTCCAGCAATTGTTATGTTATCGTGTATTGACCTTTGTGGAACAAAAGCACTTTGGTAAGGGCTTATTAAAAATGGGAGAAGGGGTCTAATTCGGTTGACTAGAATTTTTGAAATGATTTTATAAGTGACGTTACAGGGTCCTATGGGTCTGAACTGAGATGGTTTTGATGGATGGTCGATTTTAGGTATTAGTATTATGTTTGTGTGATTCATAAGAGGATGGATATTAAGGTTATTAAAAAAACTTCGAACCATTGCTATCAATTGGTGGTGAGTTTTTTCCCAGAAAACTTTGAAAAACTTACTTGTGTAGCCATCTGGACCTGGAGCACTTTCCGAATTAAAACTAACTGACGTACCTACCTTTATTTTTTTTGAAAAAATAAAAGGATAATGGATAGGGTTTAGAAGAAGAGATTCAGATATCTCGATTAGGTAGAGGAGACGAAAGGGTAAAGAAAATTAGATGAAAAGAATAAGAGGATCGGAAGCTGAAGCTCTAGATGTCACTTAATGCAGAACGGGAGCGTGAATAAAGAATTTTGATAGTAAAGCTAGATGGATAGTTGAGAAAACTCAATATTGGTTTATAATAATGTATTATATATAATACATAGGACTCGTCCTCTATTTATAGAGAAACAATAGAACTCTAGTTAAGGAAACCCTAAGTAAGTCAGCTTGAAGCCAAAGTCATTCTAAAAATATACAACTTCTTAAATTAAATAAATTCTAAAAATAAGAAACACCTAAATTAATAATAAAAATATAAATCATAAATCTAATGGATGTCCTACATCACTGTCACATAGACAAAATTGATCCAGCTAATATATAGATATATTATCAATCACAAACTAGACAACACTATTTGCCGGAACCCATAGTGAGAGAACAATACATAAAAGTTCTTATATGATTTCTGTAAAATATCCGGCATGAACTTGTTTTCCATCTCTTTAAGATGACGGACATTAGCACACAAGATATGAACTTCTCGCCAATTAAAGTTCTACACCATGTGCTATTAGAGGGAATCAGAAAGTGGTATGTTTAATTTGGATACATGGAAAATAAAAAATGCATCGAGAACTAAAGCCTGAATAATGTATGAAAAATACCAGCTCCAGAAAAACCAGTTTTATCATTTTATGTTATTCCTCTAAAGAGCTTCTTAAAGGGTTATTGACAATCAATGGGAACAGGCCAGTTGGTTGAACTTCCTTATGTATGTAAATATGTTTGGAAGATTGAAAACTTTTCTTCGTTGAGCAACAAAGTATCACACTACTCTGACATTTTCAATGGTGGTGGTGCTAAATGGTATTACGTTCGAATACTTACACTTCCATATATATCTTTGATAGGTGTCGTAAAACACCTAATTTTATATCTAGTATTTATGCTTTCTTTGCGAGTTTTCTTGTAAATTATGTATCTTATGTGTGCTTTTGAGTATATTAGGTGCAATGGAGTCGTTTGGAGCGAAAGAAGGAGAAAACATCCATTTTGAGCATAAAAAAGAGATCGTCATTTTGGAGGCGGAGCTGAGTCGAGCCAAGCCCATGATTGAAGACAACCAGTGCAACTTAGTGTAGAGAAGCATGGGGCAGACCTTGGTGGCCCCTATCTAACGAGTGGGTTTCTAGATTGGTTGACCCTTATCTACCTCATGAGGGTGCATATATCCAAAATTATTCCTACACAAGACCTGAAATTCAGATTCTATCCTATCATTGGTTTCATCTGAGATGAATTTGGGAGAGAGGTGATAAAATGGCTGCTGTTATTGTTGAGAGAGATAGAGAAGCAGAATCAGAGAAGAGAGGAGAAGAGATGACGAACCATGGATCGACGATGGTTGTTCTTAGAAGATGAATGAAGGCTCTGTTGCTGTGAAGACCCGAATAAGAAAGAAAATGGAGATCGAATTGGAGTCATAGAGAGGATTTGTTATCACTGTTGTTACATATCGAGAGCTAATGAGGAATCACTCGATGGGTCTGGGTTTGATCTTGAGTAGGGTTTGCTGGTAAAGATAGGAAGAACTGAAGACAAATTTGGGTTTACTGGGTTCGATTTTGAGATGGATAAATCAAGTTTCTGTGATGAGATGGGTCTGTCAAATCGAAGAGAATACAAGGAATTTCTACGGTGGTATCGTATTTCAGAGAGATCAAGAAATTGGAGCCGTGCAAGATGATGATCGAGATGCTGTGTGATGTTGGCTAAAGAATCAATTGAGAAGAAATTGGGGATTATTCTTGATTTGAAGTTCTATGAGTAATGGGTTCGAGTTTGTGTGTTCACTGAAGAAGAAGAAGCTCACAGATTAGCAGATGAGAAGAAATTAGAGATGTTCTTGGTATCTGAAATCACTGCCATCGATTCACCATCAGGTTTTGTTACAAATGAACCTTACAGATATGAAGATGGTGATGCAGTTCTTGAGTTAAGATGTGAAAGCTGTTAGGGTTCGAGTTCAAATGAGGAATTAGATGTTGAACAATAATTCAAGATGAAGATGGGTTTCTATGACTCGGATTTAGGCTGTGACAGTGTGGTTTGGAGCAGCAATGGATGGAAACTGCAAGTAGATGAGCATCAGTTGGAGCTGAAGCAATTGCTTGGTGTTCTTGGGTGCAGTCACTGGTGCTGGTTGGATTATGAAGCTCATTTGAGCTGAGAAACTGGAGCTGGTAATTGTGTATGTTGCAGAAAATGGATGCCAAGACTTCTGTGTTGAATACTGGTGGTAATGGAGCACTGTCATGGGAAGAAGCTATAAAGTATAGATGGAATTGCAGTTGGAAATGGTGCCAAGTTGTTCACAGTGAAGTCATGGTGTTGCAGGTGATATTTGCAGCTGCAGGTGACTGAATGTGTTGAGGTTGTGGTGGACTTAAATGGGAAAGAATGAGTTTGTCTTGAATTGCAGGTTATGAAGTTGACCCTGAGCTTGTGATGAGCATTTGGAGATGAATTGCAATGTGAAAGGAAGCTGGAGTATAGGCTGATACAGATGGAGATTCAGATGCAGTTCTGGTGGATGCTTAGATGAATGCTAGGACATGATTGTATGAAGCTGTTGAAATTTTGAAAGGCTGAGCAATTGCAGGTTATGAAGTTTTGAAAGGCTTAGAAGAGGGTTATGAGCTCAGTTTTGAACCTGAGTTGTGGCTGAAGTGAAGCAAAGGAAATGGCTGAGCTGTAGTTCAGTGAGGTTATGAAGGAATGGCTCAATTTATGTGTGGTTATGAAGATTAGTGGGCTGGAATTACAGGGAATGACATTCAAGTTGTGGCAGCAGCTTGGAGTTGAAGTTGTAGAGAAGCTACAACTGGTGGTAAATGGGGTTGCTCACAGATGCAGTTAGAAGTGGTGTAGCTGAGAAGAAAGAAAGGGTATAGCAGGTGCTGATGCAGTCATGGATTAGATGTATGTTTAGGTGTCAAAAGGTTTTGAATTCAAGAGTTGTTGCAATAGATGGTGGCTATGATGTGAATGAGTGAACTGTGGTTTTGGTAATGAACGGAGAGAATTGAACGACCATCTTGGCTAGAGTTAATCTGGGAAGCACAATGATGGTGCGGCGAGAAGATATGGCCTGTGCAACAGCCTTGGCCTAGACCTTATTAAGACCAGTTAGACTTTGACTCAGCTGAGTTGCCTTGATTCAGCCTCAGACAGAGTTGACCCGGTTGACTCGTTGACCGGTGACTGGGTGGACTTTTCCGGTCACCTGAGCTATTTTCCGGTGACTCTTCCTACCAATTTCTACCATAATACCAGATTTCCGGCGATCACTTTTGGGGTATATTTTCTATATGGGTATTTGCACACACATGGGCTTGGTGGACCACATGGGCTTTGGGCTATGAAGACCTAATTTTAGAAGTTGGAAAAAAAAAAACTACAAAAGGAAAAAGTTTCTACAACTTTGGGGTACAACGTATTATTCTTGGAACTTGGAGAGAGCCGCTTTTGTTTACGCTTCTAGGGTTTGCTTTTGTTCATCTTCTTCTATTCAATTAATATTTTTATGATGAACTCCATAGATATGAGTAGCTAAACAATTATTATTGGTTATGGGATAAAGTGGATTTCACAACATGTTATATGATTCAATGAATTAGTTTTGTCTCAATACTTTATTGTTTATAATTCATTATTAATATTGTCATATGATTTGAATACTTGTTAGGTTGAGTCCGGAATCAATCCGATTTGCATTCATCTCTAGAGCTATATTAGGGTTTTCAATACGAAAAAGTTGTTTATCCCTGATTCGAAGTAGCATAGTGTGGTTATTACTTGTAGTGATACATCTTTATAATCACATATGAATCATAACCTTGGTTAAATTGAATTAGTGCTTTTACACGTTTGATTTCCTTGATTAGTCTTATTCCATAGAACTTATTGCTTTTAGGGAGTTAAATCTAATTGTGCTTTTACACTTTAGGTTGCTTTCTAGGAAGAATTCACATATGCATCTTTTAGTGTGGTTGTGATGAAATCAGGAAATTAGCGGGATATTCTTGCAAACAAGATATCCTAGGACTTTTAGTAAATGAGAGATTAAAATACCAATTCTAATCATTGATAAAAATACATGTTTGTGAATGATACTATCCCGTGACCAATATCTTCTCTCTATTGATTATTCCAATTATTTGCTTTGCTTTAATTTATTTTTACTTTAGTATTTCGCTAAAACAACAAAAATCCCCCCTTGGTTACCTTAGAAACTGAAAATCGCATAACAACAATTGCCTCTCTGTGGAAACGAACTCTGACCGGTTGTCAGCCGAGCAAAAATAATTTCACTTTCTTACTCACTAAATATAAATGAAGTACGTGATAAGAAGGAGTTCGTATCCACAGAGAGGCAATTGTTGTTATGCGATTTTCAGTTTCTAAGGTAACCAGGGGGATTTTTGTTTTATCTAAGCAATAAAAATAATTGAAAGCAATAAAATAATTTTGAATAATCAATAAGGAGAAGATATTGGTCACGGGATAGTATCATTCACAAAATACGTATTTTCATCAATGATTAGAATTGCTAGTTTAATCTCTCATTTACTAAAAGTCCTAGGATACCTTGATCGCAAGTATATCCCACTAATTCCCTGATTTCATCACAACCACATTAAAAGATGCGTATGTGAATTCTTCCTAGAAAGCAACCTAAAGTGTAAAAGCACAATTAAGTTTAACTTCCTCAAAGCAATAAGTTCTATGGAATAAGACTAATCAAGGCAATCAAACGTGTAAAAGCACTAATTCAATTTAACCAAGGTTATGATTCATATGCAATTATAAAGATGTATTACTACAAGTAATAACCACACCATGCTACTTAGAATCATGGATAAACAACTATTTCGTATTGAAAACCCTAATCTAGCAATAGAGATGAAAGTAAATCGGATTGATTCCGGACTCAACCAAACAAACAATCAAATCATATGACAATATTAATAATGAATCATAAACAATAAAATATTGAGACAAAACTAATTCATTGAATCATATAACATGTTGAGAAATCAACTTTATCCCATAACCAATAATATGTTTTTAGCTACTCATAGCTATGGAGTTCATCATAAAAAATATTAATTGAATAGAAGAAGATGAACAAAAGCAAACCCTAGAAGCGTAAACAAAAGCGGCTCTCTCCAAGTTCCAAGAATAATATGTGATATCCAAAGTTGTAGAAGTCTTCTTTTTATAGCTTTTCCTCTCTTCCAAAACTAGGTCAAGTCCCAAAGGTCCAATAGATAGAAGTCCACCAAGCCCATGTGTGAGAAAACCCATGTGAAAATATGTCCCAAAGAGGTCACCGGAAAACTGGTATTATGACCGAAAATCGGCCGGAGAAGTGACCGGAAAGTACCTCAGGTGACCGGCAAAGTCCACCCGGTCACCTGTCAACGGGTCAGCTCGGTCGAGTCAACTCGGGTCAACTCAGAAGTCAACCGAGTCAACGAGTCAGATGACTAATCAGACGAGTCAGGTCTGGATCAGTCTGATTCACTTTGGCCTAGGCCATTTGCACTGGCCTAATCTTGTGATGCACAATCCTTGTGCTTCCAGCCATGATAGCCCTGTATACAACTCATTTCAGTCTTCCCTGTAATGCACACTAGACCACAGACTCCCAATTCTCAGTGCACACATACATCCTTTCCATTCTGAGCCATACCAATAGTACCAACACACATTCAGACCCATTTCCTTTCTTGCACCAACACCACCTGCCATGACACTATCACACGGCTACTTCAGTCCCGACCAATGCTGCAACTACGATAATTTTGCAAGACAACCCATGGCAGCAACCTGCATCAGTAGCTGCGCACCTGCAACAACCCATAACAACATATTTGAAAGACATCAATTCTATCTCTCCTTATTTCCTTATATCTGAATTGCTTACACATCGTCAATATAAATCCACCATCTCAGATTCTAGACAACCCATTCTTTGTCTATTTAAACTTCAATTTCTTCTCAGCAGTATCAATTCTTCTCCATTAGCCTGTAACTCATTCATATCCATTCATATCAGGAACCCATTCAAGCTCAACCATCTACAAACTGCAATCAATCCCTTCAAGCACATCCACTCCTGCAATTTCACTATGCTTCAGTTCCTACTACTCTTTGAACCTGACACTTCAACTTAACAACATTCACAGCAAGCACCAGCAGCTCCATTACTCATCAGTACCTGCTCTTGCAATCCTTTGCAACCCCCACTGAATTGCAGCTGCACACCATCTTAGCTACAATAGCATCTCATTACCACCATCATCACCAGCGCCTCAGCTCAATCATGCAATCACTATCAGCGCCGGAACCCATCTCAGTCTTACTCCAACAGCACAAGCTACTTCCCTGCCTGCAACATTTTGCTGCTCCATCCCACCAGTTTCATCTCCATTACCAGCCTCAGCAGATTTAATATCACTTCAGGCCATAGATACAACTGAAGCAGCATAAAACACCACCAGCAACACCTGCACTGCCTCAACCCACTCACTGCAATACAACACCAGACCACCTTCAAACATCATTACACAACACCACAGTATCTGCAGCTTCTCTTCATGGCAATTACCAGATTCCATCCAATCACCGAAACTGGTTCTCTGTAATTCCTTGCTGAAGTTCGAGCTCAACCCAGTACTTGAGCTTCACCAGCATCTGCAATTCTGAGCCGCTTCTGTGTCATTCCATCCTATGTAATTCAGTCACAATGCTGTCACAGCCACACAACCAATTCAGTTCTCATCTCCCATTAGCATCTTGTTCATTCAATTGCTTCCATGGAACCCAGCTACAACCTCAAGCTCCATTTAATCTCCCAATTATAGCAGCTATAACAACGCCTTCACTGACTTCCCATTCTACAGATTCAATCCACAGCAACCTCAACTCCAGTGCCTCAGTTCATTTGATTACAACATCAAGCCCCTGTATTCTTCATCATCTCAAGCCATTAACAGACCCCATGAGTATCAGCCGCAGAATCACTTTGTAACAATTCTTGTCATCATTCTTCAACTCCCCCTCAAGAACAGCAACAACAACAACAACATATTCATGTCTCAGATCCACATACTGCTCCACCAGCAACTCCATCAGATAACCACCAACAACATCTCATTTGAGCCTCCATTAACTTCGACAAAACCCCTTGAATTAGCCTCAGTCATCATCATCCTTCTTCCAACTTCAATCTTCGAGCTTAACTGCAAAAGATCTCTTCAATTAAATCCATAACAGAACCAACCTCAAGACCCGCATCTGCTAACCAAATTCATTTCAACCTTCATCTCTGAGACCCATTTTTAGATTCAACCTCAATCCTCTTCTGCCATGCAATTAACAACAGATCCCCCTTCTTTGATTCTATCAAAACCCTAATTTCACATTCACCCAACTTTCTTCTTGGATTTCTCGTTCATCTCAACCTCTCGAAACACCTCTTAATTCCGTCACCAATTCTCTGATTCTCTCAGCGCAACAACTTCTTCTCAATCTTCCCTGAATTCTACCAACAGTTTCCTCATCACTCGCTTCTGAAATTCCCCTGGCCGTCACGCCTTCTTAGTTTCAGGTGAACTAATGATAGAAAGAAATAAAGCTCCTCTGAATTCTAGGGTAGTGTAGGAATTGGAATTGATATTGGCACCCTGCACATTTTAGGATAAGGGCTGCCCAGTACTTGGCTTGTCAGTTTCACAGAACTGATAACTATTATCTTCCTTGCTCAACTGTCAGTTGCGGGGAACTGACAGTTCATTCTTCACCTGTTTCTCGTGCACTCTAGCCCTCTCCAAGTATAGCTCGCCTGTGAATTAGCCTTACGCTTCAAATGGATGGTTTCTCCTTATTTTTCTCCCAATGACTCCATTGCACCTAATAACTCAAAACTAAACATAAGAGATGCAATTCCCTAGAATAATAGCAAAGAAAGCATAAATACTAGATATAAAATTAGGTGTTTTACAACTCTTGATGATAACTCTTGAACTCTTGATGATAACTCTTGAACTTCGTAGAATCTTGACAATGTGATTCTTTCCTCTAATTCCTTGGTGCTTGAAACTTCATTGTAGATATTCCTTCTTCCATTGGCTTTATTGAAAGAATACAAAACTAAAAACGAACTATACAAACAAAATATGATACAATGAATTTTTCTTGTCTCTTTTTTTCCTTTTCTTTTCTTTTTTCAATATTCTTTTTTCTTTTCCCTTTTTTTTAATGAAACAAGAAAAATGAAAAAAATACAAAATTAAAACGAAATTAGACAATAAAACTAGTAATGAACCTAAAGAAATTTTTTTTTTTTTTTTTGAGACAAGAGAAAGTAAAATACAAATAAAATAAAAAATGTAAGTACAAGGCCATGGTGTAAGTACTTTACCGCTTGATTCTTCACAACTTGTATGTCTTGATATCATAAACTTCTCGAACTCTCATCTTGATAATCTTCACTCTTGTACAATAGTCTTCAACTTATAAAAATTCTGCTCCTTGTCTTGTTGCTTTACTTGAATATGAAATCTGCTCATTTCTGTACCGTTGCTTGTAAACCTTGAACGTCTTCAACTTTCCTTCAAATTTGTGATGCTCCTCTTGTTGATGATGATGGTGTTTCTATGGACCTGTTGGTGTAGAGAGAGATAAGGTGGATGGTGCTAACTGCGAACAAGATTACAAGTGGTATGTAAGTTAGCAATTCGATGTCACCATCATGGTTGATAAAAATAGAACTCAAGAGATCAAAATAGTGCTTCTATTGGTGGGAGGTTGGGCAGCTCACCATTCTGCCCGGAATTTACGTACGGTGACACACACTCTAAAAGCACATATTTAGACAGGTACAAAGAATTGAAGGTCAGTGCCTCACATTATGTAACATGGGTAGTCTCCACTATAGGGGATCACTACTCTAATACCGAATTGATCTGCACCTTATTTGCCACTGGCATGGTTAAATCCAACTTTAACTCTCATACAATTAAGAAACCCGATCATGTTCTCTGTCATCTCTAAGTTCAGTCACTCTTATGAGAATCTCGATGTAATCTTAGCGACATGTATACTATGTGACTCTAAACTAACCACAAGTTGGAGTTTTCTTATTCACTATTTTACACAAAAGTTGAAAAATTTCAAAAATTTACAACGCAAATGCTTAACCACTCCCCCACACTTAAACTTTACATTGTCCTCAATGTAAATTGAATCGTCCAAAGTAAGTCAAGGTGGGAAATTCTAACAAGATATATGACAAGAAATCAGAAAAAAATAAAAACAAGACACGAAAAACTAAAAACAAGACAAGAAATAAATACAAGATAAGAAATACTCATCCGATGGGTTGCCTCCCATTTAGCGCTTGGTTTAAAGTCGTCAACCCGACTATCTCCTTGCTTTCTATGACTCCTCCAGGGGGAGTATATCCAAAAAGTTAACTCCTTCCACCACTTCGGAAGTGAAATTCTCATAATATGGTTTCAACCGGTGCCCATTAACTTTAAGTTCTTTCCCTGTAGCTATGCTACGAATTTCCACTGCACCATGAGAAAACACATTAGTAACAATAAAAGGTCCGATCCATCGTGACCTTAATTTACCCGGAAATAAATGCAAGCGAGAATTAAACAAAAGCACTTTCTGCCCAATGCAAAATTGTTTCCTAGAAATCATGTTATCATGAAATGCTTTCGTCTTTTCCTTATAAATGCGTGAGCTTTCAAATGCATCATTGCGAAGCTCCTCTAGCTCTTGGAGTTGTAACTTCCTTTGCTTTCCAGCCCCATCCATCTCCATGTTGCATTGCTTAATAGCCCAAAACGCCTTATGCTCAATTTCAACGGGTAAATTACAAGGTTTACCATACACAAGCCTAAAAGGAGACATCCCGATAGGTGTCTTGTATGGTTTCATAAGCCCACAAAGCATCATTAAGTCGCATGCTCCAATCTTTCCTTGTTGGATTCACCGTCTTCTCTAGAATGGATTTCACCTCCCGGTTAGAAACCTCGGCTTGTCCATTTGTTTGGGGATGATAAGGTGTTGCAATCTTGTGCGACACATTGTACTTCTTCAACAAGCTTCGTAAAATCCTGTTTTTGAAGTGAGAACCCCCATCGCTAATTATGGCTCTTGGAATTCCAAACCTTGCAAAAATATTAGCTTGCACAAAATCTGAAACCACTTTAGAATCATTAGTTGGGGTGGCCTTAGCTTCCACCCATTTCGAGACATAATCAACCACAAGTAAGATATAAAAATTCCCATGGGAGTTGACAAAAGTCCCCATAAAATCAATACCCCATACATCAAAAACTTCAATAAATTGAATAAAAGTTTGTGGCATTTGATCGGGCACCTAGATTGCCGGTTCTTTGGCACCTATCACAAGTTGTACAAAATATATGTGCATCCTTAAACAAAGTTGGCCAATAGAAACCACTTTCAAGTACCTTGTGAGCGGTTCTTACTCCCAAAATGTCCTCCGCAAGCATAGGAGTGACAAAAAGACAAGATAGAATTAAATTCAGATTCGGGAACACACCTTCTTATTACTTGGTCACTACCATGTTTCCATAAGTATGGATCATCCCATATGTATTGGTTCCCCAACTTCTTAAGTTTGTCCCTCTCAGCACGAGACAAGTTCTTTGGGATTTGTTTAGAAACTAAGTAATTGACAATATCGACATACCATGGTTCTCCAAAGGCAATTGAGAATAGTTGCTCGTCCGGGAAACTTTCACGAATGGGATAGCTTCCTTGTCCACAGCAAGACGGCTCAAGTGATCCGCAACGGTGTTCTCAATCCCTTTCTTGTCCTTGATTTCAATATCAAACTCTTGCAAGAGTAAAATCCATCGTATGAGCCTCGGTTTCGCCTCTTTCTTTGTAAGCACGTACTTAAGCGCTGCATGATCAGAAAAGACAACAACTTTTGTACCAATTAGGTAAGAGTGAAACTTTTCTAAAGCAAAAACAATGGCTAACAACTCTTTTTTAGTGGTTGTGTAGTTTTTTTGGGCCTCATTTAACGTTCTAGAAGCATAATAAATAGCATGAGGAATCTTCCCCACACGTTGCCCAAGCACCGCACCAACCGCATAGTCACTTGCATCACACATGAGCTCAATAGGCTTACTCTGATCCGGTGGTTAATGATAGGGGCTGAAATCAAAAGTTCTTTCAAACGATTGAACGCCGCCATACACTTTTCATCAAAGTTAAAAACCACATCTTTTTGCAATAAATTACAAAGTGGTGATTCTATCTTGGAAAAATCCTTGATGAATCTTCGATAGAAACCTGCATGACCAAGAAAAGAGCGTATCTCCCTCACCGTAGTGGGAGGGGTTAAAGCACGAATAAGGTCTATCTTAGATTTATCAACTTCCAAGCCTTTAGAAGATATTATATGGCCTAAAACTATGCCATGAGTTACCATAAAATGGCACTTCTCCCAATTCAGCACAAGATTTGTTTCAACACATCGTTCAAGGATTAGAGACAAATTGTTCAAGCAAAGGTCAAATGAATCACCAAAGACACTAAAGTCGTCCATGAACACTTCGATTATGTTTTCAACATATTCTGAAAAGATACTTACCATACACCTTTGAAAGGTAGCTGGAGCATTGCATAAGCCAAAAGGCATCATTCTATAAGCAAAAGTACCGAAAGGACAAGTGAAAGTGGTTTTCTCTTGATCCTCCGGTGCTATCACAATCTAATTATAACCTGAATAGCCATCAAGGAAGCAATAGTAAGAGTGTCCAGCTAAACGTTCAAGCATTTGATAAATAAAAGCTAAGGGAAAGTGATCTTTTCTAGTAGTGGCATTCAATTTCCTATAATCAATACAAACCCTCCACCCGGTTTGCACACGAGTTAGGACAAGTTTATTCTTATCATTCTCCACCACTGTCACACCTGATTTCTTTGGTACTACTTGTACCGGGCTCACCCACTTGCTATAGGATATGGGGTAGATAACACCCACTTCCAAAAGCTTGAGTATCTTCTTTTTCACAACTTCCATCATAGGGGGGTTCAAACGACGTTGTGCTTCCCTTGTAGGCTTTGCATCGTCCTCCAAATGAATCTTGTGCATACAAACGGCGGGGCTTATACCCTTGATATCGGAAATTGTCCATCCTATGGTCGTCTTGTATTTCCTTAGCACCCTTAGAAGTTTTTGCTCCTGTAAATCACTAAGCTCATTAGAAACAATCACAGGTAACTCTTCATTATCACCCAAGTACAAGTACTTTAGGTGATCGGGAAGAGGTTTCAATTCTAAAATTGGAGATTTAACAATTGAAGGTACAAGCTTTTCATCACTGCATGGTAAAGAAATAAAAGAGATATTATGAGTTTAGGGCATCCTTGTAGTGAATTAAGATCACCAAGGGCTTCCTTGACTTCATTACCACACTCTACACCATTATCCATGGATGTAGTTAACACGGTTTCCAAAGCATCATCACCATTTAATTCAAACATTTGTTGTGCCAATGTATCCATAACATCAATGGAGAAACAAGAGTGGACATCACTAGGATATCTCATCGTCTCGAAAATATTGAAACGTATTGTTTCTCCATCAAACTCCATGGTCAACGTTCCCTTATCCACATCAATTATGGTTTTCGCCGTTTTCATGAAGGGACGCCCAAGTAGCAATGGAAGAGACGAGTCCGGTGAACCTTCATTCATCTCTAACACACAAAAGTCAGTTGGAAATACAAGTTGATTAACCTGCACAAGAACATCCTCAATAATACCCATTGGGCAGACATTAGAGCGATCGGCTAATTGCAATACAATTTCAGCCTTTTTGAGAGGACCAAGATCAAGTGAATTATACATTGATGGAGGCATAACATTAACGGATGCACCTAAATCCAACATAGCTTTGTTAAATGTTGTGTTACCAACTGTGACGGGAATGTCAAAACTACCGGGATCCTTGCACTTAAGTGGGAGTTTGTGTTGTAAGATTGCCGAAGCATTTTCCCCCACACTAAGCACTTCATTACCTTTGAGCCTTTGATTATTGGTACACAAGTCCTTCAACACCTTTGCATACTTTGGAACTTGCTTAATAGCATCAATGAGTGGTATGTTCACATGGGTCTTCTTTAGAACGTCTAAAATCTCCTTTTCTAGTTCCGCCTTCTTGGAACTTGCAAATCTGCGAGGGAAAGGTAAAGGAGGAACATAAGTAGAAACCGGAGTTTTAGAGTTAGGAATAGGTACCTCAGAAGTTTGGGGAGAATCCTCATTCTTCTCCTCCAAAACAGGTTCCTTTGGTGTTTCCACCTTGCCCGAATCAGTAACTTCGGGTTGCACAAGTTGTGTACCACTTCTCAATGTAATAGCATTGACACCCTCTTTTGGGTTAATAGGTTGAGAAGGGAGTTTCCCACTATTTTGTGCCTTCAATTGGTTCAACTCAATAGCCATGGAGCCCATTTGTGTCTGCAACTCCTTAATAACACTCTTAGTTTCCTGCCGACTTTCTTTAAACATGGTAGAAATGCCTTGCATCATTGTTTGAAGCTTTGAATCAATATCGGAACCATGATTTTGCATTGATTGTTGTGCTTGTGGTTGCTGAAATTGTTGTCTCGGCTGGAATTGTTGTTGTTGAGGTTGAAATCCACTCGGAAAGTTGAAGGTAGGTTGTTGAACCGCTCTTTGCTTGTTGGCATAGCTAAAATTGGGGTGATCCCTCCATCTCGGATTGTAAGTGTTAGAGTAGGGATCATACCGTCTTTGTTGATTTGGAAAGACCGCATTAGCTTGCTCGTCCTCATAAGCTTGAGAGGAACTTGGTATAACCGCGGCTGCAACTTGTTGCATAATTGCTGACATGTTACCCATTTGTTGACGAAGTTCCTCAACCTCGCTCACTTCATTCACTCTTCTTAGAAGCACATCCGAACCACGACTCAAGAATTGTTGGGAGTTTGTTGCCATGTTTTCAATCAACTCTCTAGCTTGTGCCACCGTCTTGCTCACTAATCCACCACCACCCGCAGCGTCAAGAAGATTCCTATCACTTGATTGGAGTCCTTCATATAAGTATTGGATGATCATAGCGTCACTGAATTGGTGGTGAGGGCAGCTTGCCACCAATCTCTTATATCGTTCCCAACATTCATATAAAGATTCTCCCACATTTTGCTTCATCCCACAAATTTCTTTGCGAATTTGAGTAGCCTTTGATGCAGGAAAATATCTCTCTAAAAGAGTATCTTCAGCCCATTCCATGTCGTGACACTTCCGGGAGGTAAATAGTACAACCAATCCTTAGAACTATCCATCAAAGAGAAACGGAAATCTTTCAACATTGCACCATCCGCCTCAACATCCGCTGGAAGCATAGCCGTGACAATGGTGTGGAAGTCCATAAGATGCTTGTTTGGGTCTTCATTCACCATGCCATGGAATTTTGGTAATTCTCTAAGCAACCCCTGCTTGATCTCAAAAGTAGAGTTTGTTTGAATACACCCCTGTTGTGTATCAATCCTATGAGAAGCTAACTCCTTGAGTGAACGATTTGCATCACCCATTGCTTCTTCTTTTTCAACTTGTGGTTCGACTATGAATGGAACCTCTTGTTCTCCTTCTAGTTGTAACTCTTCTCCCACTTCTAACTCTTGATTTTCTGTTGTGTCTTGACTTGGTTGGAGTATTGTGCCTCTTCGAGTAGCTATCCCGCACCTTGGATAGTTCCAATCTTTAGAAGCCAGGGATTAGGTACCTGAAAACAATTCTCGCAAACAAGTAAGAAACAAGACAAGAAACAAAAAGCAAAGATAAAAGCAGAAATTCGAAAAAGAAACTAAAAACTTAATAACAAGCCGTATGCCTCCCCGGCAACGACGCCAAAATTTGACCTGTTGTCAGCCGAGCAAAAATAATTTCACTTTCTTACTCACTAAATATAAATGAAGTACGTGATAACAAAGAGTTCGTATCCACAGAGAGGCAATTGTTGTTATGCGATTTTCAGTTTCTAAGGTAACCAGGGGGATTTTTGTTTTATCTAAGCAATAAAAATAATTGAAAGCAATAAAATAATTTTGAATAATCAATAAGGAGAAGATATTGGTCACGGGATAGTATCATTCACAAACATGTATTTTCATCAATGATTAGAATTGATAGTTTAATCTCTCATTTACTAAAAGTCCTAGGATACCTTGATCGCAAGTATATCCCACTAATTCCCTGATTTCATCACAACCACATTAAAAGATGCGTATGTGAATTCTTCCTAGAAAGCAACCTAAAGTGTAAAAGCACAATTAAGTTTAACTCCCTCAAAGCAATAAGTTCTATGGAATAAAACTAATCAAGGCAATCAAACGTGTAAAAGCACTAATTCAATTTAACCAAGGTTATGATTCATATGCAATTATAAAGATGTATCACTACAAGTAATAACCACACTATGCTACTTAGAATCAGGGATAAACAACTATTTCGTATTGAAAACCCTAATCTAGCAATAGAGATGAAAGTAAATTGGATTGATTCCGGACTCAACCAAACAAAAAATTAAATCATATGACAGTATTAATAATGAATCATAAACAATAAAATATTGAGACAAAACTAATTCATTGAATCATATAACATGTTGAGAAATCAACTTTATCCCATAACCAATAATATGTTTTTAGCTACTCATAGCTATGGAGTTCATCATAAAAAATATTAATTGAATAGAAGAAGATGAACAAAAGCAAACCCTAGAAGCGTAAACAAAAGCGGCTCTCTCCAAGTTCCAAGAATAATATGTGATATCCAAAGTTGTAGAAGTCTTCTTTTTATAGCTTTTCCTCTCTTCCAAAACTAGGTCAAGTCCCAAAGGTCCAATAGATAGAAGTCCACCAAGCCCATGTGTGAGAAAACCCATGTGAAAATATGTCCCAAAGAGGTCGCCGGAAAAATGGTATTATGACCGGAAATCGGCCGGAGAAGTGACCGGAAAGTACCTCAGGTGACCGGCAAAGTCCACCCGGTCACCTGTCAACGGGTCAGCTCGGTCGAGTCAACTCGGGTCAACTCAGAAGTCAACCGAGTCAACGAGTCAGATGACTAATCAGACGAGTCAGGTCTGGCTCAGTCTGATTCACTTTGGCCTAGGCCATTTGCACTGGCCTAATCTTGTGATGCACAATCCTTGTTCTTCCAGCCATGATGGCCCTGTATACAACTCATTTCAGTCTTCCTTGTAATGCACACTAGACCACAGACTCCCAATTCTCAGTGCACACATACATCCTTTCAATTCTGAGCCATACCAATACTACCAACACACATTCAGACCCATTTCCTTTCTTGCACCAACACTACCTGCCATGACACTATCACACGGCTACTTCAGTCACGACCAATGCTGCAACTGCGACAATTCTGCAAGACAACCCATGGCAGCAACCTGCATCAGTAGCTGCGCACCTGCAACAACCCATAACAACATATTTGAAAGACATCAATTCCATCTCTCCTTATTTCCTTATATCTGAATTGCTTGCACATCATCAATATAAATCCACCATCTCAGATTCTAGACAACCCATTCTTTGTCTGTTTAAACTTCAATTTCTTCTCAGCAGCATCAATTCTTCTCCATTAGCCTGTAACTCATTCATATCCATTCATATCAGGAACCCATTCAAGCTCAACCATCTACAAACTGAAATCAATCCCTTCAAGCACATCCACTCCTGCAATTTCACTATGCTTCAGTTCCTACTACTCTTTGAACCTGACACTTCAACTTAACAACATTCACAGCAAGCACCAGCAGCTCCATTACTCATCAGTACCCGCTCTTGCAATCCTTAGCAACCCCCACTGAATTGCAGATGCACACTAGCTTAGCTACAATAACATCTCATTACCACCATCATCACCAGCGCCTCAGCTCAATCATGCAATCACTATCAGCGCCGGAACCCATCTCAGTCTTACTCCAACAGCACAAGCTACTTCCCTGCCTGCAACATTATGTAGCTCCATCCCACCAGTTTCATCTCCATTACCAGCCTCAGCAGATTCAATATCACTTCAGGCCATAGATACAACTGAAGAAGCATCAAACACCACCAGCAACACCTGCATTGCCTCAACCCACTCACTGCAATACAGCACCAAACCACCTTAAAATATCATTACACAGCACCACAGTCTCTGCAGCTTCGCTTCATGGCAATTACCAGATTCCATCCAATCACCGAAACTGGTTCTCTGTAATTCCTTGCTGAAGTTCGAGCTCAACCCAGTACTTGAGCTTCACCAGCATCTGCAATTCTGAGCCGCTTTTGTGTCATTCCATCCTATGCAATTCAGCCACAATGCTGTCACAGCCACACAACCAATTCAGTTCTCATCTCCCATTAGCATCTTGTTCATTCAATTGCTTCCATGGAACCCAGCTACAACCTCAAGCTCCATTTGCTCTCCCAATTACAGCAGCTACAACAACGCCTTCACTGACTTCCCATTCTATAGCTTCAATCCACGGCAACCTCAACTCCAGTGCCTCAGTTCATTTGATTACAACATCAAGCCCCTGTATTCTTCATCATATCAAGCCATTAACAGACCCCATGAGTATCAGCCGCAGAATCACTTTGTAACAATTCTTGTCATCATTCTTCAACTCCCCCTCAAGAACAGCAACAGCAACATATTCATGTCTCAGATCCACATACTGCTCCACCAGCAACTCCATCAGATAACCACCAACAACATCTCATTTGAGCCTCCATTAACTTCGACAAAACCCCTTGAATTAGCCTCAGTCATCATCATCCTTCTTCCAACTTCAATCTTCGAGCTTAACTGCAAAAGATCTCTTCAATTAAATCCATAACAGAACCAACCTCAAGACCCGCATCTGCTAACCAAATTCATTTCAACCTTCATCTCTGAGACCCATTTTTAGATTCAACCTCAATCCTCTTCTGCCATGCAATTAACAACAGATCCCCCTTCTTTGATTCCATCAAAACCCTAATTTCACATTCACCCAGCTTTCTTCTTGGATTTCTCGTTCATCTCAACCTCTCGAAACCCCTCTTAATTCCGTCACCAATTCTCTGATTCTCTCAGCGCAACAACTTCTTCTCAATCTTCCCTGAATTATACCAACAATTTCCTCATCACTCACTTCTGAAATTCCCCTGGCCGCCACGCCTTCTTAGTTTCAGGTGAACTAATGATAGAAAGAAATAAAGCTCCTCTTAATTCTAGGGTAGTGTAGGAATTGGAATTGATATTAGCACCCTGCACATTTTAGGATAAGGGCTGCCCAGTACTTGGCTTGTCAGTTTCACAGAACTGATACCTATTATCTTCCTTGCTCAACTGTCAGTTGCGGGGAACTGACAGTTCATTCTTCACCTGTTTCTCGTGCACTCTAGCCTGCTCCAAGTATAGCTCGCTTGTGAATTAGCCTTACGCTTCAAATGGATGGTTTCTCTTTCTTTTGCTCCCATTGACTCCATTGCACCTAATAACTCAAAACTAAACATAAGAGATGCAATTCCCAAGAATAACAGCAAAGAAAGCATAAATACTAGATATAGAATTAGGTGTTTTACAACACCTATCAGAAACGAACTCTTCCTTACCTTGTACTTCATTTATATTTAGTGAGTAAGAAAGTGAAATTATTTTTGCTCGGCTGACAACCGGTCAAATTTTGGCGCCGCTGCCGGGGAGGCATACGGCTTGTTATTAAGTTTTTAGTTTCTTTTTATAATTTCTGCTTTTATCTTTGCTTTTTGTTTCTTGTCTTGTTTCTCACTTGTTTGCGAGAATTGTTTTCGGTACCTAATCCACGGCTTCTAAAGATTGGAACTATCCAAGGTGCGGGATAGCTACTCGAAGAGGCACAATACTCCAACCAAGTCAAGACACAACAGAAAATCAAGAGTTAGAAGTGGGAGAAGAGTTACAACTAGAAGGAGAATAAGAGGTTCCATTCGTAGACGAGCCAGAAGTTGAAGAAGAAGAAGCAATGGGTGATGCAAATCGTTCACTCAAGGAGTTAGCTTCTCATAGGATTGATACACAACAGGGGTGTATTCAAACAAACTCTACTTTTGAGATCAAGCCGGGGTTGCTTAGAGAATTACCAAAGTTCCATGGCATGGTGAATGAAGACCCAAACAAGCATCTTATGTACTTCCACACCATTGTCACGGCCATGCTTCCAACGGATGTTGAGGCGGATGGTGCAATGTTAAAATTTTTCCGTTTCTCTTTGATGGATAGTGCTAAGGATTGGTTGTACTATTTACCTCCCAGAAGTGTCACGACATGGAATGGGCTGAAGAAACTCTTTTTAGAGAGATATTTTCCTGCATCAAAGGCTACTCAAATTCTAAAGGAGATTTGTGGGATGAAGCAAAATATGGGAGAATCCTTATATGAATGTTGGGAACGATACAAGAGATTGGTGGCAAGATAACCTCACCACCAATTCAGTGACGCTATGATCATCCAATACTTCTATGAAGGACTTCAATCAAGTGATAGGAATCTTCTTGACGCTGCGGGTGGTGGTGCATTAGTGAGCAAGACGGTGGCACAAGCTAGAGAGTTGATTGAAAACATGGCAACAAACTCCCAACAATTCTTGAGTCTTGGTTCGGATGTGCTTCTTAGGAAAGTGAATGAAGTGAGCGAGGTTGAGGAACTTCGTCAACAAATGGGTAACATGACAGCAATGATGCAACAAGTTGCATCCGCGGTTATACCAAGTTCTACTCAAGCTTATGAGGACAAGCAAGCTAATGCGGTCTTTCCAAATCAACAAAGACGGTATGATCCCTACTCTAACACTTACAATCCGGGATGGAGAGATCACCCCAATTTTAGCTATGCCAACAAGCAAGGAGCAGTTCAACAACCTACCTTCAACTTTCCGAGTGGATTTCAACCTCAACAACAACAATTCCAGCCGAGACAACGATTTCAGCAACCACAAGCACAACAATCAATGCAAAATCAAGGTTCTGATATCGATTCAAAGCTTCAAACAATGATGCAAGGCATTTCCACCATGTTTAAAGAGAGTCAGAAGGAAACTAAGAGTGCTATCAAGGAGTTGCAAACACAAATGGGCTCCATGGCTATTGAGTTGAACCAATTGAAGGCACAAAATAGTGGGAAACTCCCTTCTCAACCTATTAACCCAAAAGAGGGTGTTAATGCTATTACGTTGAGAAGTGGTACAACTTGTGCAACCCGAAGTTACTGATTCGGGCAAGGTGGAAACACCAAAGGAACCTGTTTTGGAGGAGAAGAATGAGGATTCTCCCCAAACTTCTGAGGTACCTATTCCTAACTCTAAAACTCCGGTTTCTACTTATGTTCCTCCTTTACCTTTTCCTCGCAGATTTGCAAGTTCTAAGAAGGCGGAACTAGAAAAGGAGATTTTAGACGTTCTAAAGAAGATCCATGTGAACATACCACTCATTGATGCTATTAAGCAAGTTCCAAAGTATGCAAAGGTGTTGAAGGACTTGTGTACCAATAAACAAAGGCTCAAAGGTAATGAAGTGCTTAGTGTGGGGGAGAATGCTTCGGAAATCTTACAACACAAACTCCCACTTAAGTGCAAGGATCCCGGTAGTTTTGACATTCCCGTCATAATTGGTAACACAATATTTAACAAAGCTATGTTGGATTTAGGTGCATCCGTTAATGTTATGCCTGCATCAATGTATAATTCACTTGATCTTGGTCCTCTTAAAAAGGCTGAAATTGTATTGCAATTAGCCGATCACTCTAATGTCTACCCAATGGGTATTGTTGAGGATGTTCTTGTGCAGGTTAATCAACTTGTATTTCCAGCTGACTTTTGTGTGTTAGAGATGAATGAAGGATCACCGGACTCGTCTCTTCCATTGCTACTTGGGCGCCCCTTCATGAAAACGGCGAAAACCATAATTGATGTGGACAAGGGAACGTTGACCATGGAGTTTGATGGAGAAACAATACGTTTAAACATTTTCGAGACAATGAGATATCCTAGTGATGTCCACTCTTGTTTCTCCATTGATGTTATGGATACATTGGCACAACAAATGTTTGAATTAAATGGTGATGATGCTTTGGAAACCATGTTAACTACATCCATGGATAATGGTGTAGAGTGTGGTGATGAAGTCAAGGAAGCCCTTGGTGATCTTAATTCACTACAAGGATGCCCGGAAACTCATAATATCTCTTTTATTTCTTTACCATGCAGTGATGAAAAGCTTGTACCTTCAATTGTTAAATCTCCAATTTTAGAATTGAAACCTCTTCCCGATCACCTAAAGTACTTGTACTTGGGTGATAATGAAGAGTTACCTGTGATTGTTTCTAACAAGCTTAGTGAATTACAGGAGCAAAAACTTCTAAGGGTGCTAAGGAAGTACAAAACGTCCATAGGATGGACAATCGCCGATATCAAGGTTATAAGCCCTGCCGTTTGTATGAACAAGATACGTTTGGAGGACGATGCAAAGCCTACAAGGGAAGCACAACGTCGTTTGAACCCTCCCATGATGGAAGTTGTGAAAAAGGAGATACTCAAGCTTTTGGAAGTGGGTGTTATCTACCCCATATCCGATAGCAAGTGGGTAAGCCCGGTACAAGTAGTACCAAAGAAATCAGGTGTGACGGTGGTGGAGAATGATAAGAACGAACTTATCCCAACTCGTGTGCAAACCGGTTGGAGGGTTTGTATTGATTACAGGAAATTGAATGCCACTACTAGGAAAGATCATTTTCCATTGCCTTTTATTGATCAAATGCTTGAACGTTTAGCTGGACACTCTTATTATTGCTTCCTTGATGGCTATTCAGGTTATACTCAGATTGTGATAGCGCCGGAGGACCAAGAGAAAACTACTTTCACTTGTCCTTTCGGTACTTTTGCTTATAGAAGGATGCCTTTTGGCTTATGCAATGCTCCAGCTACTTTTCAAAGGTGTATGGTAAGTATCTTTTCAGAGTATGTTGAAAACATAATTGAAGTGTTCATGGACGACTTTAGTGTCTTTGGTGATTCATTTGACCTTTGCTTGAACAATTTGTCTCTAATCCTTGAACGATGTGTTGAAACAAACCTTGTGCTGAATTGGGAAAAGTGCCATTTCATGGTAACTCATGGCATAGTTTTAGGCCATATAATATCTTCTAAAGGCTTGGAAGTCGATAAATCTAAGATAGACCTTATTCGTGCTTTAACCCCTCCCACTACGGTGAGGGAGATACGCTCTTTTCTAGGTCATGCAGGTTTTTATCGTAGATTCATCAAGGACTTTTCCAAGATAGCATCACCACTTTGTAACTTATTGCAAAAAGATGTGGTTTTTAACTTTGATGAAAAGTGTATGGCGGCATTCAATCGTTTGAAAGAAATTTTGATTTCAGCCCCTATCATTAAACCACCGGATTGGAGCAAGCCTTTTGAGCTCATGTGTGATGCAAGTGATTATGCGGTTGGTGCGGTGCTTGGGCAACGTGTGGGGAAGATTCCTCATGCTATTTATTATGCTTCTAGAACGTTAAATGAGGCCCAACAAAACTACACAACCACTGAAAAAGAGTTGTTAGCCATTGTTTTTTACTTTAGAAAAGTTTCGCTCTTATCTAATTGGTACAAAAGTTGTTGTCTTTTCTGATCATGCAGCGCTTAAGTACTTGCTTACAAAGAAAGAGGCGATACCGAGGCTCATACGATGGATTTTACTCTTGCAAGAGTTTGATATTGAAATCAAGGAAAAGAAAGGAATTGAGAACACTGTTGCGGATCACTTGAGCCGTCTTGCTGTGGACAAGGAAGCTATCCCATTGCGTGAAAGTTTCCCGGATGAGCAACTATTCTCAATTGCCTTTGGAGAACCATGGTATGCCGATATTGTCAATTACTTGGTGTCTAAAAAAATCCCAAAGAACTTGTCTCGTGCTGAGAGGGACAAACTTAAGAAGTTGGGGAACCAATACATATGGGATGATCCATACTTGTGGAAACATGGTAGTGACCAAGTAATACGAAGGTGCGTTCCCGAATCTGAATTTAATTCTATCTTGTCTTTTTGTCACTCCTTTGCTTGCGGAGGACATTTTGGGAGTAAGAGAACCGCTCACAAGGTACTTGAAAGTGGTTTTTATTGGCCAACCTTGTTTAAGGATGCACATATATTTTGTACAACTTGTGATAGGTGCCAAAGAACTGGCAATCTAGGTGCCCGAAATCAAATGCCACAAACTTTTATTCAATTTATTGAAGTTTTTGATGTATGGGGTATTGATTTTATGGGTCCTTTTGTCAACTCCCATGGGAATTTTTATATCTTACTTGATGTTGATTATGTCTCGAAATGGGTGGAAGCTAAGGCCACCCCAACTAATGATTCTAAAGTGGTTTCAGATTTTGTGCAAGCTAATATTTTTGCAAGGTTTGGAATTCCAAGAGCCATAATTAGCGATGGGGGTTCTCACTTCAAAAACAGGATTTTACAAAGCTTGTTGAAGAAGTACAATGTGTCGCACAAGATTGCAACACCTTATCATCCCCAAACAAATGGACAAGCCGAGGTGTCTAACCGGGAGGAGAAATCCATTCTAGAGAAGACAATGAACCCAACAAGGAAAGATTGGAGCATGCGACTTAATGATGCTTTTTGGGCTTATGAAACCGCATACAAGACACCTATCGGGATGTCTCCTTTTAGGCTTGTGTATGGTAAACCTTGTCATTTACCCATTGAAATTGAGCATAAGGCATTTTGGGCTATTAAGCAATGCAACATGGAGATGGATGGGGCTGGAAAGCAAAGGAAGTTACAACTCCAAGAGCTAGAGGAGCTTCGCAATGATGCATTTGAAAGCTCACGCATTTACAAGGAAAAGACGAAAGCATTTCATGATAACATGATTTCTAGGAAACAATTTTGCATTGGGAAGAAAGTGCTTTTGTTTAATTCTCGCTTGCATTTATTTCTGGGTAAATTAAGGTCACGATGGATCGGACCTTTTATTGTTACTAATGTGTTTTCTCATGGTGCAGTGGAAATTCGTAGCATAGCTACAGGAAAAGAACTTAAAGTTAATGGGCACCGGTTGAAACCATATTATGAGATTTTCACTTCCGAAGTGGTGGAAGGAGTTAACTTTGTGGATGTACTCCCTCTGGAGGAGTCATAGAAAGCAAGGAGATAGTCGGGCTGACGACTTTAAACCAAGCGCTAAATGGGAGGCAACCCATCAGATGAGTATTTCTTGTTTTGTTTTTAGTTTTTCTTGTCTTGTTTTTTATTTTTTCTGATTTCTTGTCATATCATGTTAGAATTTCCCACCTTGACTTACTTTGGACGATTCAATTTACATTGAGGACAATGTAAAGTTTAAGTGTGGGGGAGTGGTTATGCATTTGCGTTGTAAATTTTTGAAAATTTTCAACTTTTGTGTAAAATAGTGAATAAGAAAACTCCAACTTGTGGTTAGTTTAGAGTCACATAGTATACATGTCGCTAAGATTACATCGAGATTCTCATAAGAGTGACTGAACTTAGAGATGACAGAGAACATGATCGGGTTTCTTAATTGTATGAGAGTTAAAGTTGGATTTAACCATGCCAGTGGCAAATAAGGTGCAGACTTAATTCAGTATTAGAGTAGTGGTCCCTTATAGTGGAGACTACCCATGTTACATCATGAGAGGCACCGACCTTCAATTCTTTGTACCTGTCTAAATATGTGCTTTTAGAGTGTGTGTCACCGTACGTAAATTGCGGGCAGAATGGTGAGCTGCCCAACCTCCCACCATAGAAGCACTATTTTGATCTCTTGAGTGCTATTTTTATCAACCATCTTGGCTAGAGTTAACTGGGGAAGCACAATGATGGTGCAGCAGAAGATATGTCCTGTGCAACAACCTTGGCCTAGACCTTATTAAGACCAGTTAGACTCTGACTCAGCTGAGTTGCCTTGATTCAGCCTCAGACAGAGTTGACCCGGTTGACTCGTTGACCGGTGACTGGGTGGACTTTGCCGGTCACCTGAGCTATTTTCCGGTGACTCTTCCGGCCAATTTCCGGCCATAATACCAGATTTCCGGCGATCACTTTTGGGGTATATTTTCTATATGGGTATTTGCACACACATGGGCTTTGGGCTATGAAGACCTAATTTTAGAAGTTGAAAAAAAAAAAACTACAAAAGGAAAAAGTTTCTACAACTTTGGGGTACAACGTATTATTCTTGGAACTTGGAGAGAGCCGCTTTTGTTTACGCTTCTAGGGTTTGCTTTTGTTCATCTTCTTCTATTCAATTAATATTTTTATGATGAACTCCATAGCTATGAGTAGCTAAACAATTATTATTGGTTATGGGATAAAGTGGATTTCACAACATGTTATATGATTCAATGAATTAGTTTTGTCTCAATACTTTATTGTTTATAATTCATTATTAATATTGTCATATGATTTGAATACTTGTTAGGTTGAGTCCGAAATCAATCCGATTTGCATTCATCTCTAGAGCCATATTAGGGTTTTCAATACGAAAAAGTTGTTTATCCCTGATTCGAAGTAGCATAGTGTGGTTATTACTTGTAGTGATACATCTTTATAATCACTTATGAATCATAACCTTGGTTAAATTGAATTAGTGCTTTTACACGTTTGATTGCCTTGATTAGTCTTATTCCATAGAACTTATTGCTTTTAGGGAGTTAAATCTAATTGTGCTTTTACACTTTAGGTTGCTTTCTAGGAAGAATTCACATATGCATCTTTTAGTGTGGTTGTGATGAAATCAGGGAATTAGCGGGATATTCTTGCGAACAAGATATCCTAGGACTTTTATTAAATGAGAGATTAAAATACCAATTCTAATCATTGATGAAAATACATGTTTGTGAATGATACTATCCCGTGACCAATATCTTCTCTCTATTGATTATTCCAATTATTTGCTTTGCTTTAATTTATTTTTACTTTAGTATTTCGCTAAAACAACAAAAATCCCCCCTTGGTTACCTTAGAAACTGAAAATCGCATAACAACAATTGCCTATCTATTGAAACGAACTCTTTCTTACCTTGTACTTCATTTATATTTAGTGAGTAAGAAAGTGAAATTATTTTTGCTTGGCTGACAACCGGTCAACCTTCAAACAACAGTTGTTGAACTAAATTTGACAGGAAACAATTGATTAAAAGAACGGAAAAGATACGATAGTATGTTATACCTTCGGGTACAATTAATCTATCGGATCTTGTTAGAGCTGAATCTAATATGCGTGAATCAGTAGCCGAACCTTCCCAACCCGCTAGAACATACTGAAATTGTAAGTCAAAGGAACATGCTACTACAACATTTTGCGAAATGAACCCTTTTCTGCACCAAAAAGGAACTTGTTTGTCGAGACCAACCGTTGCTGGTATATGTGTTCTGAAAATGTGGGGGTCTAACAACCACACCCAACAATTTGTTTGGCAATCTGAGAGGACTTACTCCAATATACTTTCTATAGAATCAACTAGACAGTCAGACTCAATCTAGAGAAAAGTATATCAAAGAGTTTAATATCTCTAACTCTTAATTCAATCTGCAATCAGCAAATAGAAATCTGCGAGCCCGATTGAATATAAGAGGAGTAACTTGAACGGTATCAAAGACCAATGTTCAAGTGTCAATCAATTTAAATCAACAACCAAAGGTTGGATTATATAATTGATCGACTCAACGCACAACCTGTGATATTTCAATTATATAACAAAATATAATGCGGAAAAGAAATAACACAGACACCAGAATTTTGTTAACGAGGAAAACCGCAAATGCAGAAAAACCCGGGACCTAGTCCGGTTTGAACACCACACCTTGTATTAAGCCGCTACGGACACTAGCCTACTACCAATGAACTTCGGACTAGGCTGTAGTTGAACCTAATCAATATCACACTGATTCAAGGTACGGTTGCGTTCCTTACGTCTCGATCCCGATGGGGATACTACGTACTTGATTCCCTTAGGCGATCTCACCCACAACCAAGAGTTGCTACGACCCAAAGTCGAAGACTTGATAAAAAAATTTGTCTCACACAGAAAAGTCTATTGGAATAGATAAATCTGTCTCCCATAGAAATACCTATGAGTTTTGTTCCGTCTTTTGATAAATCAATGTGAACATGAACTAATTGATAAATCGGTCTTATATTCCCGAAGAACATCCTAGTGTTATCAATCACCTCACAATAATCTAAATCGTATGGAAGCGAAACTAGATATTGTGGAATCACAAACGATGAGATGAAGGTGTTTGTGATTACTTTTTATCTTGCCTATCGGAGATTTAATAACTCTAGCAACTGGGAAACCTAATCCCCACACTTCTGTGTGTTACTAGTTGCATAGCTAGAGTCGATTCTCCTTTAACCTTAGGTTTCTCTCGAGACCCTGTAGGTTTCTCCCAATGAATTCTTTCAAGTCGTTAACCTACAGGGTCTCGAGAGAAACCTAAGGTTAAAGGAGAATCGACTCTAGCTATGCAACTAGTAACACACAAAAGTGTGGGGATTAGGTTTCCCAGTTGCTAGAGTTTTTAAATCTCCGATATGCAAGATAAAAAGTAATCACAAACACCTTCGTCTCATCGTTTGTGATTCCACAATATCTAGTTTCGCTTCCATACGATTTAGATTATTATGAGGTGATTGATAACACTAGGCTGTTCTTCGGGAAAATAAGACCGGTTTATCAATTAGTTCATGTTCACCTTTATTTATCAAAAGACGGAACAAAACTCATAGGTATTTCGTGGGAGACAGATTTATCTATTCCAATAGACTTTTCTCGTGTGAGACAAATTTGTTTATCAAGTCTTCGACTTTGGGTCGAGCAACTCTTGGTTGTGGGTGAGATCGCCTAAGGGAATCAAGTGCGTAGTATCCCATCGGGATCGAGACGACGAAGGAACGCAACTGCACCTTGAATCGGGCAGATATTGATTAGGTTCAACTACGCCTATTCCGGGTTCATTGGTAGTAGGCTAGTGTCTCAGAGCGCTAATACGGTGGTGTTCAAACTGACTAGGTCCTGGTTTTTCTCGCATTTGCGGTTTTCCTCGCTAACAAAATTCCGTGTCTGTGTTATTTCTTTTCCGCATTATATTTTGTTATATAATTGAAATATCACAGGTTGTGCGTTGTATCGATCAATTAGGAAATCCAACCTTTGGTTGTTGATTGAAATTGATTGATCCTTCAATATTGGTCTTTGGTACCGTTCAAGTTACTTCTCATATATTCAATCGGGCTCGCAAATTTCTATTTGCTGATTGCAGATTGAATTAAGAGATAGAGATATAAACTCTTGAATATACTTTTCTCTAGATTGAGTCTGACTGTCTAGTTGATTCTCTAGAAAGTATATTGGAGTAAGTCCTCTCAGATTGCCAAACGAATTGTTGGGTGTGGTTGTTGTACCCCCGCATTTTCAATTGGTATCGAGAAATGAGCAAACACATTAAAGACCTTATAAGTTTGTGTTTGTAGCGATCTGATATGGACAGAAGTGCTATCTCTATAAACGTACCACCAGTCTTCGATGGCTTAAATTACTTATGGTTGAAAATTGCTATGCGTGCCTTTCTTCATGTAGTTGCAGGATTTCCCACACTACACCCCTCACTCAAATCTGCTAAATCAACTCATTTGAAGATGAAGAATGATATGTTTATTAATTGTTTTCTTGAAAGATTTACAAAGAAATATAGAACAAAGCTAAAGAAATTACAATCACCCTTAACTTTCTCTCTCCTAATGACTTGTTTCACAATTCAAAAGACCTCTCCCCTTCAACCGACTTACTCGACCCTTTATATAGGGTATTACATAGTGGATGACAAATATCTTGTCCCTTATTTTCGGAAGTGTCTCGCGAATGCTCGCGAATATACAACTGTTTGCCTTCGCGACACTCTTAAATCTCGCCAAGTCTTCATACTTTCCTCATGTTCTAATCGTCGTCATCTATTACGTCATTTATTTACCTCCATGCGACTCCTTCGCGACGCGGTCATTTATTAATCTCGCGAATTATTGCTGTTTCGATATTCTGATCCTACATCTTGCCTCTTTTTCCTTGAAAATTGCTTGAAGAGCGATCTTTAAGGAAAAATCTGTTGTTGTAGTAGTCTTTGATCTTTGTTGATGAAGGAACGAGCGAAAGAATACTGGACTTGAAAAGTACGTACTTGCCTCTATTCTTTTGCGATGTTCCGAAGCTTTGCGAAGTAAACAAGAAGTAATATATCTTCTATTACCCACGAAATTTGATTCCTTGAATCTTGGGATGACCGTTTACACGTGTCTAAAATTACTCTTTTTACCAGATATTTAATGTTATCCTGGTCACCCTTTTTCTTCTATTTAAAGGAAAACTGCCTGTGAAAAACATTCTTTCTCTTCTTCTCTATCTTCTTCATCGTCTGCAACTATTTCCTGCTATTCATCTTCATCATCTTCTTTTCATTATCTTTCTGTTATCATTTTCATGGCATCCAGGTTCGTTATTTTCTTTGATTTTGATTATTCTCTTGATTGATCTTCCTTATTGAAATTATTTCATCTTGATTCTGTTCTTCTTTTGATATCGCCATTTTTGTTTCAGCAAGAACAAGTCCAGCTCTAGATATACTGTGGTGAACCCTAACATTCCCGTTGGTTCGCAACCAAAACCTTCTTCGCAAGTGAAGTCTCTGGCTTCTAAAAAACAACCTACGAGTAGTAAGGTATTTTTGGAAATATTTACTCCTTTAATAGCGGTTTTATTGCCTCTGTTTCTTAGTTGATTTATTATTCGCAGGATGATAAGAGTGATAGATCTCCCAAAAGATCTCGCCATAATACATTTGATGCCTCTATTTCTTTTCAATCTGCGTTCCTTTCTCGGGATTCAAGCATTCTTCTTTCCCCACGATGTCTTCGCAAGGCAAATCTCCTATTACAACGACTTCTTCACAAGATAATCCCATTCCTTCTTCTCAAGATACTGTACCATTCCCTACAGCGTCATCACAGGATAAATTAATCCCTGAATTTTCTGCGAATGAAATTCTTCAGGTCATGCCTATTCCTACTTTTACTTTTACCTCGCCTCCACCTACTGATCAAATTCCTCCCATTGGCGGTCTTATAACTATGGGCGACTCAAATTTTCCTTCTTCCTCTACTATTTCTTCTCCCTCAAAATCTATTTCTCTTAGCAAAGAACATTTAGAAGGGATGGATATAGCTTTTAAAATTTTATCAGATACTATGAATGATGTTAAGAAAGCCTCCACTGATCCCACCAAATCTAGTGTTTTTGAGTCTTTGGGCAAACATTTTGGTTCCGATACTATATCGCGAGCATCCTTGGAACAAGAAATTAAGACCTTGAAAAATAGCCTTCATAATACTTCACTGGATCGTGATAACCTTCACAAGAAGAATGAAGAATTAAAAGGTATCTCTCCTCCCCCCCCCTTCTTTTATTTTTTTTTTAAAAAAATTTGGTTCGCCTCTCAAGATTTGCACCAGAAACGTAAGATGGAGATATATCAACTGGAATCTATTATGGAAGAGACCCGAACTGAAAGAGATGCCTGGATGGAACAGTATAATCGTTTAGATAATCTTCATACGTTTTCTATGGATCAAATAAATAATCTTTCCCAAGAAAACATCTGCTTAGTTCAAAATCAAGAATCATTAAGTAATGAAGTGTCGCGTCTCTCATATTCTTTGAATAAATCTAATTTGGAGTTGGAAACCTTATCAGATGAAAATGGAACTTTATCTTTTGAGAGGCGAGCTTTATTGGATAAGGTGGCAATATCCTCGCAACAACTTGATGCTTGTAAAAAAGCATTGAATGAGCAAGAACAGTCTATCTGCCTACTGAAAAATAAACTTGAAGATACTACCACTGAAAGAGATAAACTTATTCAGAATAGAATAAATCTAAGTGTGAAAGCCAACCAACTCAAGGATGATTATACCAAGTTAAAAGAATCCCATTCTTCCCTTGCGAAACAAAATAAGTTATTGATTTCTAACGAAAAGAGTTTGCGGTCGCGGTTAAAAGGTCTTGTCGGTGATGGTTTTGATAATGCCATGGAAAACTTGGGGAATAATTGCTTGGCTCTTACTCAATATCTTGTCTCGCAGAAGGAAGGTAGTCATAAGATTTGACTGCCTTTTCCATTATTTTTCTTTTCCATTATATACCATCTTTCATCTTTTAATTTTAGTATCTTCCTTTACTCTTGCAGAATCTGAGAAAGATCTTCACTCTTCTCTATCTACTTTGGAAGCGGCGCATGCTAAAGTTTGTAAGGAAAATGCAACGCTAGTTGCTTCTCTTGCCCAATCTCGCGATCGAGCCAGAAGGAGGTTTAATTACCTTAATCATCTGAAAGACATCCAGAGCAGAAATCAACAGAAAGCGCTTCTTCGCCAATTTCCTCCCAAAGCAGAAGTTCTTGTGAATAATATTTTACTTTCTAAATCCCTTGATCCTGTCTATGTTGAACCATTGGATGTTGAAGATGATGAAGTACCCAATCCTCCTGACAGTGATTATGATTATGAAAGCTGCGAAGACCTCGCTAATAATGAAGTTATCAATAAGGAATCTTGCGAAAGAACTTCTGGTGAAAACCCTCCAACTGGCGAGGATGAAGCTGATAAGATTGTCGAAGAACCTTTACCACATCCTTTAGTTGAGCAAGTTGATATTGAAAATTAAGTTTCTTCATAACTTTATTGAATTTTTCTTTTTGATTGCAAAGTACTAAGTCTGGTGTTGGATGAATTAATTTCTCTTTCTGTTTGATTATAAGAACTCATGTCGCCATCTTATCAAGTAATCCCTTTATTTTCCATTGAATCTTTTGTTGTAATCTTTCTCGCGATGGAAAAATCTTGATTGTCTATATTCAAAATGTTTAAAGATCTTTCTTGAATGCCATTATTGCGACAAGATCGCAGGATGTCTTTACATTTTCATGTAATGACCCCTTGGTCTTGCCTTATCATTATTTGTGTGGTCTTATTTTGCCTTCCTAAGTAAAGGTCTTATTATGCCACCCCTCATTGCGACAATATGACAGGCCTAAATATTCTTGCGAACATAAAACCCCATGACATTACCGTCGTGCGACAAAATCGCAGGACGTCGTTACATTTTCATGTAACAACCCATTGATCTTGTCTTATCATTTTTTTAGTATTTTTGCCTCTGCAGGATATTTTTCTTGCGACAATATGATAGGCCTAAATATTCTTACGAACGTAAAACCCCATGATATTGTCGTCTTTGCGACGAAATCGCAGGACGTCTTTACACTTTCATGTAAAGACCCATTGATCTCGTCTTACCCTCGCGTTAGTATTATTGCCTCTTCAGGATCATTGGACAAATATGACAAGCCTAAATTCTCTTGCGAAAATAAAAACTCATGACATTTGTGTCTTTGACACTTGTCAGCTCCCTAATGGAGGGTGCCGCCCTTATCTTCTCCCCTGGTTGCCCCTTCAAGGAGGCGTACATCGGCCATACAAGGCTAGCTCCTCCCATCCGGTCTTAACAACAACCGGTTGTTTTCGCAGCCTCTTATCCCTTATACCTATATGGTTTATGGTTACAAGGCTGCACCCTAAGTGGAGTTTTCTTCGGGCCGAGTGCAAAGATGTGCCAAGACTTGTCAAGAGTGGTAAGGAAGTTCCATGCTCCCCGCACTCTTGACTCAACCGTGTACCTCGGCGCCTTGGTCATACACTGACTCCTTGGAAAAGATCCTCGGTCACCCAACCAGGGTATAACCTTATATATATAGTTGGGAATCCAAGGTATCTTTCCCGGATAGGCTTTCATGGGCCCCAAATCTCCATGACCCAGGTTTCAGGAGCGGTGTAACCTTCCACCCGAGTCATGTTAAGAGATACCCCTTATATGACGTACTTTAGGTCTTACATTTGCCTCTTGCGAAATATCATTCGCGAACTAGGGTGTACGCCATAAAGGTTTGTCCCATTCACTCACTCATTCATTTTACCAATTTATTCAATCATTTGTCTGCGAAGTTATCGCATAATTTTGTTTCATTTCCATTGATCTCGCAATTTATCTGTCGCGAAGACATTACATCACCAATTCATTCTATTTATCCCATCTTCTATGGATAATACTTCTTAAGATATAACCTATTCCACGGCCTATCTAATTTTTGCCCTACATCTTTGCCTTCAGGATCCATTAATTTATATGCCCCTGTGCCCACTATCTCCTTGATAATATAAGGTCCATCCCATTTTCTTGCCAGCTTGCCACCATTTTCTCGCTGATATATAGGTGTTTCTCGCAACACCAAGTCACCTGGCTGAAATTCACGTATCTTGACACGCTTGTTATATTCTATGGCCAATCTTCGCTGGTAATTCTCCATATGCTGTAGTGCTTTCTCTCTTTTTTCTTCTAATTCATCTAACTTGATTAAGATGTTATCCGCACTAAGATTTTTCTCCCAAGCTTCTTTCTTTGTAGTTGGAATTCTCACTTCTGTTGGAAGTACAGCTTCGACTCCATATGTTAAACAAAAAGGGGACATGCCTGTAGCTTCTCTTCTAGTTGTATTATAAGCCCATACCGCATTGGGTACTTGTTCGCACCATCCTTTATTGTATCCTTCCAATTTTTTCTTCAATATATCCGCGATTGTTTTATTTGTTGCTTCGCGACCATTAGCCTCAAGCGGGTATAGAGGAGTTGATTTCCCACACCGTATCTCAAATGCATTAAGTAGCAATTTTATATTTTGTCCTTCAAACTGCTTCCCATTGTCAGATACCAACTGCGCTGGAACCCCAAATCTGCATATAATGTTCTCGAATATGAAAGTAAAAACATCCTTATCGCGAATATGTTGTACCGCTTTCACCTCTGCCCATTTTGTGAAATAATCTGTAGCGACTATTAAATATCTTCTTTGTCCCGTTCTGGTAAAAATGGTCCTACAATATCTAAACCCCATTTTCCAAATGGCCAAACACTTGATGAAGAATTTAACGGAGCTCCTGGTGCATGTATTTTCTTCCCATGCCTTTGGCAGTCCTCGCAACGCCTTGACACTTGTTTCGCGTCCTCATGCATGTACGGCCAATAATAACCCTGCATTTTTCCAGCTTCATTTCTATTGCAAATCTCAAAGCATGTATTATAGCTTCATATTCTGTTTCATTATTTGTTGATGCGAACTCCAATCTGAAAGAAAGAGCTATTTTATTACCCTCTGGGGATATCACAACAATCCCTATTCCATTTCCTTCTCCATTCGATGACCCATCTACCAATATTTCCCATCTGTTTCGGCTCCGTTAACAAATCTTTCGGATCTCCATGTTCTTCCTCAATATCCATCATTTCTTCTACCGACTCATCTTCTTCTAAAGGGAATTCTCTAAAAAGTCTGCATGACGACTGTGATTTTAGCGAAGATAGTATTTCATATTTGAGTTTGCAATGACTTATTTGAGCATTCCATCTCTCAACTCTTCCCGACCTCTTTGAATTCTTCATTACTGATTCTATTGGTACTTTTGTCACCACCTTGACAACATGCGCTTGAAAATATATACGAAGTTTAAATGTTGCATAAACTAATGCTAAAATTAATTTTTCAATTTTTGAGTAATTCCTTTCCGCAGCGTTGAAAGTTTTGCTGATGTAATAAATTGGTTTTTCTACTCCTGCGTCCACTCGCGCAGAACACCGCACTTAATGCATGCGAGGTTGTTGCAAGATAGATCAACAATTCTTCTCCTTCTTCCGCTTTTTGCAAAATTGATATATCCATTAAATGTTCTTTTATTCCTTGCAAGGCTTTCTCACACTCATCTGTCCATTTAAATTTTGATCCCTTTCTAAGGATGTTGAAAAAGTGCTTGCATTTGTCAGACGAACGCGAGATGAATCTCCCTAGCGAAGCTAACAACCCATTTAACTTTTGAACATCTTTTATTGTCGCCGGTGTTGGCATATCGCGAACTGCTTGTACTTTCTCCGGGTCGACTTGAATTCCTTCTTTGGATACAATGTACCCTAAAAATTTTCCAGAGGCGACCCCAAAGGTGCATTTTTCTTGGTTTACTTTGATATTAAATTGCCTCATTTGTTCAAAAATTTCTTTCAAATCCTGTACGTGTTCTTTTGCTTTTCTGCTTTTTATTAACATATCATCAACATATACCTCCAATGTTTTATGTATCCATTTCGCGAACACCTTCTCCACCATCCTTTGGTATGTCGCACCGATTTCGCAGACCGAATGGCATTTTTGTATAACAAAGTACAATCCTCTTGGAGCAAAGAAAGCAAGATGTTCTTGGTCTTCTTCAAATGAGAGGAATTTGATTGTAACCCTTGTATCCATCAAGAGAAGATATCCTTTCATTTCTGCCACTTGCTTCAACCAATTGTGGAATATCTCGGTAAGGGAAACTATCTTTAGGACAAGCTTTATTTAGATCAGTAAAGTCTATACAAATTCTTATCCCCTTTTTCTTCTTTGGAACTATAACCATATTCGCTATCCATTCAGGGTATTTTGCCTGTCTAATAATTCCTGCGTCCAACATTTTTTGCAATTCTTCTTCTATTTGAGGATGATATGCTGTCGCGATCTTTCTAATTCTTTGTTTGAAGGGTTTTACATTCTTGTCAATTTCCAATTTATGGCAAGCCACAGATGGATCTATACCAGGCATTTCATCCATATCCCATGCGAAAATGTCTTTATAATCTCGCAACAACTCAACAGATTCTTTTTCTTCATCTGCTTCCATTTTAGTTCCAATTTTTAAGATTTTAGGCTCTTCCTTAGTTCCAATATTCACTTCTTTTGTTTGTTCTGCTGCGACATAGCTAGACTTCGGTTCTCCCATAGGAGTTGGTCCTCTTATTTCCTTCGCGAACTCGCTCCCTTCTCCCATGATTTCGCCAGGTATTCCTTTTCCTTCTTTTGCTCTTATCATGTAAATTCTAAATTCCTCTTCTTTCTTAGCCGCTTTTATCATCTTCTGCGATCTTTTCGCTTCTTCATTTGCCCTTCATAATGCTTTACTTCAATTTGATAATATATTCTTCCTTTATCAATATCTCCTTTGATCTCACCAATTCCACTCGACAGAAATTTGATGCACCGATGAAGTGTTGATGCTACTGCCTTAATCGCATGTACCCAAGGTCTCCCTAGCAATATGTGGTATGGCGATTCCATATCTACTACACTTAATGTCACTTGTGTTTCAATTTCTCCCAAAGAAAATTCGCAGTTTCATCTCCCCTTTTGGTATTGTTAGAGATTTTCCAAAACCATGAATATTATATCTTGGAGAACTCATTTCTTCATCTTTATATCCTAATTTTTTGTAGGTATGGTAAAACATGATACTCACCAAACTCCCCGTATCCACCAAAGTTCTATTTATTTCCCATTCTTCCGCTACCTTTTCCGATTCTTCTCTTTTTTGCTTGCATTTATCGTGATCACTAGTGGAGATGTATGATTCAAATTTTTCTAGGAACTTCCGCGGCTGTAAATGTTATTTCCTGCTTTTCCCATTCCTTCAAAGACGATGTCTTCTCCTCATCTATAATCTTCTTTCCTTCAAAATCTCGTTTATGTATCCTTCCTCTAATTTTTTCATGGAATTCATTAACCATTGCTTTTGTAATTGAATTATATTCCATTTCTTCACTATGTTCCTTTCTTCTTAATTCTTTCTTGTTGCTCCTATTTCCTTCAATTCACAAGGTTAATCTTAATCAATCCCTGTTTCTAGCGCATATGTAGTTGCAGGATTTCCCACACTACACCCCTCACTCAAATCTGCTAAATCAACTCATTTGAAGATGAAGAATGATATGTTTATTAATTGTTTTCTTGAAAGATTTACAAAGAAATATAGAACAAAGCTAAAGAAATTACAATCACCCTTAACTTTCTCTCTCCTAATGACTTGTTTCACAATTCAAAAGACCTCTCCCCTTCAACCGACTTACTCGACCCTTTATATAGGGTATTACATAGTGGATGACAGCTATACTGTCCCTTATTTTCGGAAGTGTCTCGCGAATGCTCGCGAATATACAACTGTTTGCCTTCGCGACACTCTTAAATCTCGCCAAGTCTTCATACTTTCCTCATGTTCTAATCGTCGTCATCTATTACGTCATTTATTTACCTCCATGCGACTCCTTCGCGACGCGGTCATTTATTAATCTCGTGAATTATTGCTGTTGCGATATTCTGATCCTACACTTCAAGCGCGTGATTTTCAATCATGAGTTTATGTAGTTAATGGCTATAATGCTCCCGTTGTTGCAGTAGGAGATGCGACCGTTCCAAAGGATATTGGTGCATATGACGCTGCTGAGATTCTTGCTGCAAAGCAAAATTCTGACGGTTTGAATGCCATCATACATGCCATTACCCCAGATCTTCAACACCATGTGACTACGTGCACTCGGTCTAAAGATGCTTAGGATATCTTAGAAATCGTATTTGAAGGGAATACCGGTGAAAAGGAAGCAAGGCTTCAAAACCTAAATTCCGATTGGGAAAACCTTCGTATGGCAGATGAAGATTCATTTGATTAGTTTAATCACAAAGTGTCTGAAATTGTTAATACATCTTTTGTATTGGGTAAGACTATTCCTGAAAAGGACATTGTGATGAAAATTATCAGTCGCTGCCATCCAGATACGATTTTAAGAAGCATGCCATCGTTGAGGGAAATAACCTTGATACACTTTCTAGAAATACTCTTGTTGGAAAGCTTAAGATTTTTGATCTTGAACTTAGTCAAAGAGAAAAACGTCACTTGTTTAGCAACCATATTGCTACATCTGATAAAAAGTCTCGACATCCTAAATTGATTGATACATGGGATGAGAATTGCTTTAATTTAACTTTGTCACTGTTTGTACAACAAATTAAGAAAGCTCTTAGACAGAGTAAAAGAAAGTCTCAAAAGAAAGCCCAGTCAATCAATAAAAGGAATATAAAAGTTCAGGAAAGCTATGTTAATGAAACTTGTTCTAAGTGCTATAAGAGTATCCATGATACATCTGATGAGGAGTTAAGTGAGTTAACTAAAGCATGGATGGCTACTCTTGAATATTGTCTTGAAGCTGATATCTGTGAAAGTTCTCTTAATATCCTTGCTGATAATCACACTTGTCCTCCTAACAGTCCTGATTATTCCACGATGAACAATCTTACTTCTCCAGAAGTGTTTCAACTGGAAAAGGAAGACTTGATTAAAAAGATTGAAGATTTGGAATGTCAAGTGTTTAGTTTAAGACATGAGGTTGCTATCACTTGCATTTGTGATCCTATTAAGAAACGTCGAAATTCTTCGATTAATTCTTTTAAGCATTATCAGCAAGTCACTCCTGATTCTATGTCTGTCTCAAATCACCCTGAAGAGGATGATATGGAGAACTACAAGGACTTACCAAACTATTTGGTCTCCTTGTGTGAAAATCAGGATCATCTTGAAATTGCAAGCACTAAAAGTCAAGAATATTTCTCCTCTGTTAAACCTTGTTTTCAGAAGATGAAAAGGGAATCTCATATGAAATCCTCATTCTTTTCGAAAGAGATTTCTAAAGCCATTCATAGTTTGCGAAAATCAACAAACAAGGTATTCGAAACTGTGCTAAAAAGGGGAAAGAATGATGTGCATAACTCTTCTTTCTTGAAGGCAAAACAGAAACAAGGAATAACAAATACTTCATCCCCTCGTAAGAAATCACCCAGTCCTGTTGTGGATTGGAGAAATTACATTATGTAATTTCGTTTAAGATGATTCTTGTTTGTCTCTCTTGGGCAAGAATCATAATCTTCAAGAGGGTTGTGATGAAATATTTCTGTTGATTTCCCAATTTGATTCTGTTTCTTTTTGTTGCTCTTCAATTTTTAGTCAAGAATTGTTTGTGTACGTGAACGTTTTTTCCTGTAAAGACTTTTTCTTGGGGATAACCAAATTCTGTTAGGGTTTTGGTCAAAGGTCTTTTTGGAAATTTATCCTCTTTCTTCATTCCTTTTTAAGATGAAGATTTCTCCTTGATGTAAGCATTTCATCTTTCTCTTCTATCATGTCCTCATCAAGTCTTTCAAGTAAAGAAAGTGATGTCTGGACTATTATTTTTCCCTCTAAGAAGGTTCGTTTTGACTCTTCTGATAGTGAGATGTGCTCTTACAAGCGTGATTCCTCCCCTGATGGGAATCCCTCCGTCTCTCATTTTGGTAAGCTCTCTTTAACCATGGATCTCGTCTTGGAACAAGTGCGTGCCCTGAAGAGTGAAATTGAATCCTCTTCCAAAAGATTTGAAGAAAAGATGGATAACCTTGAATCCAGGATTGATCTGATCGAAGACGAGCTTGATGAATATAGAGAATATGAGAAGAGTATTCAAAGTAAGTGAAATGCTTCATAGGAGTTGTGTCTTTTTGTATAGTAAAAACTTCTTATGAGAATTTTTATTCTTGTTTTTTTTTTAAGAAGGATAACTAGGGTTTGGAATAGCCATTATTGTGAGTACACATAGCTATGTCCAACGTTTTTCATCTTCAAAGTTTTTAGATTTATTTATTTAAATTCTAAGTATTTTGGAAGATGATTTTTGCAGTATTAATCTTTATGATTTCATATATTGAAAATTGTTATGGGATATGTTGTTTACGTCCGTGAACCTTGACTGTCCCATATTTGTTCAAAAGTTATCTCTATTATATGTCGATATGAAAGTATTGATAAAAGATAGAATGAACTTTTGACTACAAAAGTTAAGCCTTTTATGTCATTATTGATGGAAGAAAGGATGAACTTTTGTTTACAAAGATTAAATCTATTATATGTCATTGTGCAAATAGTGATGAAAAATAGAATGAATCTTTGAGTATTCCGCAGTATTGGTCTTTCCCTGATCCACATTTTTGTGCATATACTGCGTTCCTCCGTAAGTGCTCTTGTAGTTGCAGGAAATCCCACACTACACCCCTCACTAGATTTTACTCAACTAATCCATTTGAATATGAATTGTTATAGATTTTATTGATTATTTTCTTGAAATGTTTACAAAGAAAGATAGATCAGAGTTAAAGAAATTACAATCACTCTAAATTTTCTCTCTCCTAATGACTTGCTTAACAATTCAAAAAGACCTCTCCCACAACAGACTTACTCGACCCTTTATATAGGGTATTACATAGTGGATGACAGCTAAGTTGTCCTTTATTTTTGGGAATCCTTCGCGAAGTATCGCGAGTGTATAAGTGTTTGTCCTCGCGACACTCCTAAATCTCGCCAAGTCTTCACACTTTTCTCATGTCCTGGCTGTCGTCATCTGATGCGTCATTTAAATTACTTCCCTGCAACGCCTTCGCAATACCGTCATTTATTACTCTCGCGAAGTATTGATGTCGCGATATTCTGATCCTACATCTTGCCTCTTCTCATGTCTTCTCTGCGAAGAAGAGAATGTCATGAGAATTATCAGTTGAGATATCGCAACCGTTTGTTTTCTATTCATTTTTTTTACCGACAGGATTCCGTGAATTCAGGAATGACTGTTTACACGTATCTAAAATTTCACTTTTTTACCGGCACATTTAATGTTATCCGGTTACTCTTCTCCTGTCTATTTAAAGGGGAGTTCCCTTTGAAAACTCTTTCTTTCACTTCATCTTCTTTATTGTCTGCAACTTTTCTCTGCCGTTTTCCTTCATCGTCTTCTTCATCATCTTCCTGCTGTAATTCTTCTGCTACTGTTTCTATGGCATCAAGGTCTGTTGATTTTTTGATTATTTTGTGATTACTCTCTTTTATTAAAGTTGTTTTATTCTGATTTTATTCTTCTTTTAATGTCTCTCCTGCTATTTTTGCCTCAGCAAGAACAAGTCCAACACCAAATTCACCGTTGCAAACCCTAATATCTCTTTAGGTTCGCAACCGAAACCGAAATTCACTGCTTCTAAAAGACAATCTGCGAGTAACAAGGTATTTAAGAAACATTTTACTCTTTTACTAACAATATTGTTGCCTCTGTTTCTTATTTAACTTGTGGCTCGCAGGATAACAAAGATGGTGATAGATCTCCCAAGAGGCATCGCCATTCTAAGCCTGTTGCACCTCCTGTTTCCTTTCCTGGATTCAAACTCATTACTCCTCCTGTTGTGCTTTCGCAAAGCAATTTATCTCTTCTAGCGATTACTTCACAAGATGAACCAATTCCTTCTCCTCAAGACAATCCACCTTCTCCTGCGATATCCTCGCAGGACAAATCAATTCCTGAGTTTTCTGTCAATGAAATTCTTCAAAATGTACCCCTCTCAACTTTTATTCTTAATACTTCTGTCTCGCCTCCACCCGTTAATCAGGTTTCTTCAACTGGCATTCTTATGACCAAGAATGATTCAACTCTTCCCTCCTCCTCCTCGGAGTCTATCCCTCTTACCAAAGAAAATTTAGAAGGGATAGATGTAGCTTTTAAAGTTTTATCAGACATTATGAATGATGTCAAGAAAACCTCCACTGATCCTATCAAGTCCAGCGTTTTTGAATCCTTGAATAAATATTTTGGCTCTGACACAGTGTCGCGAACATCTTTGGAACAAGAAGTTAAAATGTTAAAGAATAACCTTCTCAACATTACACTGGATCGCGATAATCTTCGCAAGAAGAATGAAGACTTAAAAGGTACATTTTTGCCTCTACATTTTTTTTTTTTTTTTTTTTAAGACTCAAGTCCTTGTTCACCCTTCAAGCTTTAAATCAGAAACGAAAAATGGAGATATATCAATTGGAGTCTACTGTTGAAGAAGTTCGAGTTGATAAAGATGCTTGGATGGAGCAATATAACCAATTAGATAATCTTCATACATATGCTGTTGACCAAATAGATAATCTTTCTAAAGAAAACGCTGATTTAGCTCAGAAACACGACTTGTTAAGTAATGACTTATCTCGCCTCTCGTACTCTTTGTCTAAAGCTAATCTAAAGTTGGAAACTTTATCAGATGAGAATGGAACTCTTTCTCAAGAGAAGCGAGCTCTATTAAACAAGGTGTCAGGTTACTCGCAGCAGTATGATATTTGTCAAAAATTGTGTAAAGAGCAAGAACAATCTCTTCGCTCGCTAAGAAATAATCTTGAAGAAGTTACTACCGAGAAAGATAAACTTATTCAAGGTAGAATAACCTTAAGTGTAAAAGCAAACCAACTCAAGGATCAATGTTCCCAATTGGAGAAATCCAATTCTTCCCTTGCAAAAGAAAATGCCACACTTATTTCTAACGAAAAAAATTTGCGAGCTCGTCTGAAAGGATTAGTTGGAGATAATTTTGACATCGCCATGGATCAACTGGAGAATAGTTGTTCGGCTTTAACCCAAAGATCTTATCTCGCAAAAGGAAGGTAGTCATAAAAGTTGACTGCCTTGTCTATTCTTCTTTATCGGGGCTTCATAGTTTTTGTTTGTTAATATATTTTTGTTTTTATTCTTTGTTTCGCGAGTCCGAGAAAATCTTCACTCCTCCTTATCGCTTTGAAATCCGACCACTCAAAAATTCGCAAGGAGAATAAAATGCTTGTTACTTCCCTTATGCATTCTCGACGACGGAGCGAGAAAGAAGATTCAATTATATGTGCGATTACAAAGATATAGAGAGTAAAAATCAGCAGAAAGCGCTCCTTCGTCAACTTCATCTTAAAGCTGAAGTTCTTGTGAATGGTGTTTTGCTATCTAAATCTCTTGATCCTGTATCTGTTGCACCTCTGGAAGTAAGTGATGATGAAGTTCCTAACTCCCCTGATAGTGATTATGATTATGAAAGCTGCGAGGACGTCGCTAATGATGAAATTTTCCAGAAGAATCCGAATGAAGGAATTTCTATTGAGAATCGTCCAACTGGCGAAGGTGAAGCTGATAAGATTGTTGAAGAACGTTTACCATCTCCTGTTGTTGAGAAAAGTGATGTAGAGATTTGAATCACTTCTGTAATTTTTCATCTTTCAACTTCTTTATCTGGATAACTTCTTTAATTTCTGTTGAAGTATTCCTTTTGATTGGAAAGACAAAATCCTTTGATGAATATTTCCATTATTTTCTCTTTATATCTTATCTCGCAATTCTAATCTCGCAAGCATGTTCGCTTACCTTTAGTTATGTTGAAATGTATCATGGCGAAAAGATCGCAAGAAATCTATTGATCTTGTCTTATCATTGCTTGTGTGGTCTTATTTTGCCTTCCTAATTAAAGGTCTTATTTCGCCACCCCTCATTGCGACAAGATCGCAGGACGTCTTTACATTTTCAAGCAATGACCCATTGACCTTGTCTTATCATTTCTTAAGTATTTTTGCCTCTGCAGGATATTTTATTTGCGACAATATGACAGACTTAAATATTCTTGCGAATATAAAACCCCATGACATTGCCGTCTTTGCGACGAGATCGCAGGACGTCTTTACACTTTCATGTAAAAACCCATTGATCTCGTCTTACCTTTGCGTTAGTATTATTGCCTCTACAGGATCATCGCACAAATATGACAAGCCTAAATTTTCTTGCGAAAATAAAGCCTCGTGACATTTGCGTCTTTTGACACTTATCAGCTCCCTAATGGAGGGTGCCGCCCTTATCTTCTCCCTGGTTGCCCCTTCAAGGAGGCGTACATCGGCCATACAAGACTAGCTCCTCCCATCCGGTCTTAACAACAACCAGTTTTTTTTCGCAGCCTTTTATCCCTTATACCTATATGGTTTATGGTTACGAGACTGCACCCTAAGTGGAGTTTTCTTCGGGCCGAGTGCAAGATATATACCAAGACTTTCCAAGAATGGCCGAGACACTTCAAATGCCCCATGCACTCTTGGCTCAACCGTGTACCCCGGCGCCTTGAGCATACACTGACTCCTTGGAAGAGACCCTCGGGCGTCCAACCAGGGTATAACCATATATATATAGCTGGAAATCCAAGGTATCTCTCCCGGATAGGCTTTCATGGGCCCCAAATCTCCATGACTCAGGTTCCAGGAGCGGTGTAACCTTTTCCCCGAGCCATGTCAAGAGATACCCCCTTATATGACGCACTTTAGGTCTTACATTTGCCTCTTGCGAAATATCATTCGCGAACTAAGGTGTACGCATATAAAGGTTCGTCCCATTCACTCGCTCATTCATTTTTGTTAATTCATTCAATCATTCATTTTGTTTGCGAAGCTATCGCGCAATCTTACATTGTTTAATCATTTTTGTTTTTCAATTCTTCAATCAAATTGTCATACATTTTTGATGGCGAGATCTTCGCATATTTCTTCTTCAATTATTTTTTGTTCCTCTTACCCTTAACAAACTTTTGTTACTGCCTTTAATGATTACTCACTTCTTATACTTTTTACTCCTGCTGCTCTCTACTTCTTCACCATTCAAATCTCTTAATGATTCCTTTCCATCATAATTTTCAACTGTTTCCATGCATCTGTTTCGCAATGTATCTTCTCCTCTTACATCAATCTCTTAAAAAAAAAATTTAGCTTTCGCTCCAACTTCTATTACGAACGTTTCTTTCCCCTTTGATGGTGGTGGCGGCAATGGTTGAACTTTCTCTTCACTTTTTAGAAAGTGATTCAGCTTTCCTTGATCAATCATTCTAAGGATGATTCTTTTTATGTTTCTGCAGTCATTTGTCAGATGTCCATGAAAACGGTGGTAAGAGCAGAATTCGTGACTTCTATCACCTGGTGGTGGTTCATTCCCCATGTTCCATGGTGCAGGTATGTTTTCCATCAAGAGTATAGCTTCCCATATCTTTTCCACACTAGTATTCAGTGGTGGCATCTTGATTTCTTCCCATACTACTCTATGACGTCGCTGCCCTCCATGATAATTCTGTTTTTGACTTCCATAGGTTTCTTGCGGGTGATCAAGTCTCTGAATTTTGTTATTGCCGCCACGGTTGTAGTAGTTTCTTTCTCTTTCAAACTCTTCTTGATCTCGGCTTCCCATGGCTACTAACTTTGGCTGTCCATCATCTATCACTCTTTCTTGTTGCCCTTGTGAGGTACTCGCCATTGTGTGTATTAATTTGGGTAACAAACTTGCATTCGCAGCATTTGAACTTGTATTCGCAACCGGGTACGACTCCACCTCATTTTGCCTTTCTTCCAAAGCAATATATTCCTCTTGCAGTTCTCTCAACTCAGTCATCGTGATTGTATTCTTGACTCTGAAAATTTGAATATATAACAAGTTGGTTGCGAACATAGCATTTATGAAAGATAGAATGAGATATCTTTCATCCACCCTTCCATCCATTTCGCTGCACATCGTCTTCCATCTTACAACTAGATGCCTCAAACTTTCGCCAACTCTTTGTTTCAGCCCGAATACATCCTCAATACCTGGTCGCGAGGAATTGTTACTTATATATGCCCCTAAAAATATAGCTTGTAAATGGTTGAATGACGTGATTGTATTTCTTGGTAAACCCTCGAACCATTTCAATGCTTCTCCTGTTAAACTTGACGCAAAATATTTGCACAGTATAGCATCATGGTTTTCCCACTGTAACATACATCTCACATAAGCCTTGATGTGTTGTATTGCACAAGTTGTTCCATCAAAAATGCTGGTTAATGCTGGTAAGTTGCACTTTGGGGGTATTCCTCCTAACTGCACCTCTAGTGTAAAGGGATTCTTCGCAGCTTCTTCAATTGCCTCATCTAATTGTCTTCTTCCTCCTCCTCTTCTATTGTTCATCATTCCTCTCATTTCTGCCAACTCTTTTAAGATTTGTTCATTTACATCAGGATTCAAATTTATTGGTATTTTTAGCTCTGCCTCTCTCCTTCCGCGTTCATGTCTATCTTGATTTTCTTGTTCAGCATTTTCTTCTCTTCTTTCTCTGCGACCTTCTCCTCCATCTCGTTCATGGATTCGCACACCATTGTATCTATCATTTTCTCTTCTTGGTTGTCTATCAGTTCTCCTTTGTATTCTTTCATACTCTTCATTGATATTTCCATTGTTGCAATTTTGCTCGCGTCTTCTTTCTCGATTGTCATGATTATTCTGCCGAATTGCTTCCTCCAATTCTCGTTCTTCCATTTCTACTCTCAATATTTCCCTTTCGCAAGATAGACGCGCTTGTTCAATATAATGCTTTTTGATGTCATCTTCAATCTCCTTTTGTTTCCTCTGTGTTTCTCTCTCATGCAAGATTCTTCTTCCTCCTTCCCGATTTTCTTCATCAATTGGATTATTCTCGTTGCCTATTTCCTTGATTTCCATTATTTTGGTCATTCTGTAAAATCTCTGGACGTGGAATACACACCACTTCCCTTCTTTCGCAGTATCCTTCACCGAGATTTAGCTCTCTTTCTAAATTTTCTTCATTAACATTTTCTACAGGTAACATTCTCCTCCTATCATCTCTAACCGATCCTGGTCTTGATCTGGTATTACTTCTCGACCTCCTATTCTCACAACCTCATATTTTCCATTCTTAACTCATGGTTTTGCCTTGTTAAATCTGCGCGTTCTTCCGCTTCTAATCGTCTTTCTTCATGTATTGTTTGTCTCAACGTTTCTAATGCTACGATTTCTTCATTTCTATGAACTGTTTCTCCCATTTCTTCTCGATTTCTCTCCTCTTGTCCATTATTTACCAATTGTTGCACTACTTCTCTTTCTTCCACAGAATCTGATCTCCATGTATGCACGCTCACCCTATCATAATCTATTACTCTATTCGGTGCCGGTTGAATTGGTGGTTGAATTTGACCTTCTTCTCTATCTCTTGCATTTATTCTTGATGGTTCACCTACTTCATTTCTCCTTTCTCCAGCTAATCTCCCGCTTCTCCTCACAATTGTTGGTTGTTCTGACGCATTCCTTCTTCTAGCCATTTCTCAATTTTAGTAAATTGTTGAAAATTATTCAAATTTTCTTTCTCGTTACTCCTGATTCTTTCGATTCACAAGGTTGATCTTCTTCTCAGTCCCTGTTTCTAGCGCATATGTAGTTGCAGGAAATCCCACACTACACCCCTCACTAGATTTTACTCAACTAATCCATTTGAATATGAATTGTTATAGATTTTATTGATTATTTTCTTGAAATGTTTACAAAGAAAGATAGATCAGAGTTAAAGAAATTACAATCACTCTAAATTTTCTCTCTCCTAATGACTTGCTTAACAATTCAAAAAGACCTCTCCCACAACAGACTTACTCGACCCTTTATATAGGGTATTACATAGTGGATGACAGCTAAGTTGTCCTTTATTTTCGGGAATCCTTCGCGAAGTATCGCGAGTGTATAAGTGTTTGTCCTCGCGACACTCCTAAATCTCGCCAAGTCTTCACACTTTTCTCATGTCCTGGCTGTCGTCATCTGATGCGTCATTTAAATTACTTCCCTGCAACGCCTTCGCAATACCATCATTTATTACTCTCGCGAAGTATTGATGTCGCGATATTCTGATCCTACAGCTCTTATGTTGAGCATGGCCAATTGAATTAATCATTTTTGTGGCTAATTCAATTATGATTTTTAGATACAAATTCATGATTCTAAGGTGATTTGATTATGTCCAAAGAAAATCCTTCTTTTCTCGTAAAAGTAAGGTCGCCCATGTTGTTCTTTCGGGAACCATATTATGGGGGAGAGTTCTTTTTGAACTTGTGCTTAATTGCCAAATCTTTGTGGGGAGTGCGGCTGTGGAATATTGTAGGGGTTATCTTGTATCTTTATAAACTCCTTGGTGAATGCATTTAGCTTTGGCTATATGATTGCATCTAAATAAGTTGGTATGTTATTCTCTTTTGGTCATGAAGTATCTCTATGAAAATTCATGAGGATCCCACTAGTTTTCGTACCTTTGCCAATTTATATTGACAAAAAGGGGGAGAATTAATGTGCAATTTCCTAATACTACGTTAGATGGGATTGCAATTATAATACGAGATCATGCAGGAAGATTCGTGGACCCCATGTGACTCATTCAACAAGCCAGAACTATAAACAAGCTGAAGCGTGAGGATTCTTACATGTTATGCATTGGGCGAATCAACTTCATTACAAGTAGTTAATCTAATGACAACTTGCATTTAGTGAATCTTCTACACCAACCACAAATAACTCATCATAGACAGGATGAATGTATGATTAGTAGGTGTGTATGTTTAATGGAAAAAAATTTCTCAATGGTCGTGTGTATATGTTAATAGAGTTTGTAATAGGATGGCAGATAAAATGGCTAAACATGTAAGAATAAATAATCTAACCAGAGTAAGGTGGTCAGTGTCCCTCAGAATTTAATTTATCATGATCAATAAATTTAGTTTTTGTCAAAAGAAAAAAAGGGGACTTTCCTACTCCGTTTCAAAAAGATATGCTTGTTTTATATAAATTACACATGAAACAAACCTATCATTTTAAAACGGAGTAAACAAGCCTATCTTCAAAAACTCAATCCGGCAAATTGGATCTATTCCCCAAGTAGATATCTGGCCCCATCATTGGATTACTTGGGCTGGAGGAGTCACTTCATCCTATTACAGAAGCCCAAAATAGAGGTTACATCAACTAGATTCAGTTCACCAACTTTTAAATATTCTTTTCTTCTAAAAACCAATTTCTTGATCATGTCCATGGGAATTGGAATGAGCAACCAATTTCTTGATCATGTCCATGGGAATCAGAATGAGCATCTGCGGGATTCGTCATTTGATAAAGACTCCAAATCTAAAATCAAATGCATTATTTTAAGGCAAGGAAATGGTCAACCGAGATGGGCGCTAATCCTTTGGGAAATTTCTCAACAAATTCCATCTACAAAAAGTTGTGGACCCATTAAGCAATCAACTGAGCTCCCCCGGAGTTCTGGAAACATTTGCATGTTGCATGTTAACATCTGCAACCTCTATTAGTGTTGCGAGGAATTAATAGAGGTGTAAAACAGGCCGATCCGGCCTGGCCTGCTTCTTGTCGGCCTAGCCTGGCCTGCCTCAGCCTGCTCATTAAACTGGCCAGGCCTGCTATGAATTCTATTAAGCCCAGCCTGAGCCTGTTTTTTATTGGGCCAGGCCGGACCAAGACCAGGCTAGCCTGGATTAATATATCATAGTTATAAAAAGGTATGAGGTTTGTGTCCATGATAGCTAGGGCTATCAGACGGACATCATTTAATGGGGACCCTGATCCGAAGGTCGGGAAGCTACGGATGGAGTAGTCATTGGATGGCTGGGAACTGCGGGTAATTCTGGATCTGGAGCCTATAATCGTCTTTTCTCTTATCTTCTATCTGTCTCATAAAACAGATTTTTCTTTTTGCGATTCTTCTCCTCTCCAAAGTCATTCACTAGACGAAGAAACACAATCATCTGTCATGTTTTAAAATTTCAACCCTAATTTTCCCCCTTCTATCTCGGTGTTAAATTTATATTCTGAAGAAAACAATTGCAAATTTGTTTGTTACAAAACGAATTTCAACCCTAGATTTGGTTTGTTTCTTATCTATTTGTTCTCTTAGAACTCTAACCCATGATGGATTTTTTCAATTAGACAGGTTAGGAAATTTCGGGTATTCCTCTCCTTTCAATTAGACAGGTCAGGAAATTTCTGGTATTCCTCTCCAATTTTTCCATCTCCGTAAGCCAAGTAGTAGAGCTGCAGACAGTGGTTTTCTATTCCACATATTCAATTCTTCTTTGGTTCTTCACATATTCTCAACGAACCACGACATCACCTTCACATACTTGAGAAAGTTCTTGCAACATCTTCATCTTATTTTTTGTTGACTTCAGTTGAACATGAAGGTATTTGCTAGATAAGAAGAGATTTCGGTAACATTAATTGATTTTTTTTTGACGATTTTAGAAATTGAAACCTAGGATTTCATATATTTGTGAGTATTTGGGGGATTGTTGTGTTAACTTGCTAAGAAATTCTAATTTAAGGAGTTCTTAATGATTTACTCTTTTATATGGGTTAAATTTTTTTGTTTCTGCAATTTTGTTAACGAGTTTTTGCAATTTTTGGGTATTTGAATTCTGTTTTTATAGATTGATTAACATACTGGGGACGATTGCATTCAATATGTAGAACTGATGATGTTCTCTTTCTTTTGATATACATTGACAGGTCTGCTCGCGTTACCTCTGAACTTGCGAAGTAATTCCAAAGCTTGCAAAATATGGTGCAGGCTACTATGGATGTCGCAAATACAGTAAGTAATGTTAATTTACATAGATCCAAACGTCAACTATGACAGAAAGTGACGGATAAAATATTTCTCATAGGGTAGCTTTGTTTGTGTATGTGTAACTATGTGGCTGATCAAGTTTTGGGTGTGATGAGATATGTTAGTGGTAATTCAAATTTACAATTTGAATGAAACTTCATTGTCACTTTATACGTTAACCCTCAAATCACTGTCAGAGAAGAAACCTACATTAGCATAACCAACTTAGTATAATGATAAACATCAGTGGATGCACCACCTAATCATTCAGTTGAACATTTAGAGCCGTGCGATGTTTGACAAAATTCCTTAAATAATTTGTACTTTCTGCTTGACAGGTTACAGCTGCTATCCCGCATAGTAATTGCTTTATTATAAAGGTACTCATTCAATTTTGAAGACTAAGAAGAAGAAGAGATATAAAGGTACAACTTTGCAGTATTTATTTGGCTTTGGGCACGGTTTAGTTGCTTGGCTTCAGTCTACTCCAGATATGACTTAGTACTACTCTAAGCATACTGTTTGGTATACTAAATAGTTTCGTAAAGTTCAAGTTGGAGTCTGTTTTCAGTTGTCTTTTCTTTTTACCGAGATGTAAGTTTTCTAAGAAGGTTACAGGATAAGAGGTCCTCCACCTGCTTTTTTCTTTGTTGTTTAGCCTCTATTTCCTTTTTTTGATCCTAATGTTGTTTTGTATATAGGTGTTGGTCTAAATCACAACCAAGATTATATCCTTTAGAAGCGGTTTAATTGAATTTTGGGAATTATAACCTGCTGTATGAAGCGTATCTATAAATTACTAGCCAGTAGCATTAATTGAGACTCACAGAAAAAAAAAATCTTGAAGAGATTGAGAAGATATATAGAAGCGCAGTGAGTAACTCATCTGTCATTTATTGTATAGAGTGGGATAATGGTAGTACCAGTTTGTGCATTCAGTTAGTAGTGTATTAATTGTCTGACTATAATACGATATGTTGATTGATTTTTCTGCAGTGTGCCATTTCGAGGTAATTTTTTGCGCATCTGGCGGCATGTCGTAGAGTCCTCTGAATTGACTCACACTCTGACGTTGGATTTCACTCTGATCATTGATAGGTCTTGCGATACTTGGCGAAAATACTTTTTTTTTTTTTTTATAATCTATCACTTTTATATAGGTAGTTGATGAATAGAAGGTTGGTGCTAAGGTGGCATTGGAGTGGAATCCAATGTATTATCTTTAACACGATTTCATTAAATGTTACATTGGTATTCTATCTGCTGTTGGTAAGAGCACCAATTAAGACAACCTAAGTACATACAATGAATTTCATTTACTTACGAGTGATGACAATGACACTTGAGATTTTGCTGTTATGGCCTTTGGCTTCATTTACTATATCAATGTTGGGGTTTATTTTCCTGACATAAAATTTTGATTTGATTTGGTGTTCTTTAGTGAAATAGAAGGAATAACGGTGTGCATTTATGAGCAAGTCAATTAGAAAAGGAAATAGCTTTAAAAACATTATAGATAGTTCTATTTTTATATTTCCCCTGTCTTTGTGGGAAAGTGCGCTTGCTCTCTTACGTATCTTTGTAAGGGTTAGGTTTTTATTAGTATCCTACAGATGTTCATAGTTCAGATCTATTATGAGTGTGATTTTCTTTAGAAACGAATTAGAAACGGGAATAGCTTTAAGAACATTACAAATAGTTCTACTTTTATAATTCCACTGTCTCTGTGGGAAAGCGCTTGCTCTCTTACATATCTTTGTAAGGGTTAGGTTTTTATTATTATCCTACAGATGTTCATATTTCAGATATATTATGAGTGTGAATTTTTAATTTATTTGTCAATTTGCTACATCTGTAGGATAGTTGCGAAGAATTTGTGAAGTAACGAAGGTGGACATCATGGATCACCCACCAGCTTTTATACCTGCACTTAGTCATTCCTTTGTTTTTCCTTAGGGATCTCGATCCTAAGTATTCCAACTCACAAGTAGATTAATTGATTCAAGTCTTTCTGTTCATCCACTGTAAAGAGATGTTATTAGGCTTTTGAAAATTAAGTTTATTTAATTGCAGAAAACTAGGATACACAAGATGGAAGACATGCTCTTTCCTGAGTTTCGCAGATCATTGGAGCATGAAGTACAACAAATAATAAAAGGTATAATTAATCATCAGTTAAAGTATTTAGGTTTTCATACATTGATTTGTAAATCTTTATGGTGGAAATGCTGCAAAGAAGTCTTTGCTTGAACTGGCTTCAACCTAGATAGTTGTATAACATTGTACATGATCAGAAGCAAGTCAAATATATAGATATATAACACCACTTGGCGGTAGTTGTAGGTATGGTCGAATTCAAGCGTTAGCTTATCTTTATATATAATGTATCTTTGTAATTGTTGATAATACTATTTTTTTACAGGATAATTAAGTCTGAGATTGTAGGTTGATATTCTTTGAATGTTTTGCAGTTTCAGCTCGATACAGAAAGAAGTTCCAGTGAGGTTTTGACTTTCTTGGCTCGATCTCACATGCCCAGACTCCGCAAGACTATTTTATCACTAGATTTTGGAGTTTTAAATTGCTATCCAATTTGTGCAATTGGTCAATATCTTACAAGAACCTTCTTCCCCTTGGGGTAAAAAGGTTTCTATAGACAAGGAGAAGAAGGTTCTTATAGGCTACTAGCCAATTGCATCATACGGGAACCACGATCGAAAATAATGTCAGGGTGGCATGGATCATAGCTGTATTTTGTACAATGTGCTTTTTCTCAGGGAATAACTTATGAGCATTGTATTCCTGTTGGGGATATAGGTCTTTTTGTAGGCTAGGAAAAGTGGATTTTACATTGCATCAACTGAGATTTTTGGAAGTTGTTTTTTGGGGAAAACGAGTGAATACAAGGCAACAAAGAGTACACTTATGGTTGTATATTTTCCTAGATCCCGTGCAATTATATATGCTATTTGTGTCATGCTTATCAACAACCAGAAGATGTATTTTCTTTCATCTTTTTTTTTTTTTTTTTTTTTTTGCAGGTGATTATTTCACATGTATTTACTTGCCCTTGCTTGAGTTAGCATATGTAGTAGGATTTACAACTTCTCTATTGTTTTCTTTCATCTGTTAGCTTCATTAAACATATCAATTTGTATTATCCTAAACCTGCAGATCTTAAGAAGTGGAAGGCATAATCTAACAAATAATGGTTTAAGAGAGGGAAGTCAACCATTTGCTACCAAGTCTATCACTGTCGGATTAATGCAGTGTATCTTAAATATGGTTAGCCTTCTCTTGAACTTTGATTTATGTGGTTAGTACTTTTTCATGATTTACGTGGTCTATGTTAGTTTGTATTTGACTATATATAATAGATTTATTGCGTCTTTTTGGCAGAAATTTGCCACTTCCACATTCAGGGCCATTTGAGTGCCGGTATTATTTGCTTTATATACTCATGAAGACTCATGTTAGCCTCCTATTTGAAGCAAACTTATACCAGCCCTTTGGTGAGTTTGCAAGGTTAAATATCGTTGGTGTTTGGATGGCTTCTGTTCGGGTTTGCCCGTTTTGGGTCAAGGTACATTTTGTGGTGTCGTGGAATTCAAGTAGAGTTTGGGAGGATCAAGGTTTTGAAGAGGCATTGTGGGAAGTTTATTAATTGGTGATAGTTGGAGAGCTTTTTTGATGAGAATGATAGGTCAACACTAGATACCCAATCCATGGGTGTTAAATAATGGTTCGTGGTCTCTACCATTTTGTTTCAATTGGGAGAGCATATTAGTAATAAAAAAGTAATCTAAGGAATATGTTTAAGTATTTTAGGTACATGTTCACTTCTCAGTTCATTTTTTTTCTTCTAATAATTTTCCCGGGTCTATAATTTCTTGATTATCTTTTGCATCGATAGATTTAACTTTATTTTCTTAGGTTATTGGTGAAATTTATTTCTTCTCTATCACTTTTTCCTATCCGTGCAAGTTGATCAATATTGTAAGAAAGGAGAAAGATTCAAGATCAGGGGCTAATTCTGCACTTATGTCAATCCACCTGTTTATAAGAGGGATTTATATGGTTCTTCCCTTGGTTTGTTCCTATTAGAATGCATACTTTACATAAGAGTTGAAAGTTGTCTCTCATGACATGGTATTGATTGAATACCAATTTCTTATGCTAACATTATGTATTTTTTGTACCGAATAGGTTGTCGTAAATGGGTTATAACCCAGTTAGCTGGCTTCAATATTAACAAATGTTGCTAGCGCCCTTTTTTTACTGTTTGGACATTTTACCACTTTTGTTCTCCTACTAATCCTTGAAGAATATATGATCATTACGATATTTTTGCAAAGCTACTGATCTACCCACTTACCATGAACTCCTGCAACATCTTTATAGTCTAGCCTTTCACGTCTTCTCTAATAACTTTTTTTTTGGAAAAATGGGTAATCACTCGCAGAACCACCATCACCAGAACACCTTCCCTTCTCCATGTCCCTCCGTTTTTTCTATTCGTGGTGATCGCACCTCCACCACCACCTCTCTTAGTTTCCTACCACCACGACCAGAACCATCATCACCATATCCCTCATTGTTCATCTCTACTTTAAATTAACTTCACATGGTCAAGCAAGAGAAGTTCTGCTCTCCCTATTCAAATCTCAGTGGCTACTGCTGAAATTCCAAAGACGCTCCATCAGTACACAAACTTCCATGTCCAGGAGATCAATGTCAACACACCCTCGACATGATCTTGAAATAGATAGACATCAGAGTATTAGTGAAATGTGATTAATCACTAGAGTAGAGAATGAATGAGGTACGACTTTAAGTATGAAATCTTTTAATGGTTCAAAATCTGTTACAAGGAAAAATACAATCAATGGCGTACCATATTTTTAAAATTTCCAAAACCAGTAACTTGGGTTTCATTCAATATGGTAATGCTTGAAGGTGCAAAAGCTACAGTAGAAAGTGTTGATCATTGAGAATTGGAGCAATTGCTATATAAGCTATGCAGTAAGCATAAGTGATGTCATAGTTTTCTTTGATTTTCTTGATTCCACTATGTATAAGATGAATAAAGTTTCATTCTCATGTATTTTATTAAGATGGGCATGAAATGAATGGAGTGTTGTCTTAAGTACAATAACATTGCCGATGTCGATAAGATCTATGAGCAAACATAGGACATGAAATAAATTCAAGAAGCACAACGAACTCATCTTGGCTCAGATTATGACTTTGACGAGGTAATGTGATTTTGCCACTGATATGGGCTTCATGCTTCATGCATCAGTAGTACTTCCTGTTAGCATATTTAAAGCTCTGAACTTGGAGAACCAGTTGGTTAATGTGTATAAATGTGTAAGTTGGGTACATAAGTTGTACAATGTGTAAGTTGGAATTTTAGACTAAGACAGTATAAGATTATCTCCAAGAACTTATGGATATGAAAAATGTGTTGATGCTGACGTAAATATGAACAGTGCTTTCAGGGGGATTAGTTGGAAGCATTAAGACATCGGGAGAATGAATCAGTTTAACTTCACTGACTCGATCCCTTGGTGGATATATCCTAGATTCGACCTTGCTAGAGCAAGTTGGCAATTGCTGCATGTCATAGAAAGTTGGCAATTATTGAAACTGTAATCGGCAGGTTTATTCAAGTTTCAGTTCTAAATACCAACAAATAGATTGCAAAGATGATTTTCAGTTTTTAGATTTCTTCTTATTTATGGAAAATTTGGCGGATTCAGATGTATTGTTGGTGACAAAAAATGCATTTTTACATTCGTATAGACCATATAGTTTTTTTTTTTCAAAAGTTAAAGTTGTTGATTTAAATGTCTCGGTGTATGGATTGGTTGTTTTTTTGACTTTTACTTTTTTATTACAACAGCTTCAATACTGTACTACTCCATCCGTTCCTAAATAATAGGCTGGTTTCTATAAATATATGTTTCAAAAAAATAGGTTGGTTTCCTAATTGGGAAAGTCAAATGTTACTTTAGTATTCTGGGACCACTTTTCTCTTAACTTCTTTTGATGACAAGTGTCATGTGGACCATTTCACTTTACTTCTTTTGCTGACAAGTGTTATGGGGACCATTTCACTTCACTTATTTTATTGACAAGTGTCATGAGGACCACTTTCAATGATTAGTTCTCTTAATTTCCTTAATTTTCTCTAAAAAAAAACCAGCATATTAATTAGGAACTGAGGGAGTATTTTTGTTGAGAGGTGGCATGTTTATGGAGATTTATTGCAGCCCAAGCTTGGAATGTGTGAGAGTTCACATTGTGTGTCGGTTAACATTGAAACAACTTTTTCAGGAGTTTGACAGCGAAAGATCGAAGATCGAATAACCAGTTGGTTGCTATAACCATTCCGATCATGTAAACTCTTCAGATTAATTAGGATTGAAAATCTAAAATCCAAGGATCCTGCTTTTACTTGATTATTTTTTAAAACATGTAAAGTGCACAATAGATGCAAATTTGAGTTAAAATACGTATTTCGTCGTCTGTTTATTATTCCCATAATCGCAAATGCAACTGCAACGTTTGCACCGTCAATGGTATTTTCAAAATCAAGCTCCGAAGAATGTCAGAGGACAGAGAGGGTTTGCATGCTCATTTCTCTTTTAAGCTGTGAGCTAGAACTAGAATTATACATTGACGAAGATTGGGATGATCTAAAATTTAACCCACTTCGGTATTAAGATTGATATTTATAGGTACAACCCTATATTAAGTCGATGAGCTCGATAATGTATAAAAACAAGGGAACAACAAAGGACGACTGTTTCATTTTAGTTTTCAAAAATTCTAAACAGACCGCCCCCACTAAACTCCTCCTAAACCGCTCAGACTCATCTAATGGAACTAGCTTACCCTTCCCTTGATTGGTCAAGGAACAAAGAAGTTGAAAATAAAAACATGGCTTATAACATCTGTTAGTTCAGGTTTATTAGTCATTTTCGAGGATGCTATTATGGGGAAAAAATTGAGCTGTTAAGTCAATGATCCATTTTTCACCATCGTGATGAAGATTTTGAGATGTAAGTTTCAAGAAAGACGAATGCTATCCCACAAGACTTTGCGGGATGGTTTCCGACTTCTTTACCGTTGGATGATCAAATCAACGGTTAGATTCACATTCAGAAAAGGACCCATCACTTTCAAGAAAGGACCTACCACTTTTAGGGAAGGACCCACCACTTCCCCTAAAGGGTTCAAGGCTGTTAGATCTGGGTTTTAGCATGATCTAACAATAAAGAAGCCGCTTGAGCGGGATAGCTTCCCGCAAGGTCGTGCGGGATATCACTTCTCAGAAAGAAAACCCTCGACTGTAAATTAGTACGTGAGTGACTGAGTTCACACAACATTGAGCATAATCCATCAAAGGTTACGAATATAGAAAAAATCTCCATGGAACATCCACAAATAAATACAGTATTGTTGTTTCTAATAGAGGTGTTCATGGACTAATCCCCAAAGTATAAATAGTGAGCCTTTTTGGGGGAATGGTAGGTCCCGTCCGAATGTCATCAGACCCAGTAAAAATAATTATGTGAGGGAGCAGTTTTCACATGGTTTTTGAGGCGGTCTGTATATACTTTTTAACTAATTTATAGTTGCCAGCATGGATCCATCTGTTCTTTTGATTTCTCTATTTCGTTCTTGAAAAACAATGATTGGTTTTAAAACATATCCGGGATAAATATTGATGTAAATAAAATATTCATTAATTAAATACATTAGTTAAGATGTAGTATTTTTTAATGTATTGTTATAAAAAAATAAAGTATGTACGCTTAAAAATATATAAGGAGAGGTTGAGCCAGGGCCGTAAGGCCCCGGTGATACCTAGTCGCAACATAAAAACTTAAGAATGAATCTTCATTTGGGGACCATGGTTTTTTTGGGGACTGGTGTGTTCGGTTAGGAAATATTTTTTGCGACGTAATCGAACTTAGGTTCGGTTGAGAAATATTTTTTGCGACGTAAGCGAAATGTTTTTTGCAACTAAACCGAACTATTGTTCGGTTGGGAAATGTTTTTTGCAACTAACCGAACTTATGTTCGGTTGGAATGTTTTTTGCAACTAACCGAACTTATCAGTTCGGTTGGTAATTGTTTTTTGCAACTAACCGAACTTATGTTCGGTTGGGAAATGTTTTTGCAACTAACTGAACTTACGTTCTGTTGGGAAATGTTTTTTGAAACTAACCGAACTTATGTTCGGTTGGGAAAAGTTTTTTGCAACTAACCAAACTTATAACTAACTAAAAAACCATGGTCCCGAAGTTGGGACTAGATGCACCTTTGCTATGTTCGCAACCAACTGAGCGAACGTGATTTTGTGATCACATGATACAATAAGATATGGGATACATAGTCAAGTTTAATGTAATTATTATAATGGATACATTAATTATGTACCCCTAGTTTTGACATCCAACAAATATTCCCTTATTATTTAAAAACTTTATCCATTTAAAGATAGATTACTTAAATACCCTCATTCATGTGATATATTTTTGGGCTTTTCATAAAGTACCCCTACTTTTCACATTACACTAAAAAAGTGCCCCAGTTTTTTAGAAATTTGTTAAAGTACCCCATTTTATTCAAAAGATAAATTACATCCAGTTAAGTGCTAGGTGACAGTTATCTTTCCAATTAAAAGTCTTATTTACCCCTGAACTACATCTCCCTGCTGGGGAGGGTAAATGATCCGACGATCCTGAAAACGGTGTAACGATCCTGAACCAGGCTCGACGAACCTAAAAAAATATCGTAGAATGTCGATTTTTCTCCAACCAAAAATCTCAAAACACTTGAAATGATGAACCCTTTTTGGGAAATGATGTAACGAACCTGAAAGCGGTGCAACGATCCTGAACGGGACTCCACGATTTTTCTCCAACCAAAAATCTCAAAACACTTGAAATGATGAACCCTTTTTGGGAAATGATGTAACGAACCTGAAAGCGGTGCAACGATCCTGAACGGGACTCCACGAACCTGAAAAATGACGTAGAAAATCAATGTGGCAATGAGCAAGGGGCAAATATGTAAAGTAAATTAGTCTTAACACTAGATGGAAAAACTAACGTGAGGGTACTTCAACAAATTTCAAAAAAACGGGGGCTTTTTTTTTGGGGTTCCTGAGATAAGGGTAATTTATCAAAATTCTCTATATTTTTTTATTTCAAAATACAACAAATTTCTTTCTCTACCACTTCACCGCCGCCACCACTATTCCATCACCACTAGTACCACCACCACCACCAACATCCAACTACCATTCCACCACCACCGCTCACGACCACCACTACCAACCACCACTCCCACCACCGGGGCACTACCACTATCGCCGTCGCTGCCACCGCCGCCACAACCACCACCGTCGTCGCCGCCGCCACCACCATCACTGCCGCCGCCATCAGTCCACCATCGCCGGTGGTGTCAACAACGGAAGTTGATCCCTAAAAAAATTATAAAATAAAAAAACAATATGGTGTCAACAATCAAAGTTGATCCCCAAAACAAACATCAGAAAATAAGAAAAAAATAATAATATGGTGTCAACAACCGAAGTTGATCCCCAAAACAAAAATCAGAATTAAAAAAATGGTGTCAACAACCAAAGTTGACATCATAATACGGTGTCAACAACAGAAGTTGATCCCTAAAATAAAAATAAGAAAAAATAATATGCTATCAAAAACCGAAGTTGACCCCAAAACAAAAATCCAAATATAAGAAGAAGAAAAAATGGCGTCAACAACCGAAGTTAACATCATAATATGGTGTCAACAACCGAAGTTGATCCCAAAATCTGGTGTTAACAACCGAAGTTGACACCTAAATCTGGTGTCAACAACTAAAGTTGATCCCAGAATCTAGTGAACCTGACGTGAGTCGAACGCGCATCATCTGACACGGAGTCTGTCGTGCTACATTGCACCACATATTCAGCATACCATAATTCATTTACATGTCTTCCTACTCCTAGAGACATTGTGCGGGGAAATCAAAATGAAATGTGTGAAACAGTGCAGGTCATGAGGGGGCGAAAACAAATTCAATGAGTAAAGTTAAAAACAAGTGACATAGATTAGAAACATATCAAGCACACTAGATGATATAAGCTTTCTGAGGAAGTTAGTGTTATTGATTGCACAAAACATTTAATTTGTAGGAAATGATAAATACAAATCGGATGACATCAAACAAAAATGCAGAAAAGCTCAAACAAAAGGGATCTTACAACATCTTTAATTGAAAAAAATACTGGTGCAGGCTGGTAAGCATATGTATTACCATTATCCAGGACAATTTCATCCTTTCTGTCAAAGCTACTTGGGGTTCACCTTCAGCTGATCTTGTTCCTTTAATTTAATGTTGTAATACGGATTGTTGCCATCTAATGCGTGGCACGTGTCAAATGTATTTTTTTAAGGAAATACGTAATTTACTACCTCTTCTCAGATAAATTTAAACCATACCTGCCATTAGTATCCCAATGAGAGAAGACCGTCTCAGTGAGACGATTAATCGCACCAAGAACCATCGCATGACCAACAATTTCCATGCCACTGTAATACAAGGAAAAAGAATCATTAATTCTACCCTTGTCAGTAAGAGCAATATCATTATCAAGCCTATACAATGTCTTCACCAAGCACCCCACTACCAAAACTCATTTCAGCATACTGGCTATCATATATGCATTGAATATTATCACTATTATCTACGTTGCATTACAATGTTGTGTACGTGCTTGACAAATATGGCTGGAAATTAGGATCCTAGATAATAAGAGACATTAGTTTCTGAACAAGAACTAAAGAAAATCATAAAATAAGATACACATTTAATCACAAAATGTATACAGTAATGTACAGACATCCAACAAAAACCCATTTGCTTGCTTCAAATACAAAAACCTTATCACTACTCTCCAAAAAGTTCTAAATGAAACTCAGAAACCTTATTTAAAATTTCAAAATTACCTTGACCCTTTAGACACTATTCACAGAACATGGAACAAATGTTGTTGTACTTCCCAAATCAAGAACAAGAGCTAATTCTAACAATACCAACAACAATATCTCCATCACCAATTTATCTTTATCATTTCAATCTCACCGCCGCCACCACCATCACCCACCACTATCTCCATCTCCAATCTCATCATTCCAACCTTACCACAACCATTTTTCCAACATCTCCATTACCGATTCCATCATTCCAACAAAAACCTGCACAATCTCCATCATCAAATCCATCGTTCTAATTTTTTTCCATACCGATCATCCCCACCACAACCTTGAATCTAGAAGCAACTTTAGTTCCTGATGTTGCTGGTCAAAATTGGAAGAAGAAATCCACTTCAGTTGGTCAAGATAAAAGAAGAGAACAGTAACTAGATAACTAGATAACTGCGTTTCCACAGTGAAAGGCCGACCAAACGTGTCAATACTTAGTACGCTGGGTCTTTATTTTTTCTTCCACGTGGCAATGAGTATGCATGAGACACAGTTGTAGGATCAAATATTAAGGGCAATAAGGTAATTTGGGTAAGTAGTATGAGAAACCTAGTTAACTAATCCCCTCCATGTCCGCCTCTTTCTTTTATCAATTTTTCCTCTTATGTTCTGTGCTCATGTTTTGTTCCGCAACAAAAAAAAATTCAACTCGTTTAGTGCAAGTGGTTTTTAATTTGGGTATGCAAGATCCTAATGAGAGTTGGATAGGGAAGAAAATCGGTGGAAATATGGCCCAGTGAGTCGAACCAGAGAAGTATGTATTTGTAGAGTTCATCTTCTTTACAGTTTTCCTGCTGCTGCACTTTCACTTTCTGCAATTGCAGTTGAGAATTTTGTTCGAAATTGACTCGAATGAAAGAATCAATAATCTTAACAGAGAATCATTAGTATTTTTGAATTAAATTGAAGTAGGTTTTCATGTTATTAACTCTTCCTAATGGATTTTCAAAATTTGGAATTGAACTTTTTTTATTTTGAATGAACATGAAATAGAAATTGATCGAATCAGATCGATTTAGTGGCTATTTTCAGAAAGTTTGAACTTGTAATCTCTGTGTTTGAGTGCATTTGATTGAAATTTCTGATCAATTTTTTTGATTAGCTTAAATTTAATCTCAATTTTGTAAATACATTTTTAATTTCAATTTCTCTTGACAAAGTTTGTGTTTGACATCCTGCATTTTTTTGATCCTATAGAAGGCCTCCTTATCAGTCGGCCGATAAACAAGAAATCCACTTCAGTTGCTAATTTTTTTTCCATTAGCATCAACCCCATCGATATGTTGTATTGGTATATCTTCACCTCTTTTTTCCTATTTATTCAATCACCACCACCACCGCCACCAACACCACCATCATCAACTAATAGAATAGTGATTTAATATCCTCCTTCACTTCCACCGCCGTCACCACCATCATCAACTAATTATACGAACGAGATTTCGCATCGTCCTCGACCATCGCCGCCGCCGCCGGCATCAATACCAAATGTAACAGAAGTTTGTGAATCTAAACAAGAAAAATTATTTGAACAAATAAACTAATAGAGATTTTATGTCTTCCACCACCACTACCGTCATCATTATTAACTCCGGAAAAGAAGTGGAAAAAGACGGTGATGATGGAGGCAATGGCTGGAAGAGAAGGAGAGATACAAATTTCAGATCTGAAATTAAAACGATGGACTTTCCTTGGAAAACTTTTTATGTACAGGGGGTATTTGTGGGGTTATTAATAAAATCTATTTCTTCTGGAATTGGGACGGGTATAAATAAAGTTGGGAAGGTTATTTACGAAGGCCCGTCAAACACGAGGGTATTTATATAATTTCCAATTATTATTTGCTGAAAATAAATATATTTCTACGTGAGAAATTTTAGGAAACTAGAGAAAATTTAAGGGAGGAGAATAATATATTGATGTTTATGGAATGTATGAAAATAGATTGATATTTATATAGAAACTAAAATATAAAAATCCGTGATAGGAGGAATATTGGATTTTCCTAGTCCCACTAGATAGACGGAATTCTAATTCCAAGGTGCTTTTTGACATATATACCTTTATTTATGTTGTATGAGAAATTGTATTGAGAATAAGATAAGGGGTATAAACAAGAAAAAACATGAAAATTTATGAAAACCATGCATTTTCTTATTCTAAGAGATTTCATCTTCTCCGCCTCTATATTAGGGACTGAGGGAGGAGTAGTTAATATCTTAATGAAATCAATTTCAAACATTTTCTTTGATGAACATATTAAAAATGGGAGTTCCTTTATATACCCCTAGAAATACTAGTGATACCCCCATTGTTTAGTTAGGTTAGTTATAATTAGTTTGATATGAAAATCGCGATTTTGTTTGAAATTTTTGATTGTGACACCTCTCACTTATAAAAACGATTTCCTTTATTTTATATCCGTAAATAAAACAAAATTCCTTAATTAGGGCATTAATCACCCTTAAATCAATCAAAATTCCTTGATAAGATTTCAATTGCTTTCACGATGGCCTATTTGGTAACAAGTTTTTTGATTTCCTAAAAGCTTGAGCAAGTTTGGATGAAATTATGAAATACATTGTTGAGAGGATTATTAGAAAGCTCACTAGTATAATACTGGTTTCCGTCACGGCAGTATCATAAAACATTAAGCACATCAGATCATTAAAAGGTTAGGTTCTAGAGTTGTCTATTCATTACAAAAATATTGGTTCTCTGTTTGTATTATGGCTGATTGGGGGTTATCATAGATGGACATATCAAGTGTTGCAATCCCCATTTGATTGTTATTAACTTCAAACACGGGGTGGGTTTCTCAATAGTCAATACGATCCTTCCTTGGAATAACATCAACAACCTAAAAACTCAATACCATCCCTCACTCCAGAATAAAAGTAGCACTGGTGGAGCTTACCCTCTCTCTTATTGGTTGGTGAGTGTAACCTCGCGCTCTCATTGGCTAATTGAGAAACCATTCGTATTCGTCAGATGAAATTTTGTTAGATATGGTGCGTTGATCTAACAATGGGTGGTGTAGATTGGGTGGATTGCTGGGACACACGCGACGAACGGCCCTCATTATTTAGAAAAATTTGTATATTAATTCCGTGCATTTATTGTGAAAATATACATAAAATAAAGAAAACTACTATATTAATTTCGGACATTTATGATTAAAATAAAAAAAAATCAATTCAACGTATTTATGGAATAAAATAAAATAATTTATATTTTTGAATCTTTTATAATTTCATGTATTTATTATAAAAAATTCAAATAAAGAAAACTACTATATTAATTTCGGACATTTATGATTAAACAATAAAATCAATTCAAAATATTTATGGAATAAAGTAATATAATTTATATTTTTTGAATCTCTTATAATTTCATGTATTTATTATAAAAAATCCAGAAAATAATAAAAAATACTATATTAATTTCGTACATTTATGACTGAAATAAAAAAAAATCAAACTCAACATATTTATGGAATAAAATAATAAGTTTTAAATTTTCAAAATCTTTTGTAAGGAAAAAATATTGGTAAGCATAAATATTCGAATTATGATAAGATGAAAAAATATTTGAAATTATGTTAGAAAATAAGATCCTATATTCATTTTTAAAGAATTATTTTTCATGTTGCAAGTATTTAACTCATTTTGGAAGTTTTGGATCCTTTCTTATTTCTTCTTTTTAATTGTCTTCTGTAATCAAAATAAGCATAAATTATAACAAAATTATATAAATTTTAAGATATCCATTGATATTATTTTCAAAACCAAATATTTTTTCATAGTTTGGTGATTCCCTGTATAAGGCACTATAGCAAGAGCCTCATTGTTTACGTACTGCTTTTTGCTTCCCAACTGTTTGTTTTTCTTTTGTTCCTTGAATTAAGGTTTATGATGTCTCATCTATTTTCGTTATTTGTTTTGCAAGTATAATCAGTACTTCCAAAAGAAGTTGCCGCAAAGGGAGAGTTCTTGAACACTAATATTAAAGGTGAAGAAATTGATCTAATAGGCTTCTGTTGGTGTTTAGTATTTTGTTTGATTTTTTTGTTGATGTTTTTAGGATTTTGTTTGATTTGTTTGTTGATATTTAATTGGTGTTTAGGTTTTACGTCTGGACTGCATACCGGGTACCATGCTTAACAGTAGCTCCATATCCTTCACGTTGAGGTATAGCTTAGCAACAACTTTAAGAGCCTAATTTTAGAAAAATCTACAAAAAAAATAAATAATAAAACATCAGCATCATTGTTTGGTCCATTATATTTGTTTTATGGATGGTGCGATTGTATCATTTTTCTGGATAAATAATTTCAGGTACGGCTTCCGCAATAAGGTGGCGATGTAATTATTACTCCTATTTTCCCTCTTCAACTATGGATACTACTCTAACCGCCTTTGGTTATGACTATTAGAAGGTAAACATTTCACCTTGCTGCACCCGCTTACCTTACATTGATTATTCCAAAAATTTCGGTGTGCACCTGGAGAAAGGCTACGGTAACATGGCTACATTTTACGGCTGATTTTGATACACTTGCATCAAAATCTGATTTTACCAAAATCTTACTCTTTTTTTTTTTTTTTTTTTTTTTAGAGGGGTCAATGGGAAAATTGGGTTTCAAACAATAATTTATGCTATACCTTACAACCAGTAAGATAATATAAGGTTAAAATATCAATGTTTTTTTTTTATTACTGCTAATATCATGTGGTATAAAGTGATAGTAATTAATTAAAGGTAAGATTTGATATCTGACTCTAATTACTTAACTACTATTTTCAATTTTGAGGTTGAAAGAGCAGCTCTATAATCAGATTGGTAGAAGTATCTTCGTCATAAAAGGTGATAGCAGGATTTGGAGCACCCAAGCAATGTACAGGCATTTTCGAAATATCGAGGAGTCCATCGAGCCTATGCACATGATGGTTCTGTGTTAAATAGATGTTTATGGTAATTACCATACTTGATAGCTTAGCGTAGATAAAGACAGACCAAACTCTAATCAACTCTCCAATCTCTTTTTTAAGTTTTTGCAGAACAACACATAACAAAGTTATGTACAAGTTCCCATCAATTTCCTGGGTTTTTTTTTTCAAATTTTGTTTTGAAGGTTTAGAAGAAGGTGCAGCTTTTGACTGAATCGGATTAGTGTTTGTACATCTAATCTATGCTGCTTTTGGAGATGGTGATATTGGATGTATAACTACTAACCCTGTATGAATTGAGAAAAACCACGGATTCCGCATGTTGTCCATTATTACTTTGCTTGGCCGTTGGGTTACTTAAGCACATTCCGTTGGCTTTGTTAATATATTAATACATGATAGATGTACATCTTCCATTTGAGCTCATTTAAGAGATTTCATTTTGTTCCCATTGTCAGTTGTGGATGATTATTTAACGTTCACGGTGTTAGCACGCTTATTTGGTGCTTGACCACTTGCTTGAACTCTTCAAATTGGAGTGGTAGTTATGAGGCTTCATCTAATGCATCGTAGCCTTGAATATTTGTGAACAAGCTTCTCAAAGTCCGCGGTATTCCCAACCAAGACTATGGGGCTTTTTCATTTTGCAAATGCCCTTGCATGGTTTATGGTTTGTGTTATAAAAACACACCCATATGTTCTCTCTTGAACTGCGAATCATCTGAAAACAAAACCAGCAAATTCAATTCATGGAAGTTGGCTTCCAACCTTAGAAATTTTTAGGATCTGTTGCCATCCGGATAATCATCCATTTTAATATGATTTGACAATTTGTTATTATTTCAAAAGTGACATGTAAAACGCTACAGATTTTCTGCTTCAAAAATAAATAAAAAATATATAGACTTTCTTGGTAAAATATGATTTAATAGTGTGTATGGGTTTAGGGCACAATTATGCAGTGCTCATTTCTTAATTTGCTAATTTGTTATTCATATCCTTTGTGACTTTGTTTAGCCCAAAAATAGTAATTAAGTACAATTGTACATTCATATTTCATTAGTCCACATTGTGCTTTGCCATTGCTTGATTACGTCACGGTAAATCATTCCGAGACTTTTCAATAATTTTGTCGATCAAATTCTTAACATTTGTTTTTTTTTTTTTTTATTGTTCATTTAGCATCCCTTGACATGATCAATTATTGATAAAAAAAAAAAGACATGCTCATTTCTTAGAGTAAAGACTTCAAGTTGTAACAGGGGACTTACTTAGTGAGTAGGTTCATAGTGCAAATTAAGGACGTTCATTGGCGGATTAATTGTATAGTTTGGACGATACAAAGGTCGTGAAAAAATGTCGTTGAAAGACCTGAATCCTTTCAAACCCCTAACTTAAAATGATTTTATTAGAATCCTATTATTGGGCTGCACAAGGTTGACTTTTTTGGGGGATGCATAGGTCATGAAATAGTATTAGCCATAGCCGGTTATCCGGCTATTTTACATAATGACTAATTTGCCCCCGATTTGGTTACTGCTAATTACAGTGATTAACTAAATTAATTATTAGATTAAAATTTCGAAAATGAAAACTTTTTTTCCCTTTTATTTTGGATGAGGATTTTTCTGAACTTTTAAAAAAATTCTTATAAGAATATGATAAAAATTCCTCGAAGTATTCCTAGAAACCTTATACTTCACTCTCATTACAATTTTATTGATTCAAATCATTAACATACACCAAAAATCTGTTGTTTTTTTTTTTGCACTTACGGCTGGGAAATGTTTTCTACCCAACCGTCGCCGGCACATTTCGGCTGAGAAATGAAGACGTTGTTACGACTGAGAAGTGATGAACTCCTAACCGTAAATATGAGCTACCAGTGAAAACTCTTGGTCGTAATTGAAAACCATCCTTACCTATCCGTTTTATTAATAAACCCGCCGGTTATGATTCATAAATACCCAACCATACCCGTTTTAGCTAATACTCTAATTATTTTTTATTGGGTAAATAAAGATTACTAACCAAAGATTTCTCCTTATTTATTTTTTACTATCGTCACATATTTTATTGTAGTTGCAGAAACAATGGAAAATCAAGCTAAATGTGGACACAAGCCCCTCCAACCTTGGATTGAACGGGGTGGTCCCACCCATTCCTTAAAATCCGAACCCTGTAAATCCAACAACAGAGCAGCTGGTAACATCACTAAAATCTAAAAGCAACTTATTACAAGTTCAGTTTATAAAGGAAGAAATAGCAATGCTTAAAACCAATACAAGAAATAGAAGAAATAGCAATGTTTTGTTGACGCCCAATAATCACGGGATATATTTCCTCTATAATTGGGATTGATGCATGCGAGTTGATTGTTCACTCTCTCGGTAATAATCTTGGGATTATACGAGCATTTTCCTCAAAGAAAATATTACATATCAACCATAGTTTAACTACATGGAGTATATTATTTATGAAGAAAGATATATCAATGCATTTCCTTGATTACGACTTCTTCAACGGGAAGCAATTCATAAGCTTTTTACAATTTTGAGTTTGTAATATATTTTATATTAATATCATGTTTATCTTTTAGTATATGTAATATAGTTATTGATACAACTATATAATGAGTGTGATTTTTCAAGGAGCAGTTGATTTAATTTGGCCGCTTGATTCTTAACGTAAGTATATGATTTTTGAGTAAACATATATCAATGCATTTCCTGGATTAATTTGGAAGCACTCCATATGTTTTGCACTTTTTAGAGTTGGTAATCCATTTTCTCTTGATATTATTTTTTTAGCGTCTCTAATATCAGGTATTGATATAACTATAGAGTGTGATTTTTCATTTAACTACATCGAGTTGAGTTGGCTGTTTGATTCTTAATATAAGTATAGATATGATTTCTAAAGATAGATATATCATTGCATTGATTACATCTTCTTCAACGGGAAGCACTTCCTGTGCTTTGCACTATTTAGAGTTGGCAATCTATTTATATTAATATCGAGTTTCTTTTTAGCGTGTTTAATATCATATATTGATTGATACAACTATACAGTGAGTGTGATTTTTTATTTAACCACAAGAAGTTAAAGCACTGATATATCTTTCTTCGACGGGAAGCACTTCACATGCTTTGCACATTTTTATTAATATCACTTTTTAAATGTCTCTAATTTCATATATTGATACAACTATATAGTGAGTGTTACTTTTCATTTAACTACGAAGATTTCAATTGGTTGCTTGATTATTAATGCAAGTATATGATTTATGACTACATATTCTTCGACGGGAAGCACTTCATATGCTTTGCTCTATTTAGATTTGGCCATCTATTTTATATCAATATCGTGTTTCTTTTTACTGTCTCTAATATAACTATTGATACAACTATATAGTGAGTGTAATTTTTCATTTCACTGTAGGGAGTTAGATCCTGAAATAGCAATTGAGTTGGCCGCTTGATTTTTAGTGCAAGTATATAATTTCTGAAGAAATATATATCAATGTATTTCCTTGATTACATATTCTTTGACGGGAAGCACTTCATATGTTCTGCATTATTTAGAGTCAACAATCCATTTTTACTAATATCGTGTTTCTTCTTAGTGTTTCTAAACATCATATATTGATACAACTATATAGTGGGTGTGATTTTTCATTTGAATACAGGGAAATAGAGCCCTAGAGGAGCAGTAGAGTTAGCGGTTTGAAACTTAATACAAGTATATGATAAACAATATTTGACCGAACTGGAAGCCATTATTGGAGTTTTGAGGTAAAATATTATTAGGACTTTGTTTCCTTACTTTTAAGTAGCAAAAATTGATTAAGCAAGAAATGTGTATTCTAAAATCTAGCAAGACTAAGTATCGTTGTAGTGCTACTCGATTAGTAGACTTCAAATCTATCCTTATCAATTATTTTTAGAGTATTGATATTGGCAATTTCATGAGCTAATTACTGATTTCAAAAGTTGGATAATTTTACAGGAATATTTTCTTTAATAGGGTTTATTAATCTACAAAACTTTAAACACTATTTAATTGGTGAATTTGGTTCCAACTCATTAATATAGTAAATCGACTGGGTGGTTTCACATACAGTTGTTAATTGGAACCTCTTCTGGGACGGGTGCGTGGCAAAGCCCTGCCACACCAAATAGGAGCCAATTCCCATAGTACCTGATGTTTAGGTATCATGTTGGTTGGTGTTTAGGTATCATGTTTGTTAATTAGTAGCTTCAAGATAACATTATTTACTTAATTAGTTAAATGTTTATTTTGTTTAATGTTCATGATTAAATGTTTTGAATTAATGGACTAAATTAATTTTTTTAGTTACTTTCATGAGTTATCAAGGCTAGCAGTGTTGAACATGTTATATTTTTTTTTAGTATGTGAGGGTTTAATCTGGTTTTATGCTTTAATATCTAGAGTTTAGTTTAATTTTATTTTTGAGATTACTTAGACCTATTTATTTTAGTTTATTTAAAGAATTGATTACTGGTTTTATTTTAGATTACTTAGACCTATTTATTTTAGGGTTTTATCTGGTTTTATGCTTTAATATCTAGAGTTTAATTTTATTTTATTTTTGAGATTACTTAGACCTATTTATCTTAGTTTATTTAAAGAATTGATTAGTTAGACCTATCTTTCTAGAAACTTGAATGTGGGGCTTATCTAAAGTAAAAAAAGTGTGTAAAAGAAGCACTATAAAAGATGTTAGATGGCTCTATATACTCTTGGAAGAAGAGAGTAAACAAATTGCTAAAGACCGAGATGTAGCAATGAAAGGTTCAAGTCAATTATATGCTACGGTATAAGAATTTTTTATCATTTGAGATTGTGTTCAGGTCATTTAGGCTTCGTTTGTTTTCTTATTCATTAAATTTATCTGATATTAGATTCTTTGATTTTCTTTTTATTTTGGTAGGGTTTTGCGTTTTTTGCTTTTTTCCTATTGCACAACATTACTTGCATTAGTTTAGGGTGTCTTTGGCAGCAAGGAAGTCAAGAATGGCCTTAAACTGGAAGTTATAAAAGATGCTTAATTTCTGAAAAAAGATATATCACTGCATTTTATTGATTACATCTTTTTTGACGGGAAGCACTTCATATGCTTTGCAGTATTTTAAGTTGACAATCTATTTTATATTAATATCGTATTTTTTTCATTAAACTACAAGAGTTGGAGCTTGGAAGATCAGTTGAATTGATCGCTTTATTCTTAATGCAAGTATATATGTGAATTCTGAAAAAAAGACATATCAGTCCATTTTCTTGATTACATCTTCTTTGACGGGAAGCACTTCATATGCTTTGAACTATTTGAAGTTGACAATCTATTTTATATTAATATCATATTTTATCATTTAAGAACAGGGAGTTGGATCGTCGAGAAGCACTTAAGTTAGCACTTGATTCTTAACAAGAGTATATAAATTCTGAAGAAAGATATAATAGTACATTTTTTTGATTATACCATCTTCGACGGGATGCACTTCATATGATTTACAGTATCTAGGGTTGGCAATCTATTTTATATTAATATCATATTTTTTTTGTCTGTAATAACAGGTACTGATAAAAAAATATGGCGAGTACAATTTTTCATCTAACTACAGGGAGTTGGAGCTGGAGGATGAGTTGGCCGCTAGATTTTTAATGCAAGTATATGATATCGTACCTAAGAAAAGTAGGGAGTATATAGCAGGTGAAGTAAAAACGAGATGCGGCCCAACTAGATGCCATTGGTACTGGTGTTTTGAGGTAGAATATTTTTATGACTTTGTTTATTTACTTTAAGTTGAAAAAATTGATTAACGAAGAGATGTTATATGGACATTCTAAAATTTAGCAAGACTAAGCGTAGTTGAAGTGCTACTTTGAATGGCAGACTTCAAATGCAAATTTTCCAATTATCTAGATCGTAGATGTTGCCAATATCATGATATACTAATTGATTTCAAAGTATACTTTTTTAAGATGATTTCTTAATCTCCAACATTTTAAAAGTATATAATTAGTAAATCTGGTTCCAATTGTTAGACTACTAAATAATAAATGTAATTTTCATTATACATTGCAACTGTTAATTGGTATTCCTTTTAGGACGGGTGCGGGGCGAAGCCCCGCCTCACCAAATGGGTGGCGATTCCTATCGTACCTGGTGCGTAGCACGGGTTTCAAGCTAGTGTGTATGTATATGTACACCTTCAACAACAACAGCTAAAAACGATGCCCCGTCATATAAAACAGATGCTGGATGATTGATTGGAGATACCACTCTTTTCATCTGTCAAAAACGATGCCCCGTCATATAAAACAGAAACTAGAATTTGAAGAAAGATATTATAAATTCTGAAGAAAGATATAATAGAAGAAACTAGAATTTGACCTGGACATGAGGAGAGAAGAAAAGAGTGGTATCTCCTTGGTATTTTCATCTGTCACAGGAGGACAGAAGAGAAGAGAAGAGAAGAGGATGATAATATTTTCATGATTTTTCCATGGTGTTGGGGGTATATAAATTTTAGCAGATTGATGGGTTAGAAAGATAAGTTGTGAGGGTATGCTGATAAAGGGGTATCACTAGTATTTTTAAGGGGTATATAAAGGAACGCCCTTAAAAATATTGAAAAAATATAATGAGTAGAATTTGTGGAGCTTCTAACGGGTAATTTTATTTGCTAAATTGATACACTAAAATTGATTACAAGATTAATTAAGAGAAAATAACGGAGAAAACTTATAATGGGAAAAAGTTAAGCAAATCAATTCAATTATGTAGCTAAAAACTCTTACAAACTCATAGCATTCCGTTTCTAAACTTATCTACTATAAATAAGCTATACAAAAAATCATAATTATACATGCAAATCTAATGTAATCAGTAGTTAGGCACTAATAAATTAGAATGTACTCGTTAAGATCACACAGTTGACTGCTCAGATCAGTGGTAGAATGCTCTCATTTATTTGTTTGGTTTTATCATGGGATCGAGTCTCCACACACCATCTAATATTTTTGGTTGAATATATCAATGTTCTAAGGAAACTCCTAATCTTAATCCTCGGTAATTCTTACTGATTTTCGCTAGGGTTTGAGTCTGTGTTTTGTTCAGCTTATCATGAATAAATTTAGGAATAAAAAAATTCTAGACGATGATGGTTTTCTTTGGTAAATAATTCTCATACTCTCATCCCTATATAATAGTAATTCTAATATTTTGTGTTCTCTGTCGGAATGTTTGGTCGTTAGGTTTTTCCAAAGACTGTTTAGAGTTTGAATTAAAATTTTGAGTTTGATAGCTTACTTACACATTTCCGTAGCATGGTTATTGGTTAATCAGGATTCAGAACCATCTTTGCTTGCTAGAGGAATTAACGGTGGAATCATCATTAAACTAACTAATTAATACTAGAACATTCATTTCTTAACGATTTTGTTTTGTCAATAATATATGGAAAAGTTGATGAGTTTACCAGCAACATTTTGCCATTACCATTTTTAAGTTTGAATTACTGAAAGGTTCCTTCTAATACTCATTGCAGAGGAGAAGTCGGGAGTGCAAAGGAGAAAAAAGCATGTGTTAGCTAGAGAGCATGTTTGCTCGAAATTTCTTTTGTTATGAGTTTCTAATATTTGATACAAAATGATGCATATTGTAGGTTCAAGTAGCAGTTAGTAGCGCAAAAAGCATGGATTGTGCTTTAGTGATCACGAATATGTTAGAGTTGGCATCATGGATATCGAGTCACAATGGTAGATTAAAAAGATGGTAAGATTGAAGAATCAAGGTTTTATTCCGTCAGATCTGAACTAGAATAAGTTTTGCACCTTATGTTTATTGGCTCTCTTCTATTGGTCAAATAATCATATTTTCTAAGGTCTTTGGATTTTCAACTGCACGTAGACTGCTTGCAAAAATTTCAACTGTAACCGATGCGCTTAAAGGAGTTTTAGATTTCACCTTATTTGTTATACATTATTTGAATCACATCGTGTGGTTCATTTGTTTGATAGTCAATAGACAAAGATGGACGTAAGTGTTTTGATATAGGTGGCGAGGAAGCTCTACGTATGGTACTAGGAAGTTTTCTGATCCACTGTTTGTAAAGAAGGTATGTGCATAAGTTGTACTGTTATTGTATTTGAATCTGGAAATGTTCCATATGTTTTTACGTTTATTTGCATTTTTGTTTAGCATGTTGTTTCTCCTGTTCTACCATCAACCCAAACTAAGCAGCAATATTGAACTTGAAGGTGGCGGAATCATTTAGTATGTGTTGGCTTTTACGCTGATATTGTAGATTTGTGCACCCCCCGTGTTTAGCCAACAATGACATTATCTAGGTGCACTTCTGCCAGAAGAATGGTTGTTGTTGCCAACAGACATTCAAGATTTTGCAATAACAGATATCCGTCTATCCGCAAGTGTTGTTATACGGGTACCTTCTTGGGAATGAGGTATTTGTATTCATTTAGTTAAGATTCATAACTAATCGACCACGCACCCAATTGTTGAATTGATTTTGGAGGAGTTTGATCTATGAGAATCAGTTTTGGGGTACTTGGAAAGCAGGAGCAAACTAGCAATCAGACCAGATTCACATCATACAAAAGCGAAAGGTATCACCGGGGCCGAAGGCCCCGGTGATACCTAGTATACCTTACGGATATACATGCTGGACTTCCAGGCTTGTACAGGCCCAGACTAAAGTAGGCCAGGCCACAACAGGCTAGCAGGCTGAATATCACAGCCAAGCCTGGACATGTCTTGAGCTCGGGCCAGGCCTTAACTGTCTTGAACATGGGCCAGGCCAGACTTTGGCCTGGCTAGGCCGGACCAGGCCCGGGCTAGCCTGGCCTTTTTGACACCTCTAGGAATTAATGCCCACCTATTTATTGTGTTATCCGATTATTATATATTCTTTAAACTTCTGGCACTTCTAGCCACGCTGTTAGCCACTCTGTTCTTTGAGACTTGACCAAAATCCATGGAGGCACAGAGCAAACACTCGAGTAACTCATTGCTTAACAGTTGTCCCTGCCAAGTGACAACCCTAATAGCATGAGTTGTATGAGAGTTGTGTGCTGGTGAGCATTGTGTGAAGCATGAGTGTGTGTATGTGCCATAAGCACGTGAGAAGTGTAAAAGAGTTTTGAATGTCGAGAGAAGAGAGTCTGTAAATTCATGAGTCTGTCCTGTAATGAATTATCTTCTTTTCTAATCAATACGATTCCAAACCGTAAGCAATGTAGACATGAGATTTCTCAATGCTACTAAACCCTAACCGCAGGCATTATAGAAAATTGAAAACCACAACTATAATTTGTTGGCAGTCTTGAATTTCCAGTGAAATCAGAAGTATGTAACAATCAATCTTTTCATGTGCTGTTAGCCATAAATTCAGCGACAAGGACAATGGCAATTTAACTATATTCACAGAAAATTTCGTAGCTAATTATTAGGTCAAGAAATACACATAAGCGGGTCTCCCGACAATTGTCTAACTTGTTGGGCATGGCATGCATAACTCATATGAGACTCCATACATACTGATAAATTTGGTTATGCTGTAGTGAATGTTTCAACATGATTTTGACGTTAGATGGTGAGCGTCTTTGAATGCCGTATGTGACGTCTTAACTAATTTTGCGTACAGCTTACACTTGACACGAACTCCGGTAATTAAATCCGAACATGACATTCATGTCCTAATCTAAGCTAAGCCACGTTGCTAGACTTGCTTGTTGCCAAGTGTTATCTGTTTTTGGAGACAATTGGACGACCACTGTGTAGGATTCAAATATCGCACAACATATTTTCTTAGCGTGCGAGATTCAATTATTTCCTTAACTCGCGAGAAGAGCTTGCGAGATTCATTATTTTCCATAACTCGCGAGAATGTAGCAAGACTTGCGAGAATGTCTCGTGAGAAGGTAGCAAGAGCCTGCGAAATTATTAAAGGGCTCGCGAGAATGTCTCGCGAGAAGGTAGCAAGAGCCTGCGAAATTATTAAAGGGGCTCGCGAGAATTTGAGCTGCATGTGAGCTGTCATCCACTATGTAAACACCTATATAAAGAAGAGAGCAGGAGAGAGAAAGGGGAGGAATAATTTTGGAGAGATAGATTTTTTGTAAAAGGGATAGACATTTTTTAGGGGAGAGACTTTATTTTCTTTATCATTTTCTCCCCCAAATAATTAGATCTAGAGCTCTAGAAAATATCCATTAATGGAGATTCTCAATGTAATTCAAATGTAACCTCAACGATCATAGTGAAGAATCGTGGATGTAGATCACATTGATCGAATCACGTAAAAAATCTTATGTGTCTATTTAAATTTCTAGCACTTATATTTGAAATTTAGATGATTAATAAGTTTAGATCTAGAAATTATTATCAAGATATAGTGAGGGGTGTAGTGTGGGAAATCCTGCAACTACATATTGGCGCTAGAAACAGGGAGAGAGTAATGGATTTTGTCCTTCCTGTAACTTGTTGGATCAAGAAATTTCCATGAAAATTAGTTATTGTTCATATTTATTTCTAGATCTTAAAGTTTCAGGAGCAAAAATGGAAATTTTATGGAAGAAATCACACTTTCAGGGAGAAAACACCGTCAACAATTCAAAGGCATGAAAAGAAGAAGAAAAAAAAAATAGGTTGCTGTGATGAAGTTCAAGGAAGAAAGCCAATTTTAAATGGAAGATTTCATATTCAGGAGAAAAAGAAAAGAGGAAAATTGTTGAAGGAAATTAAGGAAGAACGAAGAAAAAGATAAGAACAAAACGCTGTGATTTTTATCACAAACAGAAAACTTCGCACAGATGGTTTGAGTTGGAGCGAAGAAGCTTGATGTCGCAAGATCAAATCTCGCCACAGTCATATTTTTTCACATTTTTTCTACAGCCTAGAGAGGATAAAATGAGTATATTCGCAATATTGTTTCATTATTTCGCAAGCAGCAAATAGCCCAGATGGTCAGAGAAGAAGTATGCAAACCAGAGATCGCGGGTTCGAATCTCCCTCCTCGAAAAGATTTTTTTTTCTTCGCAAAGAGGGGAAAAAATGTATAATCTCGCAAGGTTGTTTCATTATCTCGCAAGCAAGAGGCAGCACAGTTGGTCACCTGCGAAGTTAATGAGTTCATGGTCGCGAGTTCAAGTCTCAACGAACGTGTATTTTTCACATGGATTTTTCGCAACAGTATCTCGCAAGAAGAAAGTAAGTGATTATTTCGCAGAAACACTTCACAGAGGCAGGGCTAGCACAGTTGGTCAGGATGCATGAATGCAAGCAGGAGGTCGCAGGATCAATTCTTGTCTCTCGCAAAGAATAAAGTTGATGATTATCTCGCAAGTTAATCTCGCAAATGAGGGTTAGAACAGTTGGTATGGTGCGAGAATATGCAAGAGGCAGGTCAAGGGTTCAAATCTCATTTCTCACAATTCTTTTTGCTGCGAGATATTTATATTTTATGCGACGTCCATACATTTCAAGGATGATAGCTTCGCAAGCAAATCATATACTTCGCAAGAGACAACAACAGCAGCAAACCGCAAATGATATGATATTATGAGAATGAATGAAAGAAATGACAGAAATGAAAGAATGAGTGAAGGAAGTGACAGAAATGAAGGAATGAATGAAAGGATGAATGAAAGAATGAAGACATGCGATAATTTCGCAAAGATAATGAGAAGAGATAATCAAAAATGAATGATTGAATGAATTGACAAAAATGATTGAGTGAGTGAATGGGACGAACCTTTATGGCGTACACCCTAGTTCGCGAATGATATTTCGTAAGAGGCAAATGTAAGACCTAAAGTGCGTCATATAAGGGGTATCTCTTGACATGGCTCGGGGGAAAAGGTTACACCGCTCCTGGAACCTGAGTCATGGAGATTTGGGGCCCATGAAAGCCTATCCGGAAGAGGTACCTTGGATTCCCAACTATATATGTAGGTTATACCCTGGTTGGGCGACCGAGGGTCTCTTCCAAGGAGTCAGCGTATGATCAAGGCGTCGAGGTACACGGTTGAGTCAAGAGTGCGGGGAGCATGGAACTTCCTTACCACTCTTGACAAGTCTTGGCACATCTTTTCGGCCCGAAGAAAACTCCACTTAGGGTGCAGCCTTGTAACCATAAACCCTATAGGTATAAGGGATAAGAGGCTGCGAAAACAACTGGTTGTTGTTAAGACCGGATGGGAGGAGCTAGCCTTGTATGGCCGATGTACGCCTCCTTGAAGGGGCAACCATGGAGATGATAAGGGCGACACCCTCCATTAGGGAGAGTGTCAAAACAGACGCAAATGTCATGGGGCTTTATTTTCGCAAGAAAATTTAGGCCTGTCATATTTGTGCAATGATCCTGCAGAGGCAATAATACTAACGCGAGGGTAAGACGAGATCAATGGGTCTTTTCACGAAAGTGTACGGACGTCCTGCGATTTCGTCGCAAGACGGCAATGTCATGGGGCTTTATGTTCGCAAGGATATTTAGGCATGTCATATTGTCGCAACTAAAACATCCTGCAGAGGCAATAATACTAAGAAATGATAAGACAAGATCAATGGGTCATTACATGAAAGTGTAACGACGTCCTGCTATTTTGTCGCAAGACGGCAATGTCATGGGGCTTTATGTTCGCAAGAATATTTAGGCCTGTCATATTGTTGCAAAAACGAGGGGTGGCAAAATAAGACCTTTAACTAGGAAGGCAAAATAAGACCACACAAGAAAAAAGATAAGGCAAGACCAATGGGTCATTACATGAAAATGTAAAGACGTCCTGCGATCTTGTCGCAATGACAATATTCAACATAAACATTTTGAAGTGCAGGAATGAGAAAAGATGAAACACAAGAATAAGAAAAAATGAAGCACAAGCAAAAGAACTCGCGAGGAACAACAAATACGCGAAGAAGGATATACTAAAGACAAAACCAGAGAAATGAAGAATGGAAGCAATTTAAAGCCACATCAATTTTAGAGCGGCAAAATAAGCTAAGTAACACAAACATTAGTTATACATTGCAATAGATAAGCATTATCATCATACAAGCATCATACTCGCATCATGAAGCATTGCATAAGCATTTCATGGCATAAACATCGCATACACATTTCATGGCGAACTATTTAGAATCTCTCGGAGTGTTATTTCAAAATCTCTCAAAGACCTATTCTCTCAAAGTAATAATATTTATAATCTCTCAAGAGTGTTATTCGAAATCTCTCAAAGAATATTATTTAGAATCTCTCAAGATATTATTCAGAATTTCGCAGAGATATTCATAACTTCGCAGAGATATTCAAAACTTCAAAGAATTATTAAGCATCTCGCAGAATGTGATTATTTTACAAGATAAGATAAGCAACTTGGAGAGATTATACTATCGCATGAGTACAAAACATGAAACAGAGGCAACATGAGAATGAAGACACAACTCGCTCATTCAACATTTCTTAAGGATTCTACCCTCATAAATAAAGAACAGAGGCAACTATGGATAACCAAGAAAACATTTTATGTTCTTTATCTTTTCGGCAAGAATCATTTCCAAAGAAGATGTTCATCAATGAACAAAAAGAATCATCACCAAAAATGGATTAGTAATTTCGTATGAATAGAGGCAATACTTACTACTTTTATTCAAGGACAAGTACTTCTTATATTTCGAGGATTAATACTTCTTATATTTCACACTTCTAGTTTCGCGTGATTAATTCGCAATACTTCTTATTTGCAATCAAGGATGGATACTTCTTATATTTCTTCAAGGATACTTCATACTTCGCGAGATGATACTTCTAATTACTTCTTAATATTTCGGAACTTCGCAAAAGAATAGAGGCAAGTACGTACTTTTCAAGTCCAGTATTCTTTCGCTCGTTCCTTCATCAACAAAGATCAAAGATTACTACAACAACAGATTTTTCCTTAAAGATCGCTCTTCAAGCAATATTCAAGGAAAAAGAGGCAAGATGTAGGATTCAAATATCGCACAACATATTTTCTTAGCGTGCGAGATTCAATTATTTCCTTAACTCGCGAGAAGAGCTTGCGAGATTCATTATTTTCCATAACTCGCGAGAATGTAGCAAGACTTGCGAGAATGTCTCGTGAGAAGGTAGCAAGAGCCTGCGAAATTATTAAAGGGCTCGCGAGAATGTCTCGCGAGAAGGTAGCAAGAGCCTGCGAAATTATTAAAGGGGCTCGCGAGAATTTGAGCTGCATGTGAGCTGTCATCCACTATGTAAACACCTATATAAAGAAGAGAGCAGGAGAGAGAAAGGGGAGGAATAATTTTGGAGAGATAGATTTTTTGTAAAAGGGATAGACATTTTTTAGGGGAGAGACTTTATTTTCTTTATCATTTTCTCCCCCAAATAATTAGATCTAGAGCTCTAGAAAATATCCATTAATGGAGATTCTCAATGTAATTCAAATGTAACCTCAACGATCATAGTGAAGAATCGTGGATGTAGATCACATTGATCGAATCACGTAAAAAATCTTATGTGTCTATTTAAATTTCTAGCACTTATATTTGAAATTTAGATGATTAATAAGTTTAGATCTAGAAATTATTATCAAGATATAGTGAGGGGTGTAGTGTGGGAAATCCTGCAACTACATATTGGCGCTAGAAACAGGGAGAGAGTAATGGATTTTGTCCTTCCTGTAACTTGTTGGATCAAGAAATTTCCATGAAAATTAGTTATTGTTCATATTTATTTCTAGATCTTAAAGTTTCAGGAGCAAAAATGGAAATTTTATGGAAGAAATCACACTTTCAGGGAGAAAACACCGTCAACAATTCAAAGGCATGAAAAGAAGAAAAAAAAAATAGGTTGTTGTGATGAAGTTCAAGGAAGAAAGCCAATTTTAAATGGAAGATTTCATATTCAGGAGAAAAAGAAAAGAGGAAAATTGTTGAAGGAAATTAAGGAAGAACGAAGAAAAAGATAAGAACAAAACGCTGTGATTTTTATCACAATACACCCCTCACTATATTTTGTTTAACTAATCCATTCCAAAGGTAATAGATGAACAATTATGAATGTTTATTAATAACTTTCTTGAAATCTTTCACAGGAAAATGGAATTACACTTAAGAACTTACAAACATTCTCTCTGTTTCTCTCTCCTAATGACTTACCCTCCAATCCAAAAGACCTCCCTACAACAAATTCACTCATCTCTTTATATAGGGTAATACATAGTGAATGACAGCTAAGTTGTCCTTTATTTTCGGGAATGTCCCGCGAAGTGTCGCAGACATACAAATATTCATACTTGCGACACTTCTTAACTTTCGCGCATTTCATATCGTCATCCAAAGTGTGTCATTCATATTTAACCTTCTGCGACTCACTCGCAATGTTATTTATCCATTGTCTTCGCGAAGTGTTGTTGTCGCGATATTCTGATCCTACATCTTGCCTCTTTTTTCTTGAATATTGCTTGAAGAGCGATCTTTAAGAAAAAAATACGTTGTTGTAGTAGTCTCTGATTTTTATTGATGAAGGAACGAGCGAAAGAATACTTGGACTTGAAAAGTACGTACTTGCCTCTTATTCTTTGGCGAAGTTCAAGTTTTTAGAAGTATGTATGAAATATCATTTCTTGCCTCATGGGTTATGGAAAATAATGGATCTTGCAATCTCTTCTCGCGAGTTAGGAAAATAATTGAATCTCATATGATAAGAAAATATGTTGTGCAATACCCGAATACTACATTTTCTCGCCTCTCCTTATGTCTCCTTACGTTGTGCGATACCCGAATTCTTTGTCGCAACCGTTCATTTTCCAAAAAATCTTCTTCAGCATAGCTCCATGAATCTGGGAATGACCGTTTACACGTGTTTAAAACCATCCTTTTTACCGGTACATTTAATGTTATCCGGTCATAACACTTTCTTGCCTATTTATAGGAGAGTCTTTTGTGAAGAACATTTCTTTCCTTCTATTTCATCTCCTTTATCGTCTGCAATTGTTCTTCTGTTATTCTTCTTCACCATCGTCTTCATCATCCTTCTGCTATTTCTTATCTGCTATTACTTCCATGGCATCCAGGTTTGTTAATCATGCTAGATTCGATTGATTCTATGATTGATTGATTTTGTGACTAGCTTCTCTTGTTGAGATTATCTTATTCCTTTTAATATTTTTCTGCCATTTTTGTTTTAGCAAGAATAAACCCAGCACCAAGTTCACCGTGAAGAACCCCCTTCTTTCTTTGGATTCGCAGTCGAAACCAACTTCTCAACAAGAATCCACCCTGCAACCAAAGTCCTCTTCGCAAGCTAAACATACCGTTTCTAAAAGAAAGCCTGCGAGTGATAAGGTATTTTAAGAAGCATTTACTTTTTAATAACAATATCGTTGCCTCTGTTTCTTACTTAATTTATCATTCACAGGATGATAAAACTATTGACAAAACTCCCAAAAGATCTCGCCACTCTAAACCTGTTACTCCTGATGTCCCTTTTCCCTCATTTACACCTTCTTCTCCTGCTGCGAAATCATCGCAGGATAATCTTGTCGCAAATGACAATAATCCTATGTCTCAACTCCTCATAGATCAAGTTCCTCATAATAGTCCTACTACAAATGAACTTATTCCTTCTCCTACCATCAATGTCCCTGTCATTCCTCCCATCACTACCTTTCCTGAAATCTCCTCTTCTCACGATGTTCCTTTGGCGAAGAATGATTCGTCTCTTCCTTCTTTACCCGAGCAAATTCCTCTTACTGTAGAAAATTTGGAAGGAATAGACGTGGCTTTCAAAGTTCTCTCGGACCTTGTGAATGATGCCAAGAAGACTTCTGTCGATCCTGTCAAGTCTGATGTCTGCGAGATTTTAAGTAAACATCTCGGTCCTGATAGGATCTCGCAAGCATCCTTAGTTCAAGAAATTAATGTGCTGAAAAGTGATCTTCAAGCTATGACTGCTAAATGCAATAATCTCCATCTTGAAAATCAAAAATTTCACAACCTCTCACTAGATCGTGATAATCTTCGCAAGAAGAATGAAGAGTTAAAAGGTATACTCTTTCCCCTTAAGCTTTTTTTTTTTTTTTTTTTTTTTTTTTTTTTTTTTTTTTTACGACTTAAACTCTTGTTCGCCCTTCAAGCTCTAAACCAGAAACGAATAATGGAGATATATCAGTTGGAATCAATTGTTGAAGAAGTTCGAGTTGAAAGAGATGCTTGGATGGAGCAATATAACTTCTTAAATAATCTTCATACATATGCTGTTGATCAAATAGATAATTTGTCTAAAGAAAACTTTGATTTAGTTCAGCAGCAAGACTCATTAAGTAAAGACTTATCTCGCCTTTCTTACTCTTTGACTAAGGCTAATTTGGAGTTGGAAACTTTATCAGATGAGAATGGGACTCTTTCTCGGAGAAGCGATCTCGCTAAACAAGGTCGCGACTTATTCGCAAGAATATGATGCTTGTCAAAAATTACGTGAAGAACAAGAACAATCTATTCACACTTTGAAAAACCAACTTGAAGAAATTACTTTACCGAGAGAGATAAACTTATTCAGGGTAGAATAACCTTGAGTCTAAAAGCAAACCAATTCAAGGATCAATGTTCCAAATTAGAAAAAATCCAACTCTACCCTTGTGACCGAGAATTCTATACTTGTTTCGAATGAAAAAATCTTGCGAGCTCGATTGAAAGGCCTAGCTGGAGATACATTTGATGATGCCATGGACTGTTTGGGGAATAATTTTGCAGCTTTAATTCAGCATCTTACTTCTCAGAAGGAAGGTAGTCATATTATTTGACTATCTTAATTCATTAATTTATTCCAAAAAAATCTTTAATTATCCTGAAAATTCCAAAAATATTCTGTAAGAGTTTTCTTTAATCTTGTGCACTTGTTATGCGGACTCGAGAGAAAAACTTCGCTCTGTTATCTCCACCCTCAGATCAGATTACTCTAGGATTCGCAAAGAAAATGGGTTACTCGCCGCCTCTCTTGCTCGTTCTCGCGACCGTGCAGAACGAAGATTTGATTATATGTCTTACTGTAAAGACATAGATAGTAAGAATCGTCAAAAGACGTTGCTTCGTCAATTCCCCCTCAAAGTCAAAGTCCTTGTGAATGAGATTTTATTGTCCAAGTCCCTTGATCCTATTCATGTTGATCCTTTGGAAGTAAGTGATGATGAAGTCCCTGATTCTCCTGACAGTGATTATGACTATGAAAGCGGCGAAGATATCGCTAATATTGAAGTTGTCAACAAAGATCCGACTGAAAAAATTTACGATGAAAATCCACCAAACTGGCGAAAATGAAGGTCTTTGAAATCATTTCGATGAAAATCCACCAACCGGTGAAGGTGAAGGCGATAAAGGCGGTGAAAGATCTCAACCATCCTCTTTGGTTGATAATATTGATGTAGAGAATTAAACTTTCTTTGTAATTTATCAAAACTTCTTTTGTTTGTAAGGATTAAGTCTTTGATCGAGTAATCCCCTTATTTTCTCCTTTTTCTCTTATTTAAGATGTTTGAACATAATTTCGCGAGCATGTTCGCTTACTGAATCTTTTATTAAGTAAAACCATCCCAATTAAGAATTTCGCTTTATTTCTTCTCATTGCGACAAGATCGCAGGCCGCCTTTACATTTTCATGTAATGACCCATTGATCCTGCCTTATCATTTTTGATGGTCTTCTAAGTTTGACCTTCCTATTTAAAGGTCTTACTCTGCCACCCTTTATTGCGACAAGGTCGCAGGACGTCTTTACATTTGCATGTAAAAACCCATTGACCTTGTCTTATCATTTTTCAAGTATTTTTGCCTCTGCAGGATATTTTGCTTGCGACAATATGACAGGCCTAAACTTTCTTGCGAAAGTAAAGCCCCATGACATTGTCGTCTTGCGACGAAATCGCAGGACGTCTTTACACTTGCATGTAAGGACCCATTGATCTCGTCTTACCCTCGCGTTAGTATTATTGCCTCTGCAGGATCATTGCACAAATATGACAAGCCTAAGTTTCCTTGCGAAAACAAAGCCTCGTGACATTTGCGTCTTTGGCACTTATCAGCTCCCTAATGGAGGGTGCCGCCCTTATCATCTCCCTGGTTGCCCCTTCAAGGAGGCGTACATCGGCCATACAAAGCTAGCTCCTCCCATCCGGTCTTAACAACAACCAGTTGTTTTCGCAGCCTCTTATCCCTTATACCTATAGAGTTTATGGTTACAAGGCTGCACCCTAAGTGGAGTTTTCTTCGGGCCGAGTGCAGCATGCGGCAAGACTTGTCAAGAGTGGTAAGGAAGTTCCATGCTCCCCGCACTCTTGACTCAACCGTGTACCTCGGCGCCTTGATCATATGCTGACTCCTTGAAAGAGACCCTCGGTCGCCCAACCAGGGTATAACCTACATATATAGTTGGGAATCCAAGGTACCTCCTCCGGATAGGCTTTCATGGGCCCCAAATCTGCATGACACCAAGCTCATTGCCTATAAACAAATGGGAGGAATACCACCTAAATGCAATCTGCATGCATTAGCCAACATTTTCGATGGAACAACCTGTGCGGTACAACACATCAAGGCTTATATGAGATGTATGTTACAATGGGAGAATCATGATGCCATATTGTGCAAATACTTCGCATCAAGTTTAATTGGAGAAGCACTGAAATGGTTTGAAGGATTACCCGAAACACAATCTCATCATTCAACCATTTACAAGCTATTTTCTTGGGAGCGTATATAAGTAACAATTCCACGCGACCGGGAATTGAAGATGTATTCGGATTGAAACAAAGAGTTGGCGAGAGTTTAAGACATCGACAATGAGGTGGAGAACAATGTGCAGTGAAATGGCCGGAAGGGTAGAGGAAAGATATCTCATTTTATCATTTGTAAATGCTCTGTTCGCAACAAGCTTGTTATACATTCAAATATTTAGAATTAAAAATACGATTATGATGGATGAGCTGCGAGAACTCCAAGAAGAATACATTGCTTTAGAAGAAAGACAAAATGAGATGGAATCGTACCCAGTTGCGAATACAAGCTCGAACGCTGCGAATGCAAGTTTGTTACCAAAATTTTTAAACTCAGTGGCGACCACTTCGCAAGGGCAACCTAAAATAGAGTTGATGATGGACAACGAGAAAATAGTGGCTATGGGGAGCCGAGATCAGGAGGAGTTTGATAGAGAAAGGAACTACTACAACCGCGGCAACAATAATAAAATTCAGAGATTGGATCATATGCAAGAAACTTATGGAGGAAGAAGGTAGAATAATCATGGAGGGCCAAGACATCGCAGAGTAGTATGGGAAGAGATCAGAATGCCACCACTAAATGCTAGTGTGGAAAAAATTTGGGAAGCTATACTTGTAATGGAGGACGTACCGCCACCATGGAACGCAGGGAGTGAACCACCACCAAGTGACAGAAGTCATGAATATTGTTCGTACCATCGCTTTCATGGGCATCTAACAAATGACTGAAAACATAAAGAGAATCATTCTCGAGAATGATTGATCGGGGAAGTTGAATCATTTTCTAAAAGATGAAGAGAAAGGGAAGAAAGTACTAACAACATCACCATCAGAAATGCAAAGAACAGTTTCAAAAAAGGGAAAAGAAGCATTTGTAATAGAAGTGGGAACAAAGGCCAAAAATCTATTTTGCAACTCTATCGTTCATTCATATCGTACAATTGAAGATTTTCACGATAACGTGCTTAGTAGAGTATATGCAAGAGATTTTCATAACAAAGAAGTGATGAACCTGGCGAGAAAGTCGCAATTGAAAGAGTGGCAGCTAAAGATTATTTCTTTCTCTGCAGATGAAATACCCAAAGGAAGAGAAGCACATGATAGCCCGCTGGTGGTGAGACTGGACATTAATCCAAGACCAGTAGATGGAGAAGATGACGAAGCAGAAGATTGTTGGGCAATCAACAAAATCCTAATCGATACTGGAAGTTCGGTGAATATTCTGTTTTACCATACTTATAAGACCATGGGTGGAGAGGATGAAAATTTGATTCCTTCAACGTACAAAATTTACGGTTTTAACGGCACAGCGAACAAACCTAAAGGAGAGGTTCACATGAGGATACCTTTACAAGGATTATCAGCTGATATTTTATTCTGCGTGGTTGATGTGGAATCTCCTTATAACGCATTAATTGGGCGGCCATGGCTGCACGAAATCTTGGGAGTAGCATCAACATACCATCAATGTATAAAATTTCCCCATCCAAATGGTATTGGAATTATAAAGGGAGATTGGAAGGAGGGGCGAAAATGTTATGAGGTTGACGTGAGAGAGCTGCAAAGAGAGAAATGCAAAAAGGAAAGGTTGGAAATAGAATATCAAAGATGAACAGAGAAAAGAGAAGCTGATGGTGGATAATATAGAGATACGAAATGAAGAAGCATCGCGAAGTGCCGCAAAATTAGGCGAATGTTACGATACTGCAAAAATAACTGGTTGTAGTTCATCGCGAAGTGCCGGAGAAACATCGCGAAGTGCCGCAAATGAATGCATGGAAATAGGCGAACGTTACGATGGAAAGGAGTCCTTCAAGGATTGGGATAACGATGAGGCAAAGAATGCAATGAACAAAAGGCATAAGAAGTAAATACTCGACAAAGATATATCAAAGGGAAGATAAAGAAGAAATGATATGTGAAAATTTCGACAATAAGAATGTACAACAATCCGAGAGAAAAATGAATGAAACAGGATTGCGCGATGGCTTCGCAAATTAAATGTCAGACAACAATTAAATATGAATGATTGAATGGTTTAACAACAATGAATGAGTAAATGAATGGGACGAACCTTTATGGCGTACACCCTAGTTCGCGAATTATATTTCGTAAGAGGCAAATGTAAGACCTAAAGTGCGTCATATAAGGGGAATCTCTTAACATGGCCCAGGGAAAAGGTTACACCGCCCCTGGAACCTGGGTCATGCAGATTTGGGGCCCATGAAAGCCTATCCGGAAGAGGTACCTTGGATTCCCAACTATATATGTAGGTTATACCCTGGTTGGGCGACCGAGGGTCTCTTTCAAGGAGTCAGCGTATGATCAAGGCGCCGAGGTACACGGTTGAGTCAAGAGTACGGGGAGCATGGAACTTCCTTACCACTCTTGACAAGTCTTGGCGCATGCTGCACTCGGCCCGAAGAAAACTCCACTTAGGGTGCAGCCTTGTAACCATAAACCCTATAGGTATAAGGGATAAGAGGCTGCGAAAACAACTGGTTGTTGTTAAGACCGGATGGGAGGAGCTAGCCTTGTATGGCCGATGTACGCCTCCTTGAAGGGGCAACCGGGGGAGATGATAAGGGCGGCACCCTCCATTAGGGAGCTGATAAGTGCCAAAGACGCAAATGTCATGAGGCTTTGTTTTCGCAAGGAAACTTAGGCTTGTCATATTTGTGCAATGATCCTGCAGAGGCAATAATACTAACGCGAGGGTAAGACGAGATCAATGGGTCCTTACATGCAAGTGTAAAGACGTCCTGCGATTTCGTCGCAAGACGACAATGTCACGGGGCTTTATTTTCGCAAGAAAGTTTAGGCCTGTCATATTGCCGCAAGTAAAATATCCTGCAGAGGCAAAAATACTTGAAAAACGATAAGGCAAGGTCAATGGGTTTTTGCATGCAAGTGTAAAGACGTCCTGCGACTTTGTCGCAATAAGGGGTGGCAGAGTAAGACCTTTAATTAGGAAGGTCAAGCTTAGAAGACCACCAGAAATGATAAGGCGAGATCAATAGACTTCTTCATTTATTAAAATCTCTTGCGATCTCGTCGCAACGATTAATTTAAACATCATTGGAGTTAAAATCCCGAATGACTACATATTCCTGGTCAGAGGAAGAAAGTGCGAAGTTCAGAAATTTCATTCTTTCATATGAAGATGCATAACAGAGGCAAATATGGGAATGGAAAAGATGAAATGTTGTTATTCATCTTCCAATGAAAGAGTTATACATCAATAATGCTAGCCAATTATATTACAAGGAAGAACTGCCAAGAAAGGAGAACGAAGATCGAATTTATGGGCTATAATTCAAGAAGTTTACAATAAAGAGATACAGAAATGTACAGATATTACAAAAATGAAAGAAACAAAAAGAATTATCTCTTTGGCGATTCTTCTCCTTTATCCGATCCTTCAATTCCATTATTCTCGTCGCGAGTTTTCTTTTTCGCTGGCCTCACTATCGAAAACGTCCGAGAGACAGGCAAATTCTCAGGAACTTCTTCGGAAAGCCAAGGATATGAACAAAGAGGGATTTTGTGATCATTACAAACGTATTCCATGGCTTCATTGCGAAAACGAACGGCATCATTATTAAAATTCGCCACGGTAGTTTGAAATTGTTTCTTCAACTTGGAATATCTATTCTCGCGAAGGGTGAGATTCTTTGCGAGCCGTGCTTTCTCGGATTCAAGTTCTTCAATCCTTGCTTGAAATCTTTTTTCGGATTCTGCAAGTAAAAAAAAAAGGGGGTTAACAACTCAACAACAATATTACAGAGGTAAGAAACAGTAAGGTATAATAAATAACCTTCTCTGTAAGATATTATATCTTTAACCAAGGAAGTATGCTCTGTATGAAGACTAACATCAACACCTAAGTTATTCCTGGCATTATCTAAGATTTTCGCAGCCCAAGCGAATTCATCATCATTATTTATAATAAGAAGTGAACGAATTTGATTTTCTCGCTCACTAAGTAAGGAATTCGACGAAGCAATTCATCTCGCTCCATTTGCACTTCGAGAAGGGACTTTTGAAATGTTGCTAATGCCTGGGCACCATTATTAGCAATGCGATCTTTGTCATCTATATGGTCACTAATTTTCTTCCTTAAAATTTTGGTTTCCTCATGAGATTCGAGGTACATTTGCTTAAACTGGTTGGCTGTACTTAAACTAGATCTGTGCTCAATTTCTAAGAGGCGGTATTTGGTTTGGAATTCATTTAATGAAAGAGAATTAATTCTGTTCGACGAAATACTTGAAGAGTTGTTGAGATGAGCGAGAAGAGTGTCATTATCCATAGGCTCAGGAAATGAATGGAGAAGAATAGCTTCTTCGGAGAGGTTATATATATCTGCGAAAGTGATAAGTCAGGTAGCAACAGGCAATTGATAAAATAAAAGTAATAAGAGAGGAAAAATTTTTACCATAAAGTTGCTGATTAGCATTCTGAAGAGTGGTAACTTTGTCCTTCTGGGCAGAAAACTCAGTTTCCAATTGTTGGATCTTTTCACGAGATCTCGCAGATTCAACTTCTAATTCTTTGATCCTTGTGCAAAATTGGGTATTCTTTTTCAATTGAATGTTATACCTCCTCTCAAGATCTGAGGCAACCACAAAAGAAGTTTTTCCACTGCAAAGAAAGATAAAAAAGGTTATTAAGATATAAATTAAAAACTGAAGTTGGAGGAGAAATATGAATTCGAACATACCAACGAATTAAGTGCATTTAAGAAGCTAGGGGATACAGATCTAGAAACCCCTTTGAAAGAGTCATTGCCATCCAGCAGTGTAGCATTACATATGGTGGCGAGGCTCTCGCATATAGAAGTCAAGTGAGTATCTCCAATTCCTTGAAGAGAATCCGAGAAGATGCTGAACAACTGATCCATAGGAGAATTGGCCGATTGAGCTTCATTTTGGAAAGTTGAATCCAAAACATTATCATTATCATCCTCATCGGAAGATTCAGAACTTGAGCTAAGATGAGAGGAAGGTTGAGTTTTTCGCTTCTTAGATGGTGGAGCAAAAGACTTATCCTTGCGTGCATTGGCTTTAGTTTTGCCTTTCACTTTCGCAGCTATCACTTCCTCGGCGTCAACCTTCGCATACAAATGAAGATAAGAAATAGAGGCAACAATATTGTTAAATAACACAAAAATATATTTCTTACTTCATCTGTAAGCGATCGAAGTATTGCCAAGGTACTTGCCAGTGGATTTGCCTTGTAACTTTTCCTCAGTTTGATGATCTGGAAAATTTACAAACTCAATAAGTACAAGAGGAAAGAGGGATTGCAAAAGAAAACTGTGGGGACATACCTCTTCTGCCTTCTTGGGCCACTTAAATTCCCAAGGATGATAGCCTGCGAGATTTGCAGGGAGTACATGTGAACCTGCTATGTAAGGTCCGCTTAAGAGCAAAGGTACAACCCACCACCTCTCATCTTTGGAGTGGCGAGGAGTAGTGTTCTTACCCGAATGCCAGTCGATATCTTGCATGAGTAATTTATCCTCAGGGATGTTATCTTTTCTCTTCAACCGAGCGCCCCAGCGAGATTTCTTATTTCTCATGCCTATTACTTCATAATTTTCAAAAAAGTTTTCTGCAGTGTATCTCTCAGGGATTATTTCTAAATTTACATATTCGGGGTCTCTGACACTGTTAGGATATAAAGATCCTTTGCCAGCACCACGACTGGCAAACTCAAGCATTAGGCGGATACAATCGCCGCTTAATTGATAGACAGCTCGCGAGAAGTTCGGATGGGAAAGGATTTCATAAAAGAGTGGCATCTCAGGATCATATAAAGGAATGGGAAGTCCTGCGAGAAGTTGACCTAGCGAAACAATAATCTTGTGATCATCACATTGATGATCAGAAAAAAGCTTGGCAGTGAGTATAGATGAACATCCTTGATTAGGAATGGTAGAAAGGGTGAAACCTTTATCTTGCAACTTTTTCTGAGTCTCAATAAAGCGAGGTTTGTACATACGACTAAGTGAAGCCATTATCAATATGGGAACGGATAAAGAATCGAAGATTAAGATATGATAAAAAAGATTGAAGATTTGCAGTAATAGAAGCGCAACTTGCGGAAGAAGAAGATTAAAGAAAAGTTGCAGAGAGAAGACGAAAGAGGAAAAGAGAAAGATATGAAAATTATATATAGAGAGAAACATCCTCGGGTGAAACGAGAGCATTTAATGCGAGAGGGGACGTGAATGGTCAAGAATAAACGATTGAAAGAGACGTGTCAGGAATAGAATGGAGGAGTAGACATCTGTAATAAAGTCCGTATGGAAAGATGAAATCGAAACAAGTACGGGTAAGCGGTTGCGGCGGTTCAAAAATATTGATTCTCATGACATTCTCTCCTTCGCAGAGAAGACATGAGAAGAGGCAAGATGTAGGATCATAATATCGCCACAACAACAATTCGCGAAGACAACGGATAACAACATTGCGAGTGAGTCGCAGAGGGTTAAATATAAATGACGCACTGGATGACGATAGGAGGATATGAAATCTGGCGAAAGTTAAGAAGTGTCGCGAGTATGAATATTTGTACGTCTGCGACACTTCGCGAGACATTCCCGAAAATAAAGGACAAACTTTAGTCATCATTCATTATGTATTACCCTATATAAAGGGATGAGTGAATTTGTTGTAGGAGAGGTCTTTTTGGATTGGAGGGTAAGTCATTAGGAGAGAGAAACAGAGAGAATGTTTGTAAATTCTTAAGTGTAATTCCATTTTCCTATGTAAAGATTTCAAGAAAGTTATTAATAAACATTCATACTTGTTCATCTATTATCTTTTGCAGGAAATCCCACACTACACCCCTCACTATATTTTGTAGATCTAAATCTTATTAATCACCTAAATTTCAAATATAAGTGCTAGAAATATAAATAGACACATAAGATTTTTTACGTGGTTCGATCATTATGATCTACATCCACGATTCTTCACTATGATTGTTGAGGTTACATTGGAATTACATTTACAATCTCCATTAATGGATGTTTTCTAGAGCTCTAGATCTAGTTTTAAGGGAAGAAGATGATAAAGAAAATAAAATTTTTCCCTCAAAAATATCTCTCTCTTCCTAAAAGTCTCTCCCCTTTCTCTCTCCTGCTCTCCTCTTTATATAGGTGTTTACATAATAGATGACAGCTCACATACAGCTCAAATTCTCGCGAGCCCTTTAATAATTTCGTAGGCTCTCGCTACCTTCTCGCGAGACATTCTCGCGAGCCCTTGCTACATTCTCGCGAGTTATGGAAAATGATGAATCTCGCAATCTCTTCTCGCGAGTTAATGAAATAATTGAATCTCGCACGCTAAGAAAATATGTTGTGCGATATTTGAATCCTACATCTTGCCTCTTTTTCCTTGAATATTGCTTGAAGAGCGATCTTTAAGGAAAAATCTGTTGTTGTAGTAATCCTTGATCTTTGTTGATGAAGGAGCGAGCGAAAGAATACTGGACTTGAAAAGTACGTACTTGCCTCTATTCTTTTGCGAAGTTCCGAAGCTTTGAGAAGTATATATGAAGTATCATCTCTTGAAGTATGCGAAGTATCTTTAAAGAAGTATAAGAAATATCCGTCCTTGATTGCGAATAAGAAGTATTGCGAACTAATCATGCGAAATTAGAAGTATGAAGTATAAGAAGTATTAATCCTCGAAATATAAGAAGCATTTATCCTTGAATAAGAGTAGTAAGTATTGCCTCTATTCATGCGAAATTATTACTCCATTTTTGGTGAAGATTCTTGCTATTCACTAGTGAACATCCACTTTGGAAATGATTCTTCTTTGAGAAGATGAAAAACATAAAATGTTTTCTTGGTTATCCATAGTTGCCTCTCGTTCTTCATCTTCGAAGGTAGAATTGTTGAAAAAGTGTTGAATGAGTGAGTTATTTCTTCATTCTTATCTTGCCTCTATCTCATGTGTTGTGCTCATGCGATAGTATAATCTCTTCATTGCTTTACGTTGAATTTTATCATTGCGACAAGATCGCAGGACGTCTTTACATTTTCACGTAATGACCCATTGATCTTGCCTTATCATCTTTGGTGGTCTTCTAAGTTTGACCTTCCTAATTAAAGGCCTTACTCGCCACTGTTATTGCGACAAGATCGCAGGACGTCTTTACACTTGCATGTAAAAACCCATTGATCTTGTCTTATCATTTCTTTAGTATTATTGCCTCTGCAGGATATTTTATTTGCGACAATATGACAGGCCTAAATATCCTTGCGAACATAAAGCCCCATGACATTGTCGTCTTGCGACGAAATCGCAGGACGTCCGTACACTTTCGTGTAAAGACCCATTGATCTCGTCTTACCCTCGCGTTAGTATTATTGCCTCTGCAGGATCATTGCACAAATATGACAAGCCTAAATTTTCTTGCTAAAATAAAGCCCCATGACATTTGCGTCTGTTTTGACACTCTCCCTAATGGAGGGTGTCGCCCTTATCATCTCCATGGTTGCCCCTTCAAGGAGGCGTACATCGGCCATACAAGGCTAGCTCCTCCCATCCGGTCTTAACAACAACCAGCTTGTTTTCGCAGCCTCTTATCCCTTATACCTATAGGGTTTATGGTTACAAGGCTGCACCCTAAGTGGAGTTTTCTTCGGGCGAGTGCAGCATGCGCCAAGACTTGTCAAGAGTGGTAAGGAAGTTCCATGCTCCCCACACTCTTGACTCAACCGTGTACCTCGGCGCCTTGATCATACGCTGACTCCTTGAAAGAGACCCTCGGTCGCCCAACCAGGGTATAACCTACATATATAGTTGGGAATCCAAGGTACCTCTTCCGGATAGGCTTTCATGGGCCCCAAATCTCCATGACCCGAGGCTTCGGGAGCGGTGTAACCTTTTCCCTGGGCCATGTCAAGAGATACCCCCTTATATGACGCACTTTAGGTCTTACATTTGCCTCTTACGAAATATCATTCGCGAACTAGGGTGTACGCCATAAAGGTTCGTCCCATTCACTCACTCAATCATTTTTGTCAATTCATTCAATCATTCATTTTTGATTTTCTCTTCTCTTTATCTTTGCGAAGTTATCGCATGCCTTCATTTCTGTCACTTCCCTCACTCATTCTTTCATTTCTGTCATTTCTTTCAATCATTCTTAACGAAATAATTATTCTTTTCTTCATTCTTTGCGAAATTATCATCAACTCTCTTCTTTGTTATTGTCTCTCGATTTAAGTATATGATTTTCTTGCGAAGCTCTTGTAGTGCAAAAAATGATGCAAAAACTTCACGGGAGATAGGAGTTGAACCTGCATCCTCAAGTTCATTGTCTTTTCCTCTAGCCAACTTTCCTGGCTTTCGTTTGTGAAAGAATGTGACCATATCGTTCTTTTAATGTGATCTCTGGCTCTAGTTTTTCGAGTAAAAATATGTAAAAAGTCTGCGCAAGTTAAGATTGGATCCTGCGAACACGAACACATACTCTGCTGACTTTACCATAGTCGCCAACTTCTGTTTTTGATAAGGTTGGTGAAGTTGCCATCTTATTCTTTTCTTCTCACTAAAAATATCGCAACATCAAACTCCTCTTCGCAAAAATGTGAAATAACAGAAAAAATGTTGCTGCAGTGAAACTCGATCTTGCGACACCAAGCTCATTGCCTATACCCTGAACCATTTGTACTACAAATGGGAGGAATACCACCTAAAATTGGCAATGTCATGGGGCTTTATGTTCGCAAGGATATTTAGGCCTGTCATATTGTCGCAACTAAAACATCCTGCAGAGGCAATAATATTAAGAAATGATAAGACAAGATCAATGGGTCATTACATGAAAGTGTAACGACGTCCTGCGATTTTGTCGCAAGACGGCAATGTCATGGGGCTTTATGTTCGCAAGAATATTTAGGCCTGTCATATTGTTGCAAAAACGAGGGGTGGCAAAATAAGACCTTTAACTAGGAAGGCAAAATAAGACCACACAAGAAAAAAGATAAGGCAAGACCAATGGGTCATTACATGAAAATGTAAAGACGTCCTGCGATCTTGTCGCAATGACAATATTCAACATAAACATTTTGAAGTGCAGGAATGAGAAAAGATGAAACACAAGAATAAGAAAAAATGAAGCACAAGCAAAAGAACTCGCGAGGAACAACAAATACGCGAAGAAGGATATACTAAAGACAAAACCAGAGAAATGAAGAATGGAAGCAATTTAAAGCCACATCAATTTTAGAGCGGCAAAATAAGCTAAGTAACACAAACATTAGTTATACATTGCAATAGATAAGCATTATCATCATACAAGCATCATACTCGCATCATGAAGCATTGCATAAGCATTTCATGGCATAAACATCGCATACACATTTCATGGCGAACTATTTAGAATCTCTCAGAGTGTTATTTCAAAATCTCTCAAACAGACCTATTCGAATCTCTCACAGAGAATATTTATAATCTCTCAAGAGTGTTATTCGAAATCTCTCAAAGAATATTATTTAGAATCTCTCAAGATATTATTCGAATTTCGCAGAGATATTCATAACTTCGAGAGATATTCAAAACTTCAAATAATTATTAAGCATCTCGCAGAATGTGATTATTTTACAAGATAAGATAAGCAACTTGGAGAGATTATACTATCGCATGAGTACAAAACACGAAACAGAGGCAACATGAGAATGAAGACACAACTCGCTCATTCAACATTTCTTAAGGATTCTACCCTCATAAATAAAGAACGAGAGGCAACTATGGATAACCAAGAAAACATTTTATGTTCTTTATCTTTTCTAAAGAATCATTTCCAAAGAAGATGTTCATCAATGAACAAAAAGAATCATCACCAAAAATGGATTAGTAATTTCGTATGAATAGAGGCAATACTTACTACTTTTATTCAAGGACAAGTACTTCTTATATTTCGAGGATTAATACTTCTTATATTTCACACTTCTAGTTTCGCGTGATTAATTCGCAATACTTCTTATTTGCAATCAAGGATGGATACTTCTTATATTTCTTCAAGGATACTTCATACTTCGCGAGATGATACTTCTAATTACTTCTTAATATTTGAACTTCGCAAAAGAATAGAGGCAAGTACGTACTTTTCAAGTCCAAAGTATTCTTTCGCTCGTTCCTTCATCAACAAAGATCAAAGATTACTACAACAATGATTTTTCCTTAAAGATCGCTCTTCAAGCAATATTCAAGGAAAAAGAGGCAAGATGTAGGATTCAAATATCGCACAACATATTTTCTTAGCGTGCGAGATTCAATTATTTCCTTAACTCGCGAGAAGAGCTTGCGAGATTCATTATTTTCCATAACTCGCGAGAATATAGCAAGACTTGCGAGAATGTCTCGTGAGAAGGTAGCAAGAGCCTGCGAAATTATTAAAGGGCTCGCGAGAATGTCTCGCGAGAAGGTAGCAAGAGCCTGCGAAATTATTAAAGGGGCTCGCGAGAATTTGAGCTGCATGTGAGCTGTCATCCACTATGAAAACACCTATATAAAGAAGAGAGTAGGAGAGAGAAAGGGGAGGAATAATTTTGGAGAGATAGATTTTTTGTAAAAGGGATAGACATTTTTTAGGAGAGAGACTTTATTTTCTTTATCATCTTCTCCCCCAAATAATTAGATCTAGAGCTCTAGAAAAATATCCATTAATGGAGATTCTCAATGTAATTCAAATGTAACCTCAACGATCATAGTGAAGAATCGTGGATGTAGATCACATTGATCGAACCACGTAAAAAATCTTATGTGTCTATTTAAATTTCTAGCACTTATATTTGAAATTTAGATGATTAATAAGTTTAGATCTAGAAATTATTATCAAGATATAGTGAGGGGTGTAGTGTGGGAAATCCTGCAACTACATATTGGCGCTAGAAAACATTTTATGTTCTTTATCTTTTCGGCAAGAATCATTTCCAAAGAAGATGTTCATCAATGAACAAAAAGAATCATCACCAAAAATGGATTAATAATTTCGTATGAATAGAGGCAATACTTACTACTTTTATTCAAGGACAAGTACTTCTTATATTTCGAGGATTAATACTTCTTATATTTCACACTTCTAGTTTCGCGTGATTAATTCGCAATACTTCTTATTTGCAATCAAGGATGGATACTTCTTATATTTCTTCAAGGATACTTCATACTTCGCGAGATGATACTTCTAATTACTTCTTAATATTTCGGAACTTCGCAAAAGAATAGAGGCAAGTACGTACTTTTCAAGTCCAATATTCTTTCGCTCGTTCCTTCATCAACAAAGATCAAAGATTACTACAACAACAGATTTTTCCTTAAAGATCGCTCTTCAAGCAATATTCAAGGAAAAAGAGGCAAGATGTAGGATTCAAATATCGCACAACATATTTTCTTAGCGTGCGAGATTCAATTATTTCCTTAACTCGCGAGAAGAGCTTACGAGATTCATTATTTTCCATAACTCGCGAAATGTAGCAAGACTTGCGAGAATGTCTCGTGAGAAGGTAGCAAGAGCTCAAAAGAAATTATTAAAGGGCTCGCGAGAATGTCTCGCGAGAAGGTAGCAAGAGCTGCGAAATTATTAAAGGGGCTCGCGAGAATTTGAGCTGCATGTGAGCTGTCATCCACTATGTAAACACCTATATAAAGAAGAGAGCAGGAGAGAGAAAGGGGAGGAATAATTTTGGAGAGATAGATTTTTTGTAAAAGGGTTAGACATTTTTTAGGGGAGAGACTTTATTTTCTTTATCATTTTCTCCCCCAAATAATTAGATCTAGAGCTCTAGAAAATATCCATTAATGGAGATTCTCAATGTAATTCAAATGTAACCTCAACGATCATAGTGAAGAATCGTGGATGTAGATCACATTGATCGAATCACGTAAAAAATCTTATGTGTCTATTTAAATTTCTAGCACTTATATTTGAAATTTAGATGATTAATAAGTTTAGATCTAGAAATTATTATCAAGATATAGTGAGGGGTGTAGTGTGGGAAATCCTGCAACTACACACTGCAGGCCAACTTGTTTATAGTGAGGACTGAGGAAGATCAACACGGATCATCGAAAGAAATCAACATATCAAACTTCTAATGTTAGTCTCTGACTAGCTCGGTTTTTTTTCTCACAGCATATACATGTACTCCACAACTGTGTTTGTACACACATGAAATTGTCCTAAGAATCGAAATGGCATATGCAGTGAATTTCCTCATGGAAATAAAACCACTCTATAAATGATGTGGTTGGATCGTAAAAAATTGCAATAAATTGTTCAGAACAACTAATAAACTTTATCATAAATTTTTTGAGCTGCATTATCATCTTTGGGCAATGTTTGTTTTTTATTTTTATTTTTTGCATATTATTATTATGGGTGATATATTAATGTATTTCTCGCTGTCTTTTTGGCAAGATGTGACAATTATTTCTTCTTCAACGGGAGAAATTGTACGATTTTTTCAAACCAAAATTTTAGCTTTTCATTCATTTCGATGGCTTTTTGATTTGATATGGGTAAGAAACTCGCATGGCTAGATTTTTTGTCGAAAAAAAAGAAATAATTTTCATTTTCCTCATACAAATTACATCACATTTTGGTTATAATATAAATTTCTTCAACAATAAAGTACATAATCAACACATGAGACCCATCTTGATTTATTTCCGCACTGGCGAAAGAAACACCTAACAGAAGTTAAAAGCTTGAGTACACCTATCAAAATGCATGTATTGTTCTAGTTTAGTATTTGGGTGTTAGCTAAGGTTAACTGTTGAATGCATTAAGATTTTGTTTCACCATAAAATGTGATTGAGAAACCCAGTTGATGAAACTTAAACAATACTAACAGTAGAGTTAAGTCCAGAATCCAAACGTGTATACCTAGACCAACAATTCTAGACTCACCATACAAATCAACCGAGGTTTCTCTCGAAAGGACGTCCAACACAGTCTATCAAGCCCTTTTAACATTGGATAGGTGCTAGGCAGAGCGGATCCCCACTCTCTCTATGTCGGAAGAAATCTGGGGAGATTTCTCGGACCCGTCGAGCATTAACATTCCAATAGACAAAAGGTCTATAACTGTTTTAATTAGAGTTCACACACATAATTGTGAAGTTTCCAAGTTGAAGGTAGCTTTCAAGGCCATATTGACTCTGGTTATTTGAGGTCTTTGTCTTAATTCCTTATATCACAAATTTCCGTTCTAAGGTGGTTATGGGTTTCTTGGATACTACTAATAATGAAGAATGAGAATAGCAATGGAATTAAATCAATTAAATATGATAAGACAGACTTACTTCATTTTGATTGAAGTAAAACATGTCATACTCTTGACGGTGTATTTTTCATGACAATCTGGTGGTCATTTTTTTCCAAGGCAGCAATCAGTGATTTCCATTTTTGGGTTAATTCTATTTTAAAATTGTTTTTTCTTATTTTAGTTCATCCTTTTTTGTGGGAAAAAATAGGCTTCTATAAGAACACTTGTCAGAGAAAGAACTAGATCATATCCATATATTTATCACACACAAAAAAAAAAAAAAAAAAAAGTGAGCAAAGATTTAGAAAGAATGGCAGAAAAAGAATTCTCTTTCAAAACTCTTCTTCTGTTCATCAGTAGAATCTTTCATAGGAGACTACTAAAGAACACTCATTTCCAACAAAGGAGTAACAGAGATTGTAACTCTAATGCACTAAACATCAAGATTCAAAAATATCCATCACTCATACTTAAATCAGAGTCAGAATCAGAATTCTCAAGCCAAACTTTGATTTTCGACGTTGAAGGGGCGTTGTTGAAGCCGTCATCTTTGTTTCACTACTTCATGCTTGTAGCATTTGAAGCTGGAGGACTTATTAGAGCTCTTGTGTTGCTTCTTTTGTATCCTTTTATTTGGTTGGTTAATGAAAATATAGGGATCAATGTTATGGTTTTTGTTTGTTTTTTCGGAATCAAGAAAGATAACTTTAGAGTAGGAAGATCTGTTTTACCTAAGTTTTTCTTAGAAGATGTTGGGTTTGAAGGTTTTGAGGTGCTAATGAGATATGGAAGAAAAGTGGGTGTTAGTGAATTACCTAGAGTTATGATTGAAGCATTCTTGAGAGATTATTTAGACGTTGATTTTGCAGTTGGGAAAGAGCTGAAAGTGTTTCATGGGTATTATGTTGGTTTCATGGAAGATGCTACAAAAACATGTTTAAATTTGCAAGCGATGATCGGAGAAGAGAAAATGAATTCTAAGGAAGTTGTTGGGTTTGGAAGTTTCCATAAATCACTTGAATATCACTACTTCTCTCAGTGCAAGGTAAGGAAACAGGTTTCATAATGAATCATGAACCTTCCCTTACATGAACATAAACCATATCTACGTAATTACATCTACTTTTCTTGTTATGATCTTTATGGTTTTGTTGTATTTTAACAGGAGATTTACTTGGTGAATGAAACAGAAAAGAAAAAATGGAAGAATTTACCACGGGAGAAATACCCGAAGCCGTTAGTCTTCCATGATGGCAGATTAGCTTTTAAACCAACTCCAATATCAACATTAGTTATGTTTATATGGATTCCATTTGGAATATTTCTATTCACTTTCAGATTTCTTATTGGCATTTCATTACCTTACAGTATCAATATACCTATACTAGCATTCAGTGGTATGAGGTTAAAGCAATCAAAACCAATTCCAACACCACAAAAGACAGAAAACCAAAAGGGTGTTCTTTATGTTAGCAACCACAGGACACTTCTGGATCCTATTTACGTATCTGGTGGACTTAGGAAACAATTGACTGCAATGATATACAGCTTAAGTAAAGTATGTGAAATCGTTGCACCAATAAAAACAGTAAGATTAACAAGGGAGAGAGAAATGGATGCAGAAATGATGGAGAAAATGTTGAAGCAAGGAGATGTTGCTGTCTGTCCTGAGGGTACTACTTGCAGGGAACCCTACCTTCTAAGGTTTAGTCCATTATTTGCAGAAGTCAGTGATGAAATAATTCCGGTTGCTATTCACGTAGAGGTTGGTATGTTTTATGGAACTACCGCTAGTGGGTATAAAGTTTTAGATCCAGTTTTCTTTTTTATGAATCCTCATCTTACTTACAGTATAAATTTCCTTGAGAAGATATCAACATCTGAAATTTTTATGAGAGTAAGAAATCAAGAACTGAAGTAGCGAATTATGTTCAGGGTGTGATTGGTAGAGCCTTGGGGTTTGAGTGCACAAATCTCACTAGGAAAGACAAGTACTTGATGTTAGCTGGTAATGAAGGTTTTGTTGGTAAAAATAAATCTTCAAACAATTCAAGTTGAATACAAGGAAACAAAGGGTTAAACAAGATACCCATGCAACTTTTACTTTTCTTACTCAATCATATAAACATTACTCGTATATTTTAATTTGTTGTAATTTATTCACAATAATAATAAGCAAGGCAATTCCATTAAGCTGGTAGCTGTTTTTTATGTAAATTATACCTAGTCTAATGGAATTGTTTGATTATGAACAGACCGAGACGCAAACAAATTTAAAGACATTAAACCTTAATCTGGGAAAGAATATCCGTAAAGGGTTGAAGCCGTCTCATAATGGTGGTTTCTGGTGGCTCTGTATGTTGTAAATAATTGTTGATTCCATTCTCTGTGAACTATTCTTGATTCTTACAAAGGTGCATTAAGGTTATGCTTTTGGGTGAATACAAGGAATTTCCATAGGTTGTTTGGACACCTTAAAAATCCTACAGTTTCAAGTAAAAGAGAGAGGACTGAAACTTGGTGTTTGTACTAAGAGGTCTTGGGTTTGAATTCCACATTAACATAAGTGGGAGATTTTGCTTTCTTCCTTTGCCTAACTACCTACCTAGGTTTGCAGGTAGTAGACCAATTCAATTAGAGAAAATAGTAAAAAAGAAAAAAAGAAGAGTGAAGAGTGAAGAGAGTTATAATGTTGATGCTTTTGGCATGAAATCGAACACTTAATCTAGCCATTCTAGATTCATCAATTATGGTTCAATATTCATTGCTTGGAATGGGGAAGGGAGAGAGAAGTTAAGAGAAGTTTGGGATCTTCTCAACTACTTCCATTCCCATGCACTATAAAAACCTAATGATCAAATACATTTATAAAAAGGCAGATCAGGTCTGGAAGGGACATGTCTGATGGAGTAAACAGAAAGAACCCACACCATATCATATAGTTATGGTCATCAAACTACAAAACAGAATGATTGATCCCAACATTATGTACATCAATTTTGGCCATACACTCAAAATACAGATGAAAGTTCGTTGGTTGAGAGCCCACCTCCTCAACCCCTTTTAAAGCTCGGCCCCTCCATGGCTGTAGCTGAGGCAAGAAGGCCCCGGGTATAATATGCCTGCTGCGCAGACTCTATGGGAAGACAACTAAATACATTCAATGTGGTTCAATCCAGGCTGACAATAAACTGTTCAAATTTTTTGAATGCAGTTCTACTTTAATGACTTCCTTACAAGGTAGGGAAATTTGGGATGACTATTCTATGAAGCTAAAATTCAATTTAAGAAAATTATCGTTGTATTCTGCAGAAGAACATAATATGGTGATATTAACCAAGAAGTTCAAGATGTCATTGCAGTATGATAAGTTGACGGATTAAACTGGAGCCTGGGAATTTCAGAAGCGGAGGAGGAAAACATTGAAAGGATTTTACTGTTCTAGAAATCAACATCCTTTGGAGCCTAAATTAATGCTCTTTTCTAGCATGTGAAGGTGATTCTCATCACGTCAGATAATATGATGCATAGGATTGAATAAATTATCTAAAGAATGTGGTATCTAGCAGTACATGGAAATACTCCTCAATTATAATCTGATAATTGTACAAGGGATGTTTCCCTAACTAGGGTGAGCCTTACACAAGGGGGATGGAATATGTCACATCACATTCATATATACATAAGCAAAAGAGGGACGAAATAAGAAGTTACCAGAGCAAGCTAGCAATTAATCTTTAGGCGGCAATGGCAACTACCATTTCATTCAGTAACTCTACTCCTATCTACAGACTTTGAGAAACTTGAGCCCAGCGCTTCACCTCGTCTAGCTGATTCGCTTTTGTATAACTGAACGGAAATTAATTTTTTTGGTGATCCAACTTCTGATTGAAGAGGTGCCTCCAAGCTCGCACGTGGACTATCTCCAGAAAACATACCTGAAGAGAGAAGATCAATAATTATTTAAAAAACAATGCTCAGAATGATAGTAGCCGTTACACAGCTTCTTGTTCTATTTTCAAACATACTTCGACATCAGATTCTTCATTACTTTGTAAATACTCGATGGGAATGCACTAAATGGTTTAGCCACCTCCTATCTATTGACATGGGAAATATGCATCCAAATGTCTACTATGAATTCAATAGGCAAAATATAACTGGCTATAAGCTTCAGCTGATGTTTAGCAGTGAGAAATCATGTAACATGATAAGCATTGTATGATGTTCGTGGTTCTTAATGCATGTTTTTTAAAAGAAATATAACTAGCTGATACAAAACATAATTATTTAAAATCATAAAACACAAACAAATATAACCATGGAGTGGGAAGATTTTTACCGTGGAAAACTATGACAAGGCAAAATAATATGGTAAATAGCATGGCCAAAATACTGGTGAAAGGTGTTGCGGCCTTGGCTGCTTTCATTTTCTTCATTGCCTTCATTCGTTCAATCCTCGCTCTTTTCAAGATAGCAAGCTCAGTAATCTCTTTAACCATTTTCCTATCAACAGCATCCAGAGCTGGGCCACGAGGTGGCCTTGGAGGCTTTTTCGAGATAGTCTTCTTACGTTTTTCCTTGACTTTTTTCTTCTCCAGATTTCCCATTGTTTGTTCTTCCCCTTCTGATTTTCTATCTGTCAATAATTCTGCAGTCTCTGAGGCACCATCCGAAGAACTCGAAATGGGGTCAGGTGTTTCACTTATAATTAATCCCTCATTGTTGCTTGTAAACCGATTCCACACCCTACCTAACAAATTATCTGATTGTCTAAGTGCAGGGTTTATTATTCTCTCTTCTTCACTAGTTGTACCACCACTTTCAAGATCAACTTCAAAATCTCTTTCTCTCATAACCATTTGATCCATAAAAATTCAAACCCAATTCTACTTTTACTAATCCAATTAAATCTCTTCTATATAGCAAAAATCTCAAACCTTTAGAAGTCGCAAAACTCCCAAATTCAACCCATTTATGATGAATGTCCAATTCATCCCAATTTCCAAAATTTTGCAAAATTCAACTCATTCAACAAATTCCTAATTCATTAAAAACTGAAAATTCTAATACCTGCAAAAGTTTGACCTTTTTTTTTTCCCTTCTTCTTCAATCTGACTAATTGAATTCTTACCCACAAATCAAAATAATCAAAACTCCCAAAACTTTCAGAAATGAAGCAAATCCCTGGTAATATTCAAATCAAAACCCCTGAAATTCAAAAAATCGAAGCAAGAATTAATTCCTGAAAATCAAGTCGAGAAAACTGCAAGAACAATGTAAACCTTTGAAACCCTAATTTAAGAACAACAAATTCTAACTACATTCTATAAACAAACCCCCAAACTGTAACAAATTCGTACAAAACGCAAACAAACCTCATAGAAGAAGAAATGTATTGTATTGGAATGTAATGTTAGAAATGAAAGCATCAAGGAACCCTAGCAGTAAAATAAGGAAGATCTATTTACGTACCATACAAGTACTGTTTCTGTCCGTCTGTTCGTGGTTCTTTGTCTGAAAATGAAACGCGTTTCTAAAGAAAGAGGAGGAAGGGGGGGATAAGAATGAATGTTTTTCAAGACACAATTTTTAAAAACTGACTTTACAGCTAGCTTTCTTTAACCTCGGATTGCACGAGGAGGAGATGGTGGGCCACAGAGACAAAGAGCAGAAAGATGAAAGGCACGGGTCCTACCACACCCCGTTTCCATTAATTAACCCACGGTTTGTTAACCTGTGTCTCTCTATTCAAGCGTTATGGGTTTGGTTACCCACGTTTATAGATTTCACGGATCGTTTTTCTTTTTTGGGCCAATTACGGAATGGTCTTACTTTTTGTAGTTCCGTCTTACTTTTTGTAGTTCCGTCCTAAAATGGTCATACCTTTGTAATTCATTTACAAAATGGTCTTTTTCCATCCGATTTAACACTTTTGAATACAACGGTGTTATCTTTCCCGAAAATACCCTCTCCCAAACTACCCTTTCTAGTTAACTAATTGGTTTGAGGTGGTGGTGATGAAGTGGTGGTGGTGGTGGTAGAAGCTTAAGAATCTCCGCTAAACCCCCAGAGGAGAAGCGGTGAACCTTTTGGATGAATGCGGTGTAACGAACCTGAATGCGGTTTTACGATCCTGAAAAAGCTGTAACGACGTGTAGCGATATGTAAGGGCGACACCACCGCCTACAAATAGCACCACCGTCAAATAAATTATAATCAAGTCAAAAGTTAAAATGTGCATAGAGGGATAAATAAGAAGGACAAATAGATAATTTCATTAACATATTTAACTGTGAGTCACCACTTAACCCTCTTCCTAACGGAAGTATGATCATTTTGTTAATAGTTTGTAACAGTAGGATGCTTTTGTGAATCGGGTCCTAATACTAGGGATGTTTTGTACATTTTCCTTCTTTTTTTGGTTCAATTCATTCAAATGTGATTCGCTTACAAGATTAACAAAAACATCTAAATACATAAAAAAAAAAAAAAAAAAAAAAAAACATCACGATAATCGAAACCCTAATACAAATAACAATATCAACTACAAATAGACCGCGAAGAGAAAGAGTAATAAACTATAGAGATACCCAATTTTTTATTATGTATAAGGGAGAGATGATGGTATATTCCGGAAATAAATCCGACCATTTGATTTGATTATATTCTTCTATGATAAGAGATGCTCCTAAAATGAAAGAGTATTTTTCCCATAAACTTGTATATCCAAACGAACTTGGATGCCCTAAATCCTTAAAGTATGAATTCAAAGCAAATTCGTGTTGAACCGTCGATGTTTTTGAATCGAGAGTAGCAAATTTGTTTGTCATCATAGTAGTAGTACTTTCTATTTATTATAGGGGACCCTAAGCTATTATCTAAATCCAATTAGGCTAAGTCTTATGGGCTAGATTGAAGGTGCTAGATTAGCATTTAACTGTTGCAATTCAAAAAAAAAAGTGTGTCAAAAAAGTTAACACTAGTTCTCTCTCCTACCAGTTGCTAGCATGTGAACTAGCAGCTAGATATTTTCGCTGAATGATTCAGCACTGAGAAAACTACCTTTTCGCGGAATGGTTCAACGCTTGGCGATTTACTTTTTGATCTGATGGCTGAGATTTAAAGCGCTGAACCGTTCATCGCTGGGCGCTGAATGGTTCATCGTTGGGTGGTGGTCCCAGCTGACGTGAACGGCTAATCTAGCTGCTAGATTAGCACTCCCATAAGACTTAGGTGGTTGTCCTAGGTGACGTGGATTGCCAATCTAGTTGCTAGATTAGCACCCCATAACACTTAGCCTTAGTCTAGATTTTATTTATTATGGGGTCCCTAAGCTACTATCTAAATACAAATAGTTTAGAATTTAGACTCATTACGGGTTTTCGATCCCTAATCTCCTCGTGGAAGGCGTTTGAGAATCACCAAACCACTTAATGGTTCTCGAAATTATGAGTCATGACAAATATATTTTTTGTGCGTAATGTTGTAGATTTTGGAAGTGAGAGAGACTTGTTTGAATCACATAACACAAGTTGGGATGTGATACGTGATAAATTTTGGATCACAATACATTTTTGAGATGATGATGATGCAGAGTTTTGCTCGCGTGAGAATTACTATCCCACATTTTAAGTAACAATGTTAAATTTTGGATCATAATAACAATTTTGGGTCAAGTGTCATACTGCAGGTGTGTGTGGGTTTAGGGGGGGGGGGGGAGCTTATTGAATATATACTAGTTGAATAATGATGTAACTTTTAACAACTTGGGAAAGTGAAGACTCTACTATACTTTTATGGATTCAATCGGACATTTCAGATTTTATGATTGGTTGTGTTGTTGGTGTCAGTAAATCTACTTGTTGGCTTATGGAAGAATATTGAAGATCATTTTTCTAAAATTTCTGCAACTCATACGATCTGATTGTGTACTAAGCTTTAAGTTACTAGACAAGATAATACTTCTTTATTTTCTCTTCTTGTTGTTGGATCTCTAATTTTTGATATTGAGATGGTGGTTTACCTTGTCCGCTCTATCATCCGAGTATTCTTCATTTACTATATTTATTTGAATTCGTAATCCTCCAGGTAGTAGCAAGGAACTTCATAATTTGTTGCTTAGTGAGGAATTAGTTGTTGCTCGGAGACAATGTGCATTTGATAAGACAATTAAACAAAGGGTTTTGATGCTATGAGATCCAACTCTATTAATTACCCCAATCCTTCTCTAAATAAAGGTATAAGATATTCTTATGGTGGTTTAGGGGTCATGGTGACAGAAAATTTCCTTTTTACTTTTATAGACCTTCCACTCGTTGCGTTCATACTGGCTTTGTAGCTCCTAATAGACCTAGATGTCAAATTTTCTACAAGTTTGGTCATGATGCTTTGGAGTGTCCTCACATACTTAATTTCACATATCAAAGCAGATAACCCGCCTAGCAATATTCATGCATGCTTGTTGCTGCCGCAATTCATGATGATGATGAATCCACTTGATATGTTGATTCTGGTGCAAATTGACATATTACTTTTGTTTGTGAGCCACTCACTTTTTTTTCCAGGAACAATGTTACTATATGTTACTCTCATAAAGCTAATTTTGGCACAAACTTCGGGCTTTCAGGAAAATACAAACGTCATAGTTTGAATGATTTTTGGTGTAGTTGTAGAAAATCTAACATCTAACATTCAATACGAGATTCATGAAGATAAGAAAGTAAAGAAAAGCATAAGAACACAAAGATATACGTGGTTCGGCATGATTACCTACGTCCATGGGAGATAAAGATGAATCTTATTACTTCTCCTAAAAATACAATGGTGGTAATGCTCAAAGAATTCTCAAGGGAAGATATACTTAATATCTCTCCTTACTCACTCAATCACCGGTGGCACATCTTCGGGTGGTAACTTGGCCAAATTCTCAAGGGAAGATGTACTTAATCTCTCTCATTACTCACTCAATCACCGAACCTCCTTATATCTATACCTTGCTGGGTATTTATAGACAAAGCTATACATACAACAAGATTACAATGTTAGTTTATTATATTGAACTTTGATGTTCTTGTCGGATGTTTTTGACTGAATCTTCCCGATCCTTGTTAGTTTATTATATCTTCTGATAATTCTGCGTTATCTTATTGTAGATATGAGAAGAAAGTTTACAAGTAATCCAACCTTTGTTATTCTCGGTTCATCAACCAACTGAAAGATGAGTTTGATCTTCACGATTATGAGATTGAGCTACTCTCGGGTCAGAAGGGTGCTTCGGAGATCGACAAGTTTATTGATTTCAATCATTTATCCGAAGCGACTATCATTACCAAGGGTCAACTCGAAGTTGGGCTTCGCCTTCCCCTCTATCATCCGTCCTGTCCTTTTGAGTATGAAGTTCTGTCTCAGATTCAGCCTCCTCGAGCTCTGGGTCAGTGGAATGAGAACTCTTTTCGGATTATGTCTGAATGGGAGAGGCGAGAAAGAGGTTTTTATACCTCATCCAAGCATTCAACCTACAATTCTTATGATAAGCACAAATATAACTCCCCCAGTTTTCCGGCTAACTAAAAAGTAGCACATCTTCGGGTGGTAACTTGGCCAAATTCTCAAGGGAATATGTATTTAATCTCTCTCCTTACTCACTCAATCACCGAACCTCCTTATATCTCTACCTCGATGGGTATTTATAGACAAAGGTATACAGACAACAAGATTACAATGTTAGTTTATTATATCGAACTTTGATGTTCTTGTCGGATGTTTTTGACTGAATCTTCCCGATTCTTAACACTTAGTCTTATGTCGACTGGAGATATAGGTGTCCCGATGACTCTTCTCCTATTAACAATGGATCTCTCGAGATGACCTATGTGTCCCGTTAGTCTTCTGTAGTCGGGCCCACCTTGATCTGACCTTTCTGCCATCGCGCATGCCTCATCAGTAGCATTTAATGCCTTGTCACACAATTCAAACTGAACCATTGATTCTTCTTGAGCTTTCCATGTGTCCCCTTTCTGATGGGATGTGGTAGATACTTCGGTTGCTGTACCCATATCCATGGTTTTGATCCCATACTTCACCTTTGTTCATATTGTTCATATTATGGTGTTTCGTAGCTTAGGATGTCACCACGTGCATCTGCCATATATTTAATTCTACATTTATGTCCCTTTCTTTCCACTCGTGTGGTTGACACGATGGGAAGAAACTTCTTCGCCTTCTACAACCGCTCCCAAGTCGTCTCCTATGCCGCCACGTCTCCCACTAACTCTCCTTTATTACCCATCACCTTCTCCGCCAGTTACCAATTCGTTTAATTTATATAGAGAATTTAACCTTAACTTCTAATTGTTCTGACACTCATTCTCTCTCACCATTAGAGATCCAAGATTTCTACAACTCATAATATTTCAATCGTCTGTCATGTTCCTTTGTTGTTGTTGTTGTTGTTGTTATCATTTTCTCTTAGTCATTGTTGTCATTATCTCCATCATCACTGTCATCGTCACTACCGTCTTCCTCACTCATCATCTTCACCCTTTGATCATCATCTTGTCTATTTTCCACCGTTGATTCGTCGCTTCATGATCATCATGTGCTTGATTCTATTTTTTCTGATAATTCTGCGTTATCTTATTGTAGAGATGAGAAGAAAGTTTACAAGTAATCCAACCTTTGTTATTCTCAGTTCATCAACCAACTGAAAGATGAGTTTGATCTTCATGATTATGAGATTGAGCTACTCTCGGGTCAGAAGGGTGCTTCGGAGATCGACAAGTTTATTGCTTTCGATCATTTATCCGAAGCGACTATCATTACCAAGGGTCAACTCAAAGTTGGGATTCGCCTTCCTCTCTATCATCCGCCCTGTCCTTTTGCGTATGAAGTTCTGTCTCAGATTCAGCCTCCTCGAGCTCTGGGTCAGTGGAATGAGAACTTTTTTCGGATTATGGTTGAATGGGAGAGGCGAGAAAGAGGTTTTTATACCTCATCCAAGCATTCAACCTACGATTCTTATGATAAGCACAAATATACCTCCCCCGTTTTCCGACTAACTAAAAAAGTGGCACATCTTCGGGTGGTAACTTGGCCAACTTTGCTGTCAGTCCTCACCGTAAGCGTGTGTCTGGTGGTTTGGATAAGTTGATGCTAGATGAGGATCCCGATAAGGGTGTTAACAGATTAATCATGTTCGCCACACTAGTGATCCCAACTGGAATAACGTCCCTTTGATTGTTCGTGGTCCAATACTGAGTGGCAAGCTTCCTTCTCCTTTTTTTTCCTGCTGATCCCCACCAATTTTTGGTGGTGAACCTTGATGCGCTAAAGGTTAAATTTCTTTATATTTTTGATAGATCCATTCGTTCTTTTTCCTCAAGGTGTAGTTTTTAGTGACTTTGATCTTGTAGTCTCAGGGGCGACGAACTCTGAAGAGGAATGGTGGTGGTGCTAATAAGATTTAGGAGGGGGCAAGTCATATCTTTTAAGTACATGTACTTGCCCATATTTGGTGCCTTTTCTGAGTCCGACGAAACTTCCTTATAGAGATTCAAATCTGGAGAAGAGGAACAGAATGTTGGAGATGCCAGTGTTAAAGGTAGTGTTGATCCTGATGACAATGTTCCTTTGTCTCGTTTGTTGAAGGGGTCTACAAGTACTAATGTTCTTGGAAGTCATAAAGGTGGTGGAGATGGAAAAAGTGGTTAGGTGCCCTTGCAAGTAGTTCTAGAAATCATGTGCCCCAGACTCGTCCTTCGAGAGTTTCTATCTCGGGCAAGAATGATGTTATTCCCGAGTTGAAAGTGCATATCGAGTTATCTGATGATGACGAAGATATGGATCAGTTTGTCGATTTTGAAGACAAGAAAGGAGGTGAAAATGAACATACTGATGGTGGCCTTGGTGGTGGCTAGGATGAACAACTCCCCAAGGAGAATCAAGATGAGGAGCTGCCCCAAGAACAAGATCGGATGGAGGACATCGAGAGGGATCCTACCGGGCCTAAGAAAAATAATATGATCGGGATTTCAATACTTTCTTTCTCGGGTCCGTCTTGTGACTCGCTTGGATCTCTGGCCTCATCCATCTTCGGCTCACTGTCTCCGACCAAGATGTTGGCCGCAGTTCATTCGTATGGCCCTGTCATGGAGAATACTCACTATAGCATCGTAAGTTTAGTTGCCCCTGTTGCTTGTTTGTTTTTGTCGTTCTTCAACTGACTATTCCTTTGATTACCTCGCTAGAAGGATACCCATCGTCGCCTTCGCGCGGTTGCTCGTAAGAAGGCTCGGGAGGAGATGACTCTTCTCCAGACTTAACTCTAGGAGGAACAGGCTCGATCTCGAGAGCTTCAGAAGCAATTGGAAGAGTCAAAAGGTACTTTTTATCCCCCTTTCTTGTTTTGATTGATACTTTAGGTGCCAATATTCTGAGTCCTAGTATTCCCCTATAGCTTTAATTGTTGTTTAAAAAAGGACTCTTCTAATGAGTATCATCAGTTGTCACTCGAATTGAAACGCCAAGAAATCTATGTTGTGAACTATCAACAAAAGATATTCAATAAGGATAATAAGATTGATTGCCAAGCTAATGAGATTGAAGATCTTCATCATGAGATATCCCGCTTACAGAGACTTGAACATCACTCCAATGAGATAGAAGAACTTCGTAGAGAAGTGTCCCAACTACATTAATAATTTAAGCTTCACGATCCTACCACTGATAATTCAAAAACATACACAAGAATAGTAGAACATTTGAAGGTAGACATTTTCTTGTTCAGAACATAGAGAGTAGATGCTCGTCGCTAGAGCTTCAAAATCGGGATCTCACTCTGATCGCCAACGCCTCTCCCAACGGAAGACCAATGCCGAAATAGTCATTAATAATTTAAGGTATGATCTAGATCATCGTAAACAAATTAGTCACGATCTGGAATCGACTCGTCTTCAACTGAAAAGGCGGGGGTCTAACAACCTCACCCAATATTTCGTTTAACAATCTGTATGGACAAACTCCAATATAATTCCAAGAGAATCAACTAGACATCCAGACTCAATCAATGGAAATATATCCAAGAGTTGTATCTCTGTTTTACAATGTAATCAGCAAACCAAACAGATAGAAATCCGTGGGCCTGATTATTATGTGAAACAAATTGAATGGTACTGTTGATAGGGTAAAACGTGGGAAGGAGGAACTAGCCCTAATCACATAAAGTACTCCCAAGGTGTTGAGAGGTTTATGAGAAGTAATGGTGGATTAATGATATCTCAATAAGTGTGCCCTCTTTCCCCTTTTATAGTGACCATCTTATAGATAAGTGCCCATAAGATTAACATATTACTAAACTACCATTTCCCTTTCCTTAAGTTAATACCAAACCCTAAGAGGCTTTCTTCTTGGGCTAAAGCCCAATTGACTTAACATACTCTTGGATGGACTAGAAATATCCCATCCTAATGGGTTAGGCCTAATCCCCTAGTCTCTCCATCCTAAAAGGGACCCTTGATAGGTTAAGGGGATATCTATATTAGGATTGGTTATTTTCATGTATCAACATTAGTCCCCTGACTGTTTGACCGGCCAAAGACCGTGTCAACAGTCACACATTAATGCGACAGTTACAAATGGTGAGTTTTGGGCGGTTTAAGTTCACGACCCTTGGGATGCTGCAGTTACTGGCCTATCCAGTAACCGCTCCTTCTTTTACCTCCCTATAAATAGAGGGGACCTCACTTCTCAATCATCATTCTTTTCACTGCATCCCTTTCTCTTTCTTCCTTTTCCTTCTTACTCACCATGTCTAATGACTCTCCTAACCACGATGCGCCCCTCAGGTCAGATCCATATACACTGGAGGAGATAAGGGGTAGTCCCCGACTCAAGGATAAACTACAGCCGCCTGCAGCAGATGATAATACTACTCTTTTCCCGACCGATGATAATTGGATTTCGCGCATGTTGAATCCTCATCCATTTCCTTCATCCGCGTCTGAAAGCTGGCTTATTCGTCCTCAAGCGGATGTGCCTCCTATACCTGCGTCCGAGGATATGCCTTGTTTAGCGATTCACGGGGGAGATTATGTCTTCCCTTCGATCATTCTTCGCTCATCCGCTGACTCTCATGCCGACTGGTACCCGTAGGTAGATTATATTTGCTCTAATACGGATCATGAGAGGATCATATGTTATTTAGGCATAAAGGCTGCTTTAAAGTGTTAGAGCATAGCTCGGTTGAGCCCACCAAGCGTTGGTATGTCAAGTTTGGTTGTCATATTTTAGTGAATCAAAACTCATTTTAAGAGTCGTTTGATTATGTACTAGAGTCAACTTCGTATAGGTTAGCTTGAAAGTATTAGGATATGAGACATTACAAGTATTGCGAAGACTTGAAGAAGTGAAGAAGTAAGAAGCTACAATGACAACATCATCCTTCCACTTGAGGTTAGTGATATTTGACTTGAACTATTTCATTCCCTAACGTATCTTTCAAGTCGTGTATATTGAAAACGAAACTGCGAAGCATGAACACTCTAGATAGACATAGTATTAAGGAGTACAATATGAAGTTTATTGCTTAACCATTAAACTTTGTAGATAAGACATCAACATAATCGTTTGAATGCTATTGTGATTATGTATGGGTATGAGGTGAGGATTTCATCCTAGGAAACAATGTTTTACATATGTTTTAAGGAAGTAAGTTTATAAACTTGTTCATGAATTGAAAAGGAAATCGCCAGGCGTTATTGGGATTGTTATTCATTGCATATGTTGTGAACATCCAATGTGTGATTTAGTATAACCGCTCACGACTTGTTTGTGTTCTTGGTAAAACTATTCACAAAGGCCTGACTTATGTATTGGTATGACTTTTATTAGTGAAACCGATCTTAAGTAATCACATGAGATGGTATGATCGAGTTTGTGTTTTGTGTTTAACCGAATCTGGGTAAAGGGGAACCGATCCTATGAAGAGGTGCAACACATCACAAAGGGGAATCGATCCTTGTATGAGGTGCAACAAGGTTTATAGCAGAAAGGGGAACCGATCCTATGGACATGTGCAACACGTTTTTGGGCAAAGGGGAACCGATCCTATGGACATGTGCAACACATATAAGTTAGATACCATATATATGTGGGGAACCGATCCTAGTACCTAGTCAACCGAATTTTGGGAATCTAGTGTGACTATGTACAATACTCACATGGAGGTAGAACCGAAACTTGTTTTGGTAGAACCGTGAAACCCATGATTTGTGATTGAGTGTTTCTTAATCAATCGCATATTTCTTGAAAGTCAGATGAACCAATTCTAAACTTGTTTGGAAGTGTGGCAAATCGGTTTCAAGGTTGTAAGTATGAAAGAGGACTTACAAAGTAAGGATGTCGGCATACTTTGAACACGTGCGAAATGTTTATATTTTATTATTCAAAGTTATTCCTTAATAGCTACGGAAGAAAATCCAGGATCGAAATAAATAAGTTAAGAATCTTTTATTTTAGGTTGTTAATTTTATTTTAGGAAAATAAGAATTAGTAATGTGCATTTACTAGTTGAGATTTTCCAGAGAGATTTTCGATCATTATTTTGGACAGAGCATTTCCAGGAATTATGGAAACCGAATATGGAATGTATTGAATATCTTTGAGAATATTTTCGGTTTTGGAAATTCCTTGGTGTCCAAACTTCCTTGTCTATAAATACTTGAAGTTTGCATTTCTAGAAAACTAATCTTTCGAGACAGCAAACTTCCTCGGTTGTGTTGTTACTGGTGTAGCCGCCTATTCGGAGAGGAGAGTAACCTAATTAGGCGAAATCTCTTACGGCCGCTCAATTTAAAGTCTTCTTTCAATCATTATTTTGGACAGAGCATTTCCAAGAATTATGGAAACCGAATTAGGAATGTATTGAATATCTTTGAGAATATTTTCGGTTTTGGAAATTCCTTGGTGTCCAAACTTCCTTGTCTATAAATACTAGAAGTTTGCATTTCTAGCAAACTAATCCTTCGTGACAGCAAACTTGCTCGGTTATGTTGTTACTGGTGTAGCCGCCTATTCGGAGAGGAGAGTAACCTAATTAGGCAAAATATCTTACGTCCGCTCAGTTTAAAGTGTTCTTTGGGATTGAGAAGCTCTATGAGTACCGTTGGTGGCAAACTAGATAATTGCGGTTTATCTTTTGTTTTCGATTGATTTGATTGACTAATGGTGGTTGAACTTTGATTGCACCTAGTTTGTTTATGCTTAAGAATATTCTCTTCTGATATAAGATTCACTCAAACTAGATCGAAGTTTCGACAGGGATCTTTAGACTGTTGTTAGTGCTAAAAACGATCTTGTGATAATCCATTGCTAACAGAATCCGTTCTATGCGTGATTGATCACAAGAGATTCAAGTTGTTGTGTGAAGGTTTTATTGAAGATCTAAAAAGATTTGAAGACAAAGAAGATATTGAAGATTTCTGATTTGGGGTTCATAATCTTTGGTGTGCACAATACTTGATTCGGTATAAGAGGATCCAAATATAATCGGTTTATCCTTGTGGTAGATTGGATTGATTAGTTGTGTAGATCGGCATCAATATAATTCTTTGTGATTAAAAGTATTGATTGCAAAATCTTAACAATTACTTCGGTAGTTGAGTATAAGATAGATCTAAGAACCTGACGAAGGAGTTTATGTTAAGATAAACAGAAGAGCCTTTGTCTAACTCATATCACTTGGTTGAAGATAGTTGATACCAAACAGATTTGTTGTTCCTTTACTGTTTGGAATACGAACCAAAGGAATTGTTCCAAGTATGTGACTTATTCATAAGTTGGAGGCGTGGGAATACAGACGGAACTAGGTGAACTGTAGATTTAGTTGCTTGGTCTCAACTATACGAAGTTAGGTTTAATTTTGTGTAGCTTCTTAATCTTGAGAGTACTCAATTCTGGACAAGGTCCCGGGGTTTTTTCGCATTTGCGGTTTCCTCGTTAACAAAATCTTGTTGTGTCATTTTCTTTATATTTCTGCATTATAATTGTTTTATTATAATTAAAGTAAAATACACAAACATTAATTCCTATTTACTTGATAACAATCCTATTGTGTTTGGTTAAGTCCGAACCCTTTATCAATTAAACATACTTCGTTGTTGTACTGTCTCGATCCCGTATCCATAGACGATCACACGAAGTGTGAACCGATTAGTTGCATTGTCTCGACTCAGTCCATAGACAATCACTTTCGGAGAAAGGACTTATAGGTAGGAAAAGTTTTAGCTTGAGGTATATTTGGGTACCCTCGACTTTTCAATTGGTATCAGAGCAGGCAAACACGAAAAGATCTAATAATCTGTGTTTGGTGCGATCCAACCTATAAGAATTTGAATCAGATGAACGATTCGATTAACGTTTTAAAGATTTTAGATGGTCTGAAAGAAGACTTTGAAGAATATCCCTCTACTCTTGTTAAAATGTTGGATAAAAGGATTGAACAGAGCCAGTCATACACTGATGAGATCAATAATATCATGATTGATAGAAAACTGGTGAAAAACTCTGAAGAGTCTAAATCAAGAGATTCTCAAGAATGTTGAATTCTTCTATCTAAACATCTTAAACAGTCTAATAAGAGTCGGATCAGGAACCAGTTTCAAACGGGATGGAAGTGTTTAATTCAGAAGATTTGTTTTACAAAATGTCTGATTAATCGTGCTAAGAAACTTTTTAAGAACTTAACAAACCATCCTAAATCTGGTGAACAATGTCTTGGAAATTTTGCACTTAAAACAACCTCACCATTCCAATGGTTTCTTGATAGTGGATGTAGTAGACATGACAGGTGATCTTTCTTGGTTCACAAAAACTGAAGACTACAAAGGAGGATCTGTGATGTTTGGAGATGGAAGCAGCTGTCTTATTAGCAAAAAGGGTACTATCAAACTTCCAGGTATTCCCGAAATCCATGATGTTGTTTATGTTAAAGGAATGAAAACAAATCTTTTGTCTGTCACTCAAATTTGTGATAAAGGTCACAAAGTTATCTTCAGTATGAAAGGATGTGATATTGAAGATAAGTCCGGAAAAGTAATCTTTCGAGGACGAAGAAGTATGAATAATTGTTATCTCCTTGATATACAATCCAATCTATACTGTAACTTGACTAAGGTTGAGTCAACTCATTTGTGGCATGAACGCTTTGGTCACATCAATTACCGAATGCTTGGTAAGCTCATTAACCGTGAACTTGTCAAAGGCGTTCCAAAAATTAACACTAAAGTAGAAGGTGTTTGTGGTGCATGCCAAAAGGGTAAGCAAGAAAGAATTCCACATAAACTTTCTCGAGATATAGGCACTCGTGCTCCTCTCGATCTTATACATATAGATCTATTCGGTCCAATCCAACAAGCGTCTGTTGGAGGGAATAAGTATGCTTTAGTGATGGTAGATGATTATACTCGGTTCACATGGGTTGCTTTTCTGAAGCACAAAAAATGACACTCTTGAGGAGTTCAAAATCATTGTGAATAGAATTCAAAATGAACAAGGTCGCAAGCTTAAGAAGATAAGAAGCGATCGTGGTACATGATTCAAGGATACGAAAGTATATGAATACTGTAATAGTATTGGAATAATTCACCAATTCTCTGCTCCTATTACACCTCAGGCAAATGGAGTAGCTGAGAGAAAGAATAGAAATATTCAAGAAATGGCAAGAGTAATGCTTCATAATAAAAACCTACCATTAACTTTCTAGGGGGAAGCTGTATTTACAGCCTGTTATCTTATAAACAAAGTCTACTTAAGATCAAAAACTCTAAATACCCCATATGAATTATGGTACAGAAGAAAACCCAATCTAAGTTATTCAAGGGTTTTCGGAAGCAAATGATATATTCTCAAAGACACAGAACATAGAGGAAAATTTGATTCCAAAAGTGATGAAGAAATTTTTCTTGGGTATGCCTTTGACAGTCGTGCCTTCAGGGTATACAATATTAGAACCAAAGTCATGATGGAATCAATTAATGTGGTTATTGATGACATTAGCGATTTTTTCCAAGACAACCACACTGCAGCAAAGCTTCCTCCCTCTGAAACTGTTATTAAAGAAAAACAGACTGAAGTCGAACCATCTGTTGTTCCTTTAATTAGTGACACCGATGATAAAGATGAGAATGAAAGTATTGTTGAATAACCCAATGATACTGAAAATATTGTCCAAAAAAACCGTTAAATGGGTACATCAAAGACACTCGTCTGAAGACATCATTGGATATGCCAATGCTAGAGTTATAACTCGAATAGAACTTCAGAATGTCTGTCACTATTCATGTTTTCTTTCTTCAATAGAGCCGAAAAATGTTGAAGAAGCACTCAGTGAACCTACTTGGGTAAACTCAATGCACGAGGAACTCAATCAGTTCAAAAGACAAGAAGTATGGAAACTTGTCCCTAAACCACCAGGAGTAAACATCGTTGGAACAAAGTGGATCCACAAGAACAAGTCAGACGAATTTGGGACGATTGTCAGGAATAAAGCTAGGCTCGTTGCTCAAGGATATTCTCAAATAAAAGGTATTGATTTTGATGAAACTTTTGCACATGTTGCTCGTTTAGAATCAATAAGACTATTACTTGCCTATGCTTGTTATCTTAAGATAAAACTCTTTCAAATGGATATTAAATCTGCTTTTTCGATTGGGGATTTAAAAGAAGAAGTTTTTGTTGCTCAACCTAAAGGATTTGAAGATCCATTATTCCTAGATTATGTCTTTAAACTTAAAAAGGCCTTGTATGGTATAAAACAAGCTCCAAGAGCTTGGTATGATAAACTGACATCGTTCTTGCTCCAAAAAGGGTTCTCTAGAGGTGGTGCTGATAAGACTCTTTTCACCAAATGGAGTGGAGAAAATGTTCTTGTAGCGCAAATATATGTAGATGACATCATCTATGGATCCACCTCAAAAACTCTAACAGATGAATTTCTGAATCTTATGAGTGGAGAATTTGAAATGAGTAATGTTGGAGAATTATCATATTTTCTTGGCTTGCAAATATAACAACAAAAAGACTGTATTCTACTTTCTTAAGAAAAATATGCAAGGAATCTAGTTGAAAAATTTGAACTAAAAGGTGCAACACCTATGGCAACTCCGATGCCAACTACTGGAAAACTTCAATCAAATCCAAGTGAAAAATCAGTTGATCAGAAACTATACAGATCTATGATAGGAAGCTTACTATATCTAACTGCAACAAGACCAGACATTGCTTTCAGTGTGGGTTGTTGTGCTAGATTTCAAGAAGATCCAAGAGAATCACACCTCAAAGATGTAAAAAGAATCATTAGATACGTTAATGGTACAGTAGATTATGGTCTTTCGTATTCTATGGATACGAACAACATTCTTGTTGCCTATTCAGATGCTGATTGGGCAGGATGTATAGATGATCGTAAAAGCACCTCTGGTGGTTTCTTCTATGTTGGTCAAAACCTTGTAGCAGAATATATTGCTGCTGGTACATGTTGTACCCAAATTTTGTGGATGAAACAAATGCTTATTGACTATGGAATAAATATTTCAACTATGAGCATATTGTGTGATAACTCAAGCGCTATTCGATTGACTGAGAACCCAGTTGAACATTCTCGTACTAAACACATAGATATCAGATATCACTTTATTAGAGAGTTATATGAGAATGATGTTATCAAATTGGAGTATGTTCTATCTGAACGTCAGCTAGCTGATATTCTTACCAAACCCTTAGATAGAGCAACTTTCGAAACTCTAAGTAAATCCATAGGGATTGTCAAGGTACATTAGTACCTTGTGTATCTGGTTTTCAACTTTTGCTTGCAATTGTTAAAACCGGTTTTCAACCTTTCTCTGGTAAAGGTTGGTTGTTGTTATTGTTTTGTTTTTCATAAGGATGACAACATAATGATATTTCGATATCAATTCTCCCTGGAAGAAGATGCAAAACATATTGGAGAAGTGGATGCGAAATTTGAGGTAACAATGTTGTTAGTTAATTGTTTTCCTGTTTAAGAAAAGCATAATTATGCAAGATTGATTTATGTTGGTTTGTATGAATTAAATTTATGGCTGATTTTATTTCATATATATTTTGCTTTTGCTTAACAAAATTTCGGTACAATTGATGTTTTATTCCATGATGTGTGTATGGATGTGTGTGATTCAATTGTTTTCGGTTAAGAAAAACTATTGTTATCTTTCTTTATTGTATGGTATCAATTGTTTAGGCTTACAAAATTTCGGTGCAATTGCGGTGTTTTAATGCTTATGTTGATTCAATTGCTTTCGGTTGAGGTGAATAATTATGCAAGTTGATTTATGTTGGTTTGTATGAATTATTTATGGCTTAACAAAAGAAAAGGTTCACGGGATGAGTTGTTTAGTCCAATTCGATTCCGGATAAGAGAAACTAAGTTTATCTTAGTTAGACTTATCAAAGTGGAGGTTTCGGTTATTCAAGTCTAATCGAATGCCTTAACAAGAAATGATAGTTAACTAACCTTGTACTTGTCTTGTTTAAAAGTGAAAGGTCTAAGTTATATGGATAATTAGAGCCTGATGAGAAAAATAGAGTTATCTTTATTTTGGTCTTATCGAATGAAGCGATTGTATTCGTACAATCGGTTTAGCAAAGGGACTAAGGTGCTTAGTTGATTTTTGGTTTGCTAAACTAAATTGGGAAAATTGCTTCGGGCAATTGTTTCCTTGGTAACATATCAAAACAAATTACTTTGTAGTTTCGGTTTTGATATTGGTTATCAAAAATGGTGTATGGAACCCTCGTGCTTAACTCTATAGGTTTACAAGTCTATTTTGAGATTTGTAAGATTTTTTTTTCGTGTTGTCCTTTATTTTTTCGTTTCTTTGTTATTTTGTGACAAAAAGGGAGAGAAATATATGGAGAAACAAGTGATACTAGTATTAATTTTATATTGATTGGTATCACTAAGGAAAAGAACATTGGTGCTTAAACGTTTATCTAACGAAAAAGTGAAAGCATAGACCAAGGGGGAGTAGCATATCATATTGATTGGTATAACAAAGACGTGCGGATTGATGAAATCAACCTATCTTACCTTTAGGGGGAGTAATATTCTTTGTTATTATAATGACAACAACGGCATTTAAGGATTGAATGAATGCAGGTTATTGTGTTGTTGAATTCGGGAATCAAGCGTATGTGTAATAAATTCTTGTAATTTGTTTATCCATATGATTGTAAGAGTTTTGTCACTAAAATTGACAAATGGGGAGATTGTTAGAGCATAGCTCAGTTGAACCCACCAAGCGTTGGTATGTCAAGTTTGGTTGTCGTATTTTGGTGAATCAAAACTCATTTTAAGAGTCGCTTGATTATGTACTAGAGTCAACTTCGTATAGGTTAGCTTGAAAGTATTAGGATATGAGACATTACAAGTATTGCGAAGACTTGAAGAAGTGAAGAAGTAAGAAGCTACAACGACAACATCATCCTTCCACTTGAGGTTAGTGATATTTGACTTGAACTGTTTCATTCCTAACGTATCTTTCAAGTCGTGCATATTGAAAACGAAACTGCGAAGCATGAACACTCTAGATAGACATAGTATTAAGGAGTACAATATGAAGTTCATTGCTTAACCATTAAACTTTGTAGATAAGACATCGACATAATCGTTTGAATGCTATTGTGATTATGTATGGGTATGAGGTGATGATTTCATCCTAGGAAATAATGTTTTACATGTGTTTTAAGGAAGTAAGTTTATATACTTGTTTATGAATCGAAAAGGAAATCGCCAGGTGTTATTGGGATTGTTATTCATTGCATATCTTGTGAACATCCAATATGTGTGATTTAGTATAACCGCTCACGACTTGTTTGTGTTCTTGGTAAAACTATTCACAAAGGCCTGACTTATGTATTGGCATGACTTTTATTAGTGAAACTGATATTAAGTAATCACCTGATATGGTATGATCGAGTTTGTGTTTTGTTTTTAACCGAATCTGGGTAAAGGGGAACCGATCCTATGAAGAGGTGCAACACATCACAAAGGGGAATCGATCCTTGTATGAGGTGCACCAAGGTTTATAGCAGAAAGGGGAACCGATCATATGGACGTGTGCAACACGTTTTTAGGCAAAGGGGAACCGATCCTATGGACATGTGCAACACATATAAGTTAGATACCATATATATGTGGGGAACCGATCCTAGTACCTAGTTAACCGAATTTTGGGAATCTAGTGTGACTATGTACAGTACTCACATGGAGGTAGAACCGAAACTTGTTTTGGTAGAACCGTGAAACCCATGATTTGTGATTGAGTGTTTCTTAATCAATCGCATAGTTCTTGAAAGTCAGATGAACCAATTCTAAACTTGTTTGGAAGTGTGGCAAATCGGTTTCAAGGTTGTAAGTATGAAAGAGGACTTACAAAGTAAGGATGTCGGCATACTTTGAACACGTGCTGTAATGTTTATATTTTATTGTTCAAAGTTATTCCTTAATAGCTACAGGAAGAAAATCCCAGGATCGAAATAAATAAGTTAAGAATCTTTTATTTAAGGTTGTTAATTTTATTTTAGGAAAATGAGAATTAGTAATGTGCATTTACTAGTTGAGATTTTCGATCATTATTTTGGACAGAGCATTTCCAGGAATTAGGGAAACCAAATTTGGAATGTATTGAATATCTATGAGAATATTTTCGGTTTTGGAAATTCCTTGGTGTCCGATAGACGCATTTATGTGTCTATTTTCATCTCGATTTTCTATATTGTTAGTACCCATTTTTGTACTTATTATGGTGTTTTGTGTATTTGTAGGTATTTTTGAGAAATAAACATTTTTGGAAAAATCGGCTCGAAAAGTTGCACCCGGAGGACACCTACTATTCGGACTCCCATTTTGGATAAGGGGTAACCTAATTACTAATGGGCACCCCATTTCCAGGCAGCTACTAAACACAAACCCGTAGACGATAAGGGGTAACCATCTTCTCTAATTCGAATTTCAGAAAAGGCGGGAAAATGCACTCTTCACGGACAGATTTAGGGTTCAAGATTCGGAGGAGTTTTAACGAGATTCAATAACAGATTTTGGTTGGAATAGACTCATTAGGGTTAAACAGACTTAGTATGATCATTTGGATCGATTGAAGTTGGCTAGAACTTTATATTGAAACAAAACAGGGGAGGATGGTTTGTTCTCGGGATTGTGGATTTTCGAGAAGATTAGGTGGAGACTCAATCACTGAATTATGTTGGATTAATGCTAAACAGGACTTGTATAGGTCTCTACCTCGACTAGAACCGGTTAGATATCAATTGGAAGCAAAACATGGGTTAGAGATATATTCGAACTTTGTGGATGGATTTTGGGTCGATACTATCATGGATTCGGTCTTGGACATGGATTACTATGGGCTTGTTAGGATCGTACATGAATGGTGCACGTTTAGTTTCGCAAGAAAAGGAAAGATATCACAGAAACATGGAGTTGAACTATATCGGGTATTTTTGGTTTATGAAGGAAGTTACGTGGGAATGGGAAGAGAGGATATCCTCTACTAGCCGCAATTATATCCTAGGAAAGATATTTGATAGCACAGGAAGCCAACAGAGGAAAGAAAGGGAGATATTCCCGTGACTTGGTGTGAACGAAAAGAGAAGATAATTCGAGTATTTCTCGATTTTTATTGATTTGTTTTGGGATATATAGGGTGAGAAGACCTAAACAGAGGGAGTCGAGACTTTGGGGGACCGAACGGAGGTGATTGGGTAGCTGCAGAAGGAGTTGCAAAGTCGAGTTCTTCACCAGCGAAGAAGAAGAAGAAAATCAGAGAACATCAGGCAAAGACAGTCGCATAAAGTGTTACCTTATCTTTCAAATTCATCATCATTGTAACAATTTTTGCAACAAGTATTTTGAGTTCGCAACAGTCCTGTTACGGTTTCTCTGTAACAGTGGGTGTTGTAACAATTATATCTATTACAAAACCCGCTGCTTTGTACTTTTCCTCTCTTTTAATCAACTTTTGAGCTATGAACCGATATTTTGAGCAAGTGATTAATATGAGGAGCTAAACCCCATCACTGGGACCACGGAGGAAGTCATTCTTCACGCGTGTGGTAATTCTATTATTTCTTTTATGACTTATTGCATTGATTTTTAATTGATATATGATTTTTATTGAGTGATTGTGATTTAAATTGATGGGTCATGCTTTCTTAAGTGTTTTGATGTCTCATGCTTTAGATATACAATCACTACTTTCAAAATCTACTTTCGATAATAAATTAGATTCAATTACTTGAGCTATGAATGTCTAGAATTATTAGTTGAACCACATGAATATAAGAATTGGTGGAATCCTGAGTCCTAGTACCTCTCGATATTTGTGACAACCTTGTGTATATATTTTAGTTTTAAGTCTGAAATCAAATCTTTACAAGTCTGAGTTGAACGAACTTTACTACCACTTTACTACAACTTTCAAAATCACACCAATTTTTGGCGCCGCCGACGCGGACTTGTATTTAGATTTGTTTTAGGTTTATTTTTATTATTTTTTGTTCTCTTTTACGCCTTTGGTATTTTTTGATTCTTTTCAGATTTGGAGTGAAGCTACAAGGAAAAAAAAAAGTGCTATAAAAGGAAAGCATCTTCCAAAGAAGGAAAGAAAAGAGGAATTCAAAAGGAGTGAAGAAGAAGATTTTGTATATAGCTATTTTGTTTTATTTTTAGAAACTGTAAATAGGGTTGTATTTTTGTAAATTTTCTTTTTCTTTTTGGAAACTTTTTGGACTTTATTTTTTTGGACTGGACATTATTTTTGAAACCCTAAGGAAGGGTTAAAATTTAAATATAAATCTCCATTTTGCGAGGAAGGACGACGATTCACGATCGTCTCGGCCCCTCGGGTTCGTACACCGACATCGGAGTCGGTGGCTCGAGTCGACTTCAACGGTTCATCGCCCGTCTGTACGGGAGGTAAGACTCTATCCACCCACGAATCCCACAATCGGTGGGTTTTAATTTTGTGTGACAACTCACACCCCTGCAATAGAATGTCGAACTGGTATTACAATAGCCACTACAACGAAAATCCGACTGAGTTTCAAAATGGACGTTACTACTTTGACCATAATGTGAATAGTGGCTGGGAACATCAGACTTTTGAAGGTTATGGTCCATACCATGGTGAGACCAATTACTATCCATACGCCCACCGGTCATACGAGCAAAATTCTTCTCTACTAGAGTCCGCACGTAAGTTAGCTGAGTCAGCAAAACATTTACTTGAGTCGACACGTAGTTCAGCTGAGATGAATAACTTAGTTATGGACGAAAGAAATGCAACGTGTGAACCTTCTTTCCTAGATAAAATCAGGAAGTCATGTGAGTCGACTCAGAAAATGTTGTTAGAGGCCCAGGAAAGAACTGCTCAAGATAGTCTTAATTTCCAATATAGTGTTTCCAATAGTACCCTTGAAAACGAAGATAGTTATTCACATAATCAAGATGACGAGGTTAGAATTGGTAACACTACTTTTTTAGATGAGGTTCGACCATTTTCATGTTATTACAATGATGATTATGATGAGGATAGTGTTGATGAAGAATCTGAAATATTTAGGCATAGTGATCAGGAATTTGTTATTCCAACTGAGCTTTATAATGATAATGTTATTTCTAGTTCGAATCCAAATAATTTTAATAATTATTCACCTATTCAAAAGGACGAGGATTTGAATACAGATACCCACGTTTTAGACGATGTAGTACTTCCTTTTTACGAAGACGATGATAGTTTTGAGGAACGAGTTTATTATGAGAACATTGTTTTAGAGTTTAACGATTTAGAAACATTAGTCTTAGACAAAGAAGATGAACTCGTAGAGCTTTCAAATATGATGAGTGAGGATGCACCTTCCGATTATAACTTAGAAGAAGCAATTGACCATTTTCAGGATTCCGATGATCTAGAAATTAGGGAAATTGTAGATAGTCTATCTAGAGACATCCAAAACTCTAAGTTTGGGGGTGATTATCATTCTCCCCGTGCTTTACCTTTAGCTCTTGTAGAGATCCCTCACTTGGGACTTGATATATGTGCCTCAACCATTGTGCCAGTTGCCTTCATACTAGTTCTTCAGAACCTAATAATGTCCAGAAAGAAGTTCAGTTGTTAGAAACCCATCCTCTGGTTGATGTGGTTTACCCAAGCTATGATACCAAGATTGATTTTGTTTTCCCACCAAATATTTTTCAACCAATTGTGGGAACGTATATGTTTCAGATGTGTCAATTATTAAGTTTTGAGACTAAACCTAAGTACTTTAGGAGATTAGAATCGACACATTAAATTGACCACCACTTTCATCGTGGTAAATTGTGTGAATCAAACCTAATTGACTTTAAGGATCCGCAGTTATTTAGGTTATTATTATGTGCTTCTAAGTTTTTACTTGAGTTTTTCCAGACTCTAATACCTGAATCGGATATTAGCTACGAGGAAATCCAACCCATGAAAATATTTTATTTGGACCCAAACATAGAACCCAACTCTGAACCACAGGCTAGATGTAGTTGTCTTAAACGAGGAAACTAGACAAGGGTGTGCTTTTCTTGGCAGGTTGGAGATTCCTTTTATTTGTGATAGCTCTATTTGGTTTTGATGACCCACAGATATTTCGGCTATTACTTTATGATTTTATAAGGTGACTAATCCTTTCTTAGTCTGGCTGAATACTTTAAACTTAGCACTTCTTGGGAGGTAACCCAATATTCATGCAACACGGTAATATCTTTCCTTAACTCTTTTGCTTCTAATGGTAACAGTTTCTCCTTGTTCATGTTTTTAATTTTATCTTTGGAACATTGAGGACAATGTTAGATTTAAGTTTGGGGGAATGGGAGAAACTTTTTAGTTGCATTATTAAACTCCAGAGCCTAGAAATTTATGCTTATTAAGGATGGCACTAACCAATCTAAGTGGATGGAAGCATTTTGGTTGTAGGAGTTGAGGAACCAATCTGATTAGATGGAAACATCTAAAGAGTCTATTCATAAAAGCACGAGCTCAGGTGTTAGAATTAAAGAAAAAACATGGTAGTTTCGCCATATCTCGTTGAATCCTTTTCACTTATATTTTTATTTTGTTTTCTTTAAAATATGTTTCTCTAAGTGATTAGGTGGGGCTCACGATTCAAGTTGTTACCACTGCTAGGGTGAAATAGAGTGATTGAGATACCAAAAAAAAAAAAAAAAAAAAAGAAAAAAAAAAATTGAGACCAGGCCATCAGACCAACCGGAATAAATTCAATAAAGTCGACTAACTGGTACCCTTGTATATGCCAGTTGTGTTGACCTAGAGTTTGGATTATCGACCACTGGTTCCCTTGTATATGCCAGTGTGTTGATATTAGTCCAGACCAATATCTCAATCCATTAAGATAGGTTCATTTTGGCAAAGGGCCTTGGACATGATATGAGAAACACCTTTCACCTTAGTCAACATCAAAACCATCTACGTTTTTCTCTACATCCATCTTCTTAATCTATCCATGTGATTGGTTGACTCCGGTTATGATGTCCAGAAACTACCTGAGTAGAGCTCTGTCACTTTATATGAATTTTAGTATGCTTGAGTGCAAACTCGTGTACATCAATTGGAATTTCGCATCAGGGTACTTCCTCTTGTAATCAATAAGTATGCCAACTAAGGAGATTCTTTAGTGCCTTCCAAGGTTCTGCGTAGATAGTTAGGGTCTGGAGTGTAAAGGTTTTGTGGGTATATCTCTTGTAAGCCCTCCCGAGACTATAACTCGGCCACTAGGGCCACCTAGGGGTTTAAAGGCTTGTTGCATACACTAAATGCAACCGACGATGCCTTCACAGTGAGTTAGGATTTTATTTTGTAGATTTGATTTTCTCGGGACTAGCAAATAATAAGTTTGGGGGTATTTGATAGACGCATTTATGTGTCTATTTTCATCTCGATTTTCTATATTGTTAGTACCCATTTTTGTACTTATTATGGTGTTTTGTGTATTTGTAGGTATTTTTAAGAAATAAACATTTTTGGAAAAATCGGCTCGAACAGTTGCACCCGGAGGACACCTACTATTCGGACTCCCATTTTGGATAAGGGGTAACCTAATTACTAATGGGCACCCCATTTCCAGGCAGCTACTAAACACAAACCCGTAGACGATAAGGGGTAACCATCTTCTCTAATTCGAATTTCGAAAAGGCGGTAAAATGCACTCTTCACGGATGATTTAGGGTTCAAGATTCGGAGGAGTTTTAACGAGATTCAATAATGATTTTGGTTGGAATAGACTCATTAGGGTTAAACGGACTTAGTATGATCATTTGGATCGATTGAAGTTGGCTAGAACTTTATATTGAAACAAAACGAGGGGAGGATGGTTTGTTCTCGGGATTGTGGATTTTCGAGAAGATTAGGTGGAGACTCAATCATTTGAATTATGTTGGATTAATGCTAAACAGGACTTGTATAGGTCTCTACCTCGACTAGTGATTCGGTCTGGACATGGATTACTATGGTTAGATATCAATTGGAAGCAAAAGAAAGGATCAGGGGTTAGAGATATATTCGAACTTTGTGGATGGATTTTGGGTCGATATTATCGTGGATTCGGTCTTGGACATGGATTAATCATTGAACGGAAAGCAAGTTACGATTCTATGATCATAAGAATATATCACTACAAACTATAATCATATTATGATCAAGGAATATCACTTTTACGTATAATAAACCTAAACTAGGATGTGATTAGAAGTTTTACCAATTTCGAACTTGACAAAACAATCAATCAATCATAAAACAATATTTTTCAAAAGAGAAACCAAACGACAAAACTAATATATCAATCAAAGAATCATGCTTTGTGAAATCCAACTATTCCATAACCAATAATAAACTTAGGTACTCATATTCATGGAGTTCCTTCATGGTGTAAACCCTAGAACAAAGTCAGATAGCTCCAAATAGATAGTCCTCTCTTTTATATATTCTCAATTTGAAAGGGATACAAAATTAGGTTTTGTCTCCATTGGTTGGAAATGGAGAGAAACCCGTGTGTAAATTTCGGCACCGAAAGTGTCTAAGGTCAAACTTTCCAAAATCGGTCCATCAATCAAATCATCAGGTTAACAAGCCTTTAAAACCGCAACCATCGCAGGAAACTAACAAACCACAATCACAATGAAAAAGATTAAGAAGATGGATATAGATGTAGATGTTGGCGAATATTCACAAGTGTTCGATGTTTCCCGTATCTCAATAAGAAGGTCACCGCTAAGATGAACCTAATCCTATTGTTTGTCCATCATGTCTTAATGCTACATCAAATCAATTGGCATATACAAGGGAACCAAGAGTGACTTTATTCAATACAATAATAATAATTTTTTTTTTTTTTTTATATGATTGGATCAAATCGATCCAATTTCTCCATTTTAGACTTATGATTAGATCTTTTGGATCAAGCGCATGCTTCTTGTCACAAGTACATGATAGTTGCCTTGGATCCTGCATTCCACGCTTGTTTAGGCGATTTGAGACAGGGACTACGTTTCACACATACTGCTATTCCCAAGTGTCTTTTTATTCCGTTTTGGTCTAATTGGTGGGGCTCTTTTTCTTTTATTTTTTTTTTTTTTTTTTTTTTCAAATTTTTTTTTTTTTTTTTAGTAACTCAACCACTCTATTTCATCCTAGCAGTAATAACACGTCGATTTTTAGTGACCCACCAAAAGCACTTAGAGAACAATAGATAAATATGGAAAAATAAAAATAGAATGCGACATGGTGATATTCCGAGATATGGTAACAACTATCATGTTAATTTGTGATTTCGAAAGCTATGTTCGTCCTTTTTAGTTAATTGGTTCCTCAACTCCTGCATTCAAATGGTTCCATCCACTAATGGTGTCAAAAACAAACTATTCAAACATATAAATGCTCCCCACACTTAAACTTCACATTGTCCTCAATGTGTAAAACCGAAAGTTCTGAATTCTGACGTAACAGCAGATAAAACGCAAAAACTGTGCAAATTGGTAAGGAATTTGAAAAACTCCATTTCACAAAAGTTGTTCACCTATGTGTTTTCTACACAGTGTCAAAATTTCACAGTGTTTTGATAAACGGTCTGACAGTTATGGTCTCTGGAATGAACTATGCGCAGTCTGAAATTTTCGACAAAAGGTATTGACATAATTCTCTTCTAAGATAGATTACGAGACTCAATGAAATTAAACATAGGGATGCAAATATGATATGAAAACAGTAAAAAATAAATAAACGAAACAAAAATAAAATGCAAAAGGATAAAAGATAAAACCGGGTGGGTTGCCTCCCACTTAGCTTGTTTTAAAGTCGACGTCTGATTTACTTCTTGTAGGATTCATTCCCATACACCAATAATCGGAAAAGTTGGGGATCCGTCCATAGAACCTGTTTTGCAAACACTAGCTTCACACAAATATTAGTAATATAAAACAAAAGTGAAGCTATTAACCGATAAAAGCTTCCCCCACACTTATTCTTGTCCACACATGGAAGTGTATAAAGAATATAGGAGTCGGGTACCTCCACGGTTTCTTGGTCCATAACCTGCATAGTATGAGAATCAAGTTTCTCTAATGGCGGAAAACAGAAACAAAGTGGAGTCAACAATATTCTCGAAGCACATACATTCAAACCAATAAGAGGTAAAGGAGAAGAAACAATAGGCAAAGGGTTAGATAAACCTTGCACAATCTCTTGTATCACTAATCCTCTTCATCCTTGAAAAATTCAAGTGAATTATTCACCTCTTTTATATCATGGTCCTCTATTAAACCTTGCAACCATTCTTCGTCCGTTTCTAAATCCCATAGTCTCGACATAAACATCATCATCACAATCATTTGCAAGCTCAATTGGGTCTTCCACAATATTGGTTATAACGGTCTCATTCTCAACATATTCCTCATCGTTAAACTCAAACCATGTTGCAAAATCTTGTAAAACACTAGTTTCATCATACTCAATTACCTTTTGAATAGGTGGTTGATCATTATAAAGATCAATGATTGAGTCAACTACACTAATGTCATCAAATATCTCCAAAGGTTGGTCCTTTTTAACACATTCATCTTCGTCTTCATCTTCGGACTCACCATAATAAGAATCGCCGTCGGTTTCCCCAACCCTTATCACGATCGTTTAAGTTCCATATGAATGGTCCTACTAATTTCATCGACTAGCTCTTCCGAGGCTCCATCATCTTCCAACTTGTATAATTTAAGTAAGTTTCTGACGTTCACACGCTTACCACCATTGACTACAATATGTTCTCTTTCCCATGACTCTTCCCTTTGAAAGGGTAAATGATCATAACTACGATCTGGTCAGCAGAAGAAATATTCAAAAATTGTTTTGTGCGACTCTATACGTCAAGTTGGTCTAGCCTTTGTTGCATGTCTTGTAATCCATTCAAAATCTGTTACAACCGAATAAAGCCAATTAGATGTACTTATCCCACCTAGGTGCTTGACTTACATACCCACTACAAGGTTGTTGTTGGTATGTATGAAAATCACCATAAGGTTCTCTAGGATATGCATCATAGCCAATAAATTGGTTTTGATTGCATCCATAGATGGTGGGCAATTTTCATAGTATTGAGGAGGTTGAAAATCATATCCATTGCTCCAATATGCTCCTTCCATAGAAATAAGACGAAATAATTCCCAAACCAAGGTTAAAACCCAGAAAATAAGAAAAAATAAAAATAAAAAATAAAACAAAACTAAATACAAAAATAAGAAACCAAAAACAATTAACAACTCACATTGCCTCCTGGCAGCCGGCGCCAAAATTTAATCGTTGTCGTAAAGCGACACAAATATAATTACACTTTCTTACTACTCAAAATATAAATATAGCAAGGGCAAGAAAGGATCGATCCTACAGAGAGGTCTAGGTTGTCAAATTGTTTCGGTTCCCTATAAATAACACCGGTAGTTTTGTGATAATAATAAACTAAATAAAACAAATAAAGAAAAGTAAACAAATAAAATCAAGGATAAGAAAATATTGGTTACGGATTTCGTTTTCATTCACAAACATGTTTTCACAATAACTAGAATTGATATTTAATCTCAACTTTTATCAAAGACCCTAGAATATCTTGATCGCAAGAATATCCCGCTAATCTCCTCTTGTCATCAACAAACACATTAAAAGATGCGAATATGAATTCTACCTAAAGGAACAACCTAACGTGTAAAAAAGCACTAATCAAGTTTAATTCCCTAGATGCGTTAAGTTCTATGAAATCAGGCTAATCAAAGCAATTGAACGTGGAAAGCGCACTAATTCAATTTAACAAAGGTTACGATTCACATATGATCATAAGAATATATCACTACAAACTATAATCATATTATGCTACTTGTATCCAAGGAATATCACTTTTTCGTATAATAAACCTAAACTAGCAATAGATGTGATTAGAAGTTTTACCAATTTGCAACTTGACAAAACAATCAATCAATCATAAAACAATATTTTGAGAATTGCAAACGATAAATATGAGACAAAACTAATATATTGAATCAAAGAATCATGCTTTGTGAAATCCAACTATTCCATAACAAAGCAGGGGTTAGAGATATATTCGAACTTTGTGGATGGATTTTGGGTCGATATTATCGTGGATTCGGTCTTGGACATGGATTACTATGGGCTTGTTAGGATCGTCTTTATGGACAATGGAAACTATGGAAATCGATGAATGGTGCACGTTTAGTTTCGCAAGAAAAGGAAAGATATCACAGAAACATGGAGTTGAACTATATCGGGTATTTTTGGTTTATGAAGGAAGTTACGTGGGAATGGGAAGAGAGGATATCCTCTACTAGCCGCAACTATATCCTAGGAAAGATATTTGATAGCACAGGAAGGCAACAGAGGAAAGAAAGGGAGATATTCCCGTGACTTGGTGTGAACGAAAAGAGAGAAGATAATTTGAGTATTTCTGGATTTTTATTGATTTGTTTTGGGATATATAGGGTGAGAAGACCTAAACAGAGGGAGTCGAGACTTTATGGGACCGAGTGGAGGTGATTGGGTAGCTGCAGAAGGAGTTGCAGAGTCGAGTTCTTCACCAGCGAAGAAGAAGAAGAAAACCAAAGAACAACAGGCAAAGACAGTCGCATAAAGTGTTACCTTATCTTTCAAATTCATCATCATTGTGACAATTTTTGCAACAAGTATTTTGAGTTCGCAACAGTCCTGTTACGGTTTCTCTGTAACAGTGGGTGTTGTAACAATTATATCTGTTACAAAACCCGCTGCTTTGTAATTGTCCTCTCTTTTAATCAACTTTTGAGCTATGAACCGATATTTTGAGCAAGTGATTAATATGAGGAGCTAAACCCCATCACTGGGACGACGGAGGAAGTCATTCTTCACGCGTGTGGTAATTCTATTATTTCTTTTATGACTTATTGTATTGATTTTTAATTGATATATGATTTTTATTGAGTGATTGTGATTTCTATTGATGGGTCATGCTTTATTAAGTGTTTTGATGTCTCATGCTTTAGATATACAATCACTACTTTCAAAATCTACTTTCGGCAATAAATTAGAGTCAATTACTTGAGCTATGAATGTCTAGAATTATTAGTTGAACCACGTGAATATAAGAATTGGTGGAATCCTGAGTCCTAGTACCTCTCGATATTTGTGACAACCTTGTGTATATATTTTAATTTTAAGTCTGAAATCAAATCTTTACAAGTCTGAGTTGAACGAACTTTACTACCACTTTACTACAACTTTCAAAATCACACAAGTGTCCAAACTTCCTTGTCTATAAATACTTGAAGTTTACATTTCTAGCAAACTAATTCTTCGTGACAACAAACTTCCCCAGCTGTGTTGTTACTGGTGTAGCCGCCTATTCGGAGAGGAGAGTAGCCTAATTAGGCGAAATCTCTTACGGCCGCTCAGTTTAAAGTCTTCTTTGGGATTGAGAATCTTTACGAGTACCGTTGGTGGGAAATTTGATTGCACCTAGTTTGTTTATGCTTGAGAATCTTCTCTTCTGATATAATATTCACTCAAACTAGATCGAAGTTTCGACAAGGATCTTTAGACTGTTGTTTGTGCTAAAGACGATCTTGTGATAATTCATTGTTAACAGACTCCGTTCTGTGCGTGATTGATCACAAGAGATTCAAGTTGTTGTGTGAAGGTGTTTATTGAAGATCTAAGAATATTTGAAGACAAAGAAGATATTGAAGATTTCCGATTTGGGGTTCATAATCTTTGGTGTGCACAATACTTGTTTCGGTATAAGAGGATCCAACTATAATCGATTTATCCTTGTTGTAGATTGGATTGATTAGTTGTGTAGATCGGCATCAATACAATTCTTTGTTATTAAAAGTATTGATTGCAAAATCTTAACAATTACTTCGGTAGTTGAGTATAAGATAGATCTAAGAACCTTGACGAAGGAGTTTATGTTAAGATAAACAAGAGCCTTTGTCTAACTCACATCACTTGGTTGAAGAGAGTTGATACCAAATGCAGATTTGTTGTTCCTTTCTCGTTTGGAATACGAACCAAAGGAATTGTTCCAAGTACGTGACTTATTCATAAGTTGGAGGCGTGGGAATACAGACGGAACTAGGTGAACTTTAGGTTTAGTTGCTTGGTCTCAACTATACGAAGTTAGGTTTAATTTTGTGTAGCGGCTTGATCCTGAGAGTATTCAATTATGTACAAGGTCCCGGAGTTTTTCTGCATTTGCGGTTTCCTCGTTAACAAAATCTTGCTGTGTCATTTACTTTATATTTCCGCATTATAATTGTTTTATTATAATTAAAGTAAATTACACAAACGTTAATTCTTACTTACTTGATAACAATCCTATTGTGTTTGGTTAAGTCCGAACCCTTTATCAAGTAAACATACTTAGTTGTTGTATTGTCTCGATCTCGTATCCATAGACGATCACACGAAGTGTGAACCGATTAGTTGCATTGTCTCGACTCAGTCCATAGACAATCACTTTCGGAGAAAGACATTATAGGTAGGAAAGGTTTTAGCTTGAGGTATATTTGGGTACCCTCACCTTTTCATAAAGGCTTCGTAGTTTAGATCCGTCCGGCGAGATCATGATAGCTTGATTCGTTTATGTGCGCGTTGGGGAATCGATCCTCACACATTTCTATTCTCCTGGGATGAAGCGACTCCTGTTCTAGAAGACGTAGTGGCGCTTACTGGCTTACCTGTCCATGGTGGTATAGTTTACGAGGGTTGTTGCCTTAACAAGTCTTTGAACAAGAGTGACAGAGAACTTCGCGATCACTTAATTGCAGCCAAGGCAAGTTCTATAACATTCCAACTGCCAGGGGAGGTCAAAACTGAGGATCCGAACGAAGTGGAAGACTCGGTAGGCAAAAGAAATGGCAAAGCTGTTGCATCCGCCGCCCATGATTCCCATATGTCTCATCTTCTTCAAAGCTCATGGCATCCGCCATCAAAGCCTCTTTCCCAAAGTCATCTACCGTCGAAGAGTCCGACGATATAAAAGAGATAAAGAGTGGCCAGAAACCAAAGTCTGGGCAACGTCGCGCCTCTTTCACTTGTTGGATCAAATATTGGGCCCTTTTGCTTTCTGGTGAGTGTGAAGGCGTTCCTCCTCGTGAAGGGGAAACATATCAAGCAGAATTGGCGGCTTTCCTTCTCTTTTGGCTGTGTCATGACGTGTTCGAGTACAGTCCCCGGGACACTATTAAGAATGAACTTATTCCCATGGCAGTGTTAATGTCCCGCGGCGTCTCATTCCCACTCACCCCTATGTTCTTAGGCGGTTTGTATCATCATCTAGATCTAATGGCGCGTGATATTCGTCGTGTGGACGGATCTCATGAGGTGGAAACTTTCTTTCCTACTAACTTCATCCAGGCATGGGCTTGGGAACGCTTTCCTTTATACAGGCCCCCACAGCTCAATGCCATTTCTCTCTCGCGACAAGAGGAGGTTATTCAGAAGGATGGTTCTAAGAGACTTGTGACAGTGCCCGAGTCCCATCCTCGGATGGCTCTTTATCACAAGAAGGGTTTTTTGCCCAAGGCCAAACTTAAGGATTTCATGGATAGGGGAGCTGATTTCAACCCTATCACCTATCAAGATGGTCGTACTGGTTCTTTGCATTATAATTTTGTTATCAAGTCACAACGGAGGATGCCTTCCGCAGACATGCCCTCATCCGAGGATTTCGACATCATTTCCGCTACCTTACCCGGGCGTCTCCCTGGATTTCACGGTGGAAAGTTTTTATCCGAGGCGTATAACACCATTCGTGTTGCTCGTTAGCTTGGTTTTGATCAAGGGGTTCCCTATAGTCCCCTCTCCCCTTCCTCTTCTGAGGAGGAGGTGGAAGTTCAGAAGAGTTTTAATCGCTTCGTTTTTAAAGATGGTCTCTGGATGAGTGACCGTCAGTGTTATTTTGATTTCTTCCAGCCTTAATCTCAGCGGCAAGTCAGTATCACCAGCGAGTGGTTGGGGTATCGTAATGGCGTTAATAGGAATGTGCTAAACCTTCTCCTCAAGGAGACATACGCTCCTCCGGTTTTAACCAAGGATAATTTCAAAGAGATGCATCGGGTCGCGTGAAGCTGAGTGAAGAGATTGCCAAGAAATACAAGCTCTCCTTGAGCAACAAAGGTCGCCCTCTCCATCCACTCGTCACCAGCTGGGATCCTCTTCCGGGTGATGAGTCCCCTCAAGAGGATGGTAAAGGAAGTTTTTTACCTCCTTCATCGAGTTCTAAGAAGAGGAGGCGTCCTCCGGCAATGAAACCCTTGGACATCCCTCCTGTCGCATCTCCTCATACTAAGGTATCCTTTTTTATTTCTCTTCCTTTGCATCCAGCCGAATCCTATTTAGTTTCTTTTATATTTGTTTGTGTCATATTTTTTAGAAATCTTCTCATATTGGCTGGAAGCCCATGGGCCTCCTCTTTGAAGAATACATTAATCTTCCTCCCAACGAATAGAGGGCTGACCGGCTGGCTAAGAAGACGAAGCGAGATGCTGGCGTGCTACCAATTCCGCAATTGCCTTCCATTCGTACTGCTAATATTTCCCCTCCATTTTCTCCACAGGCTCCAAAAATGGGGTCGCCTTCTACAAGCACGTTCATTGAACGTGTTGAACGTCAGCTGGGCCGAGCGATCAGTAAAAGCAGTTCTGAAATAATCTCTCATCGTATGACTTTATTCTCTACTCTCCCTCTAATCGTGAAGACGGTTCCGGACCCTAATCATCCTCTTCATACCCCTTCCGATATGTTGGGTGCAGTGAGCGAGTCTCTTCCTTTTATAAGTCTCGTAAGTATATTGTATTACCTCTTGTTAGATTTTAATTATTGACACGTGCCAGTCAAAATATTTTGTTATAATTATTAAATGCACTTGATAATCTATATATACATCTTCATTCCTCATGTCTTTCCGATAAAATTAATTTATTTCTTCCTTCTTCTCTTTCTTTCTTCTTTTGTTTAGGTCACTCGGCCGCGTCAAGCTCTTCTTCGTCCTCTCGTCAATCGGTTCATTCTCCTGTCAATCTTCCCCTTTCCTCTAATCTGGTATGTATTATTCATTCTTTGTCATTATCTTTATTTCCTTGTTGTGTTGGAATGCTTATTTATGCTTTCTTTTCTGTCTTCAGGATATGGGAAAACGAGATGGTGCCCACGGTAAAGGGAGTGGCTCAAACCCGCAGGTTAAAGGTAGCGATTCTGGGAGTGCTAATGATAAGCGGCAAAAGCCTTCCAAGATAGCTCCTAAGGTTTCACTCAGCGTGGACGCTGATGATAAGCTAATGGATGTTCCGGAGGATCCTCAGTTCCAATATCCTCGCGTTATTTCAGCACCGGAAGCCGGCGTTGATGATCGCTTTGAACTGGTGCACGGGTTCTGGGTCCCTTCTTCTAAAGCGGCTAATTATCGGCGCATAGTGGAGAGATTTGGTCATATGGGTGTTCATGAAGAAATTCCCGCCAACTCCTGAGTTGTGGCTAATGAGGATTTATTGGATATAGCGGATGGCCTTTCTCAAGCGGAGGAAACTCCTATTGATCCGGCTACATTGAGGAAGTGGGATGCTTCTATTCAAACTTATCTATTTCTCCGATTTCCCATTCACTGTCTCAAGAATTTATTGGATCTGGCAAAGGCAAGTCATAATGCGCGAAGTATATTGCCTCCTGAAATTGAGGAACTGGATCAAGAGTACATGCGCTTTCTAAATGTTGTTAATATCAAGAAGGAAGCGTATGACCGGATGATGGCGGACGTTGGGCGAGCTACTGAGGAGCTGAGGACTGCCCGAGTTACAGCTGAGGAAGTTAATGCCTGTGTTACCAAGAAGAGGGCAGAGTTGTCTTATTTGGATATTAATCAATCTTTTGGTTGTTTTTATGAGTGGGTTTTGAACAATAATTTCTTTTCTTTGGGTTGAACTGGAAACTTTGATGGTTTATTTTTTCCTTTTGCAAGACATATTTAGTTATTTGCATTTATTATTGTGGTTGAATAGTAATTGATGTGGCATTGTCATTTTGTTTCTATAAGTAGGAGTGAGTAGAATTGATGCAGTCAGTATCTTTCAAGTTTCTTTCACTGTTTTTGTTGTGAACTGTATTTTTTGCAGCAGATGGCTCGTCATTTACATGGTTATGCCCTGTCTCTGGATCCTGTGCCAACGCTGGTCATTCCTTATGAAAAGGATCACGAATTAACTCATTTGCTATTAGTAAATGCTGAAGTATAAATGCTCATAGAAGTCAGGATGGCAAATAGGGTGGCCACACGCGCATAATTTGATGAGCAGTGCAAGAAGTATTCGATGGCTCAGAGGATTCAGGCGTCTGGGCGATTGACTCTAGCAGTGCAGCGCGCACTGGATGATACTATTGCCGCTCGGAACAGGCAGAGCGGTTATTCCAAGAGTCGATAATTATGACGACTGAAATTGAGTAAGCAATAGCTGATTGTCATGCATCCATCACTCAGCAGGGGGTCCTAATCTTCACGGATGTGTTTTGACTTTATGTGTTATGTCCGCTCTTGTTCATCCTACCGATAAAAAGGCGGAATTGGATCGTTTGTTGGTGTTAAAGGATGAAGTGGGGATGCTACAAACTTATCGGCTAATTGCTTTGGATAAGGCACGCAAAGCTTATGAGGAGCATAAGGAAACATTGGACATGGCTCGAGAAGTCCGTGCTTCTAATGATGTTATGCACGAGATCCATCAAGTGCTTGAAGAGGTGCGCAAGGCTTATGCCGACTCTACTAATCAATATGGTGAAGTGCTTTTGATGATGCAAGACTTGGATCAAGACATTTCTCATTGTCGCTCGCTTATAGCTGATCGTTTGTGAGGGGATTGCTATCATCATCATCACCATTTTTTTTAGGGATTCGTAAATGCTGTCTTGGGTGTTGTGTTATTTGGTTATATATATATTGAGAATCATCTTGGTTTATCACAGTAAATAGTTCTTAAGTTCTTTATCTTTTGTTTCATGGCTAATCGTGTGAGATTAGTTTTAAAAGTAGTGTACTTGAATCGCCTTTTAACAGTGATGCGCCTTGCGCGTGATACATTTGAGATCGAGAATTCGTGTTGGCATGAACGGTTGGCAGCTGCGGACCATCTTGTGATGAAGATTCAGCGTGAGGATGGGTTGCCAGATATGACTCTTCTTGAATATCGTGGTTATTGCCGCGAGCAGCGTCTGACAACTCACTTCTGATGTGTTGATGCGGATCGTAGTGTGAGATCTATTGAAATGGCTCTTGTTGAAGTTCACAGGGCGCTTCGTGCGCTATCCTATTTTTTTTATTTTTTTGTTGTTGTTGGGGTAGGTAGTAGTTATGGTGTAATGAATGCTTGATATGTATATTTCCTATATAAATACAATATGTTCATTTTGACATAGCGTCTTCACTTCTTTACTCTGTTCATTCTCTTAATGGCTCGTCTTTTACATGGCTACGTGCTTTCGTTAGCCTCCGAGCCAACGTTGGTAACTCCTTATGGGAGAGATTTTGAGTTAAACTGTTTATTGCTTGTGAAAGCTGAAGTAGAATTGCTTTGGGAAATAAGGTCAGCAAATCGTACTAAAACACGTGCGCTTGATTTGACAAGCGATACAAGATGTATTTAATTTCCCGGGGAACACAAGCATCCGGACTGGTATCTTTCAGAATTCAGCATGCACTAGATGATGTTGTCTCCGCTCGTCATGAAGCTGATCGACTATTTCAGGAATCAACCATTATGATGGTTGATATTGATCAGGCTATAGCAGATTGTCACGCACACAGTACCCAACAGCCGGGTCGTCTCTTGCGCGGGTATGCATTGACTTTATGTGTGATATCCGCTCTCGTGCATCCTTCTTGTAGGATCAGAATATCGCAACAACAATACCTCGCAAGATCAATAAACGACGATATTGCGAAAGTGTCGCAAATGAGTAATATAAATGACGCAATGAATGACAACAGCCAAAACACGAGAAAGATGTGAAGACCTAGCGAGATTTAGGATAGTTGCGAGATTATATAATTGTACGCTTGCGACATTTCGCAAGTCATTCCCGAAAATAAAGGACAGCTTAGTGGCCGGTTGTCAGCCGACACAAATATAATTACACTTTCTTACTACTCAAAATATATAATGAAGCAAGGGCAAGAAAGGATCGATCCCACAGAGAGGTCTAGGTTGTCAAATTGTTTTGGTTCCCTATAAATAACACCGGTAGTTTTGTGATTTTTATGAAATTAAAACTAAATAAAAGCAAACAATAAAGGTAAACAAATAAAATCAAGGATGTGAAAGTATTGGTCATGGATTTCGTTTTCATTCACAAACATGTTTTCAACACAATAACTAGAATTGATATTTTAATCTCAACTTTTATCAAAGGCCCTAGAATACCTTGTTCGCAAGAATATCCCGCTAATCTCCTCTTGTCATCAACAAACACATTAAAAGATGCGGATATGAATTCTACCTAAAGGAACAACCTAACGTGTAAAAGCACTAATCAAGTTTAATTCCCTAGATGCATTAAGTTCTATGAAATCAGGCCAATCAAAGTAATCGAACGTGGAAAGCGCACTAATCCGATTTAACAAAGGTTATGACTCACATGTGACTACTAGGATGTATCACTACAAGCAATAATCACAATTATGCTACTTGTAATCAGGAATCTATCACTTTTGCGTATAATAAATCCTAATCTAGCAAGAGAGATGAAAACAAACTCAATCGATTCGCGACTCGACTAAATAGCATTCAAATCATGTAACAATATTGATGGTGAATCATAAACGATAATATGGAGACAAAACTAATTTATTGAATTAAAACCCATATTTGGAAATCAAACTTATTCCATAACCAATAATAAAACTCTAGCTCATATTCATGGAGTTCATAACAAGAAGAAAGAGAAGTTTCATGTTTCTAAACCCTAGAAAACAAAGTAGAGGTAAAAGAATAAATATTCCTCCCTATTTTTGTGTATTTTTCTCTCTACCCCGTTATCACTTTTTCTTCTCAAAACAAAGCCTTATATAGGCTTCCGCCAAACCCCAGCGACCGACAATTCCTAATCTGATAAGGAAGCCAAGTCGGGTAATGAGAGTTTTATGCTTTATAAATTAAGTGCTAATGATTCCTTGTTCCCCGGGCCATCTTAATAAAGTGAATACGGTGCCTGATTGGTTGTATGATTCGTGGGGCCAGCATTAGTGGATGTGTCTCCTCTTAACACTGCCTGTGCATCCAATTCGACGTATGCAGTTGTACCAAATTCCCATTTTTAACTTTTACGCATGAGAATAATTCTCCACTCGATTTGTTCCGATAACTCTCAAACTCCATCGACAACAAACTTATCTCCTCGACTGAATTCTAGGTCCAGTAAATCAACCCATTCTTCCTTTCCTTGTCGGTGTAGAAAACATCGAATAGCACTGCCAAACAACCCTTGTACGCATCCACGGTCCATCATCTACTGCCGATAATGGCAGCAACCCAATACTACAGCTGGTTTCTCGACCAGGTCTCCTAAACGTGACAATCTCTTTTCTTCTCGGCACTGCACGGAGTCTCATTCACATTGGTTCTGTGTACCTCATGCTCGAGCTCCATCTCAATGCTCCATCGTTATTAGTGGCAACAAACAGTGCTCCATGATTTGTGTAAGCTCCAGCTCCATCTTTTATCGTCACTGCCGTCAAACCTTCATTCATCACCGATAATATTCAAGCTCCAACAACAACTTCTTATAAATCGACCTCCAATGGTAGCAGCATCTCCCTTAACTTCCTCGCTTCCTCATTAACCAATCACCGAAGTTCCATCATCACTGTCAAGCTCATCTTCTCTGTTACAGAGCATCTTCTACCACCGATACTTCACAGCGGCTTTCCTGTTTTCCTACCAACTTTCATGAACAGCTCCATCAATCTGTAGCTCAACTCGTACGTGTTTGAGTATCCCCGTCCACCTCCTATATTACGTACCCAACAAATCCCACGAGTCTCATGGCATGTACACTTGGTTCGACAATATCGAGCATTGGCCGTGAACTGCTCGAGCTTACTCTCTGCCCCAAACTCAACCCAAACCTTCTATGATATTTCCCGAGCTCTTCTCAACCCTTCATAACATCTCTGGCATCATCGATAATGGTAGCAGCCACTGTTGAGTTCTCTATCTCTGACAGGATCATCAGCATCCATCGATCATCCGTGGAAGCTAACCAAACGCGAATAACAACCATCTCTTTTCTTCGTAACCTGTCATCCTTCTTATCACTACCAATGGCAGCAACTACTCACTCATTTATTCACAGCACCAACGTGATCATCACGAGCTTCTCTGTGTTCATCATCACTCACAATTGCTGCTATTCAATGGCAGCAGCACCATCGATTTGTTAACTTCCATTCTACCAGCAACCCTGAATTACCATGGCATCACCGATTGCAACAGCCCTATCTCTGAGCTCCATCTCTATTGACAGCATCATCATCATCGAGTTCTTCATTGTCCTGCTCCATCATCACAGTAATGGCAGCAAGCCAAAACCATCATCTTCCGTAGCAATGGTTCTCGGAAACCAAACCTCCGTCGGCCTCCTCTGGTGAAATATGAAGATAAAGGTGCCCATAATAAAATGGTTGGTGCCCTTTAGTACTATTTAAATTACGGCTTCCCCCAAGTAAAATTCCTGACTCCCCTTAGCAGTTCCTTTGAAAATGGCAGTCCCTTAACAAACTGGATGCCCCTTAACAACCAAGGGGATGTCAATAGTAGTGGCCCTACAAAATGACCATTGTGCCCTTTTGGTCTTCCAAGTCCTTTTGCTCGTAACTTCTTCATACGAACTCAGAATGACTCCGTTCTTTCGGCATTGTCTTCATCTTCTCGTCCTCTACACAATGAAAAGTAGAAATCTTGTATTTGAACGAGTTCTAATTGGTCTTTTTGCTCCAAATGACTCCATTGTACCTAGTAACTCAAAAACACGCGTAAAGTACATAATTCACAAGAAAAATAACAAAGAAAGAGTAACTACTAGATAGTAAATTAGGTGTTTTAGACACCTATCACTTAGCTGTCATCCAATGTGTAATACCCTATATAAGGAGTCGAGCATGACTGTTGATGAGAGATCTTTTTTCGAGTGTTGGGCAAGTCATTAGGAGAGAGAAAGTTTGTAGTGATTGTAATTTCTTTAGCTCTTTTCCATTTTATCTTGTAAACGTTCAAGGAATTAATCAATAAAAATCATAGTTATTCATCTTCAAATGTCTTAGTTGTGTGGATTCTTGTGAGGGGTGTAGTGTAGGATTTCCTGCAACTACATATTGGCGCTAGAAACAGGGAGAGAGTAAGGATTGACATCGTGATTTGAAAGAATTTGGAGTAGTAGGGAAGGAATTTCATATAATTTTCAACAGTTTACAAAAATTAAGAAATGGCTAGAAGGAGAAATGCATCCGAGCAACCAACAACTGTTAGAAGGAGTAGGAGACTTGCCGGAGAAGGGAGAAATGAAATGGGAGAATCCTCAAGAAGGAACATAAGGAATAATGAAGAAAATCAAATTCAATCACCAATTCAACCAGTAGCGGATAGAACTGTGGATTATGATAGAGTAAGTGTGCATACTTGGAGATCAGACTCTGTGGACGAAGAGGGAGAAGAACAACAATTGGTAAACAATGGACAAGAGGGGAGAGACCGAGAAGGGATTGGAGAAATAATTCATGGAAATGAAGAGATCGCAGCATTAGAGGCATTGAGACAAACAATACATGAAGAGAGACGATTAGAGGCAGAGGAACGTGCAAACTTGACAAGACAAAATCATGAGCTGAGGATGGAAAACATCAGATTACAAAATAGAAGGTCGAGAAGCACTACAAGATCAAGTTCAAGATCAGTTAGATAGGAAAGGAGGATAATTGTACCTACAGAAAATGTTGATGAAGAAAACCAAGAAGAAGCACAAAATCCAGGCACAGAACATTGCGAGAGAAGAGAAATGATGGAAGATCGTTATATCCCACGTCCCGAGACTCTTCAAAATGAGCAGAATGGTGGAAATCAAGGAAATAGGCAACGTCAGAGGCAAAATAATCCAGTTGATGAAGAAAATCAAGAAGAATGAAGAAGAATATTGCATGAGATAGAAGCACAGAGGAAGCAAAAAGAGATTTAGGATGAAATTGAAAGACATTATGTTGAACAAGCACGTCTAGCTCGCGAGAGAGAAAGATTGAAAGCAGAAATGGAAGAACAGGAGTTAGAAGAGGCAATTCGCCAGAATAATCATGATAATCGAGAAAGAAGGCGAGAACAAAATCGCAACAATGATAATATTAATGAAGAATATGAAAGAGCACAAAGAAGAGATGATAGGCAACAAAGGAGAGCGATTGATAGATATAACGGTGTGCGAGTTCGTGAAAGAAGTGAAGGAGAAGATCGCAGAGAAAGACGAGAAGAGAATGATGAAAGTCAAAATAGACATGAACGCAGGAGAAGAGAAGCGGAACTAAAAAGACCAATAGATTCAAGTTCTGATGTAAATGAACAAATTTTGAGAGAATTGGCAGAAATGAGAGGAATGATGAACAGTAAAAATGGAGGAGGAAAGAGACAGTTGGATGAAGCCATAGAAGAAGCTGCGAAAACTCCGTTCACACAAGAGATACAATTAGGAGGAATACCACCGAAGTGCAACTTACCGACATTAACCAGCATTTTCGATGGAACAACTTGCGCGATACAGGATATCAAAGCTTATATGAGATGTATGTTACAATGGGAGAATCATGATGCTATATTGTGCAAATATTTTGCATCAAGTCTGACAGGAGAAGCTTTAAAATGGTTTGAAGGGCTACCGAAGAATACAATAACATCTTTCAATCACTTGCAGGCTATATTTTTAGGGGCGTATATAAGTAATAATTCCTCGCGACCAGGTATTGAAGACGTATTTGGGTTAAAACAAAGGGTTGGTGAAAGTTTGAAGCATTTAACTGTGAGATGGAAGACAATGTGTAGCGAAATGGTTGGCCGTGTGGAGGAGAGATATCTCATCTTATCATTCATTAATGCTATGTTCGCGATAAATCTGTTATGTATTCAAATTTTTAGAGTCAAAAATACAATCACAATGACTGAGTTGCGAGAGCTTCAGGAGGAGTATATTGCTCTAGAGGAAAAGCAAAATGAGATGGAATCATACCCTGTCGCGAATACAAGTTCAGGAGCTGTGAATGCAAGTTTGTTACCCAAATTGATAAACACTGTGGCGAGTACCTCGCAAAGTCAACAAGGAATGAGGATACCAGATGATGGTCAGCAAAAGTTGGTAGCCATGGGAAGTCGCGATCAGGAAGAATTTGAAAGAGAAAGAAATTTCTACAACCGTGGCGGAAATAATAAAGTTCAAAGGCTTGATCAGCCGCAAGAAACCTATGGAGGTCAATCCGCAAGAAATCTATGGAGGTCAGAGGCATAACTATCATAGAGGGCAGCGAGGCCATAGGGTAGTCTGGGAAGAAATCAAGATGCCTCCATTAAACGCTAGCGTGGAGAAAATATGGGAAGCTATAGTCTTGAAGGAAAACATACCTACACCATGGAACATGGGGAATGAACCACCTCCAGGTGACAGAAGTCATGAATTTTGTTCCTATCACCATTTTCATGGACACCTAACAAATGATTGTAGGAATATAAAAAGAATCATCCTCAGAATGATAGATCAGGGAAAGCTAAACCATTTCTTAAAATGTGAAGAGAAGACTCAACCATTACAATACCTCCAGAAATTCACAGAGTAAATACAACAAAAGAGAAAGAAACATTTGTAGTAGAAATTGGAGCGAAGGCCAAAAACTTATTCTGCAACTCTATCGTACATTCGTATAGGACAATCGAAGATTTTCATGATAGTGTTCTCAGTAGAGTTTTCGCAAGAGATGCTGACAATAGAGAGGTAATGAACATCGCGAAGACATCACCACTAAAAGAATGGCAAACGCAGATTATTTCTTTTACCGCAGAAGAGGTACCTGAGGGTGGCGAGATGCATGACAGTCCATTAGTGGTAAGATTGGAAATTAACCCAAAACCTGTTGATGATGAAGATGATGGGGCAGAAAATTCATGGGCTATAAATAGAATCTTAATTGATACTGGAAGCTCTGTAAATATCCTTTTTTATCACACTTACAAGACTATGGGGGGGGGGGGGGAAGATGAAGAATTGATACCTTCAACCTTCAACCTATAAGATTTATGGTTTTAATGGTACTGCCAATAAACCTAAAGGAGAAACTCGTATGCGAATACCACTGAAAGGATTATCAACTGAAATCTTGTCTTGCATAGTCGATGTGGAATCCCCCTATAATGCATTAATTGGACGACCCTGGTTACATGAGATCTTGGGTGTAGCATCAACTTACCACCAGTGCATCAAATTTCCTCATCCCAGTGGTGTTGGAGTTATAAAAGGAGATTGGGCTGAGGGGCAAAAGTGCTATGAAGTTGATGTGGAGTCTTGCGAGGAAAGGGCTGCTCAAAAGAAGAATTGGAAGAGGAATATCAAAGAAGACCAAAGAAGAAAAGGACTGATGGTGGACACAATAGAAGTGAGAAATGAAGATATATTGCGAAATCAGTGCTTGAAGACAATTGGAAATTGCGATGGTCTCGCAAAAGAGAAGGAAATATCTGGAAATTTGAATGAAGAAACAGAGAGCAGCAGGAGTAAGAAGTGTAAGAAATAAATAATTGATTTTAGAGTTGCGTAAAAAAAAAAAAATATGTGACAAAAACATGTCAAAAGTACAAAGAATGTGATGATCGAAGAAGGAGTACGCGAAAGTCTCGCGATTCATGAATATAACGAAAGTTTAGTTAAAAAATTACAGCGAGATCACAACAAATGAAGCAAGATTATATGATAATTTCACAAAGAAGATGAGAAGAAATAATCAAAAATCAATGAATGATTACAAGAATTGACAGAAATGAAAGAATGAGTGAATGGGACGAACCTTTATGGCGTACACCCTAGTTCGCGAATGATATTTCGCAAAAGGCAAATGTAAGACCTAAAGTGCGTCATATAAGGGGGGTATATCTTGACATGGCTCAGGGAAAAGGTTACACCGCCCCTGGGAACTGAGTCATGAAAATTTGGGGTCAATAAAGCCCATCCGGGGAGATACCTTGGATTTCCAACTATATATATAAGGTTATACCCTTTGGACGACCGAGGGTCTCTTCCAAGGAGTCGAGTGTATGACCAAGGCGCCGAGGTACACGGTTGAGCCAAGAGTGCCTGGGGCATTTGAAGTGTCTCGGCCATTCTTGGCAAGTCTTGGCACATGCCGCACTCGGCCCAAGAAAACTCCACTTAGGGTGCAGTCTCGTAACCATAAGCCCTATAGGTATAAGGGATAAGAGGTCTGCGAAAACAATCGGTTGTTGTTAAGACCGGATGGGAGGAGCTAGTCTTGTATGGCCGATGTACGCCTCCTTGAAGGGGCAACCAGGGAGATGATAAGGGCGGCACCCTCCATTAGGGAGCTGATAAGTGTCTTAAGACGCAAATGTCATGAGGCTCTATTTTCGCAAGAAAATTTAGGCTTGTCATATTTGTGCGATGATCCTGAAGAGGCAATAATACTAACGCGATGGTAAGACGAGATCAATGGGTCTTTACATGAAAGTGTAAAGACGTCCTGCGATTTCGTCGCAAGACGGCAATGTCATGGGGCTTTACGTTAGCAAGAACATTTAGGCCTGTCATATTGTCGCAAGAAAAATATCCTGCAGAGGCAAAAATACTAAAGAAATGATAAGACAAGATCAATGGGTCGTTACATGAAAGTGTAAGGACGTCCTGCGATTTTGTCGCAAGACGGCAATGTCATGGGACTTTATGTTCGTAAGAATATTTAGACCTGTCATATTGACGCAAAAATGAGGGGTGGAAAAATAAGACCTTTAACTAGGAAGGCAAAATAAGACCACACAAAAGTAATGATAAGGCAAGATCAATGGGTCATTACATGAAAATGTAAAGACGTCCTGCGATCTTGTCGCCATAATGAATTTCAACATAAATAAAGATAAGACAACACAAGAAATTGAGTAAGCAAATAAGCTTGCTAAACGGCTATATTTCTTCATTTATTTGTGAAGGGTTAGCAACAAAGAATTGCGAAAATAAGAAGTATTATTGCTTAAAGAATATCGATATAATCTCTCATGTGAAAATAAATAACAGAGGCAAGTATGGGAATGATTAGAGTAAAAACTTGTTATTTATTTTCATATGATAGATTTACAGTAAGTGATTACAAAAATGGAAGGGTAGAAGGATAAATGTACAAATATCACAAAAAGAGAAAAAGGAAAATGGAGCTATCTCTCAATTCATTCTTCTTTTTCATTTGAATCTTTGTCAGAATCCTCTTCTTCGCTTGCATCACTATCAGAGACGTCTAAGGAAGGCATATTTTTAGGAATTTCATCAAGAAGACAAGGATATGAAGAAAGAGGAATACTATGGTCATTGCAAACTGTTGTAATAGTTTGATTGCGAAAACGGACAGCATCATTATTGAAATTCGCCATCACTATCAGAGACGTCTAAGGAAGGCATATTTTCAGGAATTTCATCAAGAAGACAAGGATATGAAGAAAGAGGAATACTATGGTCATTGCAAACTGATGTAATAGTTTGATTGCGAAAACGGACATCATCATTATTGAAATTCGCTACAGTAGTTTGTAGTTGCTTCTTCAGCTTAGAATATTTGTCATTGCGAAGAGAGAAGTCTTTTGCAAGTTGTGCTTTCTCAGATTCAAGTTCCTTGATTCTAGTCTGAAATCTCTTCTCAGATTCTGCGAACAAATGACAATGAGTCAGCAATTTAATAATAGTTTCACAAAAAAGAGGTGGTAAAGTAATGAAGAACAGTAAAAAACCTTCTCTGTCAGAAATCATATCTTTAACCAAGGCAGTATGCTTAGAATGAAGGCTAACGTTAACACCTAAGTTATTTCTGGCATTATCTAGAACTTTCGCAGCCCAAGCAAATTCATCATCACTATTTATGACAAGAAGTGAACGAATTTGATTTTCTCGCTCATTAAGTACGGCATTTTGGCGAAGAGATTCATCTCGTTCAATTTGGACTTCAAGAAGAGTTTTTTGGAATTTCGCTAATGCCTGTGCACCTTGATTAGCAATGCGATCCTTGTCATCTATAAGGCTACTAATTTTCTTCCTTAAGATATTATTTTTTTCGTGGGAACTAAGATATAGACATTTAAATCGGTTGGCTAAACCTAAACTAGATCTATGCTCAATTTCTAAGAGATGAAATTTGGTTCGAAGTTCATTTAATGAGAGAGAGTTAATTTTGTTTGACGAACTACTTAAAGATTCGTTGAGATGAGCGAGAAGAGCATCATCATCCATAGACTCAGGAAATGAATGGAGAAGGATGGCTTCGTCAGAAAGATTATAAATGTCTGCGAAAATGATAAGTCAGGCAAAGAAAAATAAATGACGAAGTAGAAACGAAGAAAAGAGAAGGGTTTTATACCATAAAGTTGTTGGTTAGCACTTTGAAGGGTAGATATTTTGTTCTTCTGGGTAGAAGACTCAGCTTCCAACTGTTGAATTCTTTCGCGAAGAACGGAAGTCTCATTTTCATTCTTCTTGCGAGATGTCGCAACTTCAACTTCTAATTCTTTGTTTTTCTCCTTAAGTTGAGGATTTTTCTTTTCAAGATTGTTGCGCCTTTTCTCGAGATCTGAGGCAACAACAAAGGAAGCTCTCCCAGACTATAAAGGAAAGTAAAAAAAAATTTGTTAAGATAAGGTTTATAATCGAAATCACAAAGAAATAAAGAAATATGAACATACAAAGGCACTAAGTGCATTTAAGAAACTGGGAGTCATTGTCCGGGAAACTCCACGAAAAGAATCATTATCCACTAGCAGGGGGGCATCGCAGATATTTGCGAGAGCTTCGCAAGTAGCAGAAAAACGATCATCTCCCATTCCTTGCATAGAATCAGAGAAAACACTAGACAGTTGCGCCATAGCAGATTCGACTGAATGATTCTCTTTCGCAAAAGAGGTATCAACCTCATTATTATCTTCATCAGAATTCTCGCTGGTTTGGGAATTAGAGTGAGAAGAAGGATGGATTTTCCGTTTTTTAGAAGATGGAGCAGAAGATTTATCCTTGCGAAGAGTGATTTTATTCTTGCCTTTAGCCTTCGCAGCTTTAGAAATATCATTCTCTTCAACGCCAACCTTCGCACACGTATGAAGATAAGAAACATAGGCAACAATATTGTTAAAAATAATAAGGAAAAATATTTCTTACTTCATCCGTGATTGAACGAAGTATCGCCAGAGTACTCGCTTTTGGATTTGTTTTGTAGCTCCTTCTCAATTTGGTGATCTGAAAAATTCGCGAGATTAAATATAAGAGGAAATGAAGATTGTAAAATAATTAAAAGTTAGGAAGTATACCTCTTTTGCTTTCTCGGGCCAATTAAATACCCAAGGGTGATAATTTGCGAGATTCGCAGGGAGTATATTGTAACCTGAAATGTAAGGTCCGTTCAAAAATAGTGGAAAGACACACCATTTCTCATCTTTAGAGAAGCGAGGAACATTGTTCTTGCCAGAGTGCCAATCAATATCTAACATGAGTATCTTATCGTCGGGAACATTCTCTTTTCTTTTCAATCGAGCACCCCAACGAGATTTATCATTTTTCATATTTATCACTTCATAATTTTCAAAAAAGTTTCCTACTGAGTACTTGTCAGCGATTATCTCTAAGTTTGCGAATTTAGGATCTCTGACGTCATCAGGATATAGAGATCCTTTACCGGCGCCACGATTGGCGAATTCAAGCATTAGACGGATGCAATCACCACTTAATTGATAAATAGCTCGCGAGAATTTCTCATGAGCAAGGATTTCATAAAACAAGGGAAGTTCTAATTGTAGGAGAGGAATGGGAGAGACTGCGAGAAGGCGACCTAGCGAGATTATGATTTTTGATCATCACAATGATGATCGAGAAACAACTTTTGCGAAAGAATAGATGAAGATTCTTGATTGGGAATAGTAGACAAGGTGAAACCTTTCTCTTGAACTTCTTTTGAATATCTACGACCAGGTGGAGCCATTCTCAGAGTATGTGAATGATTAGACAGTTAAAGATCAAAAGAAAGAAGAAAAGAAAGATTTACAGTTGTAGTTGCAGGAAATCCCACACTACACCCCTTACTCAGTTTTGCTTGACTAATCCATTGAAAGATGTGTGATCAAGAATATTTATTAATTGATTCCATGAAATGTTTACACACAATAATAGAATTACACTTAGAATTTAAGGCGCTCTTAAACTTTCTCTCTCCTAATGACTTGCTTCACAAAAAAAAATCCCTCCCTTCAATGCACTCATTTAGCCCTTTATATAGGGTAATACATAGTGGATGATAAAGTTAAGCTATCCTTTATTTTCTGAATGTCTCGCGAAGTGTCGCAAGTGCACGAATATTCATTCTCGCGACACTTCTTAACCCTCGCCCAGTTTCATGTCTTCCAATTGTTTTGTTTGTCGTTATTCATCGTTTGCGACGTTCAAGCTCCGAATCTTCCGACGAGGATAACCATGATTCGAATCCCTCTCTCACTAAAGAGATTCCATTTGGCCGGTTCTCCTATGGATCGGTTATCTAGCATCTTCTCGGACTCTTTCCAAGGAATGGGAGATGCTCCCTAGCCTCCTTTGCGGGGTTCTCTAAATGTGTGTAATGCCGCTTTTACTAGAGGGCAATAATTCTTTCAATGGAGCCTCTAGAATTGTGTCTCCCGACTTCTTGAACGCACTTGGGTCTTTGGTATGCATGTAGTCATATTTCCACGTTAATTTTAAATTTTTAAATATATGTATTAACGGTTTTTCTATCTTCTTTCAGGTTGGAAAACTTCTTTTGTAGTTGCCTCGGATCTCGAGAGAAGACAATAATCTTGAAAAGAGAAATTTACAATTGAACAAGAAGACCCAAGAGCCGGAAGTGAAGTCGCGTCATCTCGCGATAAGATTCAAAAATTAGAAGCCGATCCTCGGACTCCCAAAAGGATAGAGTAATCACTCTTCGTAATTCAAATCAAGACTTTATGGTATAGTAAATTTCAATTCTCAAATCCTTTTCATGCTATCCTTTATTTTTCTTTGTCCACTATTATTCTCGGCAGACGTATATAATCTCTCCCGAAGAATCCATCCTTCTCCATTCATTTCCCGAGCCTATGAATGATGATGTCCTTCTTACTCACCTCAATCAATCTCTAAGTAGTTTCTCGATAAAACTAACCTCCTTTCATTAAAGGATCTTCAATCCAAATATCATCTCTTAGAGATCGAACACGGATCTAGTTTAAATTTAACTAATCGCTTTTACTTGAATGTACCTTGATTCCGAGAAGAAAATCAAGACTTTAAGGAAGAAAATTAGTGATCTCAGATGAGAACGATCGCATTACTAACGAGAGTGCACGGGCGTTAGCAGCGAATTCCACAAATCTCTTCTAGGTGTGCAAGTTGAACGAGATGAACTCCTTCATCGTAATACCATTTAAAAGGCAAGAAGAGCAAGTTCGTTCTCTTCTTGTTATTAATAGTGATGATGAATTCGCACAAGTGCCATGCGAAAGTTTTAGATAATGCCAGAATAACCTAGGTGTTGATGTTAGTCTTCATGCTTCGAGCATACTTCCTTGATTAAAGATATGATATCTGGGATAGAAGGTTACTTATTATACCTTACTCGCTTCTTACTTCGTAGTATTGCTTGTAAATTATTAACTTTTTTGTTACTTATTTGTAGAATCCGAGAAGAGACTTCATTTAGGTGTTCCTTGGCGAGATATTTGCTCTCTTCTTGCTCGTTATTTTCTTCTCTCCTTTCGACGCGCTCTTCTTCTTTCTTTCTTCAATTCGCACGACGTCATCTTCTCTCCCAGTGCAAGATTATTCTCCCTTCAAAGATATAGAGATCCTTTTTGTGTTTCTTGTTGGTTTTCTTCTTCGGTACTTTCCTCGTTGGTAAAACTCTCCTTCTTTCTTCCCTAATCGATCACGATTGGCGAATTCAATTCATTCCTTGCTCTCCTCCTCCTTGTCCATTAGACGGATGCAATCACCACTTAATTGATAAATTTCTCATATTCATCCTTGAATTTCTCATGAGCAAGGATTTCATAAAACAAGGGAAGTTCGGAATTGTAGAGGAATGAATGGGAAGACCTTTTCTCTGTTAATCCAAATTCTTTCCACCTAGCGAGATTATGATTTTTTGATCATCACAATGATGATCAAGAACAACTATTAATTGATTCCAAAATGAATAGATGAAGATTCTTGATTGGGAATAGTAGACAAGGTGAAACCTTTCTCTTGTAACTTCTTTTAGTCTCATCCAAAAGGGTTTCATATCTATTTTTGAATGTCTCGCGGTGGAGCCATTCTTCTCGAGTATGTGAATCATTAGACAAGTTAAAGATCAAAAGAAAGAAGAAAGAAAGATTTACAAGAAAGAGCAGGAACGTGAATGGCGGAGGAGAAGAATTGAAGAGGATTGTAAAAAGAAGAAGAGGAAGGTGAGAAAACTATATATAGAGAAAAATTCTCGAGAAGATAAATGCATTTAATGCGAGAAGAGACGTGAATGGTCAAGAAAAGATGGTTGAAGGAGACGTGTCAAGAAAAGAGCGGAAGAAGAAACATGTGTAATAAATTCTGTGTGAAAGTACGGGATCGTAACAGAAAAAGATGAACCGTTGAGGCATTTCAAAAATACTAATTCTCATGACATTCTCTTCTTCGCAGAGAAGACATGAGAAGAGGCAAGATGTAGGATCAGAATATCGCAACAACAATACCTCGCGAGATCAATAAACGACGATATTGCGAAAGTGTATAAATGACGCAATGAATGACGGCAGCCAAAACACGAGAAAGATGTGAAGACCTAGCGAGATTTAGGATAGTTGCGAGATTATATAATTGTACGCTTGCGACATTTCGCAAGTCATTCCCGAAAATAAAGGACAGCTTAGCTGTCATCCAATGTGTAATACCCTATATAAGGAGTCGAGCAGAACTGTTGATGAGAGATCTTTTTCCGAGTGTTGGGCAAGTCATTAGGAGAGAGAAAGTTTGTAGTGATTGTAATTTCTTTAGCTCTTTTCCATTTTATCTTGTAAACGTTCAAGGAATTAATCAATAAAAATCATAGTTATTCATCTTCAAATGTCTTAGTTGTGTGGATTCTTGTGAGGGGTGTAGTGTAAGATTTCCTGCAACTACACTTCTGATAAACAAGTGGAATTGGAGCGAATACTGGTTTTAAGGAGTGAAGTAAAGGCTTTACAGGCTCATAGGCTAACTATTCAAGATAATGCGCGCAAAGCTGTCGAGGAGCAAAATGAGACCCTTAGCATGGCTCGTCAAACCCATGCATCCGAGTAGATTATGCACGAAGTAGAGCAAGTACTAGGGGATATGCGAGTTGCTCTATCCATGGCTACTACTCAATGTGATGAAGCGCTCGTAATGTTGCAAGATGTAGAACAAGAGATCGCGCGTTGTCGTATGCTTATAGCTGAATCATCTTAAAATGTTCTCCGCTTTTTTTTTTATATATATAGCCTAGAGGTTTTCAGAAAATGATTACGAACTATGAGAGAATCAATCAGTGTTTTATGTTTATTCCTTAAAAAGCAAAAACTTGAATTGTTACAAGTCACTGTTATCGGAAATGCTCGACTTTCTCGTGAGTGTGAGGATTTATTTGAAGTTAGTCAAACGCAGTATCTTTATGTGGATCGGTTGAGTGCTTGTCGGGTCGACCCTTCAGTGGAGAACGTCCTGGCTTCAGGTAAGGCATTTGAGGTATTTTCTGACGCTTGTGTCCGGATGGAGCATAGAGAGACTGATTTGGCCGTTGCGCGTGGCAGACTGAGACGCGCGAACTCAGCTCTATCTTCGGTTCTTTAACTTTAGAGTAACTTAGTAGATTTTATCTATGGAACACTTTATTTATCCACTTCGTGTATTACTCCGGATGTTTATGAATGAATATATCAATTATGTTATCTTTGATTGTTTTAGTATACTTTATGCAATGTCATTGCTCAAAGTGTTTTGGGATTATACCCATTCTATATTTATATTCCATCTATTCCGTCCTTTAAATGTATCATCGTTCGGATAGTCAAGACCAACATTTATCATATATATTACATCTATGTTTATCCTCCAGGATCTTAGTATGTTTTACTGGTCAGACGCGGAGCTCGGACGGCTCTTAAGTTATTGGTGCACTTCATTAGTCGTGCACAGAACCTAGACATACTCGGGGCTATTGGTGCACTTCATTGGTCATGCACAGAACCTAGCCAGACTCGGGGCTATTGGTGCACTTCATTAGTCGTGCATGGGACCTATCCAGACTCGGGGCTATTGGTGCATTTCATTGGACATGCACAGAACCTAGCCAGGCTCGGGGCTATTGATGTAATACCCCGATATTCGGTAGTGGTTGTCCGAATGGAATATAAGTAATGATTTGTCCTTTCCTAACACCGAGGCTTTTTCAGCACAATTGGTTCCAAAGTTGGCTGAAAACTCTGCAGTTAAGCGTGCTCGGGCGGGAGTAATCCAGGGATGGGTGACCATTCGGAAGTTTCTGTTGGATTACCGCAGCGATGCCCGTTGAAAACCCCACACTGCCGGATGACCGTAGTGGCTAAGTGGGGACAGATCGTTGGAGGGACAGGTCATTACAAATGGTATCAGAGCCGAAGGCGGGTCACCTGCCGAGCGTGGGAAGGCACGCTGGACGGGGTTGTTCCAGGTGCTTCTCATGAGGGGCAGGGAACGTCGGAGATCTGGGCTTGTACATATTCCAGAGCCGAGGACGGCTCCAATTTAAGGTGGTGGTATTGTAATACCCCGATATTCGGAAGTGGTTGGCCGAATGGAATATAAGTAATGATTTGTTCTTTCCTAATACCGGGGCCTTTTCAGCAAAATTGGCTCCAGAGTTGGCAGAAAACTCTGCAGTTAAGTGTGCTCGGGCGGGAGTAATCCAGGGATGGGTGACCATTCGGGAAATTTCTGTTGGATTACCGCAACGATGCCCGTTGAAAACCCCACACTGCCGGATGACCGCAGTGGCTCAGTCGGGACAGTATCGGTGGAGGGACGGGTCATTACAATTGATTCACTTCATTAGTCATGCATAGGACTTAGCCAGACTCGGGGCTATTGGTGCATTTCATTGGCCTTGTACAGAACCTAGCCATACTCGGGGCTATCTTATATTGATACATAATTATACTGAGAATACTTATATTATATTGAGAATACTTATTTCATTGCCATCCGGCGTACATTTGGTTATTATACATAATAGGTTTTCAACCACTTACCATTGATAGGGGTATTGATTTGTGACCCATTCATCCGCTTGAGGTAGTAATACCCACTATCTGCTGCTTCACTAATCATATAAGGGCCTTCCCAGTTCGCGACAAACTTTCCTGCTTTCTCATTTTGTTGAACATGCGGGGCGATTTTCATGACTGTATCGTTTACTGAGAAAATTCTTTCCTTTACCTTCTGATTATAGTATCTCGATGTCCTCTGCCTATATTTGTTTGCAAACCGTTCGGCCTTGGATCTTCGCTCTTCTAAGGTATCAAGATGAGCAAATCGACTAACCTCGTCCGGAGTATTGAGACTAGCCATAGCTACTTGTGCTGAAGGAATAACAATTTCCGCTGGTAGTATTGCATCTTTCCCGTATACTAAGGAATAAGGCGAGGCTCCGGTTGAACTTCTCTTGGAAATGCGGTACGCCCAAAGTGCGAGCGGTAGCTGCTCATGCCAGTTCCTGTGATGATCATGTACCAATCGACTTAATATGCGCAGCAGTGTTTTATTAGTAGCTTCCGCCTATCCATTCCCCTGAGGGTAATAAACAGTCGAGGTATGAAACTTAATACCATATTGATCTAACAATTCCTTAACCGTTTGATTGACAAATGAGGTTGCATTATCCGAGCAAATAATCATTGGCGCTCCAAATCGGCATATGATGTTTTCCTTGATAAATGGTGCTATCGTGGCTCCGGAATAATCGCAGAGAGGAATAGCTTCTACCCATTTTGAGGAGTACTCGCTTGCGGTGATAATGTACTTGTGTCGTCCGGATGAGGTTGGACTAATCTGTCCGATGATATCAAGTCCCCAGCTATGGAAAGGACAAGGAGTAACGATACTATGCAGCAACGTGTGTGGAGCGCGGATCAGTGGTCCGTGGCTTTGACACTGCTGGCACCTCTTCACATGTTCAGCCGTATCAAATTCCATCGTAGGCCAGTAGAATTGTCCTTCGTATTGTTGTAGGAATAACTTTCTCATGCCTTGATGCTCAGCGTTATGGGATGTAGTCATTACTACCTCCGCTTCTTCTTGTGATAGGCATCGCAGTACTGTATCCCCATAACTTTTCCTGTAGAGGATTCCTTCGTTCATAAAGAATCAACTAGCTTTTCGTTGGATCTTGAGTGCGTGTTGCCTATTTTGCGGCAAACGTTTATGCTGAATGAAATCAATATATGGATGCCTCCAGTCTTCGATTTCCACGCTACACACCTCTGTTTGTTATGGAGGTGCTTGACAATCTGGGCACTTATCTTGTATTGTCGCCGCTTGGACTGCCATATTTGGCCAATATACTCCCATTCTTTGAAGACGGCGGTACAATGGAATTCCTCATATCTGTCCGCAGGACTCTGTATGGACGCGACTCAGTATCTCATGCGCCTCTATCTTCCCTATGCAGCGTGACAAAGCTCCTCCGGAAATTCGGTAGTACAGTGCTTCTCGTACTATGACAAACTGCTTTAGTATCTTTGTGGGTAATAACTGCTCGTCTGTCTCTCTAGTTAAATCCTCAATGTAAGCCATCCTCCACTCGTCTTTTTGTTCGAACGCCGCGTCTTCCTTCTAAGTGCTCGACAGTTCCCTCTTTTTTACTACTACTGTCCCTTCGTCCGCTTCATTTAACTGCATCTTTGCAGCTAAGGTAGCCAATGCGTCGGTATAGCGGTTAGTGGTCCTACCTATATGCTCGATGACGGTACTCCCTCTTTTCGCTATCAGCTCCTGAACTTCTGCTCGGTAGGGGGCTAAGTGCGCTTCTTTCACTTGGAAGTCTCCTGATATCTGACTTGTAACCAGCTTTGAGTCTTCTTTTATATCTATCGCTCCCAGATTAAGTTCTTCCGCCAAACGAAGTCCCAGGATTAACGCTTCATACTCCGCTACATTGTTACTGCACTCGAAATCTAGTTTGAAGGCGAACGACAACAAGTCTCGTTTTGGCGTTTCGAAAACTATACCGGCCCCTCCATGGGAACCATAGGATGATCCGTCAAAGAACATTGCCCATCGTTCTTCCTCCTCGGCTTCCGCAACCTCTCCGGGTATCTCTTCACTTATTTCCATCATGTCTGTTCCTGGAAACGCGGCTAACAAATCTGCAAACTCTTGTACGCGCACTCCTCTGGATGGCTGGTACTTTAGCTCAAATTCAGATAATTGCAGTAACCATCAGGCTGTTCTGCCGGACAAGATGGGTTTGGAGGCCAAATAAGCTATTGGGTTAGCAGTTGCTACCACTATGGTCTCGTGAGCGAGCAAATACGATCTTAACTTCTGCGTGGCATAGATGAGTGCCAAACATGCTTGCTCCGCCTTTGAGTATCTAAACTCCGCGTCTCTGAAGACTCTGCTGATATATTGGATCAGACATAATTGATCATTGCCGAGATCCTGGGCTAGCAATGCTCTACTTCCAGGCTGGTAAAAGTTGTGTATAAGTAGAGAGTTCACCTCTGACAGGTGGTCGTAAAACTCGTGCGCTGATCAAACATTCCTTAAGCTTTTGAAAGGCTCGATCTTGATCATCTCCCCATTCATACTTGATAGGTGTTGATTACACCCTATTTACTATCTATTGTTTATGCTTTCTCTGCTATGTTTTCTTGTAAATTATGTATTTTACGCATGTTTTTGCGTTATTAGGTACTCTGGAGTCGCACGAAAGAAAAAAAGAAGAAATTGCTCAATTTAAGCTGAAAGTGCAAAAAGGTCATTTTACAGGCAATTGATATATGGAGTCCAGACAAGGCTATGGGATAACCCTCTTTGGAGGAGTGTTAAATAACAGCCTGTTGAGGTTAAGGGGTTGTTATTGTGTAGCCGTGTGGGTGCAAATAGCCATCCCATTCCTTTGACCTAAACCTAGTCGATGAGAAATCAGTTTCTCATTATCAGTTCTTCCCCAAATCTCATTTTGCATCTGAAAGAGAATCTGCGATGGAGTAAAATTGATTTAGCAGCCATGGATGATTGAGAAGATTCCAGTGAACTAGAGAAGATTAAATTGATTCGACTACTGGTGATGCTTGAACTGTAAAAGAGAAATTAGCAAAAGGGTTTTAGAGTGAACTCAGGGTGATAGAGATGGTGTTCTTGAGAGAATCAGAAGAATAAATGATTGAGCTGCTGAAAACAGGATTTTGAATGAGGGTTTCGATCTGAAACTGATGTTGTTGATTTTTATGGGTATGAGGATGAATTGGAAGAAATCGGAGATGGTCTTGATGCCTCAGAGATGAAGAGAGGACGAGTCTGCTACTTCCATAAATGGGCGTCGCTGCTGTTGTTCGAATCACAGAGAAGAAATCAGGGTTTCGATTTGAAGAGGAAATCAGAGATAAAATCAAAGATGGGTTTGTGGTTGGTTGTGAAAGAATTAGGGTTCGAATTCTGCAACTGAAGAACAAAGTGAAATTGGGACGAATCTGTGGCTGAATCTCGAGTCTGTGATGATTTAAGTTAATGGGTTTTGACTGAAAATGCTGTTGGTGGTCTCTGATAGAATGTTGAAGCTGTTGCCGTTGCCAGAGCATGGAATGGAAGAATCAGGGAAGTCCATGGGTTTTCAGTCAGGGAAGAGGAGATGAAGAAGAACAGAAAATGTTGGTGATGAAAGCTGGGATTCAAGTGGGTGATTGATGAACCGTTATGGCTCTGATTCAAACTCAGTGAAAGAATGGCTAGGTCAGAAGATGGAGTTATGGTAGTATTTGTTGCCGGAAATTGTAAAGAAGAGATGCTGCTACTGAGAAATGGGTTTGCCTTAAGAACCGAGTTCTCTGTGTTGCCATTAAAGATGCAGATTGAAAGCATGAATTTGGTGATGATTTTGGCATAAAGAGCAAATGGGTCTGTGGTTTGAGAATCAGCTTGTTGTTGGAAGAATTGTAGGTTTCTGTGATCGAGAGGAGAAATGATTGGGTCTATGTAATTGAATCTGGTGGAGGTATGAAGACTGGGTTATTTATGCCAGTATTGCAGCTGAAGTCTCAAATGAATGAATGATGTTTGAAACTAGATGAATGTTAGGATTGTCACAGGGAATGGAGCTAAAGATCGGCCTGAAATTGGCCTGAGAAAGCCCCGAAACAAACGAAACTCGGCCGGTTTTTCCTTACGGCGAGTTAACTCAGTGAACCCGATGACCGATCCAGCCTAACTCAACTAAGTAAGATCCAGTAACACCGAGTAAGATGCTGACTCGTCTAACTGACCCTCCTTCACCTTGACCCATTGACTAACAGAAGACCGTTAGGTCAGCTGTTAACTTTAACGGATCAGTGACAGAATATTCCATTCCCGGTGAAGAATCTCAAATGACCGCCAACACTATTCCGGTGCCGATTTCCGGTGATCCCAGGATTTCTCCGGCGATTCAATATATGCAGAATTTTGTGAAGAGTATTCTAGACTCATGGGTGTGAAGACTTGAGTTTGGAATTGGATGGAGAATTTGGTTCAAATTTTGAAAGAGAAGATGGAAGATTTGAGAAAGACTTGAACTTGGAAATTGAATTATTATGGAATGAGGATTCCATTCCTTGGAAGATTTGGAGAACATTGAAGCCTATAAATAGAGAAGTTCTCTACACACCTTTTACACACACAAGACTTCTCTTTTCTTTATTCTTTGTGTGAACTCCTTAACATGAGTAGCTAATTTTATTATTGATTGAGGATGAATTCCTAGTTCTTAACATATGATTTGAGTTTTGTTTTCAATTCTATCTTGAAGTTTTTCACATGATTATCGTTTGTTTTTACTAATAGTAATGTTTATACATTCATGGTTGATTGATAGATTGTTTAGAGTGCACGCTAAATTGATTTGTTAATTTGATCTAAAGCTAGTGAAAGTTAGGGGATAAGTAATCGTTTCTTGACTCTTTACACAAGTAGCAAACACGAGACCTTGCGGAGGGATTCTGTGGAGCAATTGTGTGTGAAAACAACGTTTGCAAGTAGACCTTGATCTAAGAGTCTAACTACTAATATCAACCTAATAAGTTCATAAATCTTAATGCGTTTATTTAAATTACATCTTGAGTGATCTACTACTAGGTGGTTTGGTAAATAGAATCCGGTAGTCGAGAACTTCTGTATCCGGTGATATAAGGGATTTATGGGTTTAGCACTGATCTAGCTGCTTTACCTACGGTTGGTGATAATCTGTGACTAATAAAAAGTGGAAAAGAACATAACTTGAATCATTGTTTTGCAACGAAGAAGGATTCCTTGGTCTTGTCTCTCTTATTGATTTCAACTTTATCTTTGAATTGCTTTGTTTATTTTCTTTTGCTTTATATACCCCCCTTTTTGTGACAATTTTTACAACTAAGAATCTCTTGCTCCTCGTGGGAACGAACTTGACTACACTATATTACTTGTTAATTAGGTGGAAAAATATTAATCAATTTGTTCTGGTTACGACACGCATCAAATTTTGGCGTCGTTGCCGGGGAAGCAGCGAATGATTTTAGTTGTTTTTATTTTTCTTTTTGGTTTATTCTTGCTTTGTTGGATTATATATCGTATCTAACTTAGCTTTTGAGAATCTTATTTCAGGTATCAGTTTGCCATGTATGGTGGACAAGAGCAAGCATATTACAACAATCAATACGGTTTTCAACCTCAACATTATGGCAACTTCCAACCATCCTTAGAATATAGACTTTATGGATATTCTCATACATATCAACAACCTTATGACGGGTATGTAAGTGAACAATCACTAGGACGAGAGGATAGTTATGCTTCTAAATCTATGCGAGATCTCCTTGGTGCAAGGAAACCTAGTTTGAGGGAACTTGAGAGAAGATTTTATCAATTAATCGATGAAGGCCTAGCATCGGATGAAGAAATTCTTGAAGCTAAAAGAGCTTTAAGAATGGAGCGTGAAAAACGTTATTATATGGGGTACGATGATGATTTTGAACCTTATGAAAATTATTGTAACAAGGATAAAGTTATTCCAACTCCGAATCATAATAACGATCCTTCACCTATTCAAAAGGAGGAGATTGGGTGTGACTTACCTATTGTTATAAACGGTGTAACACCCTCACAAGAAGATCTTGCAATTTATACCGACGAGAATCATTTTAGTGAATGGCCCGATTCCGATGATGAGAATGTTGAAGAGATGATGCTAGAGGATGAAACCAAATTCATTAATTTCGTGGAAGACCCAATTGAACTTGCCAATGATTTTAATGATGCCAAGACTTTGGTTAAGATAGAAAACGACGAAGAATGGTTGCAAGGTTTGATAGAGGACCACGATATACAAGAGGTAAGTAATTCACTTGAATTTTTTAAAGATGAAGAGGATTCTATAATACAAGAGATTGTGCAAGGTTTGTCTAACCCTTTGCATATTGATTCTTCTCCTTTACCTCTTATTGGTTTGAATGTATGTGCTTCGAAAGTATTTTTGGATGATTTTGTTTCTAGATATCCACCATTGGAAACACTTGATTCTAACACTATGCAGGTTTGCCAAGAGGAATACATGGAAATTCCCAAATTCTATGTTCTTTATACACTTCCGAGTGTGGACAAGAATAAGTGTGGGGAAAACTTTTATCGAGCGATAACATCAGTATTATTTTGTGCTAACATTTGTATGGAGTTATTGTTTGCAAAACAGGTATTATGGGTGGATCCCCAAATTTTCAGATTGTTAGTATATGGGGAATGAATCTTACAAGAGCCAAGTCGGGCTGTCGACTTTAAAACAAGCGCTTAATGGGAGGCAACCCATAGGTTTTGTATTTCTTATCCTTTTGCTTCTTATTTATTTATTTTTCTTGTTCCATATCATGTTAAAATTTCCCACCTTGACTTTACTAGGAGGATTCAATTACATTGAGGACAATGTAAGGTTTAAGTGTGGGGGAGTGGTTAAGCATGTATTTTATAATAAAAAAAAAAAAAAAGTTTTACATAAAACCTTCAACTTTTAGAGATTTTAGAGTCACTAGCATACTTCTAGGTATGTTTATATAGAGAATTCTGACCGACATAATTGAACTTGGAAGTGTTAGGGAACTACATTCGGATTTCTTACTTGTTAGAGTGTTAAATAATGGATTTAATCATGTCGGTGATGCAAATTTGGTGCAGGGAGAAATGCATTATTAGAGTTGCTGATCAATCATTAGTGGAGACTACCCGTATTTATATCATGTGAGGCACCGACCAGAAATTTTTCCATCCAACTAAAGAGCTTTCTTTTGAGTGTGTGTCACCGTACGTTAATTCCGGGTAGAATGATGAGCTACCCAACCTCCCACCAATAGAAGCACTACTCTTTGATCTCTTGAGTGCTAATTTTGTCAATCATAAGGGTGACGTTTATAGATGAAAGCCTCCTTCTTGTAGTTCGATTTGCAGTTAGCACCATTCTCTCTCTCGACAACAACGGGTCCATAGAAACACCATCATCATCAACAAGGAGCGACATCAAAATCTACAAGGAAAGTTGAACACGTTCAAGGTTTACAAGCAACGGAACGAGAAAAAGAGCAAATTTCAAATTCAAGTAAAGCAACATACAAAGAGCAGATTACATACATGTTGAAGACTTATTTACGAGAGCAAAGAGAATCAAAAGGTGAGAATTATTGAAGTTTATGATTTTGAGACAATACAAGTTGTGAAGAACTAAGCGGTAAAATACTTCTCCCACGGCCACGGTTTGTTTTATTTTCACTTTGTTTTATTTCTCTTGTTTTCATTAAAAAAAAAAAAAAAAAAAAAAAAAAAAAAAATTGAAAATTGAAAATTGAAAATTGAAAATTTCATTTTAAAAAAAAAAAAGAGAGAAAAGAAAAGATAAAAAAAAAAAAAAAACAAGAGAAAAAATTGTTTTGTTTTTATTTATTTAATAAGCCGTGGGGAAGGAAAATATATAAGGAAGTTTCAAGCGACAAGGATTTTGAAGAAAAAGGTTACAAATTGTCAAGGGATTACGAAATTCAAGAGTTTATCATCAATAGTTGAAACCGAAGACGAAGAAGATAAAGACGAAGAGCGGAAGACGTTTCTATTGGATGCCGTGAGAGTGGTGTTATCATAATTGGTGATCGGATGTGAAGGTGAGTAAGTAATCTCATCCTCGATAATAATGGTTGATTTCCTTTCTTAGAGATCGTCAGAAAAAAATGGTTTTTCAAAATGTTAAAAGATGTGGGTTTTTAAAAATATTTCGGAAGTTGTCCTTCCCACCATTCAGTGTGTAGGATTTCTCTCTTCATTCCTACCTGCATACATGTGAGAACCATAAAAAAGCCGTCTTTTTGAGTGCAATTATCATAAAATCTTTTTGGTGAGGCAGAAGTCGAGGGAAATGCTTATTGATCGCTTCTCAAACACGCGTTCTCTCATTATGGTGTGGTTATTTCTCACTCAACATTTAAGAATGAGAATATGTTATTTAGTATTTCTAACTTCTTATTACTAGCATGCAGAAACTCTATGTCCTCATAGCTCTTTGGATGCTTGAGACTCTGGAACGCTTTGAAGTTGTAAGTTTTAGTTTGATTTGCTCGAGGACTAGCAAAGTCTAAGTGTGGGGGAATCTGATAGGTGTTGATTACACCCTATTTACTATCTATTGTTTATGCTTTCTCTGCTATGTTTTCTTGTAAATTATGTATTTTACGCATGTTTTTGAGTTATTAGGTACTCTGGAGTCGCACGAAAGAAAAGAAGAAGAAATCGCTCAATTTAAGCTGAAAGTGCAAAAAGGTCATTTTACAGGCAATTGATATATGGAGTCCAGACAAGGTTATGGGATAACCCTCTTTGGAGGAGTGTTAAATAACATCCTGTTGAGGTTAAGGGGTTGTTATTGTGTAGCCGTGTGGGTGCAAATAGCCGTCCCATTCCTTTTGACCTAAACCGAAATCAGTTTCTCATTATCAGTTCTTCCCCAAATCTCATTTTGCATCTGAGAGAGAATCTGCGATGGAGTAAAATTGATGTAGCAGCCATGGATGATTGAGAAGATTCCAGTGAACTAGAGAAGATTAAATTGATTCGACTACTGGTGATGCTTGAACTGTAAAAGAGGAATTAGCAAAAGGGTTTTAGAGTGAAATCAGGGTGATAGAGATGGTGTTCTTGAGAAAATCAGAAGAATAAATGATTGAGCTGCTGAGAACAGGATTTTGAATGAGGGTTTCGATCTGAAACTGATGCTGTTGATTTTTATGGGTATGAGGATGAATTGGAAGAAATCGGAGATGGTCTTGATGCCTCAGAGATGAAGAGAGGACGAGTCTGCTACTTCCATAAATGGGCATCGCTGCTGTTGTTCGAATCACAGAAAAGAAATCAGGGTTTCGATTTGAAGAGGAAATCAGAGATAAAATCAAAGATGGGTTTGTGGTTGGTTGTGAAAGAATTAGGGTTCGATTTCTGCAACTGAAGAACAAAGTGAAATTGGGACGAATCTGTGGCTGAATCTCGAGTCTGTGATGATTTAAGTTAATGGGTTTTGACTGAAAATGCTATTGGTGGTCTCTGATAGAATGTTGAAGCTGTTGCCGTTGCCGTTGCCAGAGCATGGAATGGAAGAATCAGAGAAGTCCATGGGTTTTCAGTCAGGGAAGAGGAGATGAAGAAGAACAGAAAATGTTGGTGATGAAAGCTGGGATTCAAGTGGGTGATTGATGAACCGTTATGGCTCTGATTCAAACTCAGTGAAAGAATGGCTACGTCAGAAGATGGAGTTATGGTAGTATTTGTTGCCGGAAATTGTAAAGAAGAGATGCTGCTACTGAGAAATGGGTTTGCCTTAAGAACCGAGTTCTCTGTGTTGCCATTGAAGATGCAAATTGAGAGCATGAATTTGGTGGTGATTTTGGCATGAAGAGCAAATGGGTCAGTGGTTTGAAAATCAGTTTGTTATTGGAAGAATTGTAGGTTTCTGTGATCGAGAGGAGAAATGATTGGGTCTATGTAATTGAATCTGGTGGAGGTACGAAGACTGGGTTATCTATGCCAGTATTGCAGCTGAAGTCTCAAATGAATGAATGATGTTTGAAACTAGATGAATGTTAGGATTGTCACAGGGAATGGAGCTAAAGATCGGCCTGAAATTGGCCTGAGAAAGCCCTGAAACAAACGAAACTCGGCCGGTTTTTCCTTACGGCGAGTTAACTCAGTGAACCCGATGACCGATCCAGCCTAACTCAACTGAGTAAGATCCAGTAAGACCGAGTAAGATGCTGACTCGTCTAACTGACCCTCCTTCCCCTTGACCCATTGACTAACAGAAGACCGTTAGGTCAGCTGTTAACTTTAACGGATCAGTGACGAAATATTCCATTCCCGGTGAAGAATCTCAGATGACCGCCAACACTATTCCTGTGCCGATTTCCGGTGATCCCATGATTTCTCCGGCGATTCAATATGTGCAGAATTTTGTGAAGAGTATTCTAGACTCATGGGTGTGAAGACTTGGGTTTGGAATTGGATGGAGAATTTGGTTCAAATTTGGAAAGAGAAGATGGAAGATTTGAGAAAGACTTGAACTTGGAAATTGAATTATTATGGAATGAGGATTCTATTCCTTGGAAGATTTGGAGAACATTGAAGCCTATAAATAGAGAAGTTCTCTACACAACTTCTACACACCTTTTACACACACAAGACTTCTCTTTTCTTTATTCTTTGTGTGAACTCCTTAACATGAGTAGCTAATTTTATTATTGATTGAGGATGAATTCCTAGTTCTTAACATATGATTTGAGTTTTGTTTTCAATTCTATCTTGAAGTTTTTCACATGATTATCGTTTGTTTTTACTACTAGGAATGTTTATACATTCATGGTTGATTGATAGATTGTTTAGAGTGCACGCTAAATTGATTTGTTAATTTGATCTAAAGCTAGTGAAAGTTAGGGGATAAGTAATCGTTTCTTGACTCTTTACACAAGTAGCAAACACGAGACCTTGCGGAGGGATTCCTTGGAGCAATTGTGTGTGAAAACAACGTTAGCAAGTAGACCTTGATCTAAGAGTCTAACTACTAATATCAACCTAATAAGTTCATAAATCTTAATGCGTTTATTTAAATTACATCTTGAGTGATCTACTACTAGGTGGTTTGGTAAATAGAATCCGGTAGTCGAGAACTTCTGTATCCGGTGATATAAGGGATTTAGGGGTTTAGCACTGATCTAGCTGCTTTACCTACGGTTGGTGATAATCTGTGACTAATAAAAAGTGGAAAAGAACATAACTTGAATCATTGTTTTGCAACGAAGAAGGATTCCTTGGTCCTGTCTCTCTTATTGATTTCAACTTTATCTTTGAATTGCTTTGTTTATTTTCTTTTGCTTTATATACCCCCCCTTTTTGTGACAATTTTTACAACTAAGAATCTCTTGCTCCTCGTGGGAACGAACTTGACTACACTATATTACTTGTTAATTAGGTAGGAAAATATTAATCAATTTGTATCAATACTGTTTCTTCTTTTTCAATAATGGTGAGAAGGCGGATAGTAGTTGTGCCAATCCTGGAATGAATCTCCGAATGTAAGATTTTCTTCCTATGAAAGTTTGCAATTCCTTCACATCTGCGGGCGGTCTCATAGTAGTTATCGCTTCCACCTTACTTGGGTCAATCTGTATCCCTTTGTTTGTGACCACAAATCCTAAAAATTTGCCGGAGGTAACACCAAAAGCGCATTTAAGAGGGTTCATCTTTAAGTGATACTTTCTACATCTATCAAAAACGCGCTTCAGGTGTTCCAAGTGATCTTCTCGCGCCCTAGATTTTACCACGATATCATTTATGTATACTTCCATTATCTGGTGCATCATATCGTGAAAGATAGCTACCATCGCCCGCTGATAAGTCACGCCAGCGTTCTTCAATCCAAATGGCATCACAACATAATAAAAATTTCTGTATGGCGTCTGAAAAGTTGTTTTGTGTGCATCTTCCACCGCTATTCGCACCTGGTTGTATCCGCTGAACCCATCCATAAAAGAAAACATATCATGCCCACACGTGTTATTCACCATTACATCTATGTTTAGCACTGGGAAATCATCTTTAGGACATGCGCGATTTAAATCTCGATAGTCGACGCAACATCGGACTTTTCCATTCTTATTTGCTACTGGTACTGTTAGATATTCGGGTTGGATCCGAATATGGTCGCCCATATTGTATGTGGCAAGCCCGGTAGGGTTCCATATTCCTTAGGGTTTGGAACCTATATAAACATCTCTAGCATATGTGTAAAGGGTTATGTGATTCCACCAATATCACACATAAGTTTACCATAAGAAAAGTGGTAACTCTAACCCTAAAGAGAGTTACCATTAGAAAAAAAAAGGTTTCAAGTTCTTAGCCTGTGAAACAAGCTTGTGCTCATCATTGGTGATTGTAGTACATGTAAATCGTCGTGTTGGATCGTTGTTGTTGCTGCTGCCGTTCCTTGTTTACCAAATCAGAGCTCAAGTTCTAGGTATGAACCGATACCCGCTTCCGCTTAATCGTATAATCTCTGATATTGGTATCAGAGCTATTGGTTTGCTGCGTTTTCGTGCTTGATATAACATGCTTTGTATGCTTGAAAGTTGCTGAGAACATGATAGTATCCTGATTAGGGTTCTTGTTTGTTTTTTTTTGGGTTAAAAACCATTAATGGATGTATAAATATTTCGGATCTTGATAAGGGTGTTTTGGTTTGAAATATTTAATTGGGTATGTTCATTATTGATTAAAATGATCTCCTGGAAAGTTTTGTATCGTTTGAACGTGTGGTTTGAAAGATATTGCAAAAACCCTAGTTTTATATCATGTTTGTGAGAAGTGGTTTGATGATTGTTTTGATGTATATATGTCGATCCATGTTAATTAAAATTAATGTAGATAGATAGTGCTCTCTGAGAGCTTTCTTTTGACATATTATTTGCTTGAATCGGAGCTCGTATGAGTGAGATATGGTCTCCCAAAGTTGGTCACGCGCGTCTGTACGCTGCTGAAATTTGGAGAAGACGATGAACAGTAACCGAGTTAAATCGGCGAGTCAACACAGTAAGAAATCGTCGAGTCAACACAGTAAGAAATCGTCGAGTCAACAGTGTCCAAAATCGGCAAGTCAACTCGGTCCAGGATCGGCGATTCAGCTCGCGGTTCGGACTGGTGGGTCGGCTCGCGGTTCGGACCGGTGGGTCGGATCGCGGTTCGGACCGGTGGGTCGGCTCGCGGGTTCGGTTCAGTGGGGCGGCTCGCGGTCCAGAACAGTGGGTCAACTCGCGGTCCAGACCGGCGGTTCAGCCCGTGGTTCGACTCTGGTTATTTGTTTTTCATTTTTCTCTATGTTGTGGTTGTCGGATCAACTCCAATTTTGGTACCCTAAGTTTTTTCGACGCTCCGAATTCAATAAAACTATTTTCAGAACCTAATAAGATTCACATGATAGAGTTTCTTTGAAATTATATGGTTAATTGCTTTATCCATGATAACATGTGAATGGTTTATGTTGTGATTGTCTAATATCTTTAATATACAACATGTATGGTGCTGGATTGAATTCATATCTTACTGAATTGTATGTCAAGATAACATGTTGATTGATTAGATAATCATCTTGGTTTGATAACATGTTTGATTGAATTATTATTATTGATTGAATAACATGTTAAAACAATTGAGTGGGAGGTTGTTTGGTTGAGTTTGTTTAATTCCCAAAAACCATTAACTTGCGCATATATTAAATAGATGTAGAAAATATTACTTGTGGCGCGAGAGATGATTAGGAGTTTAACGATTTTTCGATCTTGCGACTTGTAATGTTGTTTTGCTATTTATTTAGATTTATGTTGCAAAGTTATTTTGAATGTGTATAGTGCCATAAGTTTATTATCCTTTTCTTATTTTTCGCATGCTATGTTAGACTAAATGGCTTCCAAGAACATCATTGCTAATTTGAACAAGGGTGAAAAACTTGATGGCGACAACTATAACATTTGGCGCCGAAAGATCGTTTTTCTCTTGAATGATGATGGGCTGCAGGAAATAACTGAGCATGTGATGCCTCGGCTCGAGGAGGGTACGACGGTTCAACACCGTCGAAACCTCGAGGCTTACCAGGAATGGATTAAGAAGGATCGCGAGTGCTCGTCATATGATCCCGAGCTCAATGCACAATGATCTCATTGGAGAGTTTGAGAACCACCGGTTTGCTCATGACATGCTAGAGGCAATCGGGCGAGAAATTTGGAGTTACCTCTGTGGCTAAGTTGCGCGCTTTAACTATGAAGTTTGACACTTGTCAAAAGAAGCCGAATGTTACAATGAAGCAACATTTGAGGACAATGTCGTCAATGATACGCGAACTTGAGGCTGCAGGTCATCACTTGACAGATGAACAACATGTACAAACTGTTATTCGTTCGTTACCTAACTCTTGGGAGCAGATGAAGCAAAACATGACACATAATGATAATGTCCGCACTTTTGAGGATATTTCTCGTCGTGTGGAACTAGAAGTCGAGCGCTTGGAAGCAGCTAAGACTGACAGTTCTATTTTCGCTGCTGAATCTGTTTCGCATAAGACCAATGGGTCTAAGCGCAAGAGGGGTAAGGGTTCTTCGGCTAAGAATCCTCGTGATGGATCTGGGTCGTCCACTGCCAACGCTCCTAAGCACAAAAGAGGCAAGCGTGCTGGTAAGAAAGACAAAGCAGAGATGAAATGCTTTAACTGTGATAAGAAAGGACACTTTGCTCGTGAATGCACCGAGCCAAAGAAGGTAATTTCTGAGCCTATTCCTCGCTATGAATGTTTTGTTTCTAGTCAAGCATTAGTTGCTCATTCTCCTCGTTTTTGGGTTGTAGATTCGGGAGCAACCGACCATGTAGCGAGGGACCGAGAAGGGTTCCTAGATTATCGTCGAGTTCCTGCTGGGAGCATGAGAGTTTATATGGGGAACACAACTAGCATATAAGTACTTGGCATCGGTACCTATATGCTAAATCTGCGACAAGGGCGCACGATAATCCTCCACGATGTACTTTATGCTCCAGATATTCGACGAAATTTAGTTTCATTTAATAGTATGTTGCGTCTAGGCTTTAGTTTTCTTTTTGAGGGTAATGCTGTTAAGATTTGCTTGGCAACTGAGTTTTATGATTTTGGTTTTATGTCGGATGGTTTTATGGTTTTGGATATTGACAATTCTAGTTCTTATGATGCTAATAAATCTATTTCATTAGTTACGTCTTCCTCGGATGTTAATAATGATTCTGTGATTTGGCATGCTAGATTAGGTCATATAGGGCAAGAAAGGATGACTAGGCTAGCTAGAGAAGGTCTTTTAGAACCCATCGCTAAAGTCTCCTTGCCTACCTGCGAACATTGTCTTGCAGGGAAAGCCATTAGAAAACCGTTTGGGACAGCCAAAAGGGCCTCTAAGCCTTTGCAATTAATTCATTCTGATATATGTGGCCCAATGAATGTTAAGGCAAGACATGGAGCCTCTTATTTCATCACTTTCATAGATGACTTTACGCGATATGGTCATATTTACTTGATATCCCACAAGTCAGAAGCATTGGACTGCTTTAGACGCTATGTATGCGAAGTGGAAAATCAACTAAATAAGAGCATTAAGGCTCTTAGAACTGACCGTGGTCGCGAGTATCTATCTGACCTATTCAAAGGGTATTGTGAGGAAAAAGGGATCCTGAGACAATTGACTATTCCTGGTACTCCGCAACAAAATGGTGTAGCAGAGAGAAGGAATCGTACTTTGTTAGACATGGTTAGGTCAATGATGGCCCAGGCTCATCTTCCTATTTCTTTTTGGGGAGATGCGTTCTTGATCGCTGCCTATGTCCTTAATCGTGTGCCTTTGAAGTCTGTACCTTCCACCCCATATGAATTATGGACCGGCAGAAAACCCGAATTGGGTAATTTGCGACCATGGGGTTCAGGTGCTTATGTACACAATAGTTCTCATCGGTATGGGAAGCTGGGCCCTCGAGCGAAAAAGTGCATCTTTATCAGATATTATGATCACTCAAAAGGCCATGTGTTCATTGGTGAGCATCTTGATGGAAGTGTAACTGAGATTGAGTCACGTGATGCAGATTTCCTTGAACAGGACTTTCCTAGAAGGAACGAGGTAGGGGGAGATCTTAGCCTCTTTGAGGTGGAAGAGTCAATGGAAGACACACCAACTCGTCTAGTTGAGAATAGCGAAGAAATTCCTCGTTCTCCTAGGGAAAGTGGGAGTGTTTCACCTGATAATAGATTGGCTCCATCGAATCAGGAACCCCAATCTCGGAGAAGTGAACGTGGAAAACTCCCTCGTCGTCGTTTTCAGATTGAGGGGGAAAGTTTCATGGTTTGCTCACATGATGACGCAGAGCCTAAGAATTACAAAGAGGCTATGTCATCTCCTAAAAGGGAAAAATGGATTATTGCATCGAAAGAAGAGATAGAATCAATGAGGATTAATGGTGTGTGGCAATACGTTGACCTCCCAGAAGGGCGCAAGGCTATTGGAAACAAATGGGTTTTCAAAGTCAAACGCAATGCGGAAGGTTTAGATGAAAGATATAGGGCTCGCCTTGTGGCAAAAGGCTACACCCAACAGGAGGGTGTTGACTACGAGGAAACTTTCTCCCCAGTGGTGAGAATTTCCTCGATACGCCTTATGCTAGCTATTGTCGCACATATGGATTTGGAACTTCATCAAATGGATGTTAAGACTGCATTTCTCAATGGAGAACTAGATGAGGAAATTTACATGGAGCAACCAGAGGGCTTCGTGATTAAAGGTCAAGAGCGTAAAGTTTGCAAGCTCCAAAAATCTATTTATGGCCTAAAACAATCATCTAGACAATGGTATTTAAAATTTGATTGAGCCATTGTTTCCAATGGGTTTACGATGATAGAGGAAGACCATTGTGTGTACGTTAAACGGTCCAATAAAGGTTTCCTTATCCTGTCCTTATATGTTGATGATATCCTTATAGCTGGAAGTAACATGGAAATTGTTGTCGCCACAAAAGAGTGGTTGTCCTCAACTTTTGAGATGAATGACATGGGAGAAGCAAGTTATGTGCTCGGGATTAAGATCCTTAGAGATCGTTCAAAGAGACTTTTGGGTATGTCACAAGAGACATACATTAAAAAGGTTCTTGAGCGATTTCACATGAAAGATTGCAAGCCCATAGACACACCGATTGCTAAAGGTCGAACTTAAGCCTTGAGATGTGCCCTAATACCCCTGAAGAGAAAGACAGGATGTCGCGGGTACCCTATTCCAACGCTATTGGGAGCCTGATGTATGCTATGATGTGTACTCGGCCTGACATATGCTATGCTATTGGATTAGTTAGTCGGTACCAGTCGAATCCTGGTTTTGAGCACTGGCAAGCGGTCAAGAGGATACTAAGGTATCTCAAAGGGACGAGCGACCTAATGCTATGCTACAAGGGTTCAGATCTACGTCTCAGTGGTTATTGTGATGCTAATTGGAATGGTGAAATGGGAGAGCAAAAATGCACATCAGGGTATGCTTTCTTGCTAAATGGCGGGGCCATCACATGGAGTAGTAAGAAACAGTCAATTGTCGCTATGTCATCTATGGAATCTGAGTTTGTAGCTTGTCATTCTGCAGTACAAGAATCTAATTGGTTAAGGAGGTTCTTTGAAAGTTTTGAATTTGTCAATCACGCTACTGATGCGGTGAAAATTCACACTGATAGCACATCAATGATTGCTTATGCAAAAGACCCAAAGTACCATGGAAAGACTAAGCACATTGATAGGAGGTTTTTCTTTATTAGAGCTGCTCTTGCGAAGAAAGAAATAGTTTTGGAGTACATGCCTACAGAATTGATGATAGTTGATCCCCTTACGAAACCTATACCAAGAGATGTTTTCATGTCTCATGTTAGGGCGTTAGGTTTACGTAGGTGGTAATGGATGTCTCTTTATTTATTTATTCATTTATTTTTTCTAAGACATGATGATCGTAGATGCATATGTTTTATGGATATTTATTAATAATCAATACAATTTGATAATGGTTCATTGTTATGATTGATTATTTACTTATGGGCATGGATATACACGCTGACATTGGTGCATAGAGAATGCATTATGTCAAGACTTGATTAATATGTCACATGGTATGGACTGGCTTACTCACATAAGCAGTCACCTTTTGGCGCTAAGGAGAGCGAGCAAAGATGAGATGATACATCGCCTTGGCAATACCAAGATGAGATCTATATAGTGAAGATCGATGATGAATGTACCTACTGTTCATCATACCTTAAAGGATAGCCAAATAAGAAATCTCTTTCACGGCGCTTGTTGAAAGCGAGCAGTTAGAAATTTCGGATTAGGCGCAAGAGTTGCGACTAAGTAAAGATTTGTAGAGTGTAAGAGTTTGTGACATATACTTGTTTAGTCAAGTAAAACTCCACTCTAGCGCATTTCATATTATGCGTGCTTGCGACCACTACGGAGGTGCGAAAATTGTTCCCTGCTTTTCTCACCATGTGAGTCCGTATGATAATTAGATTATACACAGGTAACCTTACGACTTTTGACTTTGTTATTAAGTAAAGATTCGATGATTGCTACTTTAGTATGTGTCCTGTGGCCATGGATGATCCGGCTTAAAGGGTACATATCTGGGAAAGCAGTTGATTCTGAAACTTCATGGAAATAGGGCGAAAGGAAGGTCATCAAACTCATGAATGTTTTATATTCACAGTCGACGACTTGGGTTGCCTTGCTAGAGTTGCAACACAAGTGTGAATGTATTTACAATAAGCTAGCATGAGGGTTAGACTAGATCTACGGGGGATCAGAGTAGTCTAGACCAATGAGATTTTGATGGACCTAGGATACTACGAGATACGAACATTTTTTTTTAAAGGGTTGATGTCTTTATGCTGACTCATATTGAGTTGCTAGTATGGAGCTCCCAAAATGCAGGTACCTCGACGGTCGCACGGGCTATTTACTAATATGAACTTTTTCTTTCTTCTAGTACAATCCACACACACTATGTGCGAGTGGGAGATGTTAGATATTCGGGTTGGATCTGAATATGGTCGCCCATATTGTATGTGGCAAGCCCGGTAGGGTTCCATATTCCTTAGGGTTTGGAACCTATATAAACATCTCTAGCATATGTGTAAAGGGTTATGTGATTCCACCAATATCACACATAAGTTTACCATAAGAAAAGTGGTAACTCTAACCCTAAAGAGAGTTACCATTAGAAAAAAAAGGTTTCAAGTTCTTAGCCTGTGAAACAAGCTTGTGCTCATCATTGGTGATTGTAGTACCTGTAAATCGTCGTGTTGGATCGTTGTTGTTGCTGCTGCTGTTCCTTGTTTACCAAATCGGAGCTCAAGTTCTAGGTATGAACCGATACCCGCTTCCGCTTAATCGTATAATCTCTGATAGGTACGATATTACCTAACCACACCGGATGTTGGATTGGTTTGATGATTTGGCTTTGAGTAGCTTCTCCACTTCTTCCTTAATGGCGAGCTCTATCTTTTCTAGAAAATTACGGCTCCGCTGTTTAACCGGCTTGTACTCAGGTGAGACACTAAGGTTATGCGCGATCAGACTACTATCCAGCCCAGGCATTTCATCATCTGTAAACTCGAACACATCTTGGTATTCGTGGAGCAACTTAATCGTCCGTGACCTTTCCTCTCCTTCCAAGTGCTTACTGATACGCATGCAACGGGGGTTTTCCTCCGAGCCAAGGTTTATTTTTTCTAACCCATCGAGGGTTGGATCGACCTTTATCTTTTCCTCAGGCAAGTTTTCTATGATTTCTTCCTATGAAGTAGGAACTTCTACCTCTTCATGTGAGTCTTCAACTACTGGGGTTGTCTCCACCATTTCTTCATCCGATGATGACATAACACAATCATGTTGACAATGAGAGACTTCCCCGGCTAATTACCATAAGCGGTAGACATGTCCACCTTCCGGCCACGAGAAATTTGAACTGGATATTCTTTGTTTCCGTTACTGCTCTCTTACTCCCCGTGACAGGTCCCATCCGCGATGGACTGAACACCGACTTAGGCTTTCCTTTTACTTTCTCTTATGGCTGGAATTCTTCCCATTTAGGAAGTGGTGTTAGATACCCCGACTGCTCTACTTGGCCTAAGACGGGTTGTGTGTAGAAGACGGCATCCGCCATGTAGGCTTCTTCCGGTCCAAATGGGTTGCTCGTGGCTGGAATCCGGAATTGCTTTCCTCCAATATTAGTCTTAATACACTGATGATATGTCGATGCCACTACTTTGTGATTAAAGAGCCATCCTCGCCCGAGTAATACATGGAATGTGGTATCATCCTCAAGCACGTAAAAGGGGGTGAGTGGTCTGATAGGTATGATCTTCATCATCAGATGTACTATCCCAATTGTTGTCTGAGTCTGTCCTTCAAATCCTCTCACAGTTGTTGCGCATCTTAATTGTTGTCCTCAACACTCCCAGGGACTCCAACATGTGTAGTGAATTTAGGTTGAGGGAGGCCCCTCCGTCTATGAAAGCTCGCTTAAGAGGTTGTTTGTTAATAAAAGTTGTCGGGTATAAGGGGAGAAGGTGCTCTCCCGGGTAACATATATCTTCATCCGTGAAGGTGATGGCCTCCTTTGGTATCAGATTGTACGCCTTTCCGGATGCAATCGCAGTGATAGCCTTGGATGCTTTACGGACTTGGTTTTCACTAAAACCCAGAGAATCGAAGAACTGTTGGGCCAAAACAATTTGAGCGAACTTGCTAGCAATTCCATTCATATCCGGAAAGATTGTTGTCTCAGAAACTTCACACACTTCTTCTTCTTCCACATCCTCCCAGGGCCTCCAAGCTTCTCCATCAGTAGGGTCATGCGAGATCATCATAACTTGATGTTGAGGAAGCGGATCGTTCTTGATGTTTTGCTCTCCTATCTCCAACTCACCTCTGGCTCGCTTTCTTTGCACAATGTACCGAAGGGAATAACATTCCACGGCCGGGTGATGGACTCGCCTATGGTAGTGGCAATACCGTTCGTGCGTCTTATCCGCTGCGGTAGGCTCTGCGGAAACGGGTGGTAGAGTTTATTCCTTGTTCGATACCCACTGTTCCAAAAGTCATATTATCTGCTCTTTACTGCACGGCAAAGGCGGTGGCGGATTGGATCTTCCTCCATCCGTTCTTCCTCCCCTTCTTCCCACTCACTCCTACCGTGTGAACTAAATCGTCCTCCGCAATTCTACCACTCATCTTAAGTAAGAGCCAAAAGCAGCTCCACCTTTCCCTCTTTCACTTCCTTGATCATTAAAGGTTGGTGCGGATGCAGAGTTGACAGAATATTGTTGCCAAGTGTGTCCGCCCACTCCAGATTTCATAACGTCCGCACACTCTGATATCCGGGCTGCAGCCTCCTCTACTTCCACAAAGGTTTGAAATTTGAAATTCGTCAGATTTAGCCGGAAAACAACATCCATTACTGATGAAAATCTCCACCAAGTGCTCTTCCGGAATATCCTCATGGAACAACTTAGTGTATAAGTCCATAATCGGGAACCTAAAGTATGCATACTTATGTGTATGCAAAAAGGTTGTAGGAGACTGGGTAAGTATGCGTACATGTACGCATACTGGAGGAAGTTCACGTCTACAATTTTTTTTTTTTTTTATTTTTATTTTTTTATTTATTTATTTTTTATTTTTTATTTATTTTTTATTATTTTTTTTTTATTATTTTTTTTTTTTTTTTTTTTTGAATAACTTCACTATATACATTAATTGTGAATTTGAAGGACTATATCACACAATTTCCATAACTTGTATTGTCTTGATTTTACAAACTTCATTTGAAAACCAAAACCAAACTCATCCGGTTACCTAAATTACGCGTACCCGAACGCGTACTGGCGAAAAGTTCAAGTCCATGAATTTCTTTTGAGTTTGAAAACTATAAACAAACTCAAATCTGGTTACTTAAGTACGCATACTTAAGTGTGTTACTTTTCTAAAATCGGTTATACGTGAACCTAAACATTTATCAATAAGGAATGCAATCTTTGCAAACCGTGGCTATAATGTTCATGTATTGATTCGAGTGAATCAAACCTATTTTGCTTCAATTGTGTTCTTGTTTAATCCATGAGAATATAGCAATTGAACAACTCTTTAACTAGTTTCATTTGAGTCATTTGAACTAAGTCATGGTTAAGATGAATAAGGTTGATATGAGAGTAATCATATGGCTAACTCGGTTAACTATTTGTGAACCAACATGGTGTACACGTTTAGGTACGGTTACATAAACCTAAATGAGGGTACATTTCATTTGTGTGTAACAAGCTAAGTTCGATCTAACTGTTGAAAGATATTAGCTTGGTTGAATCAGGTTTTTCATCTAACGGTGAATATTGAATGCTTTGTTACCAAGGTAACTTAGATTGCAAACCCTGATTTGAAAACTATATAAAGGAGAACTCTAGCAACTGGAAAACCTAATCCCCACACTCTTGTGTGTTACTAGTTACATAAACTAGAGTCGATTCTCATTTAACCTTAAGTTTCTTCGAGACCCTGTAGGTTAACGACTTCAAAGACTTCATTGGGATTGTGAAGCCAGACCCAATTATTTTCTTTGTAGTTGTGTGTTCTGATCTTTCCTGATTTTATCGTATTTAGTACAATTGAAATAATTGACTCGAGATTAATTTCTCCGATAGGCAAGATAAAAGTAATCACAAACATCTTCGTCTCATCGTTTGTGATTCCACAATATCTTGTTTCGCTAGTCGATTAAGATTATTGTGAGGTGATTCATAATACTAGGCTGTTCTTCGGGAATATAAGTCCGGATTATCAATTGGTTCATGTTCACCTCGATTTATCAAAAGACGGAACAAAAATCTTGGGTATTTATGTTGGAGACAGATTTATTCAATCTATAGACTTTCTGTGTGAGACAGATTTGTTTATCAAGTCTTCGACTTTGGGTCGTAGCAACTCTTGGTTGTGGGTTAGATCAACTAAGGGAATCAAGTGCGTAGTATCCTGCCGGGATCAGAGACGTAAGTACGCAACTGTACCTTGAATCAGTGTGAGATTGATTAGGGTTCAACTACAGTCTAGTCCGAAGTTAATTGGTAGTATGATAGAGTCTGTAGCGGCTTAATACATTGTGGTGTTCAAACTGGACTAGGTCTCGGGGTTTTTCTACATTTGCGGTTTTCCTCATTAACAAAATTCTGGTGTCTATGTTATTTCTTTTCCGCATTATATTTTTTATATAATTGAAATATCACAGGTTGTGCGTTAAGATCAATCAATTAGGATATCCGACCTTGGATTGTTGATTTAAATTGATTGACACTTGAACATTGGTCTTTGGTACCGTTCAAGTTACTCCTCTTATATTCAATCAGGCTCGCAGGTTTTTATTTGATGATTGCGGATTGAATTAAGAGTTAGAGATATTAAACTCTTTGATATAGTTTACTCTAGATTGAGTCTGATTGTCTAGTTGATTTTCTAGAAAGTATATTGGAGTAAGTCCTCTCATATTGCCAAACGAATTGTTGGGTGTGGTTGTTAGACCCCCGCATTTTCAGTTTCTTGAACATGTATGTCCTTTACTCCTTCATGTATATCATCTAAAGCAATAAAGTGCTCCTGCATCTTACAAATGACCTTCAGAGTTTTTGGTTTCTTGGTATACATTGCCAACCAGATCGAGTTTTTCTTCCCGAGAGAATTTTCGAACCCAAATATCTTGGTGCACAACTTCCTCCACCTGTCGGTAAAAGATCTCAGGGGTTCCTTAATCGTTCTTCTAGGGTAAACAAATTGTTAACTCGAGGTCTCGCAATGCTATAGTGCAGGTAGGTATCAAGGAAAATTTCTATCAACATTGCATAACTTCCGATGGACCTTTCGGGAAGCATATAAAACCAGTTTTTTCTTCCCTATCCAGACTTGCAGGAAAGAACTTGCACATGACCACATCGTTGGTTACCCACTGTAATAGTGTCATTCTATATATTTCAACGTGTTCAACAGCTTCACCTGTCCCGTCAATCCTAGGTGTGAACGACGAAACGGTACATTTAGGTGGGAATCATGTATGCTATATTTCTTCAGTAGAATGAGTCTTTTCCGCCTCCGTGATCACTTCTGCTATCTTATCGCTTTCCCCGTCTCCTGATAAATTCTTTACCATCTCCTCTAGTCATCTTAACTTTCTTCTGTAGCTGCATCAGGCCTTTTAGCCTTGATCGGTCATCCATATCGATCTGAATCTTCTTCTAATGTCGTATCGTATATTCATCCATATTGGGTCATCGACCTCTTTCTCGCTCGGGTGTTGTTAAAGCATTGCTCGGTCAAACTCACAAGTGTTTCTATCTCAAGCTTGTTGTCAAATTTAGTTCTCAAAACTATATCTTGATTTGTAGTCTACAATTAGTCAAGTCTCGGAATAGGATGGAAGATGTAGTTGAGAAACGGACATCACGACAGTCATCATTGCGTTCTACTGTTTGAAGGCGAAGATCAACCGAAGCTTTTGGAGAACTTATTCAACAAAAGGTAAGTGAAGACTGAACCACCTATTTCTCAAGTTATATATATTCACCTTTCTATCTCTGAGACGTTGTCGCGTAAATGCTTAGACTATCATAAGCATGTCAAGAATTTCGATTCAAGTTTATCTTGTAATTAGCTCTCGAAATATATGACTAAGCTTAATGAAAATTTCATACATAATGAATTTCGGTTAAGAACAATTTATTGTTTGTAATCAAAATAATAATTCAATAATTATCATTTAAAAATAGCCTGGAACAGTGATACGTGTCATTGATGTTATTTGAGAATGTTTCGAATCAATTTAGAGAGAAATATATAACTACTATAAATTCAGATATAAGACAACGTACATATCAGTCCTACAAACTGGGAAAACTTTTAAGGTCTAAAGTCGTAATACTTGTACTCAGTACACGTAACAGAGTAGTTATATGTCGATAGTAGACTTTTGGTACGCATACCCGTATGTACACTATAAAAAGTTTGTGAACTCGTGAACCCGAATCTTTATGCAAACCAGTACGCGTACTAAAAAAGAACTGTTGGTCCCGGAACCGATTCTGTATCCATACCGGTACAAGTACCAGAAAAGTTCTGTGAACTTCGGAACTTATTATTTTCTTAAGGTATCCATACCGGTACACGTACTGAAAAACTTCTGTGAACTCCGTAACTCGGTCATGTTATAAAGTATACATACTGGTACACGTACTTTGACTTAAATCACGAATCGATTAACTATTTGTACCTTGTACATTTACTTACCATGTCGATTAAATTCATTTACACATAAATTATTTCTCCGAGATAATTAGCATTTGAATAATCTCTAAAAACACCATAGACATATTTGATCACATAATTGTGACTCGAGTTAAGTCTTAAGTGTTATATAAAAATGCTCAAGCTTATAGTTCAGTTGACTTGTTTCGACTAACCATTCATGAGCGTGGTCTTTTATACACGGTTCGGTTATGGTTCATCCTAACTAAAGTGTATATCTTGTTATGTAATTCAGATTCAAAGATTCCTTCAACGGTGGATATTGTTTGCTTGGTTCCAAACCTATCTTAGCTTAAACCTAAAGCAACCTATACTTTGAATGTCTATAAAAGGGGAACCTCAAACAACTGGGATCTTTGAATCCCGACACTACTTTTCTTGGTGTGTCCTAGTTGTAAAACTAGAGTCGTCCTCTTCCTAAAACTCTTATAGGGTTTAGCGACTACAAAGACTTCATAGGGATTCGTGAAGACAGGTCTAGCTACTATTTATCTTTATATCTCGAGTATCCTTATCTTGTTCGATCTTTGAGCTGCTCACTTGAACAAGATAGATAGAAATCATCAAAGTTCTCTTCGTCTCAGACTTTGTTGATTCCACAAATTCAATATTTGTGAGGTGAATAATAATCTAAGCTGCACTTCGGGTTGCATAAGTCCGGATTTTGAGGTTAGCTAGACTCTGTCTATTGCTATCGATTTCTATCACCTTGATCTTCGATCAAAAAGGAAATAACACATATAATCTTATCGATGGGAGAAAGATTTATTTAAAGTCTTCAATTGATTTGAAGCAACTCTTAGTTAGTGTAAAGTCAGCTAAAGGGATCAATTGTGCGGTGTCTTGCTGGGATTCAAAAGGCATAAGGAGCGCGACTGTAACTGAATTGTTGTGAGGGTTTAATTCGGTCTCAAATGCATTCCATTCCGAAGTTAATTGGTAGTAGGCTAGTGTCTGTAGCGGCTTAATACAATTTGGTGTTCAATCTGGACTAGGTCCCAGAGTTTTTCTGCATTTGCGGTTTCCTCGTTAACAAAATTTATGGTGTCTGTGTTATTTCTTTTTCCGTATTATATTATTTATCTTTATAATTGAAATATCATAGGTTGTGTGTTAATCAATCAAAGTAGATACATACATCCTTGTTTGTTGGATACGAATTGATTGATTACTTGGGAAATTGATTTTTGGAATCACCCAAGTACTCTCACACGCAAATCAGGTTCACAGACTTGTCTTTGTAGACTTACTGATTGTGAGAGAAAGAGATACAACTCTAGATTTCCTTGATTGAGTTTCATTTAGTTTAATTCTCGGAATTGTGTTTAAGTTTGTCCATACATGTTTCCTACGAAAAAGTTGGTAGTGTATTTTTGTAACCCTCGCGTTTTCAGGTGTGAATCTATGTCGTCTAAGCGGGTCGGGAGTATATCCTGCTTTCCAAAGCCCAGATTTTTTCCTTGTAATTCTTTCATCATGTCTTCTTGTCTCCTTTGGTTTGTCAGTATCATAGGCAAAGTTGCATCAGTTGTCTCATGATTTGATTGGTCATGTGGGTAACCACCACGAGTTAGTTGCCTCTTCCCAAGACGAATTTGGTGTAGCCTCTCTTCTTCTCTACGCACAACAGATTAATACTCGATACATGTTCTTGCCCGATGTCTTTCCTCTCGCTCTAACCGATGTGCTTCATCCTCGTCTGTGTCCGATGCAGTCAATCTATCTAGTTGGTTATCTGGTCTTGGATGACTGGGCATGACGTACCCTAGGATAGTACCATCATCATCCTGTCCTAGATCAACTTCCTCTTCGAGCGGTGGCCTGTCATCTCTGGGCATCTGTACTGCTTCATGTTGTGGCTCAAGGTTACTCTCTTCTCGTGACGTGGTTAATGTTAGAGCACTGCTCGTTCAAACTCGCAAGCGTTGTTATCTCAAGCTTGTTTGTCAAGTTTAGTTGATCAAAACTATATACTTGATTTCTAGTCTACCTATAGTTATGTCTCGGATTAGGATAGAAGTGTGTACTTCAGCCTTAGACTTCAAGGCGTTCACCAATTGAAGAAGAAGATCTACTGAAGAGCTTGGAGGAACTTCATCAACAAAAGGTATGTAGAGACTAAAACTTATCTATCACTCAGAAGTATATTCTATTCTATCTTCTAATGAGACTAAGTCGTATAGCTATATAGACTTTTACATTATACACATTTGATATTTCGAGCCGAGGTTATCTCTCTCATCCATTTCTCGAAATATGTGTTGGAAGCTTTTAGCTTCAACTAAGTTCATCGTATTCTTGACGAGTTTAGTTGGAGACAATTTATTTGTTGGAAACTAAATATTAATTCAAAAGATAATCATGTGAAAATTACCTTGAAATATATTATATGATTTGTGTGAGATAATCATTTGGTGTTGACTTGGGAAGTTTTGTATTGATCGATTAATCACTTGAGAATTACTTTAAGCTAGTGGTATGTGTAAGATTACCATTGTTGTCTTCCAAGGATGTTTCAATGATTAGATGAGAATTTTAGAACTACCTTGTATGGATATAATACTGGTTGTATACTTTGTATACTAACTATGCAAGTCTAGTTCAGGTGCGAAACTATTGTTCTCGAGCTTGTGTTCGCGTACCATATTTGCGAACGGGCTAGACAAGGCCAAGTAAGGAACTCCTGTTCGCGTACGCTGTTTGAGAACGGCTGGACAAAGCCAAAGTCCGGAACTCTTATTCGCGTACTCAGTTTGCGAACAGAGTTGAAAATACGAGGGTACCCAAATACACCACAATCTTTTTGTTTCAACCAATAAGTCATCTATCGAACGTGATCGTCTATGGACAGAGTCGAGAAAATACGACAATTCGGTTCACACTTCGTGTGATTGTCTATGGATACAAGACCGGGACAATACAATAACAAGATAACTTGTGTGATTGACTATGGATACAAGATCGAGACAATACTACAACAAAGTGTGTTACTTGATGATAGGTTCGGTAACAACCAAACTCTATAGGATCATTATCAAGTAATGCGGAGTTAACGTGTATGTTTATTTTACTTTATTATAATAAACAATTATAATGCGGAAATCAAAGTAAAAGACACATCAAGATTTTCTTAACGAGGAAACTGCAAATGCAGAAAAACCCCGGGACGCAGTCTAGTTTTGAATACTCTTAGAATTAAGCCGCTATACAAAATCTAATACCAACTTCGTATAGTTGAGACAAAGCAGACTACCCCTAGCTACTTAGTTCCCTCAGTATCCCTGAGCCTTCGACTTCTAGAGTCATGCACGTGAATAGAAAGTCCTTTGGATCGTATCCCAAACAACAAAGGAACAATCTGTTTGGTAACCACTCTAATCAATCTTGCTAAAGATTTAGATGAGTCATAGACAAAGGCTCTTCCGTTTAATCTAATAAACTCCTTTGCCTAGTTAGAGCAATCTAACTTTAAGTACCGAAATAGTCAAGTCTAGATTCGCACTCAATCAAAATAAATCTCAAAGAGATATATTGAGAATGCCGATCTCACGCAACTAATCAATCGAATAAATCTGATTTTAGTTGTCCCAACCAACCAAGGTTTGTGGACACAATTTACAAGATACGAAAACCAATAATAAATCTTTTTCGTCTTCATATCTTCTTTAATCTTCCATAACCTGCACAACACCACTTGAATATCTTATGATCAATCACGCACAGAACAGAGTCTTTTAACAATGGATTATCACAAGATGTCTTTAGATCTAACAACAGTTCTAAAGATCCCGTCGGTACTTCGATCTAGTTTGAGTGAATTTTACATCAAAAGTGAAAATTCTCAAGCATAAACAAACTTGGAGCAATCAAAGTTTCAACAACCGTTAGTCAATCAAATCAATTGAAAACTAATAACACTGCAATTATCTAGTTTTCCACCAACGGTACTCGTAGAGCTTCTTGATACCACAGAAGTATTTAAACGGGCGGTCGTAAGAGATTTGACCTAATTAAGATACTTTCCTCTACGAATAGACATCTCCACCAGAAATAACAAGAAATGAAGTTTTCCTGGCTCTTAAGATAGTTTGATAGAAATGAAAACTTAGGTATTTATTGACCAAGGATGTTTGGACACAAAGGAATTTCCAAAACCCAAAGTATTTTCAAGATATGCAATGAATGATGAAATTCGGTTTTCATAATTCCAATAAATTCTTATCCAATATTTCTGAAATCTCTCAATTGAAAATCTCCAATTAGTAAATGCACATTACTAATTTTTATTTTCTAGAGATATGCACTAATTGCTGGTAATTAAAGCATATAACCAAAAACCTTAACTAAAAGATTCTTAATTTATTTCGACACATGATCTCCTTGAGTACTAAGGAATAATATATTTGAACAATAAATGATAAGAGTTATTGCTCGTGTTCAAATTATTTTGACATATTTTCACTGCAAATCCTTATTTCATATTTACATGGATTTGCATTCTTGGAATCGGTTATACCACATTTTCAAACAAGTTTAGAATTGGTTCACCTGTTTTCAAAGACTGCTATGTGATTGATCAAATACCAAATCACATACATGGGTTCAATCGGTTCTACCAATCACTAGGATCGGTTATACCTAATTATGGAAACACTTGTGATCGGTCACACCACTCGTTATGATCGGTTACACCAGTTACAAGGATCGGTTCCATCTACACATTGTTTTACTTGTGATCTGTCACACCATTTACCAGGACCAGTTGCACCAATTACAATGATCGGTCACACACACTCATGATCGGTTACACCAATTACTAGGATCGGTCACACCAATTACAAGGATCGGTCATACCATCACATGGTGATCACTTAGGATCGGTTACACCAATTAGCAAAAACCGGGCATACCAAATCATAAGTCAAGCATTGTGATTAGTTATAATAAGATACATAACCTAAGTTAAGATCGTTTCTACCATCTCACACATATTGGTCATCCAAAGATTTGTAATGAATAACCAGACCAATAAGCCTAATCATTTCCCTTTCAATTCACGAAACAAGTTCATGAATGTACTTCCTTTAAACAAATGTAAAACATTGTTTCCTAGGATAAAATCTTCACCATAACCCATTCACATAATCATAACAATATATACAAGATTATATCGATGTCATATCTACGAAGATCAAAAGATAAGCGTTATACTTCGTAGTCTAATTCCCTAATACTATGATCATACTATTATGATCATGTCACATCACTAGAGTATTATACAATATGTACAGTATATACAGCTTCTCAGTAATGTTTTCAATATAGCACGACTTCAATGATACGTTAGAAATGAAACTGTGACGGACCGAAAAATTACGCCTTTGGCGCGTTGCCCTGCATGCCATAACTTCCCCGATGCGCCATGATGATGCTACGATCTGGGCCTTAAATCTAGGCAAATACACGTTCATTCGCCCTTGCAAGCATGCTCGTGGATCATGATGCATCTAACTTAGCTTCCACACCGTTCCAAACTTACCCTTGTCTGCTAAACGGTGTAAGGCCATAAGGCCAAGGCCAATGCATTCTTGCATGCATCACTGGCTCTACCTCAACGTAGGAATTTCATCACTGAATTTCCTATCTAGCTGAGCAACCGTCAAACTACCGAGTCCTGTCAAGGCATAGAGCATATGCCTTGGACTTATACACAGGCCATTGCAGGCCTCATGACGTACTTTCCTTAGGTTTATGCAAGCTCCGCTAACTTGCATATCGATGTAGCTCACTTTCGAGGCCATGCCCAATGTGCCATTGGTACATGCCTAAGTCGAACGCCTTGATAGGAAGTATGAGCATCCAAGGAATGGAATGCAACTAACCTCATCAAGTTTGGCCACAATCATCTTTTGCATCGAGCTACCGATCCAGATGATATGAGAGGTCAAAGTGCCGCAATCATCTCTAAATTAGATGATATGAGCGACAACGTGCTGGACCGGCAATGCTGCAACTTATTGCGGCTGCCTATGTACCCTTCCCTACTCTAAAGGGATCATGCATAGACCGTAGTTCATCCTTGAAGGGACATCAACTTAAGCAAACTCATTTGCAAAGCCGTGGTTAAGCAATAATGGTAATGGCCTGGTCCGTATAGGCCATTCGGCAAAGATGCACAATGATTATGCATCATCGGGTCTGCGCTGTGGCATAGTGATGCCTTCGCATCAAATGCTCTTTTCGCAAGGCTACGCAACTATAAATGAGCCTTAGGCATCATTTATACTCTTCTGGCTAAGCTATGAAGCTTACTTGGTACATAGTCCGCATATGCACCTTCAACCAACTACCCCTCCCTATATATGTTAACTTGCAATTTCTACAAGTTGGAAAGGGGACCAAATTGACATGCCTGCTTCACTGTTCATTCGCAATGATTGTGTTCATTCGCAATGATTGCGTTACCTCGCAATGATTGTGTCCATTCGCAATCATTGCGTTACTTCGCAATGATTGTGTTCGTTCGCAATGATTGCGTATAATGATTACGCAACACTCGTTCGGCCAGCCCTCTCTGGCCTGATGCACAACGATTGTGCGATATTAGCTCTAGGCCAATAGCCTTCATAGTGCACAATGATTACGCTGCAAGCTCAAGGACATCTACCCAACTGGCCTAATGCATCATGATGATGCAACATTGGCCCTAGGCCAATATGCCTACGCGACTTGCCTTCCTTGGCACCAAATATGGCCCCTGGCCAGATGCATCTTACTATGCAAAGTAAGATTTGGATGAAGCTTCATCTCTAGCCATGACGAATCTTTTAGCATGCGCCATGCTAAAAACACTGGGTGTTACATTATTACACCCTTTAAAGAATTTTGTCTCTAAAATTCAACCAGACTAGGGTTCGGATTCCTTAAGTACTCGTCCCATACCAAACACTCAGGAATCCTCAAAGCTCACAGGGCCGTTTGCCAACATTTTGGCAAAATCCAACATGACAAGCCATTCTTTCTGCAGTACTGTGTGGCCCAGTGCCAGAGTAGTTGGATTCACCGGTCTTTCACCGTCCCCAACTGTTTACTCCCCCGGAATGCTAACTTACCGCCCCAGACGGCATGTCCGTAGGTTTTGTCAGACGTTAGCAATGACATCACACTCCTTCCCAGACGGGTGAGGGGTGATCAACCTAAATTCCATAGTAGGATGGATACCATCCAACTGTCCCAGACAGTCTCCGGTGGTCAAGTGCCTAAATTAGGCCAAGCAGTGGCACAGTACTGAGCAAAGTCTATACTTGCCGCACAATTGTTGGCATACCCTACCAACTTGCGCATAAGTTGGCCTACCAACCAACTTAGAATTTCCTTTCGAGGAAATACTCGCTAATGAGTCCATTACTCACAGTCCCTAGAGTTATCTCAGAACTTGCTCTGATACCAACCGTGACGGACCGGAAAATTACGCCTTTGGTGCGTTGCCCCGTAGGCCATAGCTTACCCGATGCGCCATGATGATGCTACGATCCGGGCCTTAAAGCTAGGAAAATGCACGTTCATTCGCCCTTGCAAGCATGCTCGTGGAGCATGATGCATCTAACTTAGCTTCCACACCGTTCCAAACTTACCCTTGTCCGCTAAAGGGTGTAAGGACATAAGGCCAAGGCCAATGCATTCTTGCATGCATCACTGGCTCTACCTCAACGTAGGAATTTCATCACTGAATTTCCTTTCTAGCTGAGCAACCGTCAAACTACCGAGTCCTGTCCAGGCATAGAGCATATGCCTTAGACTTACGCACAGGCCATTGCAGGCCTCATGACGTACTTTCCTTAGGTTTATGCAAGCTCTTCTAACTTGCATATCGATGTATCTTACTTTCGAGACCATGCCCAATGCGCCATTGGTACATGCCTAAGTCGAACGCCTTGATAGGAAGTATGAGCATCCAAGGAATGGAATGCAACTAGCCTCATCAAGTTTGGACACAATCATCTCTTGCATCGAGCTACCGAGCCAGATGATATGAAAGGCCAAAGTGCCGCAATCATCTCTAAATTAGATGATATGAGCGACAACGTGCTGGACCGGCAATGTTGCAACTCATTGCGGCTGCCTAAGTACCCTTCCCTACTCTAAAGGGATCAAGCACAGACCGTAGTTCATCCTTGAAGGGACATCAACTTAAGAAAACTCATTTGCAAAGCCGTGGCTAAGAAATAATGGTGATGGCCTGGTCCGTATAGGCCATTCCGCAAAGATGCACAATGATTCTGCATCATCGAGTCCGCGCCGTGGCATAGTGATGCATTCGCATCAAATGCTCTTTTCGCAAGGCTACACAACTATAAATGAGCCTTAGGCATCATTTATACTCTTCTGGCTAAGCTATGAAGCTTACTTGGTACATAGTCCGCATATGCACCTTCAACCAACTACCCCTCCCTATATATGTTAACTTACAATTTCTACAAGTATGGAAAGGGGACCAAATTGACATGCCTGCTTCACTGTTCATTCGAAATGATTCTGTTCCTTCGCAATGATTGTGTTCATTCGCAATGATTGCGTTACCTCGCAATGATTGTGTCCATTCGCAATGATTGTGTTCGTTCGCAATGATTGCGTACAATGATTACGCAACACTCGTTCGGCCAGCCCTCTCTAGCCTGATGCACAATGATTATACGATATTAGCTCTAGGCCAATAGCCTTCATAATGCACAATGATTATGCTGCAAGCTCAAGGACATCTACCCAACTGGCCTAATGCATCATGATGATGCAACATTGGCCCTAGGCCAATATGCCTACGCGATGTGCCTTCCTTTGCACTAAATATGGCCCCTGGCCAGATGCATCTTACTATGCAAAGGAAGCTTTGGATGAAGCTCCATATCTAGTCATGGCGCATCTTTTAGCATGTGCCATGCTAAAAACACTGGTGTTACAGAAATAGTTCAAGTCAATATTACTAACCTCAAGTGGAAGGATGATGTCGTCGTTGTAGTTCATTACTTCTCCACATTCTTCAGGTCTTCGGAGTAATACTTCTATGTCTCAACATTCCTAGACTTTCTAGTCTAACCTAAACTATGTTGACTCTAGTATTTAATTAAGCGACTCTAGATGATTTTTGATACTAAAATATGACAACCAAACTTGACATACCAACGTTTGGTGAGTTCAATCGAGCTATTCTCTAACAAGAGCGATTATGTTCTAAAATCGGTAAAGTGTGACTTTCATACTTCTGAACTCAGGATTCGTTTGCGAACTTAAAGTCCCTGGAACTTTAATGTATTAAGGTATGTGAACTAGTTTTACAAACCATGGCATTATGCTCATGAATTGGTTCTTATATAAGTACTTTGTACAATTACAAACCAAACCGATTTTGCTTCAAATGGTTCATATACATATTCCTATAAGATGATGAACATTTGAACAACTCTCTTGAAACACATTTAGATTCGTTTAATTATCTATCATGATTGATTGATCATCATATTTGATCTTGAAGTGTTAGATGAATATGGCTAAGTTATAAGTGTTAATATAACTTGGTTAACTATTATTGAGCCAACCGAGTATACACATTTGGGTACGGTTCATCCATATATAAATATGAGTATATTTCATTTGTGTGTATCAAGATAATACCATCTAATGGTGGAGATTGATTGCTTAATTTCTAAGCAGCCCTAGCTTGAAACTTAAATCAGGAGTTCATCTAACGGTGAATATTGAATGCTTTGTTACTAAGATATCTTAGCTTTGATTGTAAGCAAACTTGATTTGAAATACTATATAAGGGAGAACTCTAGCATCTGGGAAACCTAAATTCTGACACTTCTGTGTGTCCTAGTTGCAAACTAGAGTTGACACTTCGTGAAGCCAAATCCAACTATTTTCTCTGTAGTTGCGTATTCTGATCTTACTTGTTCTATCGTATTGAGTTTTATCTTCTCTGAAATTTACTCGAGATTCGTCTCCGATAGGTAAGATATAAAAAGTAATCACAACAGTTCTTTGTCTCAGACTCTTGTGATTCCGCAATAACTTCATCTGTTAATCAGTTAGGTTATTATGAGGTGACTAATATTTCTAGGATGCTCTTTGGGAGTATAAGACCAGATTATTAGTTGGTTCCTGTTCACCTTGATTTTTGTATCAAAAGATGGAACAAAAAGAATAAAGGATAGACATATATGTGGGAGACAGATTTGCTTATAAGTCTTCGACTTTGGGTCGTAGCAAATCTTAGTTGTGGGTGAGATCATCTAAGGGAATCAAGTGCGTAGAACCCGGCGTGGTTCTTGAGGCGTAAGGAACGCTACTGTACCTTAATCGGTATGAGACTTGGTTAGGGATCAACTACATTCCAGTATGAAGTTAACTTGTAGTAGGCTTGATTCTGTAGAAGCTTAATATAGTGTGGTGTTCAAATCTAGACTAGGTCCCTGTGTTTTTCTGAATTTGCGGTTTCCTCGTTAACAAATTTTTTGTGTTTGTGTTATTTCTTTTCCGCATTATATTTGTTTATATAATTGAAATATCATAGGTTGTGTGTAGTTCAATCACAGTTGATAAATCCGACCTTGTTTGTTGGATAGAACTTGATTGACACTTGGGCATTGGTCTTTGGTACCGTCCAAGTTATTCTCACATCAATCAGGCTCACGGATTTCTATCTGTTCGATTTGTTGATTGTATTGAGAAAGAGGTAAAGCTCTTTGATATATTTCTTGATTGAATCTCACTTTTAAGTTGGTGCTGTCGGAATTATATTAGAGATTAGTCCATATAGATTGCCGAACGAATTATTGGGTGTGGTTGTTATACCCCCTCTTTTTCAGTTAGTCCCTCATGCATACTCGTTTCAGCCACCGTCCGACTCCTTAAGTTCCTGGCGACTAGTCCCGATGTACTAGCCATCAGATCTCCTATGTGCTTGACTCCTGATAAATTTACCTATAACAGAAATGAACAACACCTCACTTCGAACTGTCTTGGAAAATAAGATGCAGGCGAATAAAAGTAAAGGCTTTTAATATAGCCAAAACTATCAGCACTCTTATGTCTGTCCTTTAGGGTACAGTCTTTCTAGTTTTGTAACGCTGAAGTCAGCAAATTAATTTTTGACTCCTACGACTTTTTCAAACAACACAAATGATTAGGTTTATTACTTTCACCCATCATTACTCGATATTGTCCTAACATTCCTTGTCAGGAGACTCGACCATTCCGTATGTTCTCTGGTGATCGGAAAAGTGACCGGATAAAAGTCATTTCGACATCATTTCATTTCATCCTTTCTTGAGATTGATTCTCACAAAGGTTTTGACTGAATCGTATCGGAATCTTACAGTGAAATATCATACACCAAATTATTGGTTTGAAAACATGATTACATCTTACTATAACCGTTTATCACTGGTTTTCTTAGGTTTACAAAGATTGTACTAATTTGAAACCCTACGACCTACTGTGCTCAGTGAGGCCTAACCATGAGTTTTCCTTATAACTCTAAATTAACATTATGACTTAACCCTACACTTCTCCACCGGAACTTCTGACATGTCACTCGGAACTACGATTATCGGGAAATCGATTCAATGAGATCTCTAAAACGGTCCGAGGTAGACACTTTGCAACTTAGTTCAACGAGACCCTCATCGGAAAAAGACTCATTCTCCTAATCTCAGTATGTACTAATACATCTTTTCCAGCTTCAACTGAGAACATAGATGTCTAGGAGCTTTAAGATACTTTTCAACGATTTGAAAACTCTTTGAGAAACCAAGAAACATGTTTAAGAAACAGTAAGACTCTTTAAAGGATGCCATTACTTCTATATAATTTCCTTTAGCGTCTACCAATCATCATGGATGTTTAGGAGCTTTGAAATTCTTTCCTACGACTCAATAACTTTCTTAGAACACCATTGTTTACAAAATACTAACCTCTACTAGAAAACACAATCATTTTAAGAACTTTAAAATCTCCTATGTCAAAAACTTTGAATGAATTTAAAGATATACTGATACTTCTTCCAATAACAAGATTTCATCACAAAGAACAATAACAACTTTCCAAAGGAAAAATAATTACTTTCATTAAGATGTAAACATTATCAAGACAAGCTACGAGAGATCTTCTCTAGCATCAACTAACATCATATATGATTAGGAGCTTTAAGATTCTACTCTTAACTATCAAATACTATCAAGGTATCTAAAGATGTTATTCGTCCCCTTAGTCGACACCAAAATGTAGTTGTAGAAAATCTAACATCCTACATCTAACATTCAATATGAGATTCATGAAGATAACCAAGTAAAGATAAGCACAAGAATACAAAGATATAAGTGGCTCGGCATGATTACCTACGTCTACAAGAGATAAAGATGAATCTTATTATTTCTCCTAAATATATAATGGTGGTAATGCTCAAAGAAATCTCAACGAAAGATATACTCAATCTCTCTCCTTACTCACTCAATCACCGAACCTCCTCTATCTCTCTACCTCGCTGGGTATTTATAGACAAAGGTATACATACAACAAGATTACAGTGTTACTCTATTCTATCGAAACTGATATTCTTGTCGGATGCTCTTGACTGAATCTTCCCGATCCTTGACACTCAGTCTTATGTCTACTCGAGATATAAGTGTCTCGTTGGCTTTTCGCTTGTTGACAATGGATCTCCTGATACGACATATGTGTCTCGTTAGTCTTGTGTAATCGGGCCCTCCTTGATCTGACCTTTCTGCCATCGCTCATGCTTCGTTAGTAGCGTTTAATGCCTTGTCACGCATTTCAAACTGAACTGTTGATTCTTCTCGAGCTTCCCACGTGTTCCCTTTGTGATAGGATGTGGTAGATACTTCGGTTGCTGCACCCAAATCCATAGATTTGATCTCATATTTCGCCTATGTTCATCTTATGGTGTTTCACAGCTTAGGACGTCCCCACATGCATCTGCCATATATATACTCCTACATTTAGTACAAACTTCGGGCCTTCAGGAAAATATAAAGTACGTGCCCTCATAATATTATGGGGCATTCTTGACGTCAAAATGATAAATTTTTTGATCTTAGAATAAAATGTTGGGTTGGTCATAGTTTGAGTTTTGGATTACGATACATAATTTTAACCACAATTCAAATTTTATAAGTAATTGCAAATATTATAAAATTTAACACATAAAGGAGACTATGTTGCACATTTGGATCATGAGTCATGTTCCGGGTCTATGATAGATGTCAGTACACAAGATTTAGGTCACGGTACATTTTGAGGTTTATTGGATGATAATATATATTCCGGTTTAATTAGAAGACAACATAATAGCTAACATTTTTTTTTCTCAGGAACCACCACAAGACCTATAGCAGCAGAGGGATTAGCAATTCTCATAACAGTTCAATGGGTTAAAGAGAAAAATCTGGAAGAAAAAAATACCAAGATTAGAACAGATTACAAAGAAGTCATGAATTTTTTGAACAACAGGCCATCAACTTGCGATTGGAAAACAAAAACTATTCTGAAGGATATGTCTTTTATTTTATGTCAAGTAAATTGTAAACATGTTATTAGGGTTTGTAACGGGGAAACGGATAAGTTAGCTACATGGAGTTGAATTAAGAAAAAATGTATTGTGCCTAATGACTCCAATAGTGTTATTTTGAAATTTAAAGGTGTTGGATGTTCTTATAAACGTGGCATTTTTAGGGGGGGGCCCGAAGGAATTAGGGGCGACTTTTTTATTCCCATCCTATAGGTGTGGTTATGGGATATCCTGGTGATTAAAAAATACATATATGCCCTTTTATAATCGGTAGTTTAGTATTGGCTTTATCAATCGATTATGACTGTGTTCTTTTCTTCTTTGCTTTGTTTTGAAAAAATAAATAAATTTGGGGCTACTATCACAATCGGTAGATAATAAATATCACGAAACTACCGATTATAAAAATAGAGTTCTTCAAAATTCCATTGGTTTTTGAAAATTTTGAATATGGGACGACTACCATAATCGGTAGATGATGAACATCACGAAACTACCGATTGTACAATCGGTAGGCAAAAAACATCATGAAACTACTGATTGTGAATACAGAGAAATCCAAAATTCCAATGGTTTTTGAAAATTTTGAATTTGGGGCTACTACCATAATCGGTAGATAATGAACATCACGAAACTACCGACTGTACAATCGATAGGCAAAAAACATCATGAGACTACCGACTGTGAAAATAGAGAAATCCAAAATTCCATTGGTTTTTGAAAATTTTGAATTTGGGGCTACTACCATAATCGGAAGATAATGAACATCACGAAACTACCGACTGTATAATCGATATGTAATAAAAATCACGAAACTACCGACTGTATAATCAATATGTAATAAAAATCACGAAACTAACGATTGTGAAAATAGAGAAATCCAAAATTCCATTGGTTTTTGAAAATTTTGAATTTGGGGCTACTACCATAATCGGTAGATAATGAACATAACGAAACTATGTATTAAACATCACGAAACTACCGATTATGAAAATAGAGAAATCCAAAATTCCATTGTTTTAGAAAATTTTCTTTAAATTTGGGGCTACTACCACAATTGGTAGATAATGAACATAACGAAAATTCGAAAATTTACTACCGATTATGTTTGTGTAGAGAATTCGAAAACTTAAGGATTTGGGCACAATCCAATTTTGGGGCTATATTGTAATCGGAAGCCAATAAAATATCATTTTGTACCGATTATAAAATATATTTTGGCTCAGTAGTTTACAATTGGCAGATATGGTACTCCATTATCTACCGATTCTAGGTTGTTCTCAATTATGCGAAAAGGGAATATCCTATATTAACAAAATTTCTCTCGATCGTAAATTTAACTGCCGATTTTTAAGGATAATTTGGCCATTATGAAAAATGAGAGGTAAGGGGTGGCTTCATTTTAAATTTAGGTGACCCGATTTTGTTTTGTTAGTCGCCCCTAATTTGTCCTGGGTCGTTCCTAAAAATGCCAGGCGTATAAAAGGTCGTAATATTTGGATGCACAGTAGGGCGTAATATTTGGATGTAAAATAGTTAGTTGTTAATAAAATATTTTCCTATTAAAGAAAAAAAAAAAGAACATTTAAATCAACAATAACATGTTGTATGTTCAACTACTTATAAAGTTATAAGTGGATTTATCAAAAAAAAAAAAAAAAAAAAAAAACTAATCCCTCCGTTCCATTTTACTTGATGTTTTAGGATTTTTTTTGTGTATACCAAAATAGATGATAGTTTTAGTATTTTCCCCATATTCTCACTGATTTGTCCTTGCTTTGGAATCACACAATATCAATAATTTTTTATTGTAATCAATACTTTAATTTTTAAATCTACTATTATCATTTATTATGTTCCAAAATGATGGAGAATTTGGTAGTATATCCCAAGTAAATTACTACGGGATGGATAATTTCCTAGAATTTGGAAACTAAAAACTAGGTCATTTAAATCTTTAAGAAGGAATTAATATGGGTAGAATTGGAAAGATTTTACTCTCTTTGATATTTCTTAACCTGGCGTCATTAGGGGCGACCCTGAAAGAATTAGGGGCGACACAAAAAGACAAAAAAGGTCACCTAAACCTAAAATTAAGTCATCCCTTATCGGTGATTTTTCGAAATGGCAATTATACCCTCCATAATCGGTAGATAAAACCACAATCGGAAGTTTACCTCCATAATCGGTAGATTTTAGGATAATCGGAGGGTAATATGTACATATGTAGTTTTAAAGTTTTGTTATTTTGAAATAACCTACAATCGAAAGTTATGGAGTTCACCTAATCTACCGATTATGGAGTTGCCCCAAAATCGATATGTGTAAAAATCTCAAATTTTTCGAATTTGGGAACTTCACTACAATCGGAAGTTAGTTAGTTACCATGTCTCCCGATTATGGAGTTGCCCCAAAATAGATATTTGAAAAAATCTCAAATTTTTCGAATTTGGGAACTTCACTACAATCGGAAGTTAGTTAGTTACCATGTCTCCCGATTATGGAGTTTCCCCAAAATCGATATTTGAAAAAATCTCAAGTTTTTCAAAATTTGGGAACTTCCACAATAGGTAGCTTATGAAGTTCACCTAATCTACCGATTTTAAACCCCTCGTTAATCGGTAGATAATGATAAAATGTTGTGTCCAATTACAAGGCTATTTAGGTTCAGAAGAACAATAAAAATAAAGCCACTATAATCGGTAGTTAATGTTGATAACATTACTATCGATTCTGAACATATCTCACATTTTTTTGAAAAGTCACCAGAATTGGTAGTTAATGTTGATAACATTAACTACCGATTTTGAACATATCTCACAATATTTTGAAAATTTACCAGAATCGGTAGTTAAGGTTGATTTGTAGCCTCCGATTATGGTGAAAAATTCAGCAGTTTCAGACAATCAAGTAATAAACATAACTCAAAATACATTCATAACCCATAAACTTAAGAACATATAATCCAAAACAAGTATTAAAACACCATAATCCAAAAGAAACTGTTAAAACAAACACCATAATCCAAAAGAAACTGTTTAAACCACATAATCCATCACATCGAACAACACATTATCCCCTAATTCCTAGTTTTCTTCTTAGTATTGTCAGCTAGAGTTTTAGAACGCTTCGGACGAGCCGCACGACCCGCATTATCACCAGCATCACCTTCATCTCCCTAAATATTTCCTTCAGCATGAGAGCCTGAGAAGCCTGCGATCTTTTGTTCGCCTTTGATGTTTTTTTTCTTGGGCGCGTTCTTCGTCACTTTCTCCCCAAACTCAGTTGCATACTCTTCATTATCAACATTATCAATCATCTCCCTGTGCTTTTTAATCTTCTCAATTGGCACAGGTTGTCCAGCCGTTATGCAATCAGCGCACCATTTGGACAAAAACTTGAACCTATTCATCTGTTTTTTTAATTGACAAAACATCAAATGGAGTTCACCTAAGAAACTGAGTCGTAATATTAGAGGGAAAATTCATGTAACCATACGCACCAGTTTATCATAGCCTGGGGGTTTTTGTGGGATGATACATCTGTAAATGGATGCCGCCGAGGTCGACTTTGCTTTAAGTTCACGGATTACTTTTGGATGTGAATGCTCCCGGTACCACTCCATATAGCCTGAAGCATTTTCATGGCCTCGGTTGACAGGTCTCCCAGTGATCACCAAGTGGTACTCCCTCTTATCCCAATGTTCAGCAACAGATGGATCACTAGAGTAAACAACCTTGATGTTGTCCTGGTTAGACTCGCTATGCTGCACGTCCAACTTGAACTTGCCATTCACATGATGCCATGGTACTTCTTGGCAAGCACCATGTTATCGCATCACTCTGGAGCCATTGTACATCACATAACCTGTGAGGTGCCACAATGGTCCAAAATAATGGGACAACTCGGAACGAGGCCCTATATGTCCACTAGCTCTGTCTTCCTTGTATGGATAAAAGCATACATCCGAGGCCTTTACTGAGTCTTATTTCTCCCTCAAGTTAACCAACTGCTTGTCCTTTGACCTTGTACGATTCTTTGTGAACTTGTACTTTGTTCCTCTCGGTGCACCTCTCTGCCACGCTGTGTTCAGCTCTGCCAATTCCAGACCGGGGTAGTGGTCATAGATCCATGTCTACATACATATCAAACCAATTATTAGAAATTGATTCTTAAAATAGAAAAAAAAAACACATAATGATCAATGTATTAATAGAGTTGAGCAAATACCTGGAATAGACTCACGTTCCCGGAAATTTGGCTAGTCCTAAGCCTCGATGCTTTTCTCAACTCTTCTATCAAGAATGCAATGGTTGTCGTGCCCCAGGAGTAGTCCGCGACCTTATTGAGAGGATCCAACAGTTGTAGAAGGTTGGCGTCTACTCGGTTACCACTCGTATTGGGGAATATGACACATCCCAATACAACCAAGAGATAGGCGGCGGCAGCGGCATCCACTTCGGCATCACTTAACGGTCCTTGTTTTTCTTTCTCGGCAGTGCCTTTGAACATCTTGATCAACTGGCTCATGTTAAACTGTCTAGTTTTGTAAGAGAAACACTTGTTGAACTCAATGTCTACGGTCTCTTTATCCTAACCAAGACACTTGTTACACAAATCATAAAGTTGTGCCCAACTTAACTGCTGTGTGTACTCATACTTGATAGCCACACCTCCCTCATTGAGATTAAGAATCTGTTTGGCATCATCTGGAGTAATGGTCATCTCCCCAAATGGCATATGAAAGGTGTCAGTCTCGGGATACATTCTCTCCACAAAAGCCGATATCGCGACCCGATCATGGTCCAACATTGAGTTCTCGGCAGCACTAGCTAATCCAGAGTTGGCTATCCTTCTCTTGAACCTCTCACATTCACCATCTAAAGTCCAATCTTTCATTAATTTTGTTGGTGCGGCAGTGGGCTTGAGAAGACGAATCGCATCGGAATGATACTATCAAACACACAACACATTACAAAATCAATAGAGTATTATTACGAATAAAACGACAATACGTTTGTAAAAAATAATACGATTATTACCTCGGTTTCCCAGATTTCTCTGACCTAGGAGTCTTTGTAGCCAAATAACAATGCTCCACCATCTCTAGGAAGACCAGGGATATCTTCTTCAAAATCCGTCTTCTTCAAAGAGATGGGTACAAGGTGTGATGCTTTCTTCGCTATTGGCTTCCTTGTAACTCCTCCTTCTCCTTGTGCACCACTTGGTTGTCCTTCATCTTGAGTGATTTCCGGTGCGCTTGCTTGTACTTCTTATTGAGTTCCTTTTTGGCTCCTCTCTCTCTACGCACTAGCGGTTAGTTTCCTACCCCCAGGTTGACGAGGCCCTGAAACAGTTGTATATTTGTCTTTCTTACCTCGCCTGTCCCTAAACAATAAATTGGTTCGTAAGAATCACATTACAAACTACTTAATCGGGAGAAAAAAAAACTAGGATTGTCTTCCGATTATGCACAATAGGACGGAAAGGTAAAATAATTTCTACCGATTACACTAAATCGGAAGTCATATTCTAGTACTTACTCCTGATTATGCATCAATTTGGGTTCAGAAACTCATAAAGTCATGAGACATATATAATCGGAACAAAACAATAAAACATATCACCCGATTGAATATACTCGGAAGTAAAGAAATAGCCTTTGGCTTCCGATTAAAACGTAGCCCCGAAATAGGATTTTGCTAAAATCACAAAATTTTCAAATTTTACAACTTACATAATCGGTAGTGTTTTGAATTCGTCTAACCTACGATTATACATAATCGGAAGACAAATAGTATATAGTATCTTCCGATTCTGGGTACCAATTGTGTGTCCATACATGTTCTAATTCTATGTTACAATCGTAAGGCAAAATTAACTTAGCTCCCGATTATGTCCCTTTTATGGTTCAGTGACAAATAGCTCTGTATAATCGGAAGTAATTTGTAACAATTAACACCCGATTCTGGTCGATGTAAACGAAAACCCTAGAAAATGGCCATAATCGGGAGAAAAAATGTAGATCTAACTCCCGATTCTGGGAAATAACTGAAAACCCTCGAACTTACTTTCATGGATTCGTCAAATTGAAGCAACATAAACACATAAAAAGATAGAAACTTACCTAATTGGGGCCATTTCCTGGAGAGTTTGATTATCAGAATCACCACCACCACCTACACGAGCGTCGTCATCCTCATCATGTTCTTCGTGTTCGTATTCTTCGTCGTTTGAGGCAGTTGCAATCACTTTGTTCTTTAATTTTTCTCGATCTCTCGAGGGTTCATTAATATCAGTCATCGTTTTATAAAAGAATCGACGATGTATTTGATTCGGCTATGAACGACGACGATGAATTGAAGTTTGAATATGGGGGAATAGTGTTTTTACTATCCACAATCGGAAGGGAAGAAGAAGAGGAGGAGAAGAGTTGAAAAGAAAAGAAAGAAAATGAAATGAAATTAGGTTTTGGGTGGTCTTAAGCCTTTGACGGTTGTGTCGGCAACTATAATCGGTAGGTAGATGATGTTCTCTTTCTACCGATTATAGACGGTTGTCCCAAATTCATTTTTTCTTCAAAACAGATAAAATTGCGTTTTTCTACTTTAACAATCGGTAGATATGATATGTTAGTATGCTACCGATTATGGCAATATCCCATTCTTAGACAAACTAGTAATCGGTAGACAAAACTATATTGTAAACTACCAATTGTGAAGGGACATACAAGTATTTTCACCCTATTTTGTCTTATTGTGTCGCCCCTAATTCTATCAAGGTCGCCCCTAATGACGTCAGGTTTCTTAATCTCCGTGAAAATCCCTACAACGTCAAGTAAATCGGAACGGGGAGTACTTATAAGTGGAGGTAAGAGTGAGGTTGTGAAGATAACCCACTATATGACCGTTTGAATCCCACCAATCACAATGGAGGGTTTTGTTATCCTGTTGGAAGAAGTCAGCACGCACGACCACGTTCGAGAACGTAAACAACTGGCTCAGCCAGTATTTAGAATCAGGATATAGTTGCCGTTGATGGGGCACTAATTTCTGGATTCTTTTTCTGTTGTTTTCTTCCTAAACTTTCTTTTGTTCGATCGAAAACTTTTTTTTTGTTCACTTTTTATTAGATTCAGACAAAATCCATGAAAAATTTCAATCAAGAAGAACGTTAGGTGCAGTCCAATTATAATAATTTTCCAAGGGCTTTATTCTTGTCAAAGAATGACTCACCATGTCTATCTACAGTGAATTTCAACCTCTTGAGTCTTGTCAAGAAATGGATAATTTAATAGCAAAATATTAATATTGATCATGACATAAAATGGTATCCATAATTCCAGATATCTTGAATTGACCCATCACCTAAACTTCTTTGTCCTTGCTCAATAATGTAAGTAAGAACAAAATTCTTAAACATCCATCCACAGTATGTTGTTTCTGCAAAACCAAATTAATGTGGCACAAAACCATCTCGCATAATATAATTATTTCTTACTCCCTCCGTCCCTAATTAGATGAGCTACTTGGTTTTTAGTTTTGTCCACAAATAGATGAGCTATTTCACTAACCAAATGGATATTTCTAAAACTACCCTTTTAATTGATTATTTTTTCTATAAGAAATATGTATAATTTGATAGTCATGTTTATATTCGTTACGTAAGTGTTTTAAAATGTTTTTCAACGGTATAATGTTTATAAAAAATCGTGGTATAGTTTAAGAGATAAATCGTTTCTAAATTTTACTAATTATTGCCCATAAGGGTATAATTGTAAAAAATACTTAAATATACTCCACTTTCCTCCTTGCCTTAAAATTTGTGCAAACTACAAGTAGCTCATCTAATTAGGGACGGAGGGAGTATTATGTTACTGTTTGGTCGCATAATTCTAATATAATCACTTATCTACTCCCTGGATAAACAACTCTCACAAGAAGCATCTGAGCGAACCTTGTGAAAATTTCTGCCCAAATGCAAATGAAAAACACAGTGTGATTTATTACTTTGTGTACGGCAAAATCCAGATAGTATTCTGTAGAGCTTCTTTAAGCCATGGAATATAAACATTAATAGATGAAGTTTCTAAAACTTGAATATGGCAGCTCCACTAGCAGGTTTGGACGCGAAAACATAGAGATCAATGTCTTCCTGTTTAATCGCTCCTTTATCAATCCTTAGTTTGTAGAAAGAATCCTGGAAACCAAAAAGTGTCCAATGGTTCAGATGTGCTACTATAACTGGTAACTTCAAAATTTTGGTGTTGCTCTATCGAAAATTTACTACAAAAAAATATCTGTAAACAGAAATCAGAATATTGCTTTAATGAAAACAAAAAAGATGACGAACCTTTAAAGCTTGGATAAATTGGGGAACAACATTCTCTTTCACTAAGGAAACTGTACAACCACCCCATCCAGCTCCAGTAAGTCTTGCTCCAAGAGCTCCATTATCACGACTAAGTTTTACTAGTTCTTCCAATTCCGGGCAACTAATGAAGGATAGATAATATGTGAAGAGTTAAAAAAAGACAGAAAAAAGTTGATATAGCATCACAGAACACGCTATTTCTATGCAGAAGGAAACTTTGCATGCGCTAACAAGATGGGATACCTGCACTCGTACAGAACACTGCAGCTATAGTGGCTATCATTCATGAGTTCGCCAAGATTTTTAAGCATATCTTCATCGCTGAAAGATGACATTTCAAATTTAGATTACTAAAACAAAACTGTTCACATTAGATTACTAAAACCAAACTGTTCACATACTGTGACCATCCTGCTCATTGCAATGTATGCGGATACGAAACTACAATAAGGACACTACACTTTTGTTAATGAGGCACACCTTAATTTGGATGAAACGGTTTCCTTGAAAGCATGAACACGTTTGGCTTCAGAGTACACATGAGTGGCTCTCTGCAACATTGAAATAAAGCAAAAGGTGAAGCTATTAGGAAAATAGAATATCGCAATAGGGTGCGACTATTGCTATAAACTTACGCATACATTTAGAATATACAGACAAGAAGCTGGAAGGAATCTGGTTAATATATATCAGACCAACCAGACTTCTCAAAGAAAATTTTTGGTAATATCAAGCAGAAATATAGTGCTAAAGGATGAGAATTTCGGAATTGCAGTTGTGGACATAATGGTCACTTTAGGGTGCCTACAGCAATATTTCCCAGCATGACTCTTTGAGCTGCGAGATGTTCAATAGTTTTCTTTTCAGTTTATACATTTATTTTTCTGAGGATACCAAGATGCCAAAACCAACAACAATTTCATAAAATGGCTCTGGATACTAAAAAATTACCTGAAACAATTTATAAGCCGTAGCAGCTTTTAGCACATCCAGCGAGGAGGGAGAACTGGCAAAGATTGATGTCAGACCCTCCTTCGTGATTTTTTCAATATCTTCAGCTGTGTATGGCTCTTCCTTCAAATGCTCCTGTGTAACAGAAACGGAATCATAATTTTAGTACATAACAAATATGAAATTCAATAAGAGAGAACATTTGAGTCCGTATTGTGAAAAAGAATGATCTGTATAAATTAGTGGACAAATCAATTATGCCGATACAAGGTGTTAAAAGCCTAATTTATCCTCCATCATTGCCATGTATTATATGTATTATAGATTGATTAGACAGCATATGTATTATAGATTGATTAGACAGCAATATGCTTAGATAAGGAGTTTTTGATTACTGAAAAAATCTATATCAGATACCTTGACTGCGACAGCAGGATCAGAAGACCCACGACTATTGGCAAAAGAAACGCACATGGCCTCAACATCGGAGAGGGTTTTCATTTTGGAAATTGCCTCCTTTGGTTCCATTCCCAGCTTTATGCCAAGGACAATCTAAAGTACAGATTGACTAAAATCAGTATTAAAAGGAAAAAAGATAGATATCTAAAACATTCTTAACATCATATAAAGGTAGTTCAAATTAAAAGGTAGCTTAAACTTACACTTGCTAGACGACATTCTACAACACGGTTATTGTATTTTGTTGCTGCAGTTACTGCCTTCATTGATTCTGCCAAGGAATGAGCTATCACGAAAGTCCCACCAGCAGGAAGTTGCACATCAGTTGCACGGATTGGGTTGAAATCAATCAGCTCTGCAAAACCAGATCTAGCCATCACTGAGATTGCCTGCAAAATAATCATGATGAGATCAGGTACTGTTTGTAATTGTCAAAAGGTATGTAAGAGGAGCTTGTATGGGGAAGCATGTGCATCCTGGGGATTTTTAGGTTTTCTAGACACCCACGGAAAACCAAGTATTGCCCCACATATACGATATTGGACAGAAAATGAAGTGTGGGAATAACTAGATTGAGATCTGAAAGAGGGAAACATGATATACCTTACCTGATCCATCCCACCAGATTGTGTTCCAATATGACGTTCACAATCACATGTCAGCTGGGCAATTTCTTTCTGTCACATAGATGTAAGTTAGTATCTCTAACACAGAAACCCTTGCCTAGAATGTCAAAGATACAGAATTTCTCATATGAATGTATGTATTATTTGCAGCTAAAAAATGCTGCTCAAGTAACACATGCTGCATATGACTAGGTTTTGATTTCTGCAAATGGATAAATGCATGTGCGACAAGTTCGTCTGTTGGTCACTAGTGTTGCAGAGTTAGACAACGAAGGCTCGAAGTGAAGAAGTTAATTACACCATAATTGGAATACCTTTGGGAAATTCGTATCAAAAGCAGCCATTATAGCAATTGTAGAAGAGCAAACGAATGCCGCTGAACTTGATAACCCAGACCCTACAAGAACAAGATCTTACACATGTTTGATTCCATTACAAACAAAAAACACCTACAATCCAAAGTACATTGACATCGTATTATGAAGGAAGCATCTGAGCAATTATTTTTTTGCATATACACTAAACTGAAACACACCTGTAGGAACTATTCCATCAACAATGACATCAAGGCCTACTGGAGCACCAGTATCTACACCTTTTGATTTCGCAAATTCATAATACCCTTTGTACCTGAAAACACAGATCAGGAGCAAGACAACAGCAATTAAAAAACAAAGGACAAGATAACAACACGCACAGAAAACTATTTACAAAACAATACAGATTACAAACACAAGAGTAAACCCATATGGATTACTACACATGAAGAAATTTGCTTTAAGCTAGATAGAAACACTATGAAATCACAAACCCGAAAATATACACCTCAATTCCTTACCCGCAAATAAAGTAGTGTCCCCATTTATGATTCTTCAAATCAATTTCCTGTACAGATAACCAAAACATAAATTACAAGCTTTTCCATTATTTACAAATGAGAAAGGCAACACTAATTAGTCCATTCTCTACATGCTTTCATACTAAATGGACCAAATAGACAAATTGAAACCAAAAAGAAGGATTTACAAGAGAAATATTATATACCTGGTTAGGATCAGCTGGATAAGTACACATTGTATACTTATCATTAACATTAGCAATTCTAAGAGTTCCAGAATCATTATTCTTCCTAATCCCAACAATAGTATCTTGCTTAATAGCCATTGGCAATACTGAATATCCTTCATAATCAATATGTTCACCAATCAAGTTAACTCTACCTGCATTCCCAAAATCATCATGAATCAAGATAACCCATCTCTCTATTTCCCTTCTTTATGAAATTTCACAAAAATTAACAAAACAAAAAAGCACATACCCGGAGATCGAGTAAAAAGATCAGGTTGATGACCAAAAACTTGTTCGAATTTAGATTTGAGTACATCAAATCGTTGTTGAGCTTCTGTAAGTTGTATTCCATCTCCATAAACTGGCTCAATTGTTGAGAATATTGGTATGGGAAGTTCTTCATGCTTTGCCATCTTCTTCTTTTTTTACTTTTTCCAGCGCAAAATCAAAATGTTTTGGATTTTTTTCCTTCCAATTTTACCTTAATAATTCTGTTGTTGATGTTGATCTTAATTCTGTTATTGATGTTGATCTTAATTCAGAGAGTTGTAGATATACAAGAAGTGAGAAAAGTTCGTAGAGATTGAATTTGGATCACACAAAGTGGGAAATATATTCGGTCGGGACTTAGATCCTACCTATGCTCACGGGACTTTGAGTTACCTGTAGGCTCTCGGTTTTCTAGAGAGGGCCCCTAAATTAGATCAAACACAGTTAACAAAGGCATTATTAATGAAGTTACTTCAACAACTGGCTTCTTATCTTTGTAATTAACGAAAATACGCCATAATTCGTCGAGAAAAGATTTGACAATCCAGGGACAATCTGTTACAGTAGTTATAATGTTTATGCAGTCGAATTCAGGAGAGTTTGCAATTGTACTACGCATATGCTCCGAAGGGGTGTTTATAGAAGATTAAGCAAACTGAAATATTACCGAAGTTAATATTGAACAGATTTTACATTTTTTGTTTTGATGAAAGACAGACATTACATACTGAAGATTTGATTCAAAATTTAAAAAAATTGAAACTTTAACTCCCCAAAACGTATTTAATTGATACTTTAGGCTTTGAATCCAATGGTGTTTTCAGTTCCCGACCGAGCAACAAAAAGGGTCCTTTCAGTTGCCTTAGTTTGTTTTACAACCTTTTCTGAACCATTAGTACTAGTTGCTTGAGAATCCTCATCAAGCAAATGGAAACCTAATTTATACGAAACAAGAGCATCTAAACAAGCATATTCAATCTGACTTTCACTTAATAAACCACGATCCCAGTTACTAAGCGTAACACTATACGGCTTTGGTAAATCTTGGTTGAGAACAACTTTTGTTAATGTCTTCATCCCAGCTTTATAAAGTTCGCTGCGTCTGTATTCACCAAAACTACTGGCAAGTTTACAATCAGCTAAACTACCAAGATCTTCACTTCTACCAACCTTCAAACCATGATCAACCAAAAGCTTGCCAATGTCTCCATCGATTCCAACTCCAACAAAGATAAATTGCTTATCACCAAGAAACTCAAAAAGTGATTTAGGAATTTTATCGCAACACGAGAATTGGAATATGAGACAACGACGAGATAGACATAATTGTAGTATGGCGACTTTGTTTCTTGGACCTCTTTCTCTTCTTAATCGAGACCATTCAATATCAAGACCCACAATAAGATTGTTCAGTTTACCGCGGAAATGTCTGTATACTTCCGATATCCAATGATCGACAATGCATGCTGTATGTGTTACGGTTGTGAGGATTTTGTCCTTGTAATAAGTTACAGTATAGATATGATGCGTACCTTTAGACTTATCAACTACCTGAATGGATACATTACTGCTACTCACCTGGACATTACTAGCGTTCTCATTCTTCAGAGAAAGATTAGCAATACCATTCTGGAGGTTTTGAGCTAACCCTGCCATGATTAAGGAAAAATTTATGAAGTTGTGAATGAAGCGGAGAATTGAGAAAGAGTACGTGGTAATTGCAGACTCTTACCCTAGAAGCAGGTTGTATATTTATATGCATATAAAACTTGACTCCGAAGTTTCTCAATCCGGAAACCTCTTCAATTATGGAAACCGTGCAATATACTAAGGAACGGAAATAACTGAGTTGTTTACAATTAATAGCAATATAAGAATTTCCTAAAGGTTAACCAGAGGACTTGCCGACTTGGAGAAGATTTGGTACCTGTAAAGAAGGTTGGGGAATTCAAAGTGGATTTCAAGGCACTTCTATTTTTAAGCATCCTAGCGGAGACCCTCCAGACCTAATGAGGAGGAGAAAGAGGATTTCAATGATGAATAAAGACTGGTCGAAAGGGATAAAACTGGGCAGGAAATTATGGAATAAACTCATTACATTTGCTGGTGTGAAAGAAATGAGATAATGATGAAAGATACATCAACAATCGAGGTGAAAAAGCCTCCTTTATTTATAGGGTTTAAATTCTGGCTGGTTTAGCTCTATTTCATTCTCATTCTGGGATCTCATAACAAACTATTTTGGTCTCGAATGCAGGATAATTTGCATTGTCCTTGACTGCGTCTGGAGATATGGGCCAGATTGTACGGGGGTGGTGAAAATGAATTGACCAGACAAATTAGATTTCCAATCAAGAATGAAGCATAAGTATCAAGAGTAGCATACTTGATCCGTTCAGCATTCAAGATTCTTGCACCCCAATCTGAGTAGGTTACAGCATCAGGTCTCATTACGCCAACAAATGGAACTTTCCCAGCTCATGAAAAGAGTTACATTTAAGACCATACTCCCGATCAAGATTAGCATTATCAAGCGTTATAGCAACACCAACAAACTTGATTGATTCATCAGCTAAGAAATTTTCCAAAGAACTTGGGATTGAATCTAAGTGGTGAAGTTGAATGATGATGGACCGATTTCTAGCAAAAAGTTGTACAGTTGCAACCTTGTTGTTGGATGACGTTGGATTCCAGCTGATATTAAGACCTACTACACGATTCACAGCCGTAAGAAATACTAACTCATCAAAGACTTGATTCTCAGGACCAGCCACAGGAGGAATAGACTGCCAAACAAGAAAGGATACTTCAAACCCTTCCGGATATACTAATGTTCCAGTTTCATATATACTCACCACCTCCATGCGGATCCACCGTGCCATCATCAGATACTTGTTTGCTGCAAAAAACATAAAATAAGTTTTCCAGTTAAACATCCCTTGAACTGTGTTACCAATTGGCCTACCCAAAGCAATATGAAAGTAACTGATCTATGAAACACCAAAAAGGAAAATATAGAAAGATGAATTAATCAACTAAACGTAAATACTGATGCCATCCACTTCAAAACAGAAAAATGGAGAAACAGAGTTAACATAAGGACAACAGGGTTCATGATATACATGTATGAAACACTGAAGCTAAAGAGACGTTAAAATTTGTATATCATTATCCAAGAAATAAGACGAGATGGAAAATAATGGTGCCAAGATAAACACAAAAAAGTTAATAGTATTGAAAAATGTACTAACTATTAATACATATTAAACATATAATAGAAAGGAAAACAAATCAGACTTACAAACACAAACAGATCAAACTAGAGAGGAAGGACAGATAGTAGAAAGAAAAACATACCAGACTTACAAACACAAACAGATCAAACAAGAAAAGGAAGGAAATTATGGTACTTACAAAGACAGGTATGGACGATCTGCATTGCGAAAATCCTTCACATTAATATAGCTGTATATCGAAGGGTAGATAAAATCACTGCGCCAAGACAGAGTTCTTGCAGGCTTCCATACAAGCTCACACTTTTGGCTTCCGAGATGATATGTATATGGCAACAAGGCAAAACTTTGGAAAAACAGTGAGTCACGTGTTCAACACGTTGCCCTTAAAGACATTAGCGCCCGGCTACACTCAAGAGGGATGCTATAGCCCTCACAGGACGGATATCTCCAGGATAAAACACCCTACTACACCTACTACTAGCATATGTAGTAGATGCTCAACTTGAGCTTGGCAACTCCGAAAAAACCGTTAAGGAAAATCGCGAACGCTTAAGAAACGTCTATAAAATATTTTCCCTTAGAGGTCCCTCTACAATAAGGAGCAACCCCTTTCCCATAATTTTTTACAAAAGTAGTGAATTTGTTTATATAATGGAACAAAACAACTTAAGAAGAAGAACTCCCCGATGTGGGACTAAAAATCTTATATAGTCTCTTAAAACAACTAAAAAGTGGAAACTCCACAATATGGGACTAATAAGTTTTTTCATTCACCAAAGAAAACAATAAATTATAATTTTATTAAAACCTTAAAAATCCTTTTTTATTAATTGTTTTCCAACAATCCCCCACATGAATGAAAACTCAATAAAACACGAAAACACAGATAAATTTTGGTAAATCAACAACACAATCTCACGACCCGAACTGACTGAACAGACAGACAGATCGTGCATGTTAAAGTCATACTAGCCATTCCAACGTCATCTCCCTCACACAACAGTGTGATGACCCAAGGATCATACTATGGATTTCTAAAATCATATAGTATAGAGAGCTTTCATCTTTAGTTCCTCACAAGTGAGACTAAAGGTTCCTTTCACCAAAGTGAAAATGCATGAACTAGTGAACCCTTAGTGACCCTTAGATCCTAAGTTCCAGTAATACCAAACCATCAAAACAAAAATCACATAAAAAGCACAGGAAATACCATTTTAGGCAGAGGTGTCCATGAGGTCTTGAACCTTTTGCTTAGTGAGATATTACCGGAATTACTTGCTAGAGACAAGTGAACTATGTCTTGAACTCGCTAGCGTTTGATGTAATTCGCGATAACAACCACGGATGATATCTCCAAGGGTGCTGCCAAGCTCGTGCCGTTTTGTCCAATTTGGCCCTGGACATATCCTGTTTCTCGAATGCTCTCTAGAGAATTAAAGCTCATATTCTCATAGGAAGCGGCCCCACTTCCTCATTCAGATAGGTGAGTTTCCATAAAGAGTGCTACTGCTACACCCCACTTCAATCTTAAATTGAAACTATAAAACTCATTAAGACTTCTTAAAAGTCATCCTTCACATGCAGTCACACTATCACGTCTACATCATAGGGAAGGGACAGAGAATGAAATTCTCTGATAGTGTTTACCTTTACCCACCACAAATTAGTTGTCTCATTCAAAACCTTGATCATGGGATCTCCGGTCAGCAAGGTTGAGTATCCTTCATGGCAAGTTTAATTTATGAGCTTAAGCCCCATCCCCCTCGATGCATTTCTAACTATCTCTTTGGATAAACCTTTCGTCAAAGGTTGCGCGATATTCTCCTTGGACTTTATCCAATCAATGGAAATAACGCCGATTGAGATTAGTTATTTTTAGCTTTAGCTATTATAGCTTGGCTAACACAATGTATAGATATAGCTGGCACAGGCCTATGCCGAGAGAGAATGTCTTCTAAAAAGCATCTTAGGCACTCGGCCCCCTCTCGTGCTTTATCTAACGCAATACTCTTAGATTCCATAATGAATTGAGCAATATATGTCTGTTTGGAAATCTTCCAAAAACAAACCCTCATGCTAGAGTGAAATCATATCCACTCGTAGACTTAGACTCCTCTGAGTCAACTATCCAGTTTGCATCATAAAGTCCCTCAAGGACAGCAAGATACCTTTCATAAATAAAATAAAAGGTAATAGACTATTTTAGGTACCATAATACTCCACTAAGTGCATGCCAATGCTCTTGCTCTGGACTACAAGTATATCTACTTAACTTACTCACAATATAGGCAATGTCTGGACTCTTACAGTTCATTAAATTCATCAGACATCATATAACTCTTGAGTATTCAAGTTAAGATACTCCATTTTCCTTATTTTTCTTGAGTCTACAAGAAGAATCGTATTTAAGTACAAGGGGCTTACAATCGGACTGATTGTATCTCTAAAGCACAAATTCAACATAATGAGAATGACTAAGACTATAAATGTTTGATTATCTTATAATCCTCATCCCTAAGATTACATCAAAAAGCTTTAGTCTTTCAAGTCAACGTTCTCATTCAAAGGTGCATGGTTTTAGTGGAATTAATCACATCTATGTTTGTATCAAGTATAAACATATCATCAACATACAAGCATACAATCACACAGGCATCCTTAACAAGTTACTTATAAATATACTTGTCAGATTCATTAACTTAAATCCACTACACATTATCTCATGATCAAATTTTCCATGTCACAGTTACGTGCTTATTTGAAAACCATACAAAGATTTGTTCAACTTACATACTTTGTCTTCATAACCTTTCACTACAAAATCCCCGATTTAATGAATCCCAACATTTGAGTGGGGTTTTTGTACCACAAGTCTGGTCACCTTGGGTTTTTATGACTAGTTTTGTTAAATATATATATATATATATATATTGCTGGTTGAGTACATTAGATTAGATTTTTCGGTAGATCAGGGAATAAACGGAGATGATACACATACCGCGTTTCTCTCCCGATTCTCTCTCCCGCATGAAAATCTGACGGTTCTGGTCGCGTGCTTAACATCGGGATAGGAGCCATGTAAAGTGGGTCCCTCTTTCATATGTCTTGCGGGATTTACATGCGGGAGAAAGTTGCGGTCAAGCTATCATTTTCGGGGAATAAAGGGGTAATATTTAGGATCAGGAATTGCAACGATACGATAACTACTATGCTAGGATTACCATCCAATTTGGATCAAAAAGAAAAGGCTTCTCTTTAATGTAGCCCACACATTTATTAACCATAGCCCATTTAAATGACCGCGAAATTGGGGGATATAAAAAGGAATTAGGGGATATTGATTACTTCTCCCAACCCATGGTGTGTGTTAAGTGGTGATTTTTGGGTATGAAAATACTAAAATACCCTTTGGTTAATTAAAAAACATTATGAAAAGACCATACTACCCTTTCCCCTAAAACAATAAAATCAAAAACCAAATTCATATATCCCCATTTCTATTTCAGTACCGGCACTGTTAGGGTTAGGTTTTGAAATAAAAAAAATTTCATCGTTCTTCATCCGTTCTTCGTCGATTAATCGTCGATTCAAAATTTTCTTCTTCGATTAACCTACCCGAATCATAAACAATGCCTCCACGAAAGAAACCAAATGCCCAATCGAACTCAACATCGATTGCTCAACAAAAACAGGAACAAAGAATTGCTAAGATTGCTCAAGAGCAAGAAGACGAAGAAGCAACGTTCTCTGACGATCAACCCCTCGCAAGCATGGCTTCTGTGAGAAGGTAGGTGATTTTGAACTAGTTTATGAGTGTTTAAATAGATTTATAGCAATGGGTTTAGGTTAGAATCGCGAACCCTAACTCAAACAGTTGAGTTTCAGAGAGTACCGGCAGTGAAATTTGTATGAACACGGTGCCGGTTTTGTGTTCCGGCATTCAATCTAGGATGAATACAGTACCGATTTCCAACCCCAGATTCACCAGAAACTAAATTTTCCCTACCGGCATTCAATCTAGGATGAATACAGTCTTGGTTTTTAGTCTTGGCGGTGTTTGATAATAATTCGTGTATGCCGGTAGTGAACTTAAAACATACAGGAGAGTTTATGAATTTGTCACCAGTACCGGCATAGATTTTTTGTTGCATTGTATGCCGGTTTTGGGTACCGGCATTCTTCTGAAATAATTCGAACATGCCGGTAGTGGACTTAAAACATACAGGAAAATTGTCACAAATACCGGCATAGATTTTAGGTTGCATTTGTATGTCGGTACTTGGTACCGGCACTGTCGATAGTCAATGTTTACTGCCGGAACTAAAGATGTCTTATATACATTGCTTTTCGTGTGCTTACGATATAGGTCAAAAGCAAAGGAAGCTAACAAAAGAAAAACTAAAGATGATGTCACTAAGAGAAGAAGGAAGGACGGTCTTGATACTCCTCAGTCTCTGCCTCCTCGAGGGAAAGATGAAGGTCGTAAGATGCGTTTGGGGGCCGGTACAAGAGGGATAATTTGGGAGAGTGGTGGTGACCGTAGTCGACTTGCAAACCGTGAGCACGATGATCAAGATGAGCAAAATGAAGAGGAAAGTCAATTAGCAAGCCAAAGCGAAGTTGGTGGGCCAAGTCAACAACCAACACAAGGCAATGGCAAGAAGGGCAACGTCAGAGTGAAAGTTAAAGGTTCCCACCTTCCTCATATTAATGACATGATACCTGACCTTGAACGTGGTAGAATTTGGGGTGAAGCTCCGGAACCAAAAACACTATTTGGATACAAGCACTCGTGGGCTCGTACTATCTATCAAACCTATGTAAGCATTTTCTATCTTGTACATATGTATTGATGTGTATTTATGTAAAATCTCTTAATTGTATTGTCTCTCCTAATTGTAGGATCATAAGAAGGTTGTGCATGTTTGCCGAAACCAAGCCGCGGATGGTTGGAATTTTTCCAAGGAATGTGAAGAGGTCCAAAAAATAGTAAAGGATTCTGGTCTATATGCTTTGGTTAAAAATTATGTGAAGCCTGATTCTGTTACTGTTAATTGCTTCGTTGAAAGGTATCATGGTGAAACCGATACCATGCACTTCCCTTTTTGGGAGATGACCTTCATCCCTGAAGATGCTCAGAACATTCTAGGCTTGAATGTTATCGGCAAATCAATTGCAGAAGGAGTTGAGTCTCTGGACCTATAATGGTCGAAGTTGCACGGTCTGACTAACAAGCTGTTTGGTTGGGACTACAAAACTTTTGTGGACAGCTTTTATGAATCCACGTCTGGTAAGACAAAGACAATCAAGTTGACGCTGCTTAAGAATAATTTTGAAAACACAAAGAAAAGAAGTTTGGAGGATGGATGGGACCCTAAACAAATTCGTTATACTTCCGCTGCTTACCTGTTATACATCTTGGGCACTAGGGTATTCCCTAACACCAATGGCAACAGGGTTAGTGCGAACTACCTTCAGTACTTGGATCCGTTGGAAGATGTCTATAATTATTCTTGGGGCACCGTGGTAATGGCACATTTGATGACGGATATGAGGAGGGCCTTTAAGGCTAAAACCAACCAATTTGTCGGGAATTTCACTCTACTGCAGGTAATTTTGTTTTTAAACTTATGTTATTATGTATATTGTTCACATGTACCCTTATCGTGAACTTAGAAACAAAACTTATTGCTTCACATTGGAATAGGTGTGGGCTTATGAACACTTCCCAACCTTGTTCAAGGTCTAACCCTCCTTGAAGATCAAAGACCTTCCAGAACCCGATACGCCTATAGCTAAGAGATACGAGTTCAACAATACTCCAAAGCCCGGTAACATAGGTCGACTGATCGATATGAGATTGGCTTTGGACGCAATGAGTACCAAAGATGTTGTGTTCGACCCTTACAAGGAGGCTAGAGGAAACCGCCAGGTTTTGAGGTTTGGTAACGTTGCATTTTACCATGGGCCGTTGTTCCACCCAAAAGGATACGTTATGGCTAATCCTACACGTGTGATGCGCCAACTTGGATAAAAGCAATTAGCACATTTCCAAAGAGCGATACAATCGCAAGATTTCAAAGATTAAAAAAAAAAATGCGAAACTGGAATATTTGCTTTCAAAGATTTCAAAAAGCGATACAAAGATTTCAAAGATGTCTATTGAACAATCTCAAAAGGGAATACAATCTCATATAGATCAATTTATATATTTCTCTTGAATATTTGCTTTATTTCAAATGATATGAAGATTTCGCCGAAAGTAAGGCATCATATATTTGTGAAAAGAATGAAAGAAATGCGATAATTTCGCAAAGATTATGATTCTTTACAAAAGAATAGAAACATGCGATCAATTCGCAGAGATTATGATTCTTTCCGAAAGAATAGAGACGTGCGATAACTTCGCATAGATAGAGGCAAACCTTCTATGGCGTACACCCTAGTTTGCGAATAAATTCGTAAGAGGCAAATGTAAGACCTTAAGTGCGTCATAGAAGGGGGTACCTATTGCATGGCTCAGGGAAAGGTTACACCGCTCCCGGAACCTGGGTCATGGAGATTTGGGGTCAATAAAGCCCATCCACGAGAGGTACCTTGGATTTTCAACCTAAGCTTATGACTTAAGTTGGACGAGTGAGGGTCTCTTCTAAGGAGTGCGACATCTGATCAAGGCGCCGAGGTACACGGTTGAGCCAAGAGTGCCTGGGGCGTTTGAAGCGTCTCGGCCATTCTTGGCAAGTCTTGAATTATGCTGCACTCGGCCCAAAGAAAACCCCACTTAGGGTGCAATCTTGTAACCATAAGCCATATAGGCAAAAGGGATAAGAGACTGCGAAAACAACTGGTTGTTGTTAAGACCGGATGGGAGGATCCAACCTTGTATGGTAGAGGTACGTCTCCTTGAAGGGGAAACTAGGGGGATGATAAGGGCGGCACCCTCCATTAGGGAGCTGATAAGTGTCTTAAGACGCAAATGTCACGAGGCTTTATTTTCGCAAGAATATTTAGGCTTGTCATATTTGTGCGACAATCCTGAAGAGGCAATAATACAAAAGAAAAAGATAAGGTGAGATCAATGGGTCAATACATGAAAGTGTAAAGACGTCCTGCGATTTCGTCGCAAGAAGGCAATGTCATGGGTCTTTATTTTCGTAAGAATATTTAGGCCTGTCATATTGTCGCAACAAAAACGACAAAAGAAAAAAAGTTAAGGCAAGATCAATGGGTTTCTGCATGAAAGTGCAAAGACGTCTTGCGATTTTGTCGCAATGACAAGGGGTGGCAAAATAAGACCTTTAACTAGGAAGGCAAAATAAGACCACATAAGAAAGTTGCAAAAATGAGTAAGCAAATAAGATTGCGAAAATGATTATATGTAAGCAAATAAGCTTGCGAATATGTACATGGAAATGAAAATGAGATAGTGAAAATGACGTACACTTGATATTATGATCATATTATTATGCGATATTAATAGTGCAGGAATAAAGAAAGATGAAACGCAAGTAAGAACATGCGAGGAACAATAAGTACGCGGAGAAGAATGCATATACTAAAGACAAAGTCAGAGAAATGGAGAATGGAAGCAATTTAAAGCTACATCGATTTTAGCATGCAAAATAAGCTAAGTAACACAAACATTAGCTATGCATTGCAATAGATAAGCATTCTCATCATAGAAGCATCACACTTGCATCATGAAAGCATTTCATGGCATAAACATCGCATACACATTTCATAACATAATCATTACATAAGCACTAGATTCGCATAAGTATTTTACAAAATTTTACGGAATAATATCGCAGAATTATTCAGAATTTCGCAGGATTCTTTAGAATTTCGCAGAATTATTCAAGATTTTCGCAGGATTCTTCAGAATTTCGCAGGATTATTCAGAATTTCGCAGGATTCTTCTGAATTTCGCAGGATTATTCAGAATTTCGCAGGATTCTTCCGAATTTCGCAGGGTTATTCAGAATTTCGCAAGATTATTCAGGATTTCGCAGAATTATCCAGAATTTCGCAGAATGTGTCAGAATTTCGCAGAATAAAATTATTTCACAGGATGTGATTATTTCGCTCAATTATTTCGCACAATTATAAGCAGCTTCAAGAAATTATACTATCGCATGAGCACAAAACATGAGACAGAGGCAAAATAAGAATGATAAAACAATTTGCCCATTCAACACTTTCTCAAAGATTCTACCCTCATAGATAAAGAACAGAGGAAACTATGGATAACCAAGAAAATATTTTATGTTCTTTATCTTCTCGGCAAGAATCATTTTCAAAGAAGACATTCATTAATGAATAACACGAATCTTCACCAATGAGAGAGTAATAATTTCGCATGAATAGAGGCAATACTTATTATTCTCATTCAAGGACGGATACTTCTTATATTTCGAGGATTCATACTTCTTATACTTCTTCAAGGATACTTCATACTTCGTATACTTCAGGATGATACTTCTAATTACTTCTTAATATTTCGGAACTTCACAAAAGAATAGAGGCAAGTACGTACTTTTCAAGTCCAATATTCTTTCGCTCGTTCCTCCAACAACTACAACAAAGTGGATTTTTCCTTAAAGATCGCTCTTCTAGCAATATTCAAGGAAAAAGAGGCAAGATGTAGGATCCAAATATCGCACAATAGTAAGAGTTTGCGAAAATATAGCTTATCTTGCGAAATGCAGCAAGTGCCTGCGAACATGTGACAATATGAGTTGTACTCCACTATGTATGAGCTGTCATCCACTATGTAAACACCTATATAAAGAGAAAGGCAGGATAGAGAAGAGGGAGGATAGATATTTTTGTAAACTAGAGAGATACACAATTTTGCAAGAGAGAGAGGGAGATTTTATTTTCTTTATCATCTTCTTCCCCAAATAATTAGAGCTAGAGCTCTACAAAATATCCATTAATGGAGATTCTAAATGTAACACTTATGTAATTTCAACAATCATAGTGAAGAACCATGGATGTAGATCACATTGATCGAACCATGTAAAAAATCCTTGTGTCTATCTTTACAATTTTAGCATTTTAATCTTTATTTGGATTATGAAATAGGTTTAGATCTAGAAAATATTACATGGGGTGTGTTGTCGGATTTCCTGCAACTACATAATCTAAAATAATACTATTTTATTTTCTTTAATCGGCTTCTCAGTCTCAACCTCATTTCCAATCTCAACATAAAAACAAAGTTCAAGGTGAAGAAATTACAACATCCGAAAACCAATGAATTTGCAGGAATTATGTTTTTATTCAAAACAAAATAATATCGATGGTGCACAACAACAGGGAAATACTATGCAGGAAAACATATTTCAGAAGAAACAATGAACCCCAATAATAGTGATTCAGCAGGATTTTCAGGTCGTTTCATCGTAATTAATGCCTAAATAGCCTTATATGTTGATGTGGTCATGCAAGCCAATCGAAACCGAAAGAGTGGTAAAATCGACGTTGATGTGGTAACAAAATTTTTATAACATTTCTAATTTCTAAATTTGTTTGTAATCTTTAATAAATTTGTTTTTGTAAATTACAGAAATGAAAGTTTCAGTCCGATTAACACCACAAAAACGGAAAAAACAAGTTCCATTATGAAAGTTAGTACAATTTAAGAGTTTCACGAATATAATACATTGTTGTCAGAAAATATGCACCCAGTTCCTAAAAGATCACCATACTCTCATTCTCTTTCTATACCAAATTCACAACCATCTCAAACCGCTTCAGAAAATCTAATTTTCGTCCTCGTATACAATAACAAATCCAAATGGCAATTTAAATCTCAATGTTGTTAACGACACAAAATATTTAGAAGGAACCGAAGCAAAACTGGCGAGAAAATTATCCCAAGAAGGAGGGTCTTAAGGTTTTAAAGTGAACGAGTTTATGGATCATCAACGAACATCCGAGAAACAAAGAGAAATTGACACTTGACAATATGTATATAGAGTTTACATCTCTACCTCTTCTCAATCAGAAAGTCTAGAAAATAGAACCCATGAACTGATTGCTAAGAAGAGTTCTCAGACGATCTCAAAAATCAATATCCAAGATCAATCTAGTCGTATCCAAGTAATCCATCGGAATTCTGGCAAGTATGAAACTTGCTATTAATCTTTCAAGATACGAACTTTACAAGAACGAGTCTCATTATCGGTCACAATTAATATGGTCGTATCTACTAGAACGGATTACGTACTACTTGTCTTGTTTCTATTATAAATATAAACAATATAATGCGGAAAAAGAAAACACACAAGACACCAGAAGTTTTATTAACGAAGAAACCTCAACTGCAGAAAAACCCCGGGGCCTCGTCCAGATTTGAACACCAAACTGTATTAAGCCGCCACATACACTAGCCTACTATCAGAATTCATGCTAGAATGTAGTTGATACTGAATTCACCCTCCAAGCAATTCAGCTGCAGTCGTGCTCCTTACGTCTCTTGAACCTCGCAACGTTATAGGCAAGTGATTCCCTTAGCTGACGTCCTTTATAGCCTAAGAGTTGCCTCATCCAAAGTGAAGACTTTTGATACAAATCTACCTTCTATTTGATTTCCATTTAGATCGAATATATCAAGGCTTGGAAATCTGTTTGCAATAGACAAAGCTAGCAAACCTCATAAATCTGAAACACTTACACTCAGTTAGCTGAGCATCCTGGATTCTTAACCACATCTCAAGAATAATCGTGAACTAATCAATTAAGAATAGTTTTTAGATATCTATCTTGAAAAATCACAAAGTGTGATATGAAAAGAACTTTGTGATTTTTATCTATCTCGCTCCTGAAAGAGATTGCCAAAAACTCGATAACAGAAAGAACAATATTAGGATACACGAACTATCAAGGTAAAGATAGTCGGACCTGGCTTCACGAATCCCTAGATTGAGATAACAAAACTTGTGAGTTCGATCAAGCAGTGCTCTAACACTAGATAGTCCTGGAGATATGGCGGAACATAGTTTTCCACTGTAACCGGACCGAAACGGACCGATTATGAGGAAACCGAACCGACCGTTTACTAATGGTTTGGTTTTGGTTTTAAAAAACTAAAAACTGGGGTGAATGGTGCCAGTTTTAGTTTAGCTAGAAACCGAACCGATATACCATCGGTTATTGGTCGGTTGTCAATCCGTCAAATATAATTTCACTTTCTCAATCAACTAAATATAAGTATAGTATGCGATAAGAAAGAGTTCGTATCCACAGAGAGGCTTTCGTTGTTATAAAATTTCAGTTTCTAAAGTAACCAAGGGGGGATGTTTGTTTTATCTAAGAAATAAAAGTAATTGAAAGCAAAGTAAATAATTTGAGAAATCAATAAGGAGAAGATATTGGTCACGGGATAATATCATTAACAAACATGTATTTTCATCAATGATTAGAATTGGTATTTTAATCTCGTATTTATTAAAAGTCCTAGGATACCTTGATCGCAAGTATAACCCGTTAATTCCCTGTTTTCATCACAACCACATTAAAAGATGCATATGTGAATTCTTCGTAGAAAGCAACCTAAAGTGTAAAAGCACAATTAAGTTTAACTCCCTAAAAGCATTAAGATTTATGGAATAAGACTCATCAATGCAAACGAATGTGTAAAAGCACTAAACGTTTTAACAAAAGTTATGATTCACTTGTGACTAGTAGGATATATCACTACAAGCACTAACCACAATTATGCTACTTAGAATCAGGGATAAACAACTTTTTCGTATTGAAAACCCTAATATAGCTCTAGAGATGAACACAAATTGGATTGATTCCGGACTCAACCTAACAAGTTTTCAAATCTTATAACTCTATTAATTGTGAATCACAAACAATAAAATATTGAGACAAAACTAATTCATTGAATCAAAAGCATGTTGAGAAATCAACTTTTATCCCATAACCAATAATGTGTTTAGCTACTCATAGCTATGGAGTTCATCATAATCAATATTCAATAATAAAATAATGAAGAAGAAGAACAAAAGCAAACCCTAGAAGCGTAAACAAAAGTGGCTCCCAAAATTCCAAGAATAAGATATCCTATAAGTTGTAGAAGACCTTCCCTTTATAGCTTTTCTCCAACTTCTAAAATTAGGTCTAGTCTTCAAAGTCCATTAGATGAGAATCCACCAAGCCCATAAGAAGGAGAAACCCATGTAGAAAATGTCCCAAAAGTCGTCGCCGGAAAACTGGTATTGTGGCCGGAAAACGGCCGGAAAAGTCGCCGGAAAACGTCTCAGGTGATCGGCAAAGTCCGCCCGATCACCGGTCAACCGGGTCAAAACGTTCGGGTCAACGGGTCAGCTCGGTCAAACCGAGTCAAACCGAGTCAGGGAGAGTCAGGGTGTAGTCAGATGTAGTCTAGCCGATCAAGCCGACTTGCCAAGGCTAATGCACAGGCCTGCACTTGTGATGCACAATCCTTGTGCATCCTGCCCTGATGGCCATGTATCTTCACAGTTGCAACTCCACTTCTGCAGCTCTCACATCCAAAAAAATAATACACCACAATCTCAACACAGCTTCTCATTCTTTGTAAGCCATTCTGCCAATGCATCTGCATCTCAACAAATTGCTAGGCCACACTCTTGTGTTGCACCAGGATGGTGCATTAGTCATTTCATCCCAGCCATAATGGCCAAAGACACTTCCTCATTACTTCTAAAACTCACTGTAATTGCACTACAACCCGCAATGCCTCAAATCCTCCAGCTTCAACTCAACTGCTACTCCATTCATTCAAACATCTGAGCCTCAGTCCCTGTAATCTCTATCATCAGTGCCAGACCACCTGAGTTTACACACCCATCACTGCAACAGGCCAGGCTCAACTATCACCAGTGGTATATCCTTTCAATTCAAAGCAACATACTAACATACTCTTCCCTATCCTGCAAAGCATATTTCACAACCAGCTGCAGCACATTCATCAGCATCCACAGCTACAGCTTCTCCCCCCATTCATTAAGCCATCTCCAAAATTCATCAGCCACAGCTACAGCACATTCATCAGCCACAGCTACATTCATCCCGCAATCTCCATTAAGCCATCTCTCGCACAATTAAAACCATCTCGCAATGCCTATGGACCATCACCAGTTCCACCTTTCTTGCCCCGAGCCACCAAAGAAGCTCCAATTGCGAGCCACCGCAATCCCCGGCAAGCGGCATTAACGACCCATTGCCACTTACCACCCGCCTTAGCCACTGCAACACTACTCTGACTCCATCTGAACTTAGCCAGTGCAGCACCAAATCATGATTCACAAGCAACAGAATCCACCATTTCAAGCACAGTTTCTCAGCCAACACCAATTGCTGCACATCATTCACCTGAGTCATAAACCTCTGACCAGCTCAATTCCCTGATTTATATTTTGAGAACAACAGCTCCACTCTACTTTGGCCTAGCCATTACCACCACCTAACACAACATATAGCTGCCACTGCCACTGCAAACCACTAGGTTCAGACCAACACTAGCTTAGCCTTGCTGCTCCACATTCCATCACTTCATCCTCTTGGCTCCAATATCTAACAACCCCAGTAGCTCAAGCATTGTCAGGCCAACAACTGCAACCACTTGCAACATCTCAAGACCAACAGCATCACCACCAGAACCCTGAACTGCCATATCTCCACAACATTGTCTCATTCGATCTTGGCTTCAGAAACCCTAGCTTTCCTTCCCAAGTTTCTTCACAAATCAATCAAAGCCATCTCTGATTTTGCATCAGCACCATCCTTCAATCTGAGTTCAAATCTGAGATCCACTTTCCGTTCATGGCCGCAACTCAACCAGACTTGAATTCACCCGAGACCCATTCTCTGATACCCTTGTAAACTCGAACTCCATCAGAAACTCATAGAAATTTATCAATCTCCTTCAATTTCTGTTGAATCTTAACAAACCCATCTCTTCACAGAAGCCATCAACATCACCTCCATTACAGCAGCAGCAACCAATCCCATTTCAAATCCATCGACTCAACTCATCAAAATTCCTCACCGATTTCTCGATCTCGATTTCCTCCAGCAACAGCCATTTTTCTCTCTTCTCTCGTATTCCTCTCGATATCATTTCAGACAGTGTAAAAAAAACAATGATAAGAGAAAATGATTTTTTCTCTGATTTTTAGGTTTTCTGTAGTACTGAAACTTGGTAGTGCCCAGCATAGGATAAGGGACACTCAGTCTGGGCACCTTAAAAATAGATACAGGCCACCACGGTGAGAGCCCTCTATCCTCCGTTGCACTCCAGATAGTGCTTTCCTGCGCAATGGCAACTCTGTCCTATTTGCTCCATAAGAGTGCTTCCTCAATTCTTTTACTCCAAATGACTCCATTGCACCTATTAGCTCTAAAGTAAACATAAGATACATAATTCACACGAAAATTCGCAAAGAAAGCATAAATACTAGATATTAAATACGGTGTATTCTACACCTATCAGTTATCTCGCTAACCTCTATGCTTTTTAGGAAAAAAAAATTATCAACCCACCACCGTTAGATTAACTACATTGAATCCCAATCATAAATTGAAACTATAAAACTATAAACATAATACAACCCTAAAAAACTCGATCTCATTTTTTCCTCTCCTCCACGGCGCCACCACCTCTGCCTTTCTTCATCGGAAAAATCATCACCCATTTTCCCTAGAGTTAAAGGTAATGGAAAAATAGCAGAATCTCCTCCTCCACCCATAACAGAATCCGTGGTAGGAGATTTCGACATACCACCACCGTTAGTACCACCAGAAAGTAGTAATTGTGGTTGGAGATTATCAATGGATTCAGGTGAAGTTCCACCAATATGATATAGTAATCTTGAAGATAATACAGTTGAATCATCACAAGAAGGACAATGAAGATTTTTGTTATTATTATCATTTTCTTGTTGTTGATTTCCTGCTTTCCTCCTCCAATTGGTATATTTTAGAGTTTATATGGGTTATGAGGATAATTACTAGTAGAGTTACTGGTATTGAGTTGTTCCCATGGAAATCCAGTGACATTCTTGTTGATTATTTGAAGTGATGAATTCTGGTTTGTGATTTTATTTTTGATGATTTTATGACTTTTCTTCACCAATTGATATTTTGAGTTTAGGTGGATTTGTAAGAAGATTAATAATCAGTGGGTTTGGTCAATTCATTTTCAACCTTATTCGGTGTATTATTACTATTGTCGGAATATTTTTTTTTGTTTATTTTTTTGTAAAATGAAATTTGTAATTTTTTTGAACGGTCAGTCCCCTATAAAACTTATATATTAGTCGGCTAACCGGAACCGAGTGGGTAAAATTGAAACCGGATGGTAAAACTAAAACCGAAACCGTTGGTTAATGGCACGGTTTTGGTTTGGAAAACTAGAAATCGAGAATAGTGGTTTCGGTTTTGGTTTTGCCAAAAAACGAGCCGAAACCGACCATGAACAGCCCTACCTGGAGATGAAGTTGCCTCATACGCATCTTCTTCTGAAGATTATGGTGATATGGCTGATAAATTGTTCTCTTCATCTGAAGGCATTCGAACTGTTACTAGCAGTGTTGTTTCCTTTCCGAACTTTTGATATATTTTTTGGATTTATGACTTTGTTTGTATGCTTTTTCTCCCTTTGTAATTTTTTAGAAACTTTTGGCAATTTAAAGTTTTCATGTGTATATATTTTTTCACATTTGCACTATTTTGGTTATTCCCCCTTTTTTACTTTGGGAAAGAATTTTAAGTTTAGATTCTGATTTCTTGATTAGTGACCTTAGTTCATATGATGATCATAGTTTATTGTTAACCTCATTTAGATTAAGTTTTTTTAGTACAACTTCAAATTTTATGCCTTAGTTTTTACTTTTAATTTGGTGTTGAATTTGGCTGAATTTAAAGTCACAGATTATCGGGTTAAGTTCATCTTTTCCCCAAATTCTTTGTATAAATTATAATCTTCGATCTTGACTTTTTAAGTCTCTCGATTTGGAGTACTTTGACTCTACGACCTCCATTGGGTATTTATTCTTGGCTTTAGCCTTTAGCTTGACTATATTCTAGCATTATTTTCAAGCTCTAACCCGCTTTAGCTTTCTCTTCATCTGATCCTAGTGCCAATGAGGATGCGTGTTTCATGTCCACCAAAAGGGGAAATCACATACTTACCAACAAAATATTGTTTGTTGGTCATTTGATCGGTATATCACAGATTAAGATCAATTATAGTCCTTAGTTGGTGATTATCTTGTTCAATACCAGTTATGGTTTGATAATTATCTTCTAAGTTGGTTATAGTTAACAGTACATAAAAGTAATGTAGGAGATAGAATCACTAATAAGTGTAACTCTATTTATCAGAGTAAGTTGTTTACATTGTACTAAGTTTACAATATTAGCTTGTCTGGATATTTATACTTGTGTAAATATCATGTAGGAAGCATGTACGATGAGGAACCGCCTTGATCTAGATGGAGATAGCATCATGATCCACTCAGACTTTACTTCAATTCCAAGTAACTTCATCGACCTGGATGTAGTTCTCTTGTCTTGCTGTAGTCTCTACTCAAGGTCTCGAGATCTTGGTCTTAACTTCCAACTACTTCCTTCGTCTAGTCTTCACTTTTGGGATCCAGAATTCAGGTCATGCACATGGTTTTTTCTTCGTTTTCAGGTCGCGAATGTAGGAACATGGTGACCTTTAAGTCTTTGCATGTACTAAAGACTCGTTTACCAGATCTTGAATGTGGTTCTGTGTCAGTATATTTAGCTCTTATGACCTTACAGTTGTCAGTACTTGGTAGATACTAGTATATTTTTCATATATAATTAGAGACAACATTGTTTGCATAGGGGTCCATCCACGAGATCTTGAATGACTTAAACGACCTCTAGCCATGTTTTCATAAGCTGAAAAATAAATATGGTGCTAAGTAGTGTAATAATTTATATCCATATGTCTAACATAAAATTGAGCTTTAGTCACATACTCTATGAGTTATTATATATGCTTTAGAGAGAGAAAAGAAAAAGACAACAACAAATGAGTGTTATATATTAAAACAATTAACTATCTGATGCAAACTAGAACCAATTATGCTTTCAGAAAAGAAAAAAAAATTCTATGGATTTAGTCCAACTAATTTAACAAACTCCCGAAAATTACTTGACAATCGAGCACATAACCCTACCTCTTGCTTCAAAACAAAATGATATGGAACAATTAACATTAAAATGTTTCATTTGAAAGCCAAGAAATATTTTCATGGTTTTCGAAGGGAAAAGAAAACTCCAAAATACAGTTTACCAACTTCGTGAGGATGGGATACATGAATTTATGGTGTCCCTACCTCTTGGAAAACCTTTAGAAAACTTATGGACATCCATAGGGCCCTCTGATGATATAGGTTGTATAGACTTTGCCTAGAGCTCTAAATTATTAGGGGCCCAATATTTTTTTTTTTTTTTGCTTTTATTATTTCCAATTTGTGATAGTTATAAGTTTGTTCAACCCATGACCAAACCACTTGATACCATATCACGTTTAAGCTTGAAGATCCTGAGTTATACCGACACCTACAAACCTAGTAGTTTGTTAAAATAGTTGAGGCCTTCAAAGAGTGAAAGATGGAATCCAAATGAAGAAGTTGAATAATAATGCAACGATTTCCATGGCACAACTGAAGAGTTTCCACCTTGTTTCCATTTTATATCAAGGACAACAACACTCTTCGAATGAAGCTCATGAAGAATGGGTTCAATCAAGGAAGGGGTATTTTCCACAGTGGTCAAGATGGTTGCACTTGCACCATCGACAACAACATTAGTATTCACCATCTTGTTTAAAGAGTTTGTACATAAGTAGATTTTGGAGGCATACTGATTTAATGTTTAAGTGGTGTATATTCCATAGACTTGGAGAAATGATGTTGATAATAATATCATTGACTCAACTAAAATACAAAAGAAAATATATTTTTTTAATCCGAAAAAGGAATCATGAAATTGGATTAAACCACCCTAGCAATATCCACCCAATCATTTACACTAGTCATACGATAGGGTTGAGACTCGCTACTGTCAACATAAAGATAATTGTTCAGGCAAAATAAAAGAGATCTGAGATTGTTTCCAGACCAGTCTTGGTGGCCATGAGATCCACCACAAACCATCGCAAGATTTCTAGCTACCATATTAGTTACAAAACTTATAAAGTTTAATTTTATTATCACAAAATAATTTCTAATTAGATTTCCATTTTCATGACGACTGATGGTATTGATGTGTCTTCCCTCCACAGCTTCAACAAGTTCTTCAATCAGGAGTTGCGTGATCTCTTTTTCATCGCTTTAAATTTCCTTCAGATCTGCGGCCCATTTGAAAAGTTGTTGTTGCTCCATCTCGAATCGGATCCCCTTTGGCTCCCTTACAGTGCCATGCATAGTCAGTAAGTATTAAACTAAAACCTGCTTTTTCATATTCATCGATTGGAATGTGTATTGCGATGTTTATTTTGTGACTTAGAAATCCTGGTTTTTCCTAATTGATATTGAAATAAACATGTAGCTCCCTGACTTGATTTCCATTATAAGAGACATGATAATGACTAGCCTTTTCCTTGTCCTGAATAGCCAATCTAGAATTGATGTGATTGATAATTATTCTAGTTGTCTCTGATGGTGACTCATTTTTCTTTTGAAAGGTCAGGAAACATCTAGCCTCACAAACATGCCAGTTTATGATGGCACATATTTTTGTCCAATTTATGTTACAAGACGGTTATCTCCTGGTTTGAAACCAGCTATTCATCCATTGATGATAGTCGGTAAGGTTTTCAATCATCTCTGAGGGGTTTAGATATAATTTGTTTCAAACTTCAGTAGTGTAATTGCATTCCATGAATAGGTGTGTTCGGGTTTCCTCTCTTTCATTACATAGAGCACATTTAGGATCAATGTAGGCTAGCACTCTAGTTATTCTCATATTTGTAGGTAAGATAGTATGAGCACACTTCCATAGAAATAGTTTTATGAAAGGATCGGGTTGTAGTTTCCATAGTTTCATCCAATGATTTCCGAAATTTGTGGCATCACTTGTTTGAGCAAGTTTTCTATAAAGGGATTTTACAGTGAAGTCACCCCCTTTGGTAAGAGGCAAGATAACTTTATCCTCAGCATTATAAGTATCTAGCGTTATTTCCAGAATGGCATTGGCAAGATTATGAGGAAACCAAGCTAATATGTTGGTTATATCTCAGGTGTTGTTAGCTTGCATTAGGTCGCTAACCAAGTTAATGTTGTCGGGACAACTATGAGGTCTGGTAATTTGTGAGTGAAGTTTTTTTAACCAATTATACTTCCAGATATTGGTTCTTTTTCCATTACTAATTTTCCAAATTCTTATCTCTTGGATATTGGCAATTCCAGAGAGTATGCCTTTCCATATCCAGGAATTTGTTTCCTTAGATTTTGGAGAGATGGCCATCAGATCAGTATCTTCAAAGTATTTTGCTTTCGGGACTTAACCATATATGGAGTCTGGTTGTTGTAAAAGTCTTCAACCCATGTCATTTTGGAGATGATATCTGAATTATAGGTATCCATGTCAATTATTCCTAGCCCCCCCTTCCTTCTTAAGTTTACAAACAAAGGTTCAAGCTTTTAGAAATACTAGAACTAGAATTGGGTATGCTTACTACATCACCCCTGAGCTTTTTTAAATATGTAGAATCCCATCTAATCCCCAACAAAAAAAATAGAAGTAGTCAATGTCCAAAAAGGGAAAAATGTTATTGAAACTGGCGATTCAAGCAAAGAAAAACAGAGTTATGAAGAATCATCTCAGTCTCAATCTTCTGATTCTCATTCTGTTACAGTTCAGGTAACCAGAAATGAAATAACTAAGGCTTTAAGAATTTTTGGATTCACAAGAAGCTCGGGACAGAAGACTGATGAATGGAGGTATGTAACAAGACAAATCCATATATTGAGCTTCTAGACATAACAGAAAACGTCATCCCTGAAAATCTATCTAATCCTTTCATTAACATCCCAAAAGCAAATACTGAGCTGCTTGGGCTTGATCTCTCCTTTACCAGTGGAAAAAAGGACTTCGAGATTGGTAACGACAACAATTATCAAAGGAGAAACCCTGCAAGAGAAGCGAAAAGTAGAAAACCTAATATAAAAAATGCAGACAGAAAAACAACTCCACTTCAGAGACATCTTTCCTCACCGTTGGAAGCCAAACCTAACATCGATACTACCAGTGTCAGAACACCCGAGAGGTTGTTCAGTCAGGGCAAAAGCTATGCTGAGAATGAAGTTGACTGACAAGATAGACACTCTCAGGTAATATCTAATTTTTACTTTACATTAAACTATCTTCATTCAAATAAGGGTGTTAGAACTTTCTTGATAAGCAGATTTTCTCAAGGTTTTCTTAGTGACATATTACACTATAAACTAAGGAAAGTCTCTCCTTTAGTTTCCTATTTCTAGGAGTTCATCATGATTCTCAGATGGAACTGTCAGGGGTTGGGGTCCCTGGTTACCCAAAATCATTTAAAATATCTACTAGATAAGGAAAACCCTGACCTTTTTTGTATCATGGAAACTAGACAACAAGATGAAAACATGCATAAAATCTTAAGACATCTAAATGTTCATAACTATTGGCTGGTTTCCCCAAGAGGAACAGCTGGGGGAATAGTGCTGGCATGGAAAAATAATATAAATATTGCGATCCACAGTACAAATTTTAACCAGATAAATGCTAAACTCTGGGATCCTGTCACCTCTAAAGAGAGTCTCATAACCTTCTTTTATGGGATTTCTAATAAAAATCATAAACTCAACTCTTGGAACATGATTAGAAATATGGCAAGCACCTTGAATGGTATTTGGCTGGTAATGGGAGACTTGAACATTTTCTTCTATGCAGATGAAAAAAAGAGCCTTCATCCTTTAACAGAACTGATGAGGATATGTATATTGATATTGTCAATGAATGTAACCTTACACATGGTGCAACCAAAGAACATATAGGAAAGATTAGATAGAGGTCTATCTAATGTGGAATGAATAAACCTATATCCTCATTTCTCCATTTACCACCTAGCTGCTATAGGATCGAACGACTCTCCTGTTCTCCTAAAAACCAATCCAAACTGGAAAGACGAAGCCATTCCTTTTAAATATTTTGGAAAACGGATAGAGCACCCTGAATGCAAACGACTTATTAGTGAGGTTTGGACTGAGGAATCCAGGGATCCCCAAGCTTTGTCTTAGCCACTAAACTGAGAAAAGTGAAAGATATACTAAAAAAAAATGGAACAAATTCTCGTATAGTACTATATCCACTAACATCAGTAAAATTAAAAGAGATTTGGAATGTGCGATGACTTCCTCTAGAAGAGAGTCTAGACTCATTGAAAATCTAAAAAGCAAACTCCTTATGTAAAGTAAAATTGAAGAAGATTTTGGAAAACGAAAAGTAGAGAAAATTACATAAAACTAAGGGACATAAATACCCATTTCTTTCATAACTCTGCGAGAAAAAGATATACAAGAAATAGAGTGGGCATTATTCAAAACTCTAATGGTTTAGTTAAAAGAGAGAATGGATATAATTGATTGCTTAACCCAACACTTTCTCTATGTTTCGACCACTGTCTTTGCTCCAATTGATTATGATATGATAAATCACATTCCTTGTGTTATCACTGGAGATGATAACATTGCCCTCTCTAAGATCGCAGATAGTCTAGAAATAAGAAATGTCATATTCTCTATGGAAGGAAACAAATCCTCAAGTCCCAATGATTTCCCGCCAAATTTCTTTCAAGACAATTGGGAAACCATCGGTTCAGACCTGGTTTCTATGATCCAAAAATTCTTCAATACTGGTTTCTTACTCAAAGAGATGAAATCAACCTTCATCTCTCTGATTCCCAAAGTTCAGAATTCTACCACCCCGGCTGAGTTTAGACCTATTGCTTTATGCAATACTACTTATAAAGTTATCACTAAACTCATTGCTAACTGCATGAAAACCCTTATTCCCAAAATTATCTCTCCATACCAATCTGCCTTTATAGCAGGGAGACAAATCACTGATAATATCACAGTGACAGTGGCCCAAGAGATTATCCATAGCATGAGGAAAAAAGAAGGTAAGGAGGGTACTATGGGTCTGAAAATTGATATGTCCAAGGCATTCGACAGAGTCGAATGGACATTCCTAATAGCTATCCTAACTAAGATGGGTTTCTATCAATATTGGTGTGATCAGATAATGCAATGTATATCCACCACAAGTATGGCTATTGTTTTCAATGGATCCCCATGCTAATTCTATTTTCCTACCAGAGGGCTCCGGGCAGGGCGATCTTCTATCTCTGTTTCTCTTTGTTATCTGCATGTAGGCCCTATCTAGAACTCTTCTAGAGCTGAAACAAAATAGCACATTCATGGGATAAAAATAACCAAGTTTGCCCCTCATGTTAGTCATCTTTTGTTTGCAGACGACTGTTTAGTCTTCTGTAAAGCTACTAATAGGGAGGCAAATAATATTTGTAATATTTTCGAAAGATTCAGTAAAGAATCTGGCCAACTAATAAACTTTACCAAGTCTAGAGTTTTTTCAGTAACAATACCCCTCCAACTCATCGTGACAGTATAACTCACATACTTCAAGTTCAATCTATTTCTATCAATAATCTTCACTTCAACATAATGTGAATATTTGAGACATGCGTAACATTTTGGTGATCGATTTTTGGCGGTGTATGATAGAAAATATGGATGGATATCTTGGGGGCCCACTTTTCACTAATAGATCTAGAGTAATTATCTTTTATCCTATTGTCGACAATCTCAAAGATAAACTTAGCTGCTAGAAATTAACTGACCTCAACATAGCGGTAAGAACCGCCCTAATTACGGCAGTTACTTCCACAGTAGGTATCTACCAAATGAGCATTTTTAAAATACCAAAAACCATTACTTAGGAACTCAATAAAATCCAACTGGGTTTTATTTTGGAACAAGCAGCAAGACAAGCCAACAGAAGAAAATATCAAAACTATATTTTCTGAGACCGTCATGTTGGAATTTCAGCTTCTTAAACTTTATGCTTAACACTAAGTATCATATTATCTAACAACATGCTGAAATCAGAACTTGAACCTAGTATAAACATGCTCTTACAACATACAGAATCAGGACCTTAAGTAGTTAGAAAACTACATATAGCACATACCAAAACAGATTTAACAACAAGGAAATAGAAAGAAATATCTTAAGGTTTCATGACTTCTCATCTACTTCTATTTCCTCACCCTTAATTGATGGATGAAAACAAATTTTCCTTTTAAAACAAGTGAGGCTAGAAGAGAGTCCTAGTCATGCTTGCCACGTGTATCTCCAACCTTTCCATCATGAGTTGGAGTGACACCTCATGGCTACATTAGACAGCTCATAGGACAACTCAAACTACTTGACATGTCATGCTAGTTTCCAACCCTATCTAGCATTAACCTTAAACAAGGAATGTCAGAGATGAATCACCACCAAAACAACAATTATCATGCTTTAAACCAAACTGTACTTTAAAGGAAAACAAACCTTAACCTTTGGGTCTAATAGAAAAGTTAAAAAACTTGAGAAACAAGAGGTCACATACTTTCTTTGACTCTTTTCATAGAAACTGTCAGGTCTCCATGTGTCAGTGAAAACTTGTAATGAATCTGTCTCACCATAGCGGTAGAGTTATAAACCATAAAACCCAACCTTGTCAACTGCTAGACTAGCCATATCAGTTGCATCTGACAACCATTTAATGTGCTCCCCAATAGCACATACATCACCAACATGGTTAGTATAGGACTGTGCGATGATTGCAACGCCTGCAAGAGTAAGCTGCAGACAACCCCTTATTTGCTGCTATGCTACAAGATCTGATACTCACCTATCAACCTGTCTTGTCCGCTAGGGAGGTATTGTACATTTGCAGTCAATGGCTAGCAATGTCCAGGCATGTCTTAACTTTGTAGTCAATGGATGGCAATATCCAGGCATGTATAGAACAACTTCAAACTTCAAACTTTTGAAGAGACTCCTTTTCCATGAGATCAAGTCCGTATGAAATCCATAATGCCCAGTGAATGTCATCTCAAGAACGCAGATAATCTTGATTTGATCAGAAAGACAAGTTGTAGCCTGATGTACAATAGGTATTTAATGATGACCTACACGCCATAATATCAAACTTTGCTATACAACCATAAGTTGGTTTGATTCCCACAACACCACAGGAAAATACTAGCCGTCTCACTTTCCCACTAGCATCACTACCCAAAACAGCTACACTCTACGCCTTGCAGAAACAATGGCAGCTAAAACTCCTTTTGATCCCCTAGTATCCTTACAAGGATAGATGCAACAGCAATATAAGCTCGTCTGGTAACTGATTTGAGTGTGGTATCAAACAACTATCTGTAGTACATTTTAGTGGGATAACACAGCTAAATATGCATTCTTAAAAAACATTTGGCTCACAAACAACGAACAACCAATCATTTAAGAGTGAGTCAATAATCATCAGTAGTCATTTAAAGATATTCGAAGTCAGTATGAAATCAAACATGGCTTAGATGCGTATGTTCATGCATATACACATTAAAACATGGCCACTAGACTGCCCCACTTCCACAAGTTTAAAGAACCATTCTTAGCTCTAATATTTTACAACCACCACAGTGGGTAGTTACTGTACGTACAATTTGATGCAGACACGATATCTAAAGTGATTCAGATGTAAATCTGAACTAAACGGAGTATCTAACATTGATTTTCCACAGTAGTACAAAATCTTAGCTTGTGCTCGGTCAAGCACACCGGATTGAAGGAAAAATCCCATAATATGAAGCATACTGAGATCAGAACAATACAGATGTCTCATGCTATCAGCTATAACTTAACCAAAAAGAATTTTGTTACATACCCTAGTTGAAGAACACATGAAATAACTAGGGAAATAGAAGTAGAATGTTGGAATTTCAGCTTCATAAACTTTATGCTTAACACTAAGTATCATATTAGCTAACAACATGCTGAAATCAGAACTCGAACCTAGTATTAACATGCTCTTACAACACACAGAATCAGGACCTTAGGTAGTTAGAACACTACATATAGCACATACCAAAACAGATTTAACAACAAGGAAATAGAAAGAAATATCTTAAGGTTTCATGACTTCTCATCTACTTCTATTTCCTCACCTTTAATTGATGGATGAAAACAGATTTTCCTTTTAAAACAAGTGAGGCTAGAAGAGAGTCCTAGTCATGCTTGCCACATGTTTCTCCAACCTTTCCATCATGAGTTGGAGCGACACCTCATGGCTACATTAGACAGCTCATAGGACAACTCAAACTACTTGACATGTCATGCTAGTTTCCAACCCTATCTAGCATTAGCCTTAAACAAGTCATTAAAACATGATTAAATCATAAACTGATTTTAAACAAAAAAACATAAGTTAGCTTACACTAAACATGTATTAGTTTAGATTAAACATAATTTGTTGCGCAAACCATAAAAAAGTCTAACACGTCAAACTTGGGAAATTAAATGAACAAGTTCTAAATTCTAAAAAGTCTACAGCCTTCCTTGTAAAGATTTGTTTTGGACTTTGCTAATTTACACACAAACAAGCCCGCCTATTATTTTGAAACGGACCGAGTATTAAAAAGAGGCAATTCAATCCATGAGGTGAAGGTGAAGGTCTGAATTTCTAAAACCTACCCTTGTGGAGATTGTATGGCCAATACAGACATTTTGTTTTCCTCAATGCACATTTTGCTCTCCCTCTCATGTGATTTTGCATGTGAAAATTATCACAGTTTCGACTCACTGAGAAAAAAAATCATAAACAGTAAAGATAGCTGCAAAGGGAGGAGGAAGGCAGCATTTTCCTTTTTCTCAACAAGAAGAGGAGGCAGAAAATCTGTAGTTTAGCCAATTCAAAATAGTAGTTGTTCTAACAAAAATATTTGATGAGCTTGAAAGATCTCAGGTTAAAACCATTAACATCTAAAAAAAAGACATCAAAGTGATCAGTATAACACTGACTAAATTAATATGAACACAAGCAGTCGCAAGCTATTCACCCAGAGATAGGAGATATTTAAAACCTACAGAAAACCGAATAACAGCAATCGACAAACTGCTTCCTAACATCTATTTTGTTGATTCAAGTGGTTTTCCATTTTTCACAGGATACTCACCGATATCATAGATTTTGCTTCAGTACCGATTGTACGTTTTTCCATAATCCTCATGTCTTTGGCGTTGAAAATCACCACTGCTGTACACATCATGAGCCCTCGACGGAGTATAGCTTTCAACTGGATATGGGTACTTATCCCTTATGGCCACAGCAGGTAAACTGGCTCCACCATAGTGGGCATTGCCTCCTGCAGATGGGTCATAGTCTTGGTAACCAGACCGACCATAGCGACCACTGCCACCAGTACTATATCCTTGTGTCAAAGATAGCTGGCGTGCTGCTTGTTGCTCCCGCCTCTGGATATCAAGTTGAAGGAACTCTTCCCACTGCTTTGCATGCATCCCCCGTTGAATAGCCATTTTCTTCATGTAATTCTCTCTCATTTCCCGGATATGCTGCAAATCAAGTGAAAGCGATTAGTTAGAACTAACATGTCCAAACCAATGGCCGGAGGCATAAACAGTCAAAACTGTGTAGGATAAACCGAAAAAAGAGGCAGGACTACTAATCAAAGGTGAAGTGCACACCTCCCTATGCTTGTAATTCTCTTCATCTTCTTCGTTATCACGTGCTCTACTAAGTTCCATTGCCTCTCTCTTATATTCCAATTCTAGTTCTTCCAGTGTTTTTGGATATGCAGGGAATTCAAACCTCCCACCACCAGTATTCACCTCTGGTACACGTTTCTCAATATTCCATCCATCAGGTCTACTGGAGCCAATGACATGTGTATGACCATCATATGGATTAGAGGCAGCATTGCTGGCAAAAGTTGGCTGTCCAGGAGATCTTGAATGCGTTGAACGAACTCTAACTCCATCACCATAAGGGGTGGAGGCAGCATTGTTGGCGTAAGGTGGCCGTCCAGGAGATCTTGAATGACTTGAACGAACTCTAGCTCTATCATCATACGGATTAGAGCCAGCATTGTTTCCATAAGGTGGCCGTCCAGGAGATCTTGAATGACTTGAACGACCTCTAACCCCATTTCCAAAAGCTTCAAAAACAAAGAAGGTGTTAAGCAGTATCATATTTTATATTCAGATGTCTAACCTAAAGTGAAGCTTTAATTACAGACTCTATGTAATATATTAAAACTGTGAACTATCCAGTGCAAACTAGTACCAATTATGCTTTCAGAAAAAAATTTCTTTTTATGGATTTAGTCCAACTGATTCAACAATACTCCCGAAAATTACTTCACAATCGAACACATAATGCTTCAACTTACCTCTTGCTGCAAAACAAAATGATAAGCAACAATTATCATTAAATGTTTCATTTGAAAGCCAAAGAATAGTTCATGGTTTTCCGAGGAAAAAAAAGAATTCCAAAATATGGTTTACCAGCTCCGTGAGGACGGGATACACGAATTCTATGGTGTCCCTACCTCGTGGAGAACCTCTAGAAAACTTCTGCACATCCTCGCGAATATGTTCCTCTACGACCTTCTCTGGTCTCCCAAACTTTTGAGGTAACTGTGTTGTTTTGCGTGGACTATGACCAGATGACCTTGGAGGTTCAGAACGCCCAGTGCGTGAACCAGCACGACCTCCATCAGCAGGAGATCTTGACCTGCTCCTCCTTGAACTAGTCGAACCTCTTTGACTTTTATTAGTACCATTCCCCTCTTCCTTCACTTTGTGCACAGCATCCACACCTTTCGACAAGCATAATCTATCTTTCCCACTTACTATTATAAACTTCTCATCCATTTTAATTTTGCACCCAACATCCTTTTCAATCCTTTGAATTACCTTTTCAGTAAACAACGCTCGTACTTGGCTATCTCTGGCCGCAACCCTTTCAAAGAAATCTTGTGTCTTGCGGTTTGCTCCAAGCGTAGATGGACATCCCTACAAAACATGTCAAGCCACAGCAAAAATAATCCTAAATCAGCTTCTAGTGTATACAGGATAAGGTATCATTTTACCATGCCGGAGATTTTAATTAGCTGTGCATACCTGAGTAAAGTGACCAGATTCACCACAAATTTTGCAAATCATTTCTTCTTCTTTTCGTTTCTTCCAATTTCGTTCCGTAGCTTTTGATTTAGCTTCCCAAACTTTAGCTTCACGACTAGTGAAATCAGTAGGTACAGCATTAGGGTCACGAGTTTCATCTTCTTCATCAGAGGAGGTATGAGACCTTTTGGGAACTTTAGGTTTCTCTTGCGCAGTGGCTGCTGCTGTATTTGATCCAGGTGGACCAGTATATTCCTTGTAAATGTCATCGAAATCATCATCAATATCCGGCGATGGTTCTCTTTCCATTCCGAAAACAAGTTTTTCAAACCACCTTCAAAAAAAAATAAAAAAATTCCTCTTATCGGAATCAAACGGCAAAACCCAAATAGATGCAAAACATAATTGAGGATAATAAAAAGAAAAATTCCTTCTACTGAACTAACCTTTATGAGATGAGATGCAAAATCTTGAGAAAATGATCCAACGAATTTGAATTTTGGAAGAGAATCAAAACCCTTTCTCTCTCGGCCACACTCTCTCACATTCCGAGGAAAAGCCCTAATTTTGCAGCATATATCCTAACTCTGGAATACGAATACCCGAAAAATAGATTTTCCCTATGAACTTGACTTAAATATCTTAGCCCGGGTGGAGCACAGGCCCTTTTGTGTGATAGAATCCGGTTATGTTAACACCCAATGGTTCCCCGTAGGCCCGTACTAAGACCATGGTTTGCTGTATCCGGTGCGACTACGATGTGGTCGGGCCACATACTGTCCTTCTTTAAATTCTGACACGTACTATAAAGTAGTAAAAAACTTGAAAAACAGTTTTATTACATAACTGTTTTCCTTTTTGTTTTGGTTTAACTTCCAACCTTTTCTCAAAAAGTATAATGGTTAAGGGGATTTGGAGGGGCAGGTATTTTAGTTAAATAGGTGTCAAACAATAAAGAGGGGCCACCGACCACATCGTAGCCGGGGCGTGCCGTATCTGCCAATACCGTATTGCTCGTGTCGTACCGTACCATATATGTATTTATTCGTGCTGATACAAAATCTTTGGTTTATTTACAGCCTTGAGAATCAGTTTTACATCTGTTAATATGTGTAGCATAGTGATGTTTCAATTTATATATCTGAAATGTACTCATACATACCGATACTAACTGATGCGAAATAGTAAATGCATGTAAATGTTCGGGCTTGCATAAATTTTTATGCACATTTGAACTGAAAACTGGAGTGTTTTTGCTTATAACTTTCATGTTGGGTTAACTTGTTTAATCCAGATCTTGGAAGATCTAAAACCCGACAAAGGAGTTTAATCTATTTTAAACAGAAAAGCCTTTGTCACACTCGACGATAAATATCTCTGATAAACTTCTTGAGATAGAAAAAGATCTAAATGGTTGAGTTCTTAACGTCTTCAGAGAGACTGAAGCAACTTAAGATAGTGGACTTTATCTTAAGATTCACGTGTGTTTGCCAGATTAATTGTAGGCGAAGGGATACTGAGTAAACTAGGTAACTAGGGGTAGTTTACTTGGTCTCAACTATACGAAGTTGGTAGTGTCTTTGTATAGTGGCTTAATTCTGTGACTGTGAGTATTTAAAACTGGATTAGGTCCCGGGTTTTTTTTGCATTTGTGGTTTCCTCGTTAACAAAATCTTGTTGTGTCATTTACTTTACTTCCGCATTATGATTATTTAGTTATAATAAAGTAAATACATTATACATTAATCCAAGCACTTGATATTGATCCTATAATTATATTGGTCTTGTACCTTAACTATTATCAAATGATTATCTTGTTGTTGTATTGTCTCGATTTCTTTATCTATAGACGATTACACAAGGTATCATACTTTAGATGGTGGATTTTCGACAAAGGGTAAAATTGTAAAACTATACTCCGGATCCGGCAATCAGATGAGTATTGAGGCCCATGTCTCTCATTAAAGCATGAAAGCTCATGCCATAAATCTCTGACTGAGAAGGTTGTCTCTCAGATTATATGTAGATGTGTAGTCTCTCAGCTGAGGCCACGGCACATCTCATGAATACTGAGCAATTTCAGTAATTACTCCGGATCCAGCAATCGGATGAGTATTGAGACTCATGTCTCTAAGCGTGAAAGCTCATGCCATAAAACCTCTGATCGAGAAAGTCTCTCAGAGAAGATGTAGATGTGTAGTCTCCCAGCTGAGGCCACGGCACATCTCATGAATATTGAGCAATTTCAGTAATTACTCCGGATCCGGCAATCGGATGAGTATTGAGACTCATGTCTCTAAGCGTGAAAGCTCATGCCATAAAACCTCTGATCGAGAAAGTCTCTCAGAGAAGATGTAGATGTGTAGTCTCCCAGCTGAGACCACGGCACATCTCATATTGTAAGAATCGCAAGATTGGACTGCTCCTAGACATCATGTCTGCTAGTATAGAGCAATAACGTCTTCAGGATGCAACTAGGTTTTCCCTGACTGTACAAGAGGAATATGACACTCCAGCAAGTTCATATTTCTCAACCTTCAGATAATTAATACTCCTAGATAGGAAGCCCTGCTAGTATAGAGCCATCAGTTAATTATCTCTAATCGCTTGAATATCCAAAGAATATTCTACGATTCTTCGTTATATTTCGTCACTTCAATTCGTGGTTCTTCTCAGCAGAATTCCACGGGCTAGTGATAAATATTCAACGAAACAGGCATCTGAGCATCGAATAAGCCCTGACTAAAATGGTGCAAGTGTACTTAGCAATAATGCACAGGCCAGCATTTGAATGCGCAAACGAGCATTTCAAAAATATGAATGAACGATGAACCTATGCAAAATAGGAAGGGAAAATAATAAAAATAAAATATTAGCAAAGGCGCCAGGGGACTGGGCTCATCACTGGCCGGTCATGCCGTGACCAGTCCCGCGCCCAATTTTATATTTTGTCATATTTTATTATTTTTCCATGATCTCGTGAAAATTCTCTCGTTTGAGCAAATCTCCTTAGTTTCAAGGAAATTCTCTAATCTCATGATTTTATCAGAGAAATAATAAAATTAGGGAAAGGTATTGCGGGACCGAGCACTAGCCGGCCGGCCATGCCCTAGCCGTGGCCGGTCCCACACCTCACACCTCACGTTCCATTGTTTTATTATTTCTCTCAAATTATGAAAATTCCCTGATTTCATGAATTTTCCCTAAAACCATGAAAATTCCCTAATTTTATGAATTTTCTCTAAAATCATGAAAAATATTATAAAATTAGGAAAACTCGTGGGATCGGGCTCTAGCCAGCCGGCCATGCCCTAGCCGGTCCCATACGCCTATTATTTTATTATTGTTTGTTGTTTTAGTTTCCTGATTCCATGAAAACTCCCTGATTTCAACAAAATACCTTGGTTTTAACAAATCTCTCTGATTTTATGAAAATTTCCTAAAATCATGAAAATTACATAAAATTGGGAAGAGTGCTCTGGGACCGTGCACATTGGCCGGCCGGCCATGCCTTGTCCATTGCCGGTCCAACACTCCATCATTCCCTATTTTATTATTATTTTATCTCTCTCATCTCATGGAAGTTCCCTAATTTCATAAAACTCTCCAGTTTCATGGAATTTCCCTCAAATCAGAGAAAGTACATAAAATTACATAGAACCGGGAAAGTGTGGGACCGTGCTTGTCAACCGGCCAGCCATGCCCTAGCCGTGGTCGGTCCCATACCTTGCAATTCCCTGTTTTATTTATTATTTTTCATCATCTCATGTATTTTTCATAGTTTCAGCAAAACCCTAGATTCTGCATATTTTCTCGGAATGTTGCTCAAACGCGCACCAGAAAATACCGAAACTCTCAGGACTGAGACACGAACGTCATGGTGACACGGGAACATCCCCTTGACCGACCAAGGGTGACCCTAGGGCTTGCAAACAGCCGGTCCCACATATTTTAATGATTTTAACCTAATTTGCTCAGTTGCTCATATTAGGTTCAAACTCTTTCCAAACAATTGGAAGTTTGCTTAAACGACCATCCATTGGTCCCACGGCCACCAAGAGTCGGTCCCATGACCTCTTGGTCGGTTCCTCATCTCTTCATGGATAGGTTTTATTATTTGTCGCTCACACGAGCATTATTTCAATAAATGATTAAACCAGCATTTAATCATTCTTTCACCAACTGGTCCTCAAGAGACTTTGGTATTTTGCTCATTCGAGCATATGGGCGTACATGGTGGACTCGTCATCCCATGTAGCCGGTACCTGCTTCACTCTGTAGATTGATTTGCAATAAATCATCATTTCGATAAAATTAGGGTTTTGAATCCAGAGCTCTGCAGAAACATGATTCTGAGCAGATTCAAATACTCTGATAATTTTATGTTGATTCCACGATCAACGTTTTTATTTATTTTACTCGACCCAGCAATCAATATCTTAAATTAATATTTATTTTGGTCATGCTACCAACAATTCATCAAACAAGCAATATTTGCTCAAACCGGCAATATTTGCTCAAACTAGCAATATTCGCTCGAACCAGTAATATTTGATCGGATTCAATAATATTGGTTCAACTATCAATATTATTCGACAATTCAGCAACACAGTTTGCTTGTCTTAGGTAATCAACATAATAATACCTCGTCTCAGCAGACATATTTGATTCATGAGTTTCAGAACATTTGCAAAACATGTTCAACTCAACAATACATGGACTCATCGTCCCACAAAGTCAGAAACTGACTCCACAATCACGAGATATCAATCGTGTCACATGGGGGGATATTAACTAAGGTCTTGGTCTGGCGGTCTACGACACGTGTGTTCACCCACGATGAGAATGTGAGCAAGTTGTGCAATCAGTTGGAAGAGTTAGCAAAGTAGTGGGTGGAAAATTAACCAAGTCTCCGCACGATGAGCAACTGGTTTTAACACGATTTCCCACTTCCCCACTCTCTGATTCCAGCAAACTGTCACACTTCATGGGATCATGGTGTTTTCAACTCCGGCATTATAAAATGTCTCTGAATCCTGATTGAAAGAACAAGATTCAAACACTCGAACATTCGTCTAAAAGAATTCTTGGAAAGTTCATACAGACAATCTTTCGTCTACACAAACTCATCATCTGAGCATTCACTCTCAATTGAGCAAAATTCAATCATTCAGAGCATTCTTACGCTGAATTCATAACACACCTACAATCTCAGATCACCATTGATCTCACGCATTTCTCAGCTTCCCTCCTACAGATCAACCCATCCTCTCTTGTGACCGAATTGACTCTGGAACGACCATTGTTCTTGGTTTAGGCCGGAGTCTTACAGATTGATCTCTCGAACTTAAAGCACTCCATTCTTGCAGTGCATCTGTGTGAGGTTCAACATTTCGCTCGGTTCAAGGAGTCTCCACACGGTCGACTATTCAATTCCGTAAAAACCAGCAAATCGTTTTTCCCCATCTACACATACATATAGGTTGATATCACAAAATATTGTGGTGTACTTGGTACCCTCATCATTTCATATTGGTATTACGACCCCCCCATAAGATGGCCTAAAACCATAAAAACTAGAGCTTAATAATCATGGAGTAAACCCTCTCCATCAAATCTTCATTTAAACAACTACTAATATCAACTGGTGGACTATAAATCCACAATTCTAACAAAGTCTTTTTACTATCACCCTTAGCAAGAATTTCGGCCACTTCATTAGCCTCTCCATAATCATGAGCTGATTTGAAATTCTCAAAACAACTCTTAAAATGTAAAATATCTTGAACTACAACTTTCAAATACCAAGTTGGTGTAACTTTGCCTTGACAGAGCATTATGGCATACTCAGAGTCGTTTTTTCAACTTGGTTTTTTTTTTTTTTTTTTTTTTTGACGGCAAAGAGCAAATTTGATTAAAAATGGTTCTGACTCACTGAAAAAATGAAAAAGAAACCAGAAGGATTACATGGATGTGGAAAGAACAGCATCCCAATTACAAATAAGAGTGGATAAAGTGAAACCAGAAAAGATATCCGTGTGTCGAGTCCAATTGAATAACAAAGCTTTTACTTCCACAATAATCTGCTTAGAATTTCTACTCACACTATTATAAAGTTTGTTATTTCTTTCTCCCCACAAACTCCACCAAATAGCAAAAGGCAAATATCCCCATAATCTTTTAAGGGATAATTGGAGTTTAGTACTCAAGTTTTGACCAACACTAGCCTTTGGTCTAACATTTGTCCAACGTTAGGGCTTGGTACCTGGACCAGATGTTGACCTGGCTTTGACCGTTTATGACCAGACTTTAATGAATTTGTAAAATAAAAATATTATAAAAATAATGAGAATACAAGTATACCCTTAAAGTGAAGTGGGCTTATTCTCTATAACCCTAGAACCCGATATTATCACTCCCAATTCTTCTCTTCTTCTTCTTCTTCTTCTTCTCCCTACTCTCTGCTGCAGCTACAAATTGATATTGAGGAAGAAGTTGTTCTTGACTATTACAAGATGTTTGTTGGTCTCACTTCCATGAAGATGGTTGTGTTAATTCGAGAATAAATCAACACTGTTTGAATCGGTGAAGAGACAGAAACATAAAAAATTAGGGTTTGCAGAGATTAAAGATAGGTTTCGATGGAGGAGATCGAGGACGGAGATTCGAACAAATCAGGGATGAGTCTGTGTTGATTTTGGGGGTCAGATTTAGAAGTGATTTGAAGGATTGTTGTTGAATCGAATAAGTGGGTGCTTGATGATTTGAGAGAAGATGATATGAGATGTTCATGGGTTCATAAGAGATGTTAAACGGTGTATTCAGAATCATTGAAAAAATTGGAAGCCGGGGTTTGATTTAATTTTGAATTTGGCAGTGAGATGGTTAATTTGATTTCGAATTCATGGTGAAATTAGGGTTCTTATAGCTTTGAGAAGAATGGGTTTCTGCTGCCTCTGTAATTGAATGTTGTAGTTGATTTTAAAATGGAATTGAAGATGGGTGGATCTTAATTTCGAATTAGATGAGATGAAATGTATGTCAGGGTTCGGTGATGTTATGAGTCTGGTAATCAGTGGATTTGAGATGCTAGAGGACTTTGAATTGAAATGGAGAGATTTTGTTTGTGTGTTGCTGATGATGTTGTTGAAGAGAGGGTGGTGGTGCTGAGTTGATGTAGCAGATGAATTGCAGCTAGACTGCAGTAATTGAGTGAAACAAATTAAAGGAAATGGTGGTGCTGTTATTGCAGTGATGTTTTAAATGTAATTAAAGAACTATTAGTGCCATAAGTTAATGTTGATGGGAGTATTTAAGCTGCTGAGTTTATAAGATTGCAGGGGAGAATTTCTGTTTGAGCTGAATTGTAGGGAGGTGGCCTGAGTGTGGTTCTGATGCTGTCAAGATTTTGAATGAGTATTATGAACAAAGTAGATGAATGTTAGGAAATTGGTTGTTTCTGGGGTGTTTTTTTTTTGGGTGTTATTTCTGAATATATCTTTGAAGCTAGAAAGGGTGTTACTCCTATTCATCAACGGTAATCGAAGCTGGGTTCGCTGGTTTTCCTTTGGAGGAGAAGGAGAATCACATAGGAATGGTTACTCTGTAAATGATAGTAGGGTGAAGGTTATAATCTTAATCTCATTTAATAAATTTAATTCAATATAAACTTTTATTAATTTCTTGACAGAAGTCAACACTTAGCGGAGTCAACTCCGGTCAACGTCTGGTCCAGGTACCAAACACTAGCGTTGGACAAATGTTAGACCAAAGCCTAGTGTTGGTCAAAACCTAAGTACCAAACTCCAATTATCCCATCTTTTAAGTCTCTTCTTACTCTTTTTGTTACTCCATTCCCACAGAGTTCTTCTTACATCACTAGCAAAAACCCATCTGACTCCGAAACTACTCATGAAATATGACCAAACCTCAAAAGTTATTTTGCAATGTAAAAACAGATGAGTATTTGTTTCCTCATGAACACCACACAACAAACAATCAGCATCTTGTACAATACCTGCCTTATAAAGATGATCTAGAGTGGGAACAACATTGTAGCATAAAGTCCAAATGAAAAATGAGACCTTCAGTGGCACTTTAGGATTCCAAAGTTGTTTATTTGGAAACGAAATAGAACCTTCTGTTTCTAAAGCCGAATATGCAGAAGCAACCGAAAATCCATTTCCATTTCCATATCTCCAAATCTTATCATCTCTAGCAGCCGAGAAAACCGATGAAGGATCACCGATTACTTGCAACAACTGAATAACTTCTTGTATTTCATGTTCATTCAAAGCCCTAACAAATTGTAAATTCCAAGCACCTTGTTCTGACACCATTTCCTTTACAGTAAGTTTTTTACCTTTGGAAATTCTGAACAATATAGGAAACATCATCCTAAGAGTATGTTCACCTATCCAAACATCATCCCAAAAGAAAATACCAGTACCATCCCTTAAAATGGGCGAAGTACCATTTTTAGTGAATTCATTTGCTTTCAGAATACCCATCCAGAGACTCCGACCAATAGTTCTACTAGATTGATTAGGAAATAAAGCTTCAGTAGCTCCACCAAATTTCTGAGCTATAATTCTTCTCCACAACGCATACTTCTCACTGTCGTATCTCCATATCCATTTCGAGCTATAATTTTTCATAATCATCTTTCCTTAGCCAGCACCAAACCTTTCATGATGAAACAAAGGTCATAGACATTACTTCCACGATTGAACATGTACGTAGCAAAGCGAGCAATGTAGGCACCATATGCATCGCAAGAAAACCTCCCACATATGTGTTGGTCAAACCATCAAAAGCATCATTAATGCTTAGTATCACAAAATTATGTTCATGTGGACCAGCCGGTCAGCTAAGTGAATTAGTAACCCAGTCACCTTTCTAGGCTGGTCAATCATTGGCCCAGCAAATTTAGTGAAAAACGACCTCTATTGTGCAAACCGGGTGACCCAGCCGGGTTAACTCGTGATCCATATATCCCATCAACGTTTCGATAGGTCGATATCGATAAAAGAAAACCTAAGTTTCCTAAAGATATTCTAATTATTTTTTTCCCATTTCTTCGAAATCTTCAATCTTCTCGGCAAAAGAGAATGAAATCCAAGATTTTCTTCCCTAAATTGTAACAACAATGGAGAAATTCAGGGTATATGGTTACCAAAGATTGATGTTTGTTACCCAGATAATATTTTTTTTTGCTTTTCAATTTAAAGCTTTCATTTGGACATTTATTCTAGCAGGCTTTTAGTATCCCTATATGCTAAAACTAACACTGAAATATCCTCCTGCTGCTTCGATTTTTAAGGTATGTGAACTTAATCACTGATATCATATGAGTTTAGTCTTTACACTAGTTTCCCTTCTGTAAATTATTTTGTTCTAATTTTTGATGTTAGACCTATTCTTTTTATATAAATTTTGATTGTAGTTTTTTCAATTGAGCAATGAGCAGTACTTTCTAGTTCCAAGTTGCTATAAATCCTTTACTTGGACGTGCATGGGATATCTGACTTATAAAAATGTCATGTAATTTAGATCAAGTTTCACATAAGAATTGATGAGGTTGTTATAGCACTCTATCTTTCATTAACATGTCATCTTCCATATGCATATGCTCATAGTTTCATTTCATATGTATGACTACCACAATTTGGTATATGCCTAGGCCATGAGATAGAAAATGTTTAGGTTTCTAAATCTGTATTTACCATGAGTTTAACATCTTCCTGCAAGAGTAGAACTTAATAGTTATATTTATACATGTGTTTGATTTGCGTTGCAGTAAGTAATCGAAACTTAAATGGCTTCATTTGATTCACAACCGTCGCATGATTCACCCATGGAATCTGAAACTTCAGCTAGAGGAAAAATAGACATTGCTTGGAAGTATGCAATGGAAAAGAAAGATCCAGTTACTAAGAAAATAATATCCATAACATGTTTGGTTTGTCTGAGAAACATTATGGGTAGAGGAATCAATAGGCTAAATAAGCATCTTGTTGGAAAAATATGGGATTCACCATGTAAGAAAGTTAATTAGTCCAGATATTCGATATCAAATGCTAGAGTCACTGAAAGAAACATCTACAAAAAAAAATAGCAAAGAGAAGTTGAGGCTGACAATGAGTATGATAACAATTTCAGGAAATTGAAGAAGTTCAAATGAATGTATAAACTTTTGTATCCATAACAAAAAATATAATGGAGGTAATAAGAGGGTAGCAGGGGTAGCTAACCAAAAAAGTACAATTATATGTGGATATTTTGCTCCTCAAACTACTCCTGGTTCTTAAACGTCAATAAGAAGTGCACTTGCGAGCAACGAAGTAAAGAAACAAATAAATTTGGCTATTGCTACTTAATTAGATGTTTGATGCTTGCATTCCATTAAATACAAACAATTCACCCTATTTTCATCTTATGTTGGACGCAGTTGCTACAGTTGGTCCAAGATCTAAGGCTCCTTCATATGATGATATTCGTACTAGTTTATTAAGAACTATGGTTAAAGAAGAAAACATATTTGTTGAAAGTTTTTCCGAAGGTTTTGGGTAGATACGGGTTGCACTATTATGGCAAATGGTTGGAAAGATGCAAGTAACCGAAGTTTAATTAACTTTTTAGTTATTTTCCAAAGAGAATTGTTTTCTTAAAATCAGTGGATGCTTATGACATGGTGAAGACGGGAGAAAACCTTTTCAGTTTGCTTAAAGAAATTATTGAAATTATAGGTGAAGATCATGTTGTTCAAATGGGTAACGATAACCCTAGCAATTATGCGTTAGCTGGAAAATTATTATAAGAAGCATTCCCTAATATGTGCTAGTCAACATGTGTTGCACACTCTGTGAATTTGATCTTGGATTTTGGAGAACTCAATCATATTAAAGATGTCGCCAGCAATGCATCGCTGGTAACAAAATACATTTACAATCATATATTTGTATTAGCTTTATTACATAAAAGACATGGCTGGACTGACATTATTTTCCCTGCTGCTACCCGTTTTGCAGCAAATTTTATTGAGTTACAGAGCATTCTGTCTCATAAGTACCACTTGCAAGGAGTAGTTACATGTCCTGAATTTGTTGGATTTTCGTACCACGAACAAGCTTGCAGAAAGAATTTTTTTAACATAGTAACGACATGACCTTGTTCGTGATGTTATCGCTGATATTTGTTATTAAGCTGGTGTGCCTACGCGTAAAGAAGCTACTCTTGGGTTCCTGTCCGATAATGATAGAGATTTACGTCCTGCCGATATCCTGGTGCTCAACTGGGAGAATGGTCAAGATGTTTGTATGGATGTCACAGGAGTTCCACCCTTTACTGGTGAAGGTGTTCGAGCTTTTGTCCCAGACAAGGCCATTTCGAATGTCGTTTCTCTCAAACGCTCTAAATACTTGGACAAATGTGTTTCACATGGCTACAGTTTGGGTGCTTTGGCTTTCTCCACTTTAGGGGAGCTTAGCGATGCTACTTTGTGTTTTTTCAAGTGTTTGAAAAAAAAATTAGTTAGCAATGATGCTAGTAGTGGAGTAGGCAGTTTTATCTTTCATAGGTTAGGTGTTGTCATTCAAAAAGGTGTGGGAGTCCAGCTTGTTGCTAGGCTACCAACCAAGGTTCTATACAAATCTTGAATGTTGTGTGATAGTAACGAATATTAAATTTTGGAAGACTTTCTCAAAGGTTTTTAAAATTAGTGAGCCTTTTGTTCGTGTGTTAAGGATGGTGGATTCGGAAGATAAGTTTGCAATGGGTTTCTTGTATGATAATATTATTAAGGTAAAGAATAATGTGTCGAATGTGTTCAACAAAGGGAAAAGGGATTATGAACCGTAGATGAACATTATCAACAGTAGGTTGGATAAGCATCTCAAGCAAAAAATTCATATCATGGGATATTGGGTGAATCTTTCTATCCAACATACTGAGGCCATGTTTAAGGATCCTATAATCCATTCTCGTGTCTTAGACATTGTTGAAAATGTTGCAGGATTAAGTTGAAAGAAAAACAGATTTTTCAGGAAGCAACTAGTGAATATGGTCGAAATTTTGCAATTAACCAACGGAAAACAATGTCTCCAAGTGAATTTCACACTACATGAATGTCAAGATGATCTTTCTTATTATATTATTATGTAGATGCAATCATGATTATATATATGCATGTTATCTTTTTAGCAGAATGGTGGAGAAACTTCGGTTGTGCTACTCCAAACCTCTAGAAATTGGCGATTTCAAGCAAAAAATTCATATCATGGGATATTGGTTGAATCCTACTATCTAGTATAGTGATGACATGTCTAAAGCTTCTAGAATCCATTCTTGTGTCTTAGACATTGTTGAAAATGTTGCAAGATGTAATCAAACATTGCAGGATAAATTTATGAAAGAAAACCAAAATTTTCAGGAAGCAACTGGTGAATTTGGTCGAAATATTGCAAGTAACCAACATAAAACAATAACTCCGGGTGAATTTCTGATAGACACATTTTTGTGTCTGATTTGTCCTCAGTGTCTCTATCGTTAGTCTCGATTTTTGTACTAATTTTGGTGTTTTTATGTTTGTTTAGGTGTTATTGGAGAATTACACTTATGCGGAAAAAGTTGCTCGAAAAGTGCTTTTTGGACCCCGGGAGGACAATTGCTATACGAACCCTCACTTTTGCTAAGGGGCACCCACGGCTATATATAGCCCATTTATCCATCGCACCCATCTTCATCATTTCAAATTTCTGGTTTTTGGCGGGAAAACTTCGCAGCTGAAAAACAGAATTTGGGATCGAGCTTTGGGGATGTTTTAGAGCGACTCAATGGCTGAAACTTCTTGGGATGGTTTGATTGGGCTTAACAGACTTGGTGTATGTATTTGGTTCGAATGAATTTGACTATATAATCCAAACGAAGAGAACAGGGCAGCACGTTCACGGAAAGAGATAATCACGTGATTGCATCGAATTTAAACGTGTACTCACGTGTCTGGATCGAGTTGGCTTGTTGAAGAAGCGTGCAGAATTTAAACAAGGATATTTTGCACGAATTATACAGCTGCAGATGCATGAAAAAGGAAATAAAATATTTTCTTTAATACCGAGTAATGAAGGATTATTGTGGGTTAATGAGCGAGATTTCTTGGTGTTGTTCGGTATAAATAGGTTCCTGGGGTCTCATTGAGGGGTTACGGAGTGATTGGGAGCAGTTTAGAACACTACAGAGCCGAGAAAATCGAGTTGCAGAGAATCGCTATTTTCTGCTGCTGTGAAGAACACGAAGAACAAAATACCACCAGAGGCAGTAGTTTTTTCTACAGTGACAACGACACTTAGACGAGGGTCGCAGAGCTACAGTAACAACAGCAGTTCATCTTTATCGTTCTTTGTAACAGTGTTTGCAACAATTATAAATGTTGCAAACACCCGGTTTTCATTATTTTCTCTCCATTTCATCATTTGTACACTTCCTTTGAGCAATAAAAATGAATTTTGAGCGTGTTTCCAACATGATGAGCTAAACCCATCCTCTGGGACGACGGAGGAAGCTATTTCGCCAATGAAAAGTGGTAATCTCTATTTTATTTAATTTATGCAATTATTATATGATTATTTGCCTTGATAAATAAATAGATAAAATGGTTTTGTTAAACAATTGTTATTTCAATTGATGGAGCATGCTAGCCTAGGGTTTTGATGTCCCATACTTTTGATCTACAAGTGTTATTTCTAAAAATCAACTTTTGGAATATTAAGAATCAATTTGAATGAAGGATTTGCATAATTATAATTAGAGAATATTAATCACTTTGTTATTGGTAATTAGTGAAATCCATAGCCCCAGTCTTCTCCATATTTTTCATATCACTTGTATTTAAGTTTGCTATAATTTTAATTTAAAATTAAGTCTAAAATCTGCTTTCACAAGTCTTGAACGAACCTATTACTACAACTCAATTGAAAATCACATCAATTTCACGCTACATGAATGTTAATATAATATTTTTTGTTGTATTATTATGTAGATTCAATCATAATTATATATATGCATGTTATTTATTTATTAAAATGGTAGAGAAATTTTGGTTGTGCTACTCCAAACTTTCAGAAATTGGCGATTCAAATTATCAGTCAAACTTGCAGTTTGTCGGGATGTGGAATTTGAGTGTATTTGAACGCGTATATTCCAAGAAAAGAAACAAATTAGAGCATCAACGCCTAAATGATATGGTATATGTTCATTAAAATCTCTGTTTAAAGATGAGGTACTTCTGCAACCTATTTTACATACTTTACATTATGTACTAGTGTGATTGTCACCTTAGGTACTTTACATACTTTAGATTAAACTAAATATACTTTTATTTCCATGAATAGAACCAAAAATACATTATATAATCCTATAGATTTTGATGCAGTCGATTTGACGGAGGATTTAGTAGTAGACGATGAGCCTTACCAGATTAATGTTGATGAACTTGAAGCTATAACTAGTGATGTAACATTTCCAATGTTTGAAAATCAAACTTGGCGAAACCATGATTTACCACAAGCAAGAGGAGGTACTTAAATTTTTGTGGATTACTATTTTTATATTTCAACTTTAATCTTAACAATATTTGATAATTGTTATCTAAATTTTTGGATTACTATTTTTATATTTAACTTTAAGATTTTAAGTTCAAAATGCATCGATTGTTACAAAGATCATATTGGTATAGAGATGTTAGTCAAGTTACAGACTTACAACTTTACAAGCAAAAATTCTGGATTCGCTTATATAACTTGGATGTCACTTTTCTTTACCCAAAAATCATCAAGGAGATTACAAAACCTCTTGGAAAATATACATATATGTACCATGAAAATGGTAATCCTTTTAAAGGAAAAATGGTGAAAGTTAGAATAGCGGGATATCTCAGCATCTTTGGTTAGGGGATTCTGAAAAATCACTCGAGTTGGTGAATAAATTTGGATTGAGTTCTTCTATGAGAATTAACCAATATATCCAAGAAATGTTTCGTCATCTATCACAACAAAGAATTTTGCAAATACATTGAAGAACAACTTTTCATGAATCAATTTGGATTGATCCCTCCATAAAACCAACTGAAGAACCACATTAGTGCTCTCAAAATTAAAGGCAATCATTTCAATTTGGATCATATTGATGTGAGTTTTGACATCCTAAACGGTATGAACAACTTCCCAAATGATTGCAATCAGGACTCAGTAGGCTATTTTCAAGTGGGCTCAAGCTCTACCCAAACCAAGTCCAATAAGAAATTGGCTAGGATTGACAGGTTGGGTAACAAAAATGGAGTCCCAAAATTGACTTCGAATATGGATTAAAACCCCATTTCAGTTTTTAATTCGATCTCAAACCCTACTTTCATACCCAATCTTAATGATGCAGCTCTTATTGTGCCTGAAGATGGAATTAACCATGAGGAGGGAAAGGTTCTCTCTATACAGTCATACCCATCTCAATTGGTTCTTGAGGTTACACATGAAACTCAAAACACCATCGTTAAATAAAGAAATCACATATGAGCTGAAATTCAATCACCAGGCTGCTGATAATGGATTAATCGATCAAGATCAGGTATTCATAAACTCCGTTTATAAAATTAACCACAAGTTGCTTTTGTTATATTTTAGTTGTTAGATAATTACTCTGCGAAACTCACAAGTGTTGATATCTCAATTGTTTTCAAATTTAGTTGATCAAAACTATATCTTGATTTTTAGTCTACATTTAGTCAAGTCTCGGATTAGGATTAGAATGTGTGGTTGAGTATCAGACATCACTGCGTTCTACCGTTTGAAGGCGAAGATCAACTAAAGACATTCGGAAAACTTCATCGACAAAAGGTATGTGAAGACTGAACCAACCTATTACTCAAGTTTTCACCTTTCTATCTATGAGACTAGGTTGCATGACTAAGTGGACTTTAAAACGTACAATAAAAATTTCGAGTCAAGTTTATCTTGTTAATTAATCTCGAAATATGAATGACTAATCTTAAGAACATTTGTTCAAAAGTTGATGAATTTGGTTAAGAACAATTTATTGTTTATGACGTAAAACATGATTCAAGTTAATCATTTTAAAATAGCCTGGAACAGTGATATGTGTAATTGATATTATTCGGGAATGTTTCAAATCGATTATTAGAGAGATATAAAACTACTGTAAATCGGGATACATGACATTACACATACCATCTCACGTACTGGCGTAACAGTTATAGATCTCGAGTCTCGGTACACGTATCGGCGTAGCTATAGTTCGGCAATGACCTTTGGTACAAACACCTAGTGTGGATACCAAAAAGTTCTGTTGACTTGTGAACTCAGGAAGGGTATGGATACCAAAAGTTCATGAATTGTTATTTCCTTAAGGGTACACATACCCGATATACGTATTGTGACAAAAATAACTCACGAACTGGAAATAAGTACACGTACCAATACACGTACAACCAGACGAATATTTTCATATGCATCAGAATTATTTCTATGAGATAATCAGCATTTGAATAACTATCTAAAATACCTCTAGACATATTTGATCACATATAACCTATAGTTTTGACTCAACATTAAAGTCTAAAAGTGTTATATGAAAATGATTAAGCTTATAGTTTGTATGGCTAGTTTCTGTTGACCTTTCATGAACAAGTCATTATACACGGTTCGGTTACGATTCATCCTCACCAGAGTGTATATTTTGTTGTGTTTATCTCAAGTCGAATTTTTATCTAACGGTGACAAAAGGTTGCTTAATTCCAATGCTACCTTAGCTTGAATCTAAAACAACATTCGATCTTGAAAGTCTATAAAAGGAGAACCTCAAGCAACTGGGATTTTTGAATCCCTGACACTCTTCTTGTGTGTCCTAGTTGTAAACTAGAGTCGTACTCTCCTTTAAACCTTTTTAGGTTTAGCAACTAAAAAGACTTCGCTTGGGGATTCGTGAAGCCAGGTCCGACTATCTTTATCTTGATAGTTCGTGTATCCTGATCTTGCTATTGATTGTTGAGTCTTACTCCGATCAGGTAAGATTGATAGAAATCGCAAAGTTCTTCGTTTCAGACTTTGTGATTCCACAAGTTAATTCCTCTATAACGATTCTTTGTTGAAATTGGAGTAAGTTTTACTTGTGAGTTGAATAATAATAACCTAAGATGCTCTTCAGGAGTCGTAAGTACCGGATTTTGAGGTTTGTTAGACCTAGTCTATTGCAAACGATTTTCCATCTCACCTTGATTTAATGATCGGAACGGAAATCACATATGGGATTTTTTGTGGGAGGAAAATTGGTTTAAGTCTTCACTTAGGTTGAAGCAACTCTTACGCTGCTAAGGAACTCAACTAAGGGAATCACTTGCACAGAGTCTTGCGAGATTTAAGAGTCATAAGGAGCGCGACTGTAACACAATTATTGTGACGGTGGACTCGATCTCAACTACATTCCAGTCCGAAGTTTTGATAGTAGGCTAGAGTTTGTAGCGGCTTAATATAATTTGGTGTTCAATTCTAGACAAGGTCCCTGGGTTCTTCTGCATTTGCGGTTTCCTCGTTAACAAAATTTATAGTATTTGTGTTATTTTTTTTCCGCATTATATTGTTTACTTAAATAATTGAAACATCACAGGTTGTACGTAAAATTAATCAAAGTAGATACATCCATCTTAATTGTTGGATACGACTTAATTGATCTTGAATATTAATCTTTGGAATCGTCCAAGTACTCTCACGGTATAACCAGGTTCACGAACTTGTCTCCGTTTACATATTGATTGTGAGAGAAAAGAGATATAAACTCTTGATATAATTCCTGAGTGAGATTCATTAAGTTGTAAATATCGGAATTGAATTTTGGTTTAGTCCATACATGTTGCCTACGAAAAAGTTGGTGGTGTATTTTGGTACCCCCCGTATTTTCAATAGTAGCCATCATCACTTGTATTTGTTGGTTATCTCATACCATACATGTTTGCATTCTAGTATTGTTAAGATAATTGATTTAATCTGCTTAAGCATGAAGATTCTGTCTTGAAATTGTAATGGGTTTGCCAATAACTCTACTAGGAATCATATTAATGACCTGGCCATATTTTCATAGCCTTGACATTATTTTTATCCCTGAAACAAAAATCAATTTTGATAAAATCCTTCAATATGTGAGTAGGGATGGCAATTTGCCTCACCCAAACCTATCCCCGTGGGTACCCGCCCCTATTGGGTAGGGTTTTCCCCGTACAAACGGGGATGAGATCGGGTATGGGTAATCCCCAAAATTAGTTATGCGGGTCCCCACCCCACCCATACCCGCCCATACCTTTCATATATAGGATTTTGAATTTTATTAAAATGTATTATCATAGATTTATTTATAGAAATTTACGAACGATAAGATTTACATAAAGTATTTATGTAACTCACTCGTACAAATTATACTATAGATGATCGATCTTAAAATGTTAACTATATTTTGCTTTAGCCCACCTATATAATCAATCCTATTGGACTATAACCAAGATTGAGAAAAAAAAAAATTGTACTTGATAGCTTTATTGGCGATATGATTTCTTTTTGCACTTTAAACTTTATTGTGGATATGCTCGACATCACTTGTTGGATTGTGACGGAATTATAAATATTTTTTATAAACTATGGGTAACCCATGGGAAACCCGTTCCCTATGGATATGTCTCATACCCGTCCCCGCCCCAACTCTTATGGTAACGGGTAGGGGATGGGTTTTTGTTTTTTGAACGGGGTTGGGGATGGGATTCAAGGTCCCTGCCCCATACCCACTCCATTGACATCCCTAACCTGAATGTTTACTTACATGTATGTATGGTACACCATATCCTCAACTTAAGCAAGCACAATGGAACTATATCCATAAATTGGGCACAAAAATCTTAACTTGCCATGGGTAATTTTAGGAGACCTCAATATTCCTGTAGACCTTAAAGAAATAAATAGTAATAAAGCTGTCTCCTCTTTATCTCATGGTATCGTTCATCTAGTATATTTAGTGATCTTAGATTCCATGGAAACCCACTTACATGGACAAGTAACAAACATGGAACAAGTCAAATAAAATCGAGACTTGACAGAGCTTTATTCAGCACCCAATGGATGATCCAATTCCCAGACTCACATCTTCTGCATATGCCTCAAATCGGATCATATCACTGGCCGATTCTTCTTCAATGGACTTCATACAACAACAATCCAAGCAATGGATCTTGGAAATTCTTTGAATGATATCTTAGGGATGACTCGCACAAAGATCAAATAGTCGCTGCTTGGAGTAATGATTTAAGGGGATCTAATGCTTATAAACTTCAGCGTAGGCTTCATAAAATAAAGTTCATCTCAAAATGGAATAAAAGTGCATTTGGTAACATTCAAGATAGTCTAAAGACCTTGTATAAGAACATAGCACAACTTCAAGTCTCAAACAACGGAGATAGCAATACTTCTAGTATTCAAGCTTTTGAGAAACAAGTGAATGAGTAGCATATCAGAGAAACTCAATTCTGGAGACAAAAGTCAGGCGAGTCGCATCTTTTGGAAGTCGACAACAACAAAAAACATTTCCACATGAATGCTAATTTCAGAAGAAGTAGAAACAAGATTGAGTTGTTAAAGGATACTAATGGGGTTTGGCGTAGCACTAGAGGTGAATAGGAACAACTTCTAAATAATTATTTCTTGAGTACAAGTAATTTTACAAATCATACTGTCAATAATGGTCTTCTAAGCCTTATTCCTCCATGTATTACCCATTAAGATAATATAACTCTCACAGGAATCCCCGAAGTTGAAGAGATATTCAGTGCATTGAAATCTATGAAACCTTGGAAAGCACCAGAACCTGATGGCTTTCCACTAGGATTTTTTCAATCACAATGGAATATCGCAGAGTAAAAATGGTGCAAAGTTTCTTCTCAAGTGGTAAGCTACTTAAGATCCTAAACAAGACAAACTTCACTCTGGTACCTAAGATAAAGCTTCTTGAGTCTCCTTCAAATTTCATGCCCATAGCTTATTGTAATACAACATACAAGATCATATCCAAGATCTTAGCTAAAAGAATGACTTGACAGAATTATATCTCCAATACAATCTGCATTTGTTACCGGTAGACAAATATCTGATAATACTATCTTAGAACAAGAGATTATTCATTGTATGAAGAAAACGAAAGATAAGAAGGGATATATGGCTCTGAAGCTCGATATGTCGAAGGCGTTCAATAGAGTAGAGTAGATCTTCCTCAAGAAAGTAATGCTTCAGTTGGGTTTCAATGAATATTTGTGTTCACTAATTCAATAATGTATCAGCACCACATAGATACAAATTCAGTTAAGCGGGTCTTCTTGCATCTCCATCAAACCTACAAGAGGTCTTCGGCAAGGCGAACCCTTGTCGTCATATCTTTTCTTACTCACTATGGAAGTATTCACTAAATCTCTATCTAGTGCTGAATCCAACAAGAAGATATAAGGTATAAAGATTACAAGGGGTGCACCACCAATCTCACATCTCATGTTTGCATACGATTGTTTGCTCTTTATGAGAGCAAACATTTATACTGTGAACAACTTGCTGGATGTGATCAATGAGTTCAGCAATAGCTTGGGGAAGCAAATAAATTTCCAAAAATCAACAATCTACTTCTCAAAAAACTTTTATGGAAGACATTGCATATTGTTAACTAGGAGACTAAAAGTTAAGAAGATGAATCTGGATGAAACTTACTTGGGAATTTCCTTGTTTCTTAACATGAAAAAGTTTGTTTCTTTCTTTGGGATTGATGACAATATGAAGCAAAGATTAACTAGATGGAGGGGTAAGTTTATAAACCCGTCAGGTAGATCTACAATGGTCAGATCTTTTCTTAATGCTACGCCTCTACACCAAATGAGCACTTTCAAACTGCCAGAAAAGATCATTGATGAAATGAAGAAGGTGGAAAGATAGTACTGGTGGGGAAAATCTGAAGGCAATGGTATATGCACTATATCTTGGAGTAATCTTAACAAGGAATTTTTTTTTGGTGGCCTCGGATTTAGAGACCTCGTTATCTTTAATAATGCTCTACTAGCCAAAAATGCATGAAGACTGTTGACACCCCAATTTCGCACCCTCCGTAAAAATATTTTTTTTACGCTTCTGCACCAAATAAAAAAAAAAACGGCTGCATAATCACAGTGTCGGCAGGATAGTGAAAAGGTAAAAAGCAAGAAACACCGTTCATTACCCACCAACACCCCACTCCATATAACTTACCAACACATTACCCAAGGAGAAAAATTGAAATCATTATATTTTCTCCCACCTTAATTTTCCCTTACCAATACCTAAAGAAAAGGCATCACTACCTGCGAACAACAAAAAAGGGAGATAAAGTAAGATCATTTCTTCTCCACATTCCCTTTTCCTACCCATAAAAAGACAAGAAATCTTTTGGAAATGTGAGACAAATTTCAATCAACTTTTCATTCCATCATCAACGATTCTCATTACCATTTCTTTCCTCTTTGGTGCCTTACGCATTATCCCATTTCCATCTACTATATAAGGAGGCTAACACACCCTTATCTGGATCATCAAAAAACAACATCGACAACATTTTACACAATATCTACACAATAATTTATTCATCATTAGATCGTTTCCAGTTGCAACAACATTCTCATATTTATATTCATAAAAACAAAACAAAACAAAAGAGAGAAGAAGTTCTGTTCGTTTTGTTCAACAAAACAAGTATGTATGTTGATACTTAATTAGTAATCACGTTCAAATGTATCTTCACTATGAGATATTGATCAATTAAGTATTGATTAGATTAAAACATCGATTGTTGGTTTAGTTAAAACAATAAGACGCGTTTTCGGTTATTAGTTTAATTACTCAAGTATCGTCTCTAAGTTTTTAAAAGATTAGCATTAAATTGCTGGTACTTTAATTACTTTCGGCATACTTACCGGGAGCAAGGAATCACTGCAAGAATCATTTCAAGTTTCAATATCATATTCAGGTATAACAATTTTTATCCCTTTGGTAAATTATGTAGTCGTGCGGGAACATGATGATTTTCCATCTTGTAGTAACACCGCGACTATTATTGTTACGTTAAGAATTGCGTTTAATTATTAATCGTCCAGGTGGGGTAAATTTAAGTGTGGGTATAAAGCGGAATTCCCTCCCACATTAAACCCATCGTGAAAAATAATAATTGCTTCATTAATCTCCATTTTATTGAGCTAATGTGCAAGTTAATTGTTTAAATTCGAAATTTCATCAGATTTCGAATTTGAACAGGGAGTTATTTAGCTCTAAATGACGGACCAATAGTTGGATTAAAATATCCATCAGAATTATATTATGCATCGATTTGTCCTCCAATCCTTGTAGATTGTTGAATTAGAATTGGTGTTAAATCAATTATAAATTTAGAACTGGCCATAAATTCCTTGCTATCACACCGGGAATAGCTATAAAAATTCCAGTAATTAAGTCTATCGTTGACCTAGACTATAGATGATATTTATCATGTTTAGGATTTCCCTTAATCCTTTACTATCATGATTAATTTGGAGTCGGACTAGACTCTTAAATAGATTTAGGAGTTGGCCAAAGCCCCCTAGACGCCTAAAATAATAAGAGTTGATATAAACTCTTGATCTCTAAAATCCATAATCAAAGCTTCGCCCAGCTTACAACTACGTCTCTATTCTAAATAGATCATGCATTAAAATCTATTCTCAATTTCCAGTAAATTCTGATATCACAATTTTCATATGTAAGTTTTGGTAAAATAAATTATAAACATTTCCCCTTTTAATCATTTAATAGAGGCCAATCTTACGATTGTGTGGTTGATGGTGCCTAACACCTTCCCATCCCGTACCAGAATCTCCTTACCTAGACTCTCTAATAACAGACCATGAACATGTAAGTCATAACTAGAATTTGTTTTCCTGAAAGAATTCAAACTAGTTAAATGGGTCCAGACTCGCCTTAGCCAGGTGGCGACTTCAAAACATCACTCTTTTTTCTTTGCGGAGTTAGCTCTCTTATTAACGAGCTAGTAAGACGTTACCTTTGAACGAACTGGTGCGATAAACATCCACGAACGGGTGAGCACATAGACTCCACCCCCATAATGATTAGGGATCGGAAAAGCACCGCTATCGACCCGTGCTGACCCTCGATTTCTATAAAGACTGCAACAATTCATCTCATCTTAGGGATAAGGTCCTAAAAGCCAAATATTTCCCCAACTCTTCTCTTCTTCACGCTGATGAAAAAACAGATGCAACCTGGTCATGAAAAAGTCTGTATAAGAATGTGGAATTCATTAAAAGATTTAGTTTCCGGCAGCTAGGCAATGGAAATCAGATTAAGGTATGGGTGGACAAATAGGTTATAGGCCTTCCTGACCCTCCAACACCTTTGAATGATTTGGGTGATGACTACAATGCTGACTTGTTGGTTTCTGACCTAATAGATGAAGTGCAAAAGACTTGGAAAACATCTTTAATCTATAGTCTCTTTCACACTGATGTGGCGGTGAAAATCTTAAACACAAGAATCTTAAGAAAAGCTGAAGACAAACTTGTATGAACTTTGACAAATAATGTGAGCTTCACTGTGAAGTCAACACACAATGAACTAATGGAGTTGAAATCCAACACTCAAGTACTTCACCTGAAGACACAAAAATGTGGAAGAATTATGGAGTCTCAAGATACCTACAAGAATAAAATATTTCATGTGGAAATGTCTGACAGATAACGTCCCTAACAACGAGCGACTTATACGACAAATTGGTGGTACTAGTTCTACTTGTGCAATGTGTGGTCAATATGAAGACTCTACTGATCACATTCTAATGAGTTGTAGCTTCACTAGAGCAGTACTTACTTCAGTTCCAAGGAGCAACAGATCTATGTTGACACACATAGGTACTGGTGAATGGATAAGAAATTGGTTTCAACATACCTCCACCGATCAGCTGTTTGGTGAAGATTGGTTGATAAATATGGCATGTGCAGTATGAGAAATATGGAAGGAAATGTGTAGATGCGTGCTTGATAAGATAAAACCAGATCCAACTCTAAGGAGTAACAAAATTTATGTTAATAGACAACATAAATGGAAACCAACATCTTTCCCTTACATTACTATTAACTGTGACACCTCCTTTAAATAATATTTAAGGCAAAGTGGAACCGACTTACTAATTCGTGATTTTGCAGGTGCTTATCGAGATTCAATATGCATCAACATGTATGGCGATCTAGATGCTGATGAAGCGAAGTGTCACGATGTTTATGAAGGTGTTCAATGGATTGTATCCCTTCAACTACATCATATCATAATAAAAAATGATTCGCAGTTTCAACAATAAACGGTGACTGCTCTAGTTTGTCTTGGCAGAACCACATTATTATTTAGGATGTCGTATTTTATTTAAGTTGTTTTAGTGGTTGACAATGTAGGCATGTCGTTAAAGAGTGTAATAAACCTGCAGACATGTTGGCTAAGCATGCCAAAAAATACGTAGTCTCTAATATTTGGAACTCTAATCCTCCATCCTTCTTATCGGCAAGATTAATGGATAATAAAACAGATATAACTCTTTCGCCAAACTCTTAATCAAAATTTTGTCTTAGAATAAAAAAAAAAACTTTACAAGCTTACATAGTTACATGCTCTTAAGATTGTATATATACACGACCAGTGAACCAGGATTGAACCACTGGTTGAACCGTTTGACTTGGACGGGTAACTTTTCCGAGTCGAAGCTCAGGCCTGTTTTCAGAACATTGCAACCATCGGTCTGGCGCGTCCTAAATTAGAAAGTTAAACATCACCGAGTTGACTAACATAGTTGGGCTGAGTTAGCATAATGCTGGGTTGTTTAATCGAATTCCATTGTCAAATGGCGCGATCTAATTTAGACTACTAGAGAGACAGGGGCAGAGAGACAGCAAACAAGAAAAACACACACAAAAATCCCCCTTTTCATTTGATATTCCACAGTTAGGTATGTGATCTCAAACTTCCCATTTCTTCAATTTCCTCACTCACATTCTTATTTTTATTCCCAAGTTCATCTAATTAAGCTCGGATTTCGGGAATTTTAGGTCAAGATCGGACGTGATGGAGCCAGACGTGAGTATAGAAAGCGGATGTATGATAAGAATCGCTGTAGTACCAATCGGAAAGATCCCACAGGCAGAGCTACGAGAGTATATTTCCATGTTATTCCGGCATAGCAAAGTGGAACTCTCAGCCATCAGTTCTTTCTACACAGAACACCAGAAAAGTCCTTTCTCACACCAACCTTGGGACAATGGAAGTCTCAGATTCAAATTCGTGATTGGTGGTGCTGGTGGTGGTATTGTTGGGTCACCATGGGAGGATTTTCAGTCTAATCGTAAGATCTTAGCTGTTATTGGTCTATGTCATTGCCCGTCATCTCCAGATCTTGATCTTGTCTCTGAGCAGTTCTCAGCTACTTGTAAGGGTTATACTTCTGCGCTGGTTGAACGGTGCTTTGCGTTTTGCCCGGGGGATTCTCAGGTAGGATTTTTTGGATTGCATTTTGGAACTGTAGTTTATGATGGTTCGAGCTGTTGCCATATTAGTACAGTTATTACTAATATGCTTAAATTTGAAGACGAATTTGTTCATTACATGTTGATCTGTTGTATATTTGTGCAAGAGATTAGCTTAGGATTATATGTTATTATGCTAGTGCATACAAGCACCTACCTAGACGCTGTTCCTATGTCTGGTCTTGACTGCAAAATTTGGTTATCCTACTGATTTAGCATAAGAACCCTGACATATTTTGTCTTGCTTGCAAGTAGAATGAAGTAAAATAGTTATTCTTCGGGACCTAAATCCTAGCGCGCATTCTATATTTCTTCCCACTCCCTAGATCTATCAAATCTGAAGAAGTTAGGTGTTAATTAACCCACCTACAATCTTAAAATGATTCTTAAATTTCCTGGTATAACCATAAGAGGAATGAGAAAATTATTTTTTTGGTTAATTGTGGGAATTTATGTGGAGTAATTATTAATACCGTTAATGAATCATGTGCAAAAATAAATTTATGAAAGTTCCTAATTTGATCTCAGTCAAGCTGTCCACATGCATCACTATTTTCTTACATTTAAATTCCATTTATGTTTTTTGCCTACCTAGTAACTGGGTCTTCACAGAGATAATGATATTTTGAACTATACATTTGTCTATGTTCAACATTTACTAATCTCGCTCCAGGGGGTGCTTCTAATCTGTTCATCAATCTTTCAGCTAACTTATTCACCTTACATGAGCGCCTAGCCAATTTTCCATTTTCATCTGTAATTTATTTGGTTCTTATTTTCTCTTGCTACAGTTAGAGAATGGGAGCAAAAGGGGTAACAATTTGGTCTTGTTCCCTCCTTCTGATCAGCGAACTCAAGAATTCCACTTGAATACGATGGTACAAGACATTGCGGCCTCATTGTTAATGGAGTTTGAAAAATGGGTTCTTCAAGCAGAATCGGCTGGAACGATTTTAAAGACACCTTTAGACTCTCAAGCCAGTCTCAGCTCAGAGGAGGTCTATATTTTAGGTCTCCTATAGATTTGACTATATTTCTTATTCTTTTAGAACTGAGCCTTGACAACTGTAATGAGATGTGATTCAGCACTGCAAATAGATCAATCTAAATTGGTAAAACTGCAGGTAATCAAGGCTAAGAAACGAAGGTTGGGAAGGGCTCAGAAGACCATAGGAGACTATTGTTTACTGGCAGGGTCACCAGTTGATGCTAATGCACACTATTCCACAGCAATAGAACTTGCAAGGTTAACCGGGGATTTCTTCTGGTATGCTGGGGCTTTGGAAGGAAGTGTGTGCGCTTTACTGGTATGGTTGTCATCTTCTAAAAAAGTAGTGTATTGTGCATCTGTAGAACATGGTTGATAATAATAATCCTCTTATAAAGTATTACCTGTTCTTGTGGTACATATGTAAAAGAGTCTTATTGTCTCTGTAAAGACTACAGTTGATTGGTTTCAACCATCCGGTCCGGGTGAAGTACCAGTCTAGAACACAGTGTTATGTGTTAGGTTTACTTCTAACCTAAGAATCTTCTGGTTGGACCCGTTGCTCACCTGATGCTTCAGAATGGCTTCACTTCTTTGTAACAGTGCCATGCTTGTCCATATTTAAACAAACCAACATGTTTTTTTGAGAGCATTGATTGACATGTCAAACAAACATAATTAGTAGGGGAAAAGCCCTGCACCCACCCACTCCTGAATTATAATGTTAGACACCTTTGCCGCATCTGCCACCAACTAGCCAATTCCTTGTTATGAAGCTCAGAGGTCGTGTTCCTCTATCCATTTCTGATACTTTTTAAATTTTGATTTGGTAATTATATCAGTCCGTACTTCTTAACATCGTAAGTTTACCATCTATAGCCGCATCCATGTGCAACTCCTAGCCACAGTTGTTTTGTGTTAAGAAACTGAGGTTGTTAAGACATAAGGCATTGAGATTTTTTCCCCTTGCACACCCATCTGCTCCAAATTTTACTTTATTTTGTTTGAGTTATCCATTAAGTATGGAAGAGGATCGTTTTTCTTTTAATTAATTTCCATCTCCCACATTTATTCTGAATACTATCAGATGGATCGAATGGGTCAAAAGGATCCGGTTTTGGAGGAGGAGGTGAAGTATCGCTATAACACAGTCATCGTGCATTATAGAAAGTCATTTATGCAAGACAACGCTCAAAGGTATAGATTGACTTTTAAATTTTGTTTGGTTGTAGTTAGCCGCTTTGATTTGTCAAAAATGTTACCACTTTTAATGATGACTACTTGGTTCCGACATTGAGGGTCTGCTAAGCAAATTTTGTGTGAAGAGATACATTCTCGAATAGGTTACACTTGTAAAATTTTAAAGTAACACACAACATCCGATATGCCTCTTACTCTGAATATTGAAGTTTGATGGGGATGCTATTCTGTTAACGCAGATGTTTTTCCTTTAAACAGTAGCAAATTCTTATTAATCGACATGGTTAAAATGCTGTGGAGACTTCCATAATTCTTACGAGGAGTGAAAACTAAAGATTTCCACCCAAAAAACAACAAAAAGCTTTTAGATACTAACATACATTCAGCAGCATTCATTTTATTGCACTCGCGAGTAACTTGGCAGGTCAATGATCTTATGTTTTTCAGTGTTACATATATACGAAGTAGCTTTTTCTATTAGTAGATATTGTGATCTTTCTTACGTTTTCAATACTTTCTTATAGTTGTTTTACGATGGTCAATTTAACAAAAAAGATATTTGTTCCAATATATATTTGCTTCTAAAGCAGTTGTTACTGCTTCTTTGCCTGGTAAGTTTCCATGGGTGGAATGGGGAAATGGGCTTAATATGATCATATGCTTTTACTACTTTTTAATAGTTGTTTTAGAATGCTCAATTTAACAAAGAAAACTATTTGTGCTGATATACTCTGCGCAGCCACTGCTTGTCTGAGTGGTAAGTTACCATGGGTAACGGCGAAATGGTTTTGAATCTCTAAGTGTCTTTCTTGTATTACATTTAGGCTATTCAGCCATTGTTATAGACAAATTAATTTCTCAGTTGACACTTTAGTAAAGAAGGGTTCTTTCTTAGATAGAGGGATATACATTGACTATGATGCCAGACTAGATTTGTTGCATCAAGTGTAAATGCCAGATACTACTCGATTCAGATTTGTTACATAAAATTTTAGTTTCTTTACCATCTTCAGGGGTGTGTTAGAGATTTGTTTTTACTATTTATTTCTTCTTCAGTTGGTTGTTGATTTGTCTATTCATTTCTTCTCCAGTTTGTTGTTGAAGAACTGATTCTTTAATAGTTATCCTTGGCTTTTAATAAATTTTGTGATTAAACAAAATAATAAAAAGTTCTTTGATATTATAGTTCAAACTTCAAAATAAGTGTATTTCACTAACGTAGTTACTAGATTTTCACTGTGATATCACTTCCCTGGTCCCCCCTCTCTTCATTGACTGAAACCTCTTTTATTTACTAACTGATTTCGTGTTCTTCTTTACCTATGAGTATAGCCACCTTGCAAGAATGCTACACGGTACACATATAGTGTTCAAACCCTAAAGAACAAGTGAATCCTCTATATGCAACATATGTTCTTATACGGATATACCATGATCAGTTCATGAAAAGGTTGGCATCATTGTCCTCGGCCAAAGTCTCTTGATATAAGTTGTATATCCAAACAAAACAGATCATTGTGGCACCAATGGTTATGATGGTGATGATAAAATTTACCTTCATGCTCGCTAAGATATGTCTGTACAATTGATAATGTTTTATACTGCCTTAAGGAGAATGTAGGGATTTGAAGTCTTTTTTTTTCAATTCTGCATTGATATTGTTTGCGTCATGTACCCCTTCATTCGCTTTCTAATACCAGGATGGCTATTTGTTTGCAGAGTTTCGACCCTGAGCTTTGAACTAGAGGCAACTCTTAAATTGGCCAGATTTCTTTGCAGGTAACATCGTATGATTTTCTTTGTTTTGTCTTTTATATCTTTACCATATATTTTGACCAAAAGAGTTTGTGATACTTTCTAAGCACAATATCCATACCATTCTGTTTTGCTAGCTAGATTATTGTTGATTATCACTATTTTGATTTTTGACAGACCTGAGCTAGCTAAGGAGGTGGTAGAGCTGTTAATGACTGCTGCAGATGGTGCAAATTCCTTGATTGATTCCAGTGATCGTCTAATATTGTATGTTGAAATAGCTCGTTTGTTTGGGACACTTGGTTATCAGCGCAAAGCTGCATTCTTCTCAAGGCAGGTTGCTCAGTTGTATTTGCAACAAGATGACTGCTTAGCTGCTATCAGTGCCATGCAAGTGTTGGCAATTACGACAAAAGCGTACCGTGTCGAAAGCATAGCAAATAGCTCAAAGTCACCGTCTAATGTGAGTTCATGTGAACCTTTCCTTCTTGTCCCACATATTCTCTTTTCCACTTTTGATATGGAAAGATGGATAAAATTATGCCTAAAGTCGTTCTTAATTGTTGTGCTTCGTCTGCACACTCCTTGAGGTCTACCCTTTCTTTTTCTTAGAGTGCATTTTTTGATTAAGAAATTTCCAAGGAAGAAAACAATAGAAGAAGAAACTTAACTCACGTATCGTATCCCTACACCGTGATACCATTAAGAGTTCATCCCTTAATAGACTAACCTGAGTGGCTAAAGGGTCAATCTACTCCGGCCATATCCTTTGCAGAAGTCGATTATTGGTGGTACTGATAACGCCCACCATATTCTTATTGTAGATCGCTTTATATTGAACTTCACATCTGTTAAAAGGGTAGATAGCAAAAGCGCTAAACAAGCCTGTTTTTCCTGGCCCTCTCCTTTTCTCTGTTCTCTTTTTTATTTTATTTTTGGATTTTATGGGAACAGTAGTTTACTTATGTTCACTTCTGTCTTCTTATCGGAAGGAAATTAGGTTGAATCCTATTGACAATGGAAAAGTGCACCCGCAGTCTGTAGTTTCGCTGTTTGAATCACAATGGAGCACCCTGCAGATGGTTGTACTGAAAGAAATACTACTTTCTTCAATACGTGCTGGAGATCCTTTAGCTGCATGGAGTGCGGCAGCTCGTTTGCTTAGGTCTTATTACCCTCTCATTACGCCTGCTGGGCAGAGTGGCCTTGCTAGTGCCCTTGCGAATTCTGCAGAGAGGCTACCATCAGGAACTCGCTGTGCAGATCCTGCCCTACCTTTCATAAGGTATCTTCTGTCACCTTATTTTATTACTCCAGAAAACAATACAAGTTCATGTGTTCTTTTTTCATACAGAGAATGATATATCTGCAATTGGTTTGTAACCTTTTCATATATATTCACCAACTATCTAGGCTAACGAGCTTAAAACCCAAAATTCTTATCATTGAGACCATCATTGCTTATATAATGTAATCACAGATCTAGTAATGGAGCTCGAATGAGATTTATAGCATAAATACATTGTAATGGAGCTCCAATGAGCCTAGGTGGCGGCATCTTAGTGTTATGCTCTTACCATCTTGTCTTGTCATAATATAAAGTGTGCCATGGCTAACCTCTTCTAACGTGGACCACCTTTTGCTCGACGAAACAAACATAACTAGGATTTAATGATCAGGGTGATACATTCTTCTGATTTCATTCAAGTCAAGATAACTTGCTAGGTATAGTTATTCACCTTTTGTTAAACATGGGAACTTCAATAAATTTCTTAGTTCGGTAAGATGATTTTCAATCAGTCTTAGAGATGCAGGCTATTAAAAATAAATAAATTAGATCAATAATAAAACACACTCAAAAGACTAGGAAACATTAGACTCTGGAGAGTTTAAAAGAGGGATCAAGCAATGGGTGAAATTTGAACGCAGCAGCTGATGCTGTAAACAACCACTTTTAAGAAAACTGTGAGGCTTTGGATAAGAGCTCCACAGCATCACCTAACAACCCATCAGTAGTTGACTGAACTAGTTCTGTGAGTGTGTGTTGCAAATGAGATCATCCCAAGACTTTTAGCCTCATCAGAGCCTTATTGTTGAAGGGAATTCGCTGTTAATTTTAAGCAAATTTGGGAGGTTCTTGTTGGCGTTAGAAATTTAGAATGATGGGATGTTAGGCGAGGATGATGATCTACCTGGTGAGCAGAGAATCCTTACCAAAACCAGCCTTTAGATAGTCTCCATCTGGGTATGCTGGTCAACTTCACCTCTTCCCTGTATGTATATGGTTCTTCTACTTTGCTTTTGGAGTTGGTTAATTAAGTTGGTTTCTTTCCCGGGAATAGAAATATTTCGTCACTTACTTTTTGTTGTTTTTCTTCCCTTCTCCTGCATATGAAAGATATATGAGCAACTCTTCATGCAAATGCTAGACATATTTATGTTGTAAAGTGAAGAATATGAATGATCACTTTGAAATTTGTTATAGAAATTGGTAATACTGATTTTTGTTTTTCATTGCTTCAAGGTTACATTCGTTTCCTCTCCATCCTTCCCAAATGGATTTAGTAAAGCGCAATCAGGGTAAAGAAGAATGGTGGCTGGGTGCTGCTCCTTCTGGACCTTTCATTTACACACCATTTAGCAAAGGAGAGCCGATAGATAGCAGCAAGCAGGACGTGGTTTGGATAATAGGGGAACCTATACAAGTGTTGGTTGAGTTGGCGAATCCTTGTGGTTTTGATTTGATCGTCGACAGCATTTATCTTTCTGTCCACTCTGGAAATTTTGATGCTTTTCCCATAAGTGTGAGTCTTCCACCCAATTCAGCAAAGGTGATCACTTTATCAGGGATTCCAACTGCAGCAGGCTCAGTGGCAATTCCTGGCTGCATTATCCACTGTTTTGGTGTTATTACAGAACATCTTTTCAGGGATGTTGATAACTTGCTCCTTGGAGCAGCACAAGGGCTTGTGCTTTCTGATCCTTTCCGTTGCTGTGGCTCCCCGACTTTAAGAAACGTATCAATTCCGAATATTTCTGTGATACCTCCTTTACCTCTGCTTGTGTCTCATGTGGTTGGAGGCGATGGTGCAGCGATCTTGTATGAAGGTGAAATTCGTGATGTGTGGATTAGATTAGCAAATGCAGGAACAGTTCCTGTTGAACAAGCACACATATCACTCTCAGGCAAAAATCAAGATGCTGTCATTTCTGTTGAATACCACATTATGAAATCAGCCCTTCCAATAAAACCAGGTGAGGAAGTGACAATACCTGTGACAATAAAAGCCTGGCAACTTAGCATGGGGGATCCTGATTATGCTTCTGGCAAAAATACCTACGGAAGCAGGGTGCCAAGGGATGGAAGCAGTCCCATGTTGGTAATTCATTATGCAGGTTCACTTTCCACCATAACCAATTATAAGGAAATTTTGTATCTGTTTTTCTTGCCAGGGTCAATAGCATTTGCTGGGCAACTCAAAAGGTTGTTTTCAATGTTTAACATCATTCTGCTTTTCTTGCCAGGGCCACTTGCACTTCCTGGGGAAGCCTCAGTGGATGGGTCTGCTGTCCCCCCTGGTAGACGTTTAGTCGTGCCTTTGCACATTTGTGTTTTGCAGGGCCTGTCTTCTGTAAAGGCTCGTTTGCTTTCAATGGAAATTCCTGCTCATGTAAGTGAAACGCTTCCAAAACCAGCTTATGTGGAGGAAAGTTTGATTGAAGAACACGCTTTTCTGGGAAGTACGACTGATAGCTTGGTAAAGATTGACCCCTATAGAGGCAGTTGGGGTCTACGCCTTCTTGAACTGGAGCTGTCCAATCCAACTGATGTTGTATTCGAAATAAGCGTATCTGTGCAAGTGGAAAATCCAAGTAAAGAGGATAGCTTGACTTCTGTCGAGCATGATGTTGCTGACTTTGGTTACCCCAAAACTAGAATTGACAGGGATTATTCTGCAAGAGTATTGATTCCATTGGAGCATTTTAAACTTCCTGTTCTTGATGGATCCTTTTTCTTAAAGGATTCTTCAACCATAGACGAAACAGTTGGTAGCAGAAATTCAAGTTTTTCGGAGAAGAATATAAAGGCTGAACTAAATGCTTCTATCAAGAATCTGATTTCTAGAATAAAAGTCAAATGGCAATCTGGGAGAAACAGTTCGGGGGAATTGAATATCAAGGAAGCAATACAAGCAGCTCTGCAAACATCTGTCATGGATATACTGCTACCAGACCCGTTAACATTTGGATTCAGGCTGAATAAAAATGAGACTATACCTGCCGATCATTTGGGTTCCCCAAAAGAACCCACCGTTGAACTTAACTCGAAAGGCTGCAGAGGCTCTATATTAGCTCACGACATGACTCCCATGGAGATTCTTGTCCGTAACAACACAAGGGAATCGATTAGGATGAACCTAAGTGTTACCTGTAGAGATGTAGCTGGGGAGAATTGTATTGAAGGTGACAAAGCTACTGTCCTTTGGGCCGGTATGTTTTCTAACACGTGTCCAATGTCCTTGAATATCGCACCTATACTCTCCTTCAATTTTGCGAAAAAAGCATCCTTGTTTTCATACTGTTTGATCTTGGGCTACACTCGAACTGAACATCCTGACTGTCTTTATACACTGGGAATTCCCCACATATGTTCTTTCTTATTCTTCCAAATTATGGATTTTGAATGTCCTGAGTGTCCCTATACACTGGGAATACTGCTCTTATGTTTGTTTATTCCTTCCAATTATGGATTTTGTCTGTTTTTGAATTTGCCAACCAACAATTATTATTAATTCATTTATCTTGATAATCTTGTAGGAGTTTTGAGTGGGATCAGTGTGGAAGTTCCGCCTCTTGAGGAAATCAAGCATTCCTTTTCGATGTATTTCCTTGTACCTGGTGAGTACACATTGCTGGCTGCTGCTGTGATTGATGATCCGAATGACATTCTCAGAGCCCGCGCTAAAACTTCTTCTGATGAACCTGTCTTTTGTCGTGGACCTCCTTTCCATCTACTTGTCCTCGGCACTGCTTGATCACCATCATTTTTTCTCTTTTTTTTGGGTGGGGGATGGGGGGATGGGGAGGGAGGAAGTGAGTTGCTTGCTGTGGTGTTTTTCTCCGTTATGGTTTGGGTGTCAGTTAAGCCCATTTAGTAGTTAGTACGGGAGCTTGTAAATGTAGAAGAAAAAAGGTTATCCATTCTGCCGGAGACCTATTTGAAGCACCTCATTTATAATTGTATTGGTGCGGCATTCTTAGAACTTGAGTATTTTCAGAAAGAAAAATGTATAATTCATAGTGTTGTTCAGCTATTGTCGTCTCGCGCACTGGCCAATTTGGGTCATTCCTCAGCTTTTCCTTGAAAACTAAAGTGTTCTCTCTTTGCAACCTCTTGACTACAAAAAGTTGATAACGGTGCATTGTGAAGAAATTCTACAAAAAGGCTGCGGATAGATTTGTTGCTCTGGAGACTTGAGTTTGAGATTCTTGGGCAAAAAAATTATCACAAAAACAGCATGCCGCGCCAGGTAGGGGTCGAACCTACGACTTTCTGCTTAGGAAACAGACGCTCTATCCACTGAGCTACAGGCGCTGATGCGGGATTGCTACTTGATAACAAGTTCAAGACTGACTCGTTGCCATCCAGAGATTACAAGACGCTGAAGATTTGTCCATTGAAATAACTAAACATATCAGGTAGTAGTAGGAATGATGAGGATTATCACCGTTAATACTTAATTGTGATGATGATGAAGTCATTCGGATACGTCTGACTCTACGAATCTAAAATTTCGAGGATAGCGAACCAAATATTCTTCAATTGTACAGGTATTAGTTGCTTCTGTGAGTCACTGACAGCTCGACTACGAGAACAGGGAAGTCTGATGTAGTTCGTTATGCCACGTGCACTTTAGTTTAGCTATTGATTCTCCGTTAACCGTGTCCCTCAGTGGACACCTACTAACCTCCTACAAAGATCAGCTCAAGCATACATGAGATGAGTAGTCTTCAAAGAGATTTGACAGGTATTTGTTTCTGGCTATCAATGCCGATTTTTCATATTCTTTGTGTAATTTAAAGAGATGACAAAAGATTTAAGTAAGAAAAGAACAAGAGATGACTTATATTAGAGCTCAGACAGAAAAGAAAGGTACTTTTGCTGTAATAGAAGTAAAACTACTAGTCTAATCTAAGAACTAATGTTACAAGCGGAAAACAATCTCTTAGAAGTTAGAAACAACAATAATAAGAGATTTGCTTGAGAAAAATTTGGTGCGCGCAAGCTTTCCACTACTGGTAGTTGAACAAATACCCCATACTAGCTATTGTAGTCGGACTAGCGGATGCGTCTTTCTATTGGATTCTCTTCTATAACTTACAGCAAGCCACTACCTCTACCTGCAAAGTAAGAAAAAGAGATAGAAGGTCAGCGGAAGCTTCAGATGCTATGTAGTAGCATTATACTTAATTTTTTTTTTTTCAAAACTAGCCAAAAGTGATATGAAGTATGGAAACCATCATTATTGCGCCTGGGCACAGCAGCGCCCCTAATAACAGTATAAAAAACGTGTATTCTGTTTTAGCAGTACATTAAGATGGAACACACACCTCTGATTATAGCTCATCTTTAACGGCGTCAAGCTCCACAGGCTCGGTAGCCTCATCAAGCTTGACAGTTGTTTCCTTACTCTTCTCAATAAAGTCGATGATATCCTCTTTTGTTCTGCCCCCATCGTACTGCACTGCGGTGCCAGATGATGATTTGAAGTACAAAGTCGGGTAACCTTTAACCTCGAATTTATCGGCAGGGAAGTCGTTGGTAGTGGCATCCTATGGAGCAAATAGTACGAAAACAAGATTCTTAGCAAACCATTTAACAATTTAAGATTCTTAGCAAATAGTAAGCACATATCAATGTAATGCAAATTTTTCTTACTAGTAAGCATTGTCAGGGAACACTACATTAGAGAACTGCTTTAATTATGACAAATGATATGTGTTTAGTACCAGTGAACAGGTCTAAATAGAACTTACGAGCTTAGCAATAATAATAGCGGGATCACTTTGGAATGATACAGCAACTTCCTCCAGGATCGGAGCCAATGTCTTGCAATGTCCACACCATGGTGCATAAAACTTGAGCAGAACTGCAAAATAGGAAACATTAGGAAACTTGCTGAATGCTACAATTAATACACAAGTGTTTTGATTTGAGTGCTAATTCCATTCGTTATAAATCACTCCAATAGAAACAAATACTACAATTATTATCAAGGCAATAAATATCCGTACGCACGCACCATTCTTTCCAGAATTGAAGAAAACATCTTCGACATTGTCTCCAACGACCACCTTGACTGGTTCATCGTTAACCTTTGGGATAGGCTCTGACTTTCTGAATGGCTTCACATTCCCGTTCTGCTTGTCAAACCAGAATAGTTACAAATGGATGTAACCACATATTAAACACCAAATGCAGGAAATAAAGGATGAAGAAAAACAATCACCATGTATTCCTTAATCCAAGGTTCAATTTGATCTGCCTCCAAGTTTTCTTTTAGATACTTCTCCTTATTGGTATTTTGTACGATGATGAGAGGCACCTGGTCTTCTTTCAGGCCAAAATACTGCCCGTTCAAGAAAACACATACAATCCACAAGTTAACACACACTAATTGATAGGTATATCAACATATATGACAAGTGGAATGACCAAGATTTTAACTAACCTGGAGAGCACGTGTGCTGGTTTCAAGGTCACCCATTAGAAAGCTTAACCCCTTTCCTTTTTGGTTCTTGGCAACCTCTTGAAATTTCGATTTGATAGCATCAGAAAGTTCACCACTGAAGTTGAGGAACAACATAACCTATCCATTTTCGGCACCAATTAGATAACGTCAATTGCAAGAATGTTACGTATTAGATTAGCACTCGATTAAACTAGTGACATACCTTGGCATTGGGGTTGTTAAAGAATTTGCTAACATATGGCTGGTTTTTAGGGTCACTGTCGAATTGAGTAACAAGAGGCACATTGGCTTCACCAAGGAACTTCTCTAATGCATCCACATTAAAATCCTACATGAATATCCGCAAATTAACTTCACACGAAAAGAAGCAGTAAAGCAAGCACATGAAAGGAAAATGACAAATAGATTATGAATAAGATCCACAGATCGTACCTGAGAATCAACGAAAAGTTCGTCAAAAGGCTTCAAAAATCTAACTGTTGGCACTTTCACATCACCACCTCTTGGAAGAAACTTAGCATCTAATGTATGGCCAAAATCATAGTCGGAACGCAACTTCTCAGCTAGAGTTATGAAGTTCTCAAATTCCTCCCCAGAAAATTTTGGAAACACCCCAACCTTGAAAACAAATGCAAAAAACATTAGGAATGTGGATCAAGTAATGCGGATCGACCAAATGAAAGAGGCGGACGAGAAAAGTATCTTACCACAAATACTTTGCTGTCACTGATTAGACTGCTAGCATCTTCTGCTGAATTTATTGCAGCTGATGCTGGGCCAACTTGTTTCTTCAAGTATTCAACTATACCGTCTGCTACTCTTGGACCCTTGTAGTCTGTTATATCCTTTCCTCCATTTCTTGCAATCTTAAGAGTGGGGAAACCACCAACATTAAACTCAGTTGCTAGTGCTTTGTTTGATTCTTCGTTGGCGTCAATCTTTGCAAGAACAATTGGAGGGTCGTGACTGCTCAACAAAGCTGCAGCTTTCTCGTACTGCAAAAACATAAAACCAAGTAGAAAATTTGTGTCAAAACTTGAAAAAGAAATTTCGTCTTTTGCTTTTGAAGACGAAAATTTGTGTCAAAACTTGAAGGTTACCTCTGGAGCAAGACTTTTACAATGCCCGCACCTGTCATGGATGTAAAGAAAACACAAGAATCACATAAGAACTCAAACTAATCCAGTACGTGAGGGTTGTCATCAGATCCTAACTTACGGATCGTAACAAGATAAAGATATTGGACTCAAGTAACTAAATATAAGAAGAAACCTTACCAAGGAGCATAAAATTCAAGGACAATGAAGTCATGTTTCTTGATGGTGACATGAAAGTTAGTGTGATCAAGAGTCAAAACAGATTCAACATCTTTAGCACCACCTTCTTCTTCGGCAGCGGAGATCAATCTTGGTGATGAGATACATAGGAATAGAGCTAATACCACACTGAAAAAGTTTGAGAACTTCATTTTTACTACTATGCTAAGGAGACAACAACCAGTTGCAAGTGAGATTTATATAGTAAAAGTCAGCTGAGAGAGAATATAGCAAAAGGGTAGAGAGACTGGACAGTAACGGGAGGAAAGACCGTTCTGGCATTCCCCAAAAACGCCGTTACAGGCAGTAACGGCCAATTACTGTCATGGGTCATTACGGCCTTTATAACCCTGTCAATAACATCTGACTAATAGATGCTCCTGGTTGGATAAACAAGTCGGCATTTGGCAGAGATAAAGATGATTTTTGGTTGTTTGGGAGGTAGGACTTAGATGCTCATAGTCATATACCCCCACCTTATGCTCCTTGTTTCCACCTAAACCCTCTATCTGGAAATTATGGTCATTGGGTTGTGCAACGGTCGCAGTTAAACAAATGAGCTATGTAACAATATTTTTGTGATATGTCATGGGAAAAAATAATTAGGAGCCAATTATGGGAATGGAGTAACTAACATTTTCGGCTCATCACCCACACAACGACCTTAGCACCGGACTATAGAGTCACCTGCACTATACACGATTACTATATAGTAGTAAATTTATCAACTTCGACTGCCGTGAGGATTGGAAGGGTTCATTTTTTTTTTCCTCCCATGTAGGGCTGCACAAGACCCACCCACGATACCCATACCCGCCCGTACCCGCTAAACCTGTGGGTTTTTTGTCCATACCCGCCCGTTGTGGGTGCGGGGTTGGTTAAGAAAAAAAAAACCGCTGTCTGTGGGTGCGAGGTTGGTTTTAGGTCATACCCGCCCATACCCGCCCGAAAAACCCGCTCAATATACACTGTTGATTACATTAATCCTTCACTTGGCCTTGAGAAGTTCAAATTCGCTCCTAGACCACCTCTTTTGTCCCTTTCTCCGAGAGACTTCATGTTTTCAATGGTTGTTGGTGTCTTGTGTGTGTGAACATATCCACAGAGGTGCCAATTTAAGAGCTGGCTTTCTTAACGTTCAGAGATTTCTTTACCATCAAAAATAAAACAGAAGCGTATTCGATTTGCTATCACTATAATTAGCTGCACGCGTCATGAAATATATTAAAGCGGACTCCATGGATTGTAATCTTGAAAATTTCAATGTGGTGCAGCAGATTATAGCGAACTCCTCCTCCTCCTGATCAGTATATCTAATTTTTGGATTATATCTAATTATTGCGGGTTTAAGCGGATTTAAACCCAAACCCGCCCTACCCGCAGCGGGTGGGTAACAAAACCCGCCCGCTGTTTGTGGGTGCGGGGTTGGTTATGAAAAAAAAAACCCGCAGCCTGTGGGTGCGAGGTTGGTTTGAGCTTATACCCGCCCATACCCGCCCATGTGCAGCCCTACTCCCATGTGGTCACTGCACGTGAAATCATTTATTTGTTTGTTTTATTTTTTTCTTTCTTGGGTCTTTCGAGAAACTGAGATCTAAGCAGACTGCTAGTTTGATCCCCATTGTCTGCCATGACTTTTCATTTATGCAGTCAGTGTAATGGATCATCAATAGTTAGTTTACGCCAACCGATGGGAGATGCCAAATTGGTCAGGGCTGACTCGTAGTTGAGTTTAGTAGGCAGTAGCCCTTGCACACCCTTTCTTAGAGAAAACTACATTCATACATCCCAAATTTTGCTTTGGGGGTTTTCTTCTCTTTTTGTTTTGTTATTTAAAAGTCATTTTGATCCCACTGTAACACTCTTAAGATCCATTTCAAATTTGGAAGCATACGCGTCCTCACCTCGAGGATGTCAAAGCTTTCGTGGATCACATGTCCCGATTTAAAATCCATCAATTAACAAAATTAAAAACAGATATGGATTTTGGACAACTGATTAAAATAACCAAGGTCACACCTAACATTTTGGATATATGCTGGGCTCATGAAGCTCGTTTCTCGGAAATACAATTAAAAATGAAAGATCCGCTTTTGGAGCTGCAGCCCAGGGATAAGAGCATATGACTATCGAATATTTTACTCCCTCCGTCCCATTATTAGATGATTTAGTTGAAGTTTACACAATTTTTAAGGCAAGGAATGAGAAAGAGTATTTTTAAGTGTTTTTTTTTATAATTATACCCTTATGGATAATAATTGGTAAAATTTAGAAATGATTTATCTCTCAAACTATACCATGGATTTTCATAAACTTTGTACCGTTGGAAAGCATTTTAAAACACCTACGTAACGAGTATAAACATGGATATCAAATTATATACATTTCTTATATTAACGATAATCAATCAAAAGGATAATTTTAGAAATATTCTCTTGTTTATTGAAATATGTCAACTAATGGTGGGACAAAATTTTAAACTAAGTAGGTCATCTAATAGTGGGACGGAGGGAGTATATTAATTGATGAACCATTTACGACGAGGACTTTAAAATTTTCATCTTCCAGTAATACCTGGTTAGACATGGATAAGGGGCAATTCGTGCCAGCACAGCACACATCAGACTTGGGGGCACGACATATATTGGAGTGGGATTAGGCGTGTACTATGTCGTGTTGTGCTAGTAGATTGAGCGCGTCATGCGGTGCTTTTCAAAAACTTGGCACAACACTATACATTATACATTGCAAATTACACGAATTATCGTGACCACACACTTGTTTTATGTTTTTCAAAATAACTACTAGGAACTCAGTTTCAGTCGTCTTCATATGTTTCTGAATCCAACATGATTCTACATACTTGATTTTCTTAACCAAGGTCCGTTACATTTAAGAGTGGCTTCAGCATAAGTGAAGATATTTGATACTTATCCGCTTCTAACAGAAAGCCACTTAATTTCCCTTTAGATATGTTTCAACCAAGTTTGGAAATCCGTTTGCAGTAGAACAAGTCTAGCAAACCTCACGGATCCGGAATACTTACGCTTTTATCAAAGAGAAGCCTAGACCACTACCACCCTACAAGAACAATCCAAACAAATCAATGAAGAGTTTAGATATCTATCTTGTATATGTGGAATCACAAAGTAGACGAATAAAATTTTGTGATTTCTATCTATCTTATTCGTGACCTACAATAATCAGTAGAACAAGATCCCCGATACAAGAACTATCGGGTAAAAGATAGTCTGACTAGTTTTCTGAATCCCTAAGTGAAGTCCTTAAAGTCGTAGCCTAATTAAGTCTCGTAACGAAACCTAAGTTATAGTGGATGATTCTAGATTTACAACTAGGACACAAGATTGTTAGGCTTATCAGCTGCAAGAGTCTCTTTATTTATAGATTTTCAAGGTTGATGGTAGCTTTGAATCCAAGCTATGGTTTCATAGAAACCAAGCTAATAATATCCCAATTTAGATGAAATTCCAAGTTATGAATTCATATAAGCATGTGAAAAGGTTGCCTTGAAATTACACAGAAAAATATCCACTATGTTCCAAAAAGTAATAGAACCGTGCATAATGATAGTTCACAAAGTCCAATTAAGACAATAAACGTCCAAGCAATAATGGTGTTCAAAAACACTCAAAACTAAACAATAATCCACAAACCCAATGAGAAATGGTGAATAAAGTTTCCTTAGAAATGTTCATGAGAGATAAATCAAAAGTGCAAGGATGACTTAATAATTAGTATACACAAGTACAAGGTCCCCTTAGCAAATAATATCCCTTTTGATTTCTCAAAAAGTGTACATGAACATGTCTAAAGTGACATGGTATGCAAACCGGGTATGCATACTATTGGACATCTACAGTTCGTGAACTTTAGAATTTTCTAAAAGACAGGGTATGCTTACCGGGTATGCGCACCCTTTAGGCAATTCATGTACTTTTTTCTTTAAATTTTAAGTTCCAGAACTATGTCAAAATTGACATGGTGTGCTTATCCCTGGAAGTTCCGTGTACTTTTTTCTTATAAATAAAAGCTATAGAACTATGTCAAAAGAGACATGATATGCATCCCCCAAGCAGTTTATGAACTTAAGTCTCTCATATTTAAGTTCAAAAACCCTCCTAATAGCCAAGGTATACATACTAGGTGCGCAAATCCTAAACAGTAAATGAATTACTGAAAACAATTCGTGTATTGTTCGCTCGGCCTATTTTTTAAAGATCATTTTTCTTTAAAAAAATAGTTCGTGAAAAATACATTTTTCTTGACTAAGAATGTTAAAGATCTATGAACTTCCATTGCTCAAATCATATTTTGAAAGTTTACATAAGACAAGCTCGAAATCAAAATTTATTATATCTAGTATTAAACCTACTAAAATCATACGACATAGTCTTATAAAATAAAGTGGTAGATGCAATGAGAAAATATGATAAGTCAGTCTTCACATACCTTTTGTTGATGAAGTTCTCTCTAATGCCCCTGTTTGTTATTTAGTCTTAAATCTCCGAGGATATCCGGTGATATCTGATACTCATGTATCATGCTCTAATCCTAGTCTGAGACTTGATTTTAGAAGACAATAAATCAAGATATAGTTATGTACATCTAACATTGACAACATGCTTGAGATAACAAAATTTGTGAGTTCGACCGAGCGATGCTCTAACAAGAAGTATCACAAAGATCAGAACCAAAAAAAAGAGTATCCAAGTCTTGAATCTTAAACTTTAATCTTCAAAGTAACTCACGTCAACAACTTGATTCCTTTTTTTTTTCTTCATAGAATGGAGTATGTTATAAACGTAAAAATCAATAAATCTATCACACAAATCTAGAAATCACTCAGACCCGTGTTAGTCCATTTTCAGACAAATTTGAATGGCCTTATATGTCATAAGAGAATAACCGTAAAATAAACAAGTTATACCTATCAAAGTCGTTAGTTCATAACAAATAATAATCAACAAAAACTAAATAACAATCTAGGTTCCGGCAACTGTAAGTCTAGAGGCTTCTTGATCCCAAACAAGACTTTATATGAAAGGAAATGCAAGATGTTTCACATAATTAGATTACTCTTATGTCTTTAACAAGTTGGATTTCCCACACGACAAATGTGTATTCGAAGTATGAGTATGTAAGGATACAAGACTCCCTATTTATAGAGAGACTTATGACCAATGCTTGTTTACAAACAAGATCTGCCAATTTCCAAAATCCTTAAAATGTGTAATAAATATATATTTTCCGAAAATAAAATATAAAATTGCATCCCAACTAGGTATGACAACTAATATTAGATAGCAAACATCTATGTATTTCACTAATATATAACAATGAGAGAACAAACCTCTGGGATTTAGTAGGCATATGATTCAATATAAAAAACGATATTGAAAAATCGGTTTCCAGGATCTTTCTTGATTATCAAATAAATATACATGGATATTAATATATTAGAGTTTATCACATGTTAAAACATTATGTCGACACTTATGAATATTTCCACTATAAATCGTGTACATCTTGATATCTGCATAAAATTGAAGATAACAAACATGGCGAAAACATAAAAAACTAATTAAACATAGTCATGATCGATCTTGGGATCGGTCCTGACTTAGCACCAGTCCTGGGATCGATCCTTTCCACAAGAGATCGGTGCTACCCATGGATCTTCCACAGAACCTGTCCTTAATTACGTTTCAACTATGAAACAAGTTTCACAAGTATACTTCCTTAAACTATATTTATAAAATTTATTTCAAACATAGTCTCCAAGGTTTGGATTCATCCGGAACTTTAACACACTAAATAATCACAAGTTACCGATTAATTCAGTGTTGAGAACACGAAATCCATATATAAACACACTGAAACCAGACCAAAATAACCTGAAAAATCAAAGGTAGATAGCTAGATTATAATAATACACAAATAAGAAAAAAGAGATGAACAGATCGAACATACCTAGCAAATGAAGAACAAACTCAGATCCGCTTGAGAGAGAAATACAATCAGAGCTAAAACCTTTCAGCGGTGATGGCAAAGAAAGAGAAACAAAATCTTCATAAGATAATATATATAAGTATAATGTTCAATCTATACCGTTGAGTCTAGGTTTACGCAACTCTAAAAAAATGGGCTGTCCGATGAAAGTATGGAGACTTTTTTTTTTTTTTGGTAAGCAAAAGTTCTACTAAAAGCTAAATGGACTTTACAAACCGGGGAAAAGTTTTTTTTTTCTTGTTAATGATGGGGAATGCATATGTAAATGATGCAGAATGACTTAAAAAACCCATTTCCATGAAGCCCAATTATACAAAAAAAAACCATATCCGCAACCAAAACCATTTAGAAGAAGAACCGCGTTCATGTAGAAGACCGAAGGAAAAAACTTAGGATCGTGTAGTTAAGACCATGTGGAAGATATTAAGAGATGAAAGTCTTTGGATTCAACACAAGAGATAGAGATGAAAAACTAATTAAAACAGAAAGATCACAAAGGGCACACCTAACATTTTGGAAATAATCAGACCGACCAAAACCAATATTCCATCTTCTTCTTTCTTTCCTTGTGTTCTCTTTCACGATTGATCGCGGTCGTAAGCGTCAAAAATAAATTACACTTTCTTACTACTCAAAATATAAATATAGCAAGGGCAAGAAAGGATCGATCCCACAGAGAGGTCTAGGTTGTCGAATTGTTATGGTTTCCTATATAAAACACCCTAAGAATTTACGATTGTGTAAATAAAAATAAACAAAAAGCAAATAAAGTACGCAAATCAAGGATGTGAAATATTGGATAAAGGTTTCATCTTCAATTGTAAACAAGTTTATGAATATATGAATAGAATTCGTATTTAATCTCGCTATCATCAAAAGCCATAGAATACCTTATTGCAAGAATACTCCGTAATTTCCTAATTCATCAACACACACATTAGGGCTGCGTATGTGAATTCTACCTAAAGAATAACCTAACGCCTTGCGCTAATCAAGTTCAATTCCTAGGAGCATTAAGTTTGAAATAGGCTAATCAATGCAATTGTAATACATTGCGCAAACAATTCGAACAAAGGTCAATTTCTACATATGAATACAAGGATGTATCACTACAACCTAGCATCATATCATGCTACTCGTATTCAAGGTTATCGCTCGATGAAAACCCTAAAATAGCTATAGATATGGATGTGAGTTCAATCAATTCTAGACTCGACTAAACAAACATTCAATCATATTGCAATCCATCAATCATGCAATTATTATAACCCGTAGAAATCAAACGATAATATTGAGAAAACTAATTCATAAAAATCATAACTTGGTTGCAAAATCCAACTACATCTTCAACCAATAATAAAAACTTAGTTACTCATGGCATAGGAGTTCATAGCAAGAAGAAAGAGAAAACCTATCATGTTTCTAAACCCTAGAACCAAAAGTATGAGTTCTCCCTAGTGGAGATATATCTAGGTTTGAGAAAGACTTTTCTATTTATATGCTTTTCTCCCCATAAGGATACTTTCCCAAAATTAGGTTAATTCTTCTCAAAACCCGTCTCCAAGTTGGTCCACCAAGCCCAGGAGTGAAAAATATGTCTCTGGAATTTTGGGTCCAAAAGCGTCGCGAATTTGCTGACGTCATCGCTGAATCCGGTCACCGTCGCCGAATCCGGTTGTCGGAAAATCATCTCTGGCCGCTTTTGTCATCGGAAATTGTCACCAGCGAGTGCACACTCCCAGCAGCTCATCTCCATATCTCTGCAATTCAAACAATCACAAAATACCATCTAAACCAATTCCTTGTTCTTGCGAAAACGCGCTAAAAAGCGTGACCCGTAGCACATATGTCCGGCCGTCGACTCTTGCATCCGACTCATACCCCCCTCGCGATTCACTGAAATATTGCGATTCATGCTTCAAGTTCTGAAATCCGGCTACCGGAACTATGCTCACCGGCTCGCCATTCTCGCTCCGTTTTCGCACAATTTCTGCAGTGCTTTGGTTGCCAAATCTCAGGCTGCGAATTCTCCCCTGTGTAATTCAATCTTCATCTGCTTCTCACTCCCAAGCCAGCACCAGCACATGAGTCTCCACCTTCCATTCCTCGACATACTCAAGATTCCTCCACAGAGACAGTCTCCATCAACGCATATCGAATTCCATCACCTGCCATGTACAGCACAGCAAGTTCACAGCCATCTTGCAGTTCAACACAAAACACCAATAACTCCTGGTGCCTCCAAGTTCATCTCCACCCTTCAATTGCACTTCATAACCTGCAAACTCATCCAAACCTCGAGCTCAAATCTGCAATCTCCCTGGCACATCAAGCATAACACTGTGACTTGACCGCAGCTCCTATAGCTCCCGTGTACAGCCATCTCAATGTGTAGTCAGCTCCGCTCCCTGTGCTTCACTGCCTCTCTCTCGTTCAACTTCTCCATCTCTGTTCGTTCAATCCGAGACATATCATCCAACATCAACAACTCTATCCAAGTCTGAATTACAGACCCATCAAACTCAATTCTAAAGTTCCTGCAATTTCAACCTGAGCACAACCCAAATCCTTCTTAGCTTCACTATATCCTGTAACATCACCCTTGGTCTGCATCCATCTGTTGCTTCAGTTGGCAGCTACAACTCCACCAGATTCATTCAACCAAAGCCATACTTAGCATACCACAACCACTTCACAGCACATACTTCCACTGCTCACGCTTTAACTCCTCTAGGTGTAACTGGGACTTGCTGATTCAACACCACCAATGCCTTTAGCTTCTTTCACAACCTGCTCAAACCCATCAGCTCTACTGCCCTCTCTGCATCCAGTCCAGCTCAGAGTCAGTCACAGCATCAACTCTAAAATCATTCTCCCTTGCCTCCAGCCCATGACCTGCAATTGTACTGCCTTGCAACTTGCGGCTCCAACTCCAGCTTCTACTCCCTTTGTTTCGTTGCAGCACCAACATCATAGCCTTACAGTCCATTGCCCAGTTGCAGCTCACTCCTTCTCGATCTACCGTGCCATCAGTCGCAGCGTTTCAGCTCCGTTAAATCCATGGCTTAACCACCTCAAGCAGCCACCATCCCATTTGCTTGGCCAACTTCCCCTCAGCTCAAATAACTTCACCAGAAACTCACATTCGACATTGAGAGCTGGTAAGTCTGGCATTTTCTCAAACACATTGCTTGCACTTCTGGTGATGAAGAAGATATGAAAATGCTATTGATTTAACCCTCATTCTATCTCCCCTGTAAAACACACGGAACCCATTCTCATACACGGCCCATCACATATTTATAAACCATTCACAGATAGAAGAAACAGCCCTGAATACTCTTCGTTCTTCATCAAATGTCAATGGCATTCACTCGTTCTTCCCCGACTTGTTGCCAATACAACTTCATTCAACCCTTAAGCTCATCTAGTTTGCTGCCAAAACCACATTTGAATCAAACCCATTTCACCTTAACTCTCAAACATTCATCACCTACAACCATTAACCATTACAATCACCGGCATTAATTCAATGTCCTTCTCTAACTTCAGGGCAAGTTCTCTAACTCTTCTCAATTTCCTATCGATTTCCTATCCAACTCTTCTCTGTTGTCTCAGTTCTCTCGTGACCATACGAGCCATCTGAAACCTTGGTTAGATGGCGGTGAGACGGAACAACATCAACTTCTCTCTGAGTCTCAGGTGAGGCAATGATTGAAGGAGAGAAATATTACTCTCAAATTCTGGGTCTAGGTAATGAATAAGACTGCTCAAAGCACCCACTGAAAGAAGAACCACCCAATGGAGGTGCCCTGAGTAATTAAACCAGGCGCCCTTAGTAATCATTCAGTTGTCAGTCTTGTAAGACTGACAGTGCAGTTTCCTATATCATTCTCGCTGTACTGTCAGTTCTGAGGAACCGACAGGCTTAACTTTTCGTTTCGCCCATAACTTCATCATACGACATCGGATTGGCCTCATTCTTTCGCCATTGGTTTCATATTTTCGTGCTCTTCAGGATGATGAGAAGAAATACTGGATTTAAGCGAGTTCCACTTCCTTTTTGCTCCAATGACTCCCAAAACACCTATAAGACTCAAAATCAAACATAAGATACATATTTCACACGAAAAATAGCAAAGAAAGCATAAACTCTACATAGTAAATACGGTGTATTTTACACCTATCAACGATCACCTTCTCCATTATCAATAAAAAGAAGAAAAAAAGCTCAATTTTGCTTTGATCATGAGGAGTTGGCATGGCCATGGTAATTGATCGCTATCGTATGCGTCAAAAATAATTTCACTTTCCTAAAGTATATGATAAGAAAGAGTTCGTATCCACAGAGAGGCGATTGTAGTTATTTCGTAATCAATTTCTTAAAGTAACCAATTGGGGGGATTTCTGAATTTTATGTAAGCAATAAAAGCAAATTAAAAGCAAAGTAAATTGTAGAAAGTAATTAATGGAGAGAGATATTGGTCAAGGAATTCATCTTCAATCTTAGACATGTGCTTGCATATATGATTAGAATTACGATTTAATCTCTTGTGTTATCAAAAGCCTAGAGAACCAAGAGAGCAAGATAATCTATTAATTTCCTAAGTTCATCAACACACACATTAGGGCTGCGTATGTGAATTCTACCTAAAGAATAACCTAACGCCTTGCGCTAATCAAGTTCAATTCCTAGGAGCATTAAGTTTGAAATAGGCTAATCAATGCAATTGTCATGCGTTGCACATAACAATTCGGACAATGGTCAAACTCTACATATGATTACGAGAGTGTATCACTACAAACCGTAAACATATCATGCTACTTGTATTCAAGGTTATCGCTCGATGAAAAACCTAAAATAGCTATGGACTAGGATGCAAGTTCAATTAATTGGCCACTTAACTAATCAAACATCAAAATCCTATCACAATACTTCAATCATGTGATCATAAAAACAGTAGAGAATTGAACGATAATCAAGAGAGAAAACTAATACATAAAGCAAACACAAGTTTTAGAAATAGGACTACATCCTTAACCAATAATATAGAATTTAGCTACTCATAGCTATGGAGTTCATCACCAAAATATAAGTTGAATAAAGAAGAAGATGAACAAAAGCAAACCCTAGTTGCGTAAACAAAAGCGGCTCTCCAAAGTTCCAAGAATAAGATAATTTTCCAAAAGTTGTAGAATTCTTCTTTTATAGCTTTCCTTTCTTCCAAAATTAGGTCAAGTCTTCAAAGTCCATTAGATGAAAATCCACCAAGCCCATAAGAGAGAGAAACCCGTGTAGAAAATAAGTCCAAAAATACGTCGACGGAAATCTGGTATTGTGGCCAGAAATCGGCCGGAGAGTGGCCGGAAATCGGTTCCGGTGACCGGCAAAGTCCGCCCGGTCACCGGGTCGAATCGGCCAGGTCATTGAGTCAACTCGTCTAGTCAACTGAGTGAACTCGGTCAGTCACCGAGTCGAATCGAGTCGGATCACGGTCGGCTATCTCTGGGCGATCAGGCTGAGTTGCAGTGCCTTGAGCCATTTGCACAAAGCCATAACTGTGTTGCACAAAGATGGTGCATCAGTGCTCTTCCAGCCATCTTGGCCTACACCTTCCTCTGCCATTTCCATCAATTGCCACCACTAGAACCAGCTCAACATTTCATTATGCAGCATTTCTTCTCTTCTAAACCACCAGAGCCATAACACTAACACCATCTCGCATCTTCTCAAATTTCGGACTTGAGCTCCAATGCCAATGAACCCCTCAATTGTGGCTGCAACCTCAAGCCCTTACAACTCACATTATTGTTCCATCTCTACTTAGCCACCGCTTGCAACCAACAACTCGGTCATCAATCAACTCCATCATGCTCAAGTTATCACCCAACTTCACTTTCTCAACTCAATAGTAAAGGCTTCATGTCTTCCCCGAGCTTCACATAACACACAAATTCATTCCAAACACAAAGATCGCACTGCAAATGTAACACCTTCACTTCATTCCCACTGACTGCTCCAGTTGCTACTTGAACTCAAGCCAAGACCTCAAGCTCGGAACCAAAGACCACCCCTTCTCAAAGAACTCCACCTCACTGTACATTTGCGGCACCGGGCTCTCAAACCATCGAATCCAGTCCACTTCATTACAAAGCAACAACACTTGACAAGATCTTACTCGAGCTTAACGGCTCCATTTTCTCCATTCTCGGCCTCATGACAACAATATCCGCCTGCAGATTCCATTCTCAACTCAAAACATTCCCATTTGCACTGCAATTCATATGAATGTAAAATAACCCATTCATTCGAAGCTCTAAAATCTTGAAAGACAACAACATAATGGCAACAAGCCTTCTTCTTGATCAATCTCGGTCATTGCCAGATGACAGAACATACAGATCCTTCCATTCTCCGGCTTCCACCAGGGCCTGCAATTATTTCTATAGCAAACTCGGATCTCAAGTACCACCAACATCTTCATCAATCGCAGCTCATGGCGACATTGCAGCTGCACATTACTCCGTGCCAATCACCTCATACTCGCAAGACCCTCAGACCACCACAGAGCCGCAATTCCAAATCCTTTCTATATTTTACAAAGATATCGCCATTTGCACCTGTAACTCCATTTCCAGCTGTGGTCCTAACATACATCTAATAGTGAATCTGTTCAATCATTCACTCAAGCCAACAACACTGTATCGACAACCTCATTCTGCTCAAGACATCACCACTGTATTCTGCCTCAAATTCTAGCACAATCATCTTCTTCAACCCAGATCCACCAACATCACCTCCCTGAGTTCACACATCCCCTGTCAAATTCTTGAGACATCACCAGTGTCTTCATATTCATAACCAATTCTGCCTTGCACCACCAATGGACAACATCAGATTCATAGCCACTGTCTTCAGCCAACACACATAGCAGAACCCATTGCTATTCTCTTGTACCCATTTCTCCATCTCATGCAGCAGCTCAACCACAATAGCAGCAGCTCATTCTACAGTTTCCAATTCTTTCTGAGATTTGAAAGCAAACCCTTAGCAGCATCAACAACTTCTACACATCAGGTTAGCTTCAATACCTTCCTCCTTTTCTCGATCTGAACCAAACCCATGTTCCATTGAATCTCTTCTTGCTCAAACCCTAACTTCTTCCACACTCGAGTTGAACAAAACCCTAGCTTCAAATTCTCTCTTCAACAAAGAATCACCCTCTTCTCGATCTGAATCTGAGCAACAGATCCTCGTTCTTCTTAAACTTCATCTCCACCTTGAATTCTCACCACGATTTCTATCTATTTCCACCTGAGCTGCTCTTGATTCAACCACCACTATAATAAATCTCGATTTGGAAAATGAGAACGATTGGGAATGCGTTTTCTCTGAGTTACAGGGCTGTGTAAGAGTGGAAAAATACACAGCACCCACTAATGGATACGGGCCACCTGATGACAGCCCATTAGCTCTCCTTTGAACTCGAGCTAGCAGCCCCTTATCGTTGACTTGACTCCGCATAGCACTCGCCGTCGAACACTTTCGCCCTCCTTGTTCCTATTGAGTGATTTCTTCTTCTTTTTCTCCGTGCGACTCCAGAATACCTAATAACTCAAAAACACACGTAAAGTACATGATTCACAAGAAAAATAGCAAAGAAAGCGTAACTACTAAATAGTAAATTAGGTGTTTTAGACACCTATCAGATTCCCCCACACTTAGACTTTGATAGTCCTCGAGCAAATCAAACAAAACAATTCTAAAGAATACATACAACTCCGTGTCGTCGAGGCTACGGTCACTTTTAGCATAAATAACAAGCCTTTAAACCCCTAGGTGTCCCTAGTGGACGAGTTATAGTCTCGTGAGGGTTTACTAGAGATATACCCACAAAACCTATTTTTCCAACTTACTAGTTCTCCGTAATGATAGTATCCAACGCGCTAAGAAGACATAGAGATTCTGCACACTAGTCATAAGAAGTTAGACACATAAATGAACACAATCTCATTCTTAAAAGTTGAGAGAGAAATAACCATCCCTTCTCGACAAAAATTCGGGTTCGGAGTGATCGAAAGTCTCGACTCTGCCTCACAAGAAAGGGTTTTATGATATTGCTCTCAATAATAAACAGCTTTTTATGGGTCACACATGTGTCCAGGTTGGAATAAAGAGAGAATCCTGAGACACGTTGAATGGTAGGAAGGCTTAACCCTCCGAATGTTTTGAAAACCCACATCTTTTATAATTTTTGAAAACCCATTTTTCTGACGATCTCTTCGAAAGGAAATCAACCATTTAACGAGGGTGGGAATATGCTTACTTACCTCGTTATCCGTTCGGCGTGCAGCTAGCACCACTCTCACAGCATCCATAGAAACGTCTTTGGTCTTCTATCGGTGTCTTCATCTTCGTCTTCGGTCTTCGGTCTTCAACTCTTGATGATAACTCTTGAACTCCGTAAAATCTCGACAATATAACTCTTTTCCTCAAATTCCTTGTCGCTTGAAACTTCATTATAGATATTCCTTCGTTTTTTTTTTTTTTTTATAATTTTTTTTTGACATAAGAAATAAAACAAATACAAAATAAAAATAAAACAAAATAATAAAAACTATTAACAAACCTAAAAATTTTCTCTTGTCTTTTTTTTTTTTTTTTTTTTTTTTTTTTTTGAGACAAGAGAAAAATAAATACAAAAATAAAATAAAATACAAAGGCCATGGTGTAAGTACTTTACCACTTGATTCTTCACAACTTGTATGTCTTGATATCATAAATTTCTCGAACTCTCATCCTTGATAATTTCGCTCTTATACAATAGTCTTCAACTTATAAAAATTCTGCTCCTTGTCTTGTTGCTTTACTCAAATCTGAAATCTGCCCATTTCTGTATTGTTGCTTGTAAACCTTGAACGTCTTCAACTTTCCTTCGAATTTGTGATGCTTCTCTTGTTGATGATGATGGTGTTTCTATGGACCTGTTGGTGTAGAGAGAGATAAGGTGGATGGTGCTAACTGCGAACAAGATTACAAGTGGTATGTAAGTTAGCAATTCGATGTCACCAACATGGTAGATAAAAATAGCACTCAAGAGATCAAAATAGTGCTTCTATGGTGGGAGGTTGGACAGCTCACCATTCTGCCCGGAATTTACGTACGGTGACACACACTCTAAAAGCACAAATTTAGACAGGTACAAAGAATTGAAGGTCGGTGCCTCACATTATGTAACATGGGTAGTCTCCACTATAGGGATCACTTTGTTCTAATACCGAATTCAGTCTGCACCTTATTTGCCACTAGCATGGTTAAATCCAACTTTAACTCTCATACAATTAAGAAACCCGATCATGTTCTCTGTCATCTCTAAGTTCAGTCACTATTATGAGAATTTCGATGTAATCTTAGCGACATGTATACTATGTGACTCTAAACTAACTACAAGTTGGAGTTTTCTTATTCACTAATTCATACAAAAGTTGAAAAATTACAAAAATTTACAACGCAAACCACTCCCCCACACTTAAACTTTACATTGTCCTCAATGTAATTGAATCGTCCAAAGAAAGTCAAGGTGGGAAATCCTAACGGAAAAAATGACATGACAAGAAAAGGAAATAAAAGATAAGAGATACAAAACCGATGGGTTGCCTCCCATTTAGCGCTTGGTTTAAAGTCGTCAGCCCGACTATCTCCTTGCTTTCTATGACTCCTCCAGAGGGAGCACTTCCACAAGATTAACTCCTTCCACGACATCCGAAGAGAAGTTCTCATAATATGGTTTCAACCGGTGCCCATTCACTTTAAGTTCATTACCTGTAGCTAAACTACGAATTTCCACTGCACCATGAGAAAACACATTAGTCACAATAAAAGGTCCAATCCAACGTGACCTTAATTTACCCGAAATAATTGCAAACGAGAATTAAACAAAAGCACTTTCTGCCCAATGCAAAATTGTTTCTTAGAAATCATATTATCATGAAAAGCTTTTGTCTTTTCCTTGTAAATCCGTGAGCTTTCAAATGCATCATTGCGAATCTCCTCTAACTCTTGAAGTTGTAACTTCCTTTGCTTTCCAAAGACCATCCAACTCCATGTTGCATTGCTTAATAGCCCAAAACGCCTTATGCTCAATTTCCACGGGTAAGTGACAAGGTTTACCATAAACAAGCCTAAAAGGAGACATCCCAATAGGTGTTTTATATGCGGTTCTATACGCCCACAAAGCATCATTAAGTCGCATGCTCCAATCCTTCCTTGTTGGATCACCATCTTTTCAAGAATTGATTTCACCTCTCGGTTGGAAACTTCGGCTTGTCCATTTGTTTGTGGATGGTAGGGAGTTGCAATCCTATGCGACACATTGTACTTCCTTAACAAGCTTTGCAAAAACCTGTTTTTGAAATGTGAACCTCCATCGCTAATTATATCCCTTGGAATTCCAAACCTTGCAAATATATTAGCTTGCACAAAATCTGAAACAACTTTAGAATCATTAGTTGGGGTGGCCTTAGCTTCCACCCATTTTGAGACATAATCCACAACAAGCAAAATATAATAATTCCCATTAGAATTGACAAAAGGGCCCATAAAATCAATTCCCCATACATCAAAAACCTCCACAAATTGAATAATAGTTTGCGGCATTTGATTTCGAGCACCTAGATTGCCGGTTCTTTGGCACCTATCGCATGTGATACAAAATGCATGTGCATCCTTAAACAAAGTTGGCCAAAAGAAACCACATTCTAATACCTTGAGAGCGGTTCTCTTACTCCCAAAGTGTCCTCCACAAGCATATGAGTGGCAAAAAGACAAGATAGAATTAAATTCAATTTCGGGAACACACCTACGTATTACTTGGTCACTACAATGTTTCCATAAGTATGGATCATCCCATATGTATTGGTTTCCTAACTTCTTAAGTTTGTCCCTCTCAAAGACGAGACAAGTTCTTTGGGATTTGTTTAGACACTAAGTAATTAACAATATCAGCGTACCATGGTTCTCCAAAGGCAATTGAGAATAGTTGCTCATCCGGGAAACTTTCACGCAACGGGATAGTCTCCTTGTCCACAGCAAGAAGGCTCAAGTGATCCGCAACGGTGTTCTCAATTCCTTTCTTGTCTTTGATTTCAATATCAAACTCTTGCAAGAGTAAAATCCATCGTATGAGCCTCGGTTTCGCCTCTTTCTTTGTAAGCAAGTATCTAAGTGCTTTGCATGATCAGAAAAGACAACAACTTTTGTACCAATTAGATAAGAGCGAAACTTTTCTAAAGCAAAAACAATGGCTAATAACTCTTTTTCAGTGGTTGTGTAGTTTTGTTGGGCCTCATTTAACGTTCTAGAAGCATAATAGATAGCATGAGGAAGCTTCCCCACACGCTGCCCAAGCACCGCACCAACCGCATAGTCACTTGCATCACACATGAGCTCAAAAGGCTTGCTCCAATCCGGTGGTTTAATGATAGGGGCTGAAATCAAAAGTTCTTTCAAACGATTGAATGCCGCCATACATTTCTCATCGAAGTTAAAAACCACATCTTTTTGCAATAAGTTACAAAGTGGTGATGCTATCTTGGAAAAGTCCTTGATGAATCTACGATAGAAACCTGCATGACCAAGAAAAGAACGTATCTCCCTCACCGTAGTGGGAGGGGTTAGAGCACGAATAAGGTCTATCTTAGATTTATCGACTTCCAAGCCTTTAGAAGATATTATATGGCCTAAAACTATGCCATGAGTTACCATGAAATGGCACTTCTCCCAATTTAGCACAAGATTTGTTTCAACACATCGTTCAAGGATTAGAGACAAATTGTTCAAGCAAAGGTCAAATGAATCACCAAAGACACTAAAGTCATCCATGAACACTTCTATTATGTTTTCAACATATTCCGAAAAGATACTTACCATACACCTTTGAAAGGTAGCTGGAGCATTGCACAAGCCAAAAGGCATCCTTCTATAAGCAAAAGTACCGAATGGACAAGTGAAAGTGGTTTTCTCTTGGTCCTCCGAAGTGCTATCACAATCTGATTATAACCCGAATAGCCATCAAGAAAGCAATAGTAAGAGTGTCCAAATAAACGTTCAAGCATTTGATCAATAAAAGGTAAAGGAAAGTGATCTTTTCTAGTGGTGGCATTCAATTTTCTATAATCAATACAAACCCTCCAACCGGTTTGCACACGAGTTGGGACAAGTTCATTCTTATCATTCTCCACCACTGTCACACCTGATTTCTTTGGTACCACTTGTACCGGGCTTACCCACTTGCTATCGGATATGGGGTAAATAACACCCACGTCCAAAAGCTTGAGTATCTCCTTTTTCACAACTTCCATCATGGGAGGATTCAAACGACGTTGCGCTTCCCTTGTAGGCTTTGTATCATCCTCCACACGAATCTTATGCATACAAACGGCAGGGCTTATACCCTTGATATCGGCGATTGTCCATCCTATGGCCGTCTTGTACTTCCTTAGCACCCTTAGAAGTTTTTGCTCCTGTAATTCATTAAGCTCGTTAGAAACAATCACAGGTAAGTCTTCATTGTCACCCAAGTACAAGTACTTTAAGTGACTTGGAAGAGGTTTCAATTCTAAACTTGGAGATTTAACAATAGATGGCACAAGTTTTCATTATTGCAAGGTAAAGAAGCATATGAAATATTCTTAATTGTTGATTTTTCCTAATGAGTCAAGAGAACCAATGGTTTCTTTAATCTCATCACCATACTCATAACCATCGTCAATAGGTGTAGTGATCACGGTTTCCAAAGTATCAACACCATTCAACTCAAACATTTGTACAAGAATGGAGATGGTTGATTGGTGATGAATGGTCACGGGGAAAGAGGAGAAAATGATGTGAAGTTGACAATGGGTCTTGGTCATAGTTCATATATGGAATTGAAGGATGAGAAGGGTTTTGGAAGGTGTTAGTAAGAATTTGACTGACGAAAAGCTCATGTTGAAACTGTTGAAGCCATGAAGATGAGGGTATGAAATGGTTCTCCAAGCAATCAAATGGTGTTGCTCCAAGAATTGTCGTGCTATGAATTATAGAAGGTGATTGTGGCGATGTTGCATTGAGCCAAAGACCGAGCTTGTCAATGGAAGCTAGCATTGAGAGTCAGCAGGGAATGTAGTAGATTCAGATAATGGACTTAAAGGCTGGTTGTGCTGCCGGGAGTTGAAATCTTTCAGATTGCTTTCAAGGCGATTGCTTGGTGGCAATGACATTGCAAATGGCGAGAATGCGGTAAATTGAAGAAGAAAGGGTTGTGCTCGGTTGGGAATGTAGGCTATGGTCAAGTTACCACTTGGAATGGCTCTCGATTTTGTGAAAAGGGAGTGTCTTGATCGGATGAAGTCATTGGTATTCTCATCTGGCATTGCAAGATGGAGGTATAGCTGGTGGTTAAGAAGGCACGGGTAGAGTCGAGTCAAAGGGTCAACATGGGTTCGTCGGTGAAGGTCATGGAATTACACTTTGATGGGCACATCGCTGGCTTGTTAGCGGGCGGCTCGCAAAATGGCTCTTTTCAAGCCTGTCCCCCACTCGAACAACTCTGAATTGAAAAATCTGCAACCCCCGACTAGTTGACCGATCCAACTCAACCGCTCATCAGCATCATTCACCATACTCTTAACCTGGGCTGTTCCGGCCGATTGCGGGTTTCTCATCCTTATAGGCTTGGTGGACTCTCACTTTGAAGACTTGACCTAATTTTGGAAGGAGAAAGTCTATAAAAGGGAGGTTTTCTACAACACATTTTGGTTTTGTTCTTCATTATTGAATATTGATGATGATGAACTCCATAGCTATGAGTAGCTAAACATCTTATTAGTTATGGGATAAAAGTTGATTTCTCAACATGCTTTTGATTCAATGAATGCTCATCACAATTAATAGTGTTATAAGATTTGAAAACTTGTTAGGTGGTATATTAGGGTTTTCAATACGAAAAAGTTGTTTATCACCTATTAAGTAGCATAATTGTGGTTAGTGCTTATAGTGATATATCCTATTAGTCACAAGTGAATCATAACTTTTGTTAAAACGTTTAGTGCTTTTTACACATTCGTTTGCATTGATGAGTCTTTTATTCCATAAATCTTAATGCTTTTAGGAGTTAAACTTAATTGTGCTTTTACACTTTTAGGTTGCTTTCCACATCATCTTTTAATGTGGTTGTGATGAAAACTTAACGGGTTATACTTGCGATCAAGATATCCTAGGACTCTTAATAAATACGATTAAAATACCCCTCTAATCATTGATGAAAATACATGTTTGTGAATGATACTATCCCTTGACCGATATCTTCTCCTTATTGATTTCTCAAATTATTTACTTTGCTTTCAACTACTTTTTTTATTTCTTAAACAACAAACATACCTTGGGTTACTTTTTTAGAAACTTTTACATAACAACAAACGCCTCTCGTGGAAGAACTCTTCCTTACCTTGTGCTTCATTTAAATGCCGGATTGACACACGTCAGCAATGGCTTGTTATTAAGTTTTTAGTTTCTTTTTACAATTTCCTTATCTTTGCTTTCGATTCTTCTCTTGTTTCTCACTTGTTTGCGAGAATTGTTTTGCGGTGCATAATCTCTTCAAGGATTGGAATTATCCATCTAGCTACTAGACGCGGCATGGCTGTCCAACCAAGTAAAGGCACAACGGACGAGCACGAGGGAGGAAGTAGGAGAAGATATTTTCAGCAACGAAGACGAAACAATGGGTGATGCAAATCGTTCACTCAAGGACTTAGCCTCTCATAGGCTTGATACACAACAGAGGGTGTATTCAAACATGTTGAAGGTTTTCTTTCTCTTTAATGGATAGTGCTAAGATTGGTTGTACTATTTACCTCCTAGGAGTGTCACAACATGGAATGGGTTGAAGAAACTCTTTTTGGAGAGATATTTTCCTGCATCCAAGGCTACTCAAATTCGCAAAGAAATTTGTGGGATGAAGCAAAACGTAGAATCCTTATATGAATGTTGGGAGTACAAGAGATTGGTTGCAGAAGTGCCCTCACCACCAATTTAGGTATGATCATCAATACTTCTATGAAAGGACTCCAATCAAGTGATAGGAATCTTATTGACGGCCATTAGTTGAAGACTGGCTCAAGCTAGAGAATTGATTGAAAACATTTCTGTTTCTCGAACGTGGTTCGGATGTGGTTCTAAGAAGGGTGAGTGAAGTGGTAGCAACAAATGGGTAACATGAACGCAATGCAAAGTTGCGAACTTCTTCTCAATCTTATGAAGACGAGCAAGCTAATGGATCTTTCCAAATCAACAAAGACGGTATGATCCCTACTCAGAAACACTTCCTAGGATGGAGAGATCACCCAAATTTTTAGCTATGCCAACAAGCAAGGTGCAATTCAACAACCTACCTTCAACTCTTCAATTTCAACCTCAACAACAACAATTCCAGCCGAGGCAACAATTTCAAAGAACCTCAAGCACAACAATCGATGCAAAATCAAGGTTAGGATATTGACTCAAAGCCAAACTTTTTATGCAAGGTATTTCTACCATGTTCAAAAGTCAACAAGAGACTAAGAGTGCTATTAAGGAGTTGCAAACACAAATGGTCTCCATGGCTATGAGTTGAACCAACACAAAATCTCCTTCTCAACCTATTAACCCAAAAGAGGGTGTCAATGCTATTACGTTGAGAAGCGGTACACAACTTGTGCAACCCGAAGTTTCATGGAGACACCAAAGGAAGGAGAAAGTGAGGATTCTCCCAAACTTAGAGTACCTATTTCTAACTCTAAAACTCCGGTTTCTACTTATGTTCCTCCTCTACCTTTTCCTCGCAGATTTGCAAGTTCTAAGAAGGCGGAATTAGAAAGGAGATTTTAGACGTTCTTAAAAAGATCATGTGAACATACCACTCATTGATGCTATCAAGCAAGTTCCAAAGTATGCAAGGTGTTGAAGGACTTGTGTACCAACAAACAAAACTCAAGGTAATGAAGTGCTTAGTGTGGAGAATGCTTGACAATCTTACAACACAAACTCCCACTTAAGTGCAAGGACCCAGGTAGTTTTTGACATTCCGTCACAATTGGTAACAAAACTTTTAACAAAGCTATGTTGATTTAGTAGCTTCCGTTAATGTTATGCCTGCGTTGATGTATAATTCAGGTCCTCTCAAAAGGCGGAAATTGTATTGCAATTAGCATCGATCTATGCTACCCAATGGGTATTGTTGAGATGTTCTTGTGCGGAGTTAATCAACTTGTATTTCTGCGGACTTTGTGTGTTAGAGATGGATGAAGGTGCTCCGGACTCGTCTCTTCCATTGCTACTTGGGCGTCCCTTCATGAAAACGGCGAAAACCATAATTGATGTGGATAAGGGAACGCTAACCATGGAATTTGATGGAGAGACAATACGTTTCAACATTTTGAGACGATGCGATATCTAGCGATTCCACTCTTTTTCTCCATGGATTCATTGGCACAACAAATGTTCAATTAAACGGTGATGATGCTTTGGAAACCGTGTTAACTACATCCATAGATAATGGTGTAGAGTGTGGTAATGAAGTCAAGGAAGCTCTTGGTGATCTTAATTCACTACAAGAATGCCCGAAAACTCATAATATCTCTTTTATTTCTTTACCATGCAGTGATGAAAAGCTTGTACCTTCAATTGTTTGGGTGATAATGAAGAGTTACCTGTGATTGTTTCTAATGAGCTTAATGATTTACGGAGCAAAAACTTCATACAAGACGGCCATAGGATGGACAATTGCTGATATCAAGGGTATTAGCCCTGCCGTTTGTATGCATAAAATTCGTTTGGAGGATGATGCAAAGCCTACTTCGTTTGAATCCTCCCATGATGGAAGTTGTGAAAAAGGAGATACTCGATTTTGAAGTGGTGTTATCACCCCATATCCGATAGCAAGTGGGCCAAGCCCTACAAGTGGTACCAAAGAAATCGGGAGTAACGGTGGTGGAGAATGATAAGAATGAACTTGTCCCAACTCGTGTGCAAACCGGTTGGAGGGATTGTATTGATTATAGAAAATTGAATGCCACCACTGAAAAGATCACTTTCCTTTACCTTTTATTGATCAAATGCTTGAACACTCAGCTTTCTTGATGGCTATTCACATTGTGATAGACCGGAGGACCAGAGAAAACCACTTTCACTTGTCCTTTCAGTACTTTTGCTTAATCTGGAGATGGATGGGGCTGGAAAGCAAAGGAAGTTACATCCAAGAGCTCAATGATGCATTTGAAAGTTCACTTTTAAGAAAAGAAAAGACGAAGCATTCCATGATAACATGATTTTAGGAAACATTTTGCATAGGGCGAAAAGTGCTTTTGTTTAATTCTCGCTTGCATTTATTTCGGGTAAATTAAGGTCACGATGGATCGGACCTTTTATTACTAATGTGTTTTCTCATGGTGCATCAATTCGTAGCAATGCTACGGTTAAAGTGAATGGGCACCGTTGAAACCATATTATGAGAACTTCACTTCGAGGTGGTGGAAGGAGTTAACTTTGTGGATGTGCTCCTTTGGAGAGTCATAGAAAGCAAGGAGATGCGACTTTAAACCAGCGCTAATTGGGAGGCAACCCAATGGATGAGTATTTCTTGTCTTGTATTTATTTCTTTTCTTGTTTTTAGTTTTTCTTGTTTTGTTTTTACTTTGTTTTTGCTGATTTCTTATTAGATTTCCCACCAACTTACTTTGGATCTATTCAATTTCATCAATGTAAGGTTTAAGTGTGGGGGAGTGGTTTATGTTGTAAGTTTTTGCAATTTTTCAACTTTTTGTGAACTGAATAAGAAAACCGCAACTTGTAGTTCTTTAAATCACATAGTATACATGTCGCTAAGATTACATCGAAATCTCATAATAGTGACTGAACTTAGAGATGACAGAGAACATGATCGGGTTTTCTTAATTGTATGAGAGTTAAAGTTGGATTTAACCATGCCGGTGGCAAATAAGGTGCTGCTGAATTCGGTATTAGAATAGTGATCCCCTATAGTGGAACTACCCATGTTACATAATGTAAAGCACCAGGCCTTCAATTCTTTGTACAAATTTGTGCTTTTTGAGTGTGTGCTTCACCGTAAATTCTGGTGGAGCTGTCCAATTTCCCACCATACTCTGAGTGCTATTTTTATCAACCATGTTGGTGACATCGAATTGCTAACTTCTTGTTCATAGTTAGCACCATCATCAAACATTTGTTGCGCTAATGTGTCCATCACATCAATGGAGAAACAAGAATGGACATCACTAGGATATCTCATCGTCTCGAAAATGTTGAAACGTATTATTTCTCCATCAAACTCCATAGTTAGCGTTCCCTTGTCAACATCAATAATGGTTTTCGCCGTTTTCATGAAGGGATGCCCAAGTAGCAATGGAAGAGACGAGTCCGGTGAACCTTCATCCATCTCTAACACGCAAAAGTCCGCTGGAAATACAAGTTGATTAACCTGCACAAGAACATCCTCAACAATACCCATTGGGTAGACATTAGAACGATCGGCCAATTGCAACACAATTCCAGACTTTTTAAGAGGACCAAGATCAAGTGAATTATACATAGACGCAGGCATGACATTAACGGATGCACCTAAGTCCAACATAGCTTTATTAAATGTAGTGTTACCAATTGTGACGGGAATGTCAAAGCTACCGGGATCCTTGCACTTAAGTGGGAGTTTGTGTTGTAAGATTGCCGAAGCATTCTCCCCCACACTAAGCACTTCATTACCTTTGAGCCTTTGCTTATTGGTACACAAGTCCTTCAACACCTTTGCATACTTTGGAACTTGCTTGATTGCATCTATGAGTGGTATGTTCACATGGATCTTCTTTAGAATGTCTAAAATCTCCTTTTCTAGTTCCGCCTTCTTGGAATTTGCAAATCTGCGAGGGAAAGGTAGAGGAGGAACATAAGTAGAAACCGGAGTTTTGGAGTTAGAAATAGGTACCTCAGAAGTTTGGGGAGAATCCTCGGTTTTCTCCTCCAAAACAGGTTCTTTTGGTGTTTCCACCGTGCCCGAATCAGCAACTTCGGGTTGCACAAGTTGTGTACCACTTCTCAGCGTAATTGCATTAACACCCTCCTTTGGGTTGATAGGTTGAGAAGGGAGTTTCCCACCATTTTGTGCCTTCAATTGATTCAACTCCATAGCCATAGAACCAACTTGAGTTTGCAAATCCTTAACCGTACTCTCCGTTCTTTGCATAAAAGATTTCAGCAACTCTTCCATATTGGACCCCATATTTTGAGGTTGTTGTTGTTGTTGAAATTGTTGCCTAGGTTGGAATTGTTGTTGTTGAGGTTGAAATCCACTCGGGTTGTTGAAACTAGATTGTTGAATCGCTCCTTGCTTATTGGCATAGCTAAAATTGGGGTGATCTCTCCATCCCGGATTGTAAGTGTTGGAGTAGGGATCATACCGTCTTTGTTGATTTGGAAAGATCGCATTAGCTTGCTCGTCTTCATAAGCTTGAGTGGAACTTGGTATCACCACGGCTGCAACTTGTTGAAGCATTGCGTTCATGTTACCCATTTGTTGACGAAGCTCTTCAACCTCGCTCACCTCACTCACCCTTCTTAGAATCACATCCGAACCACGACTCAAGAATTGTTGTGAGTTCGCTGCCATGTTTTCAATCAACTCTCTAGCTTGTGCCACCGTCTTGTTCACTAATGCACCACCACCCGCAACGTCGAGGAGATTCCTATCACTTGATTGGAGTCCTTCATAGAAATATTGGATAATCATAGCGTCACTGAATTGGTGGTGAGGGCAGCTTGCCACCAATCTCTTATATCGTTCCCAACATTCATATAAGGATTCTCCCACATTTTGCTTCATCCCACAAATCTCCTTGCGAATTTGAGTAGCCTTTGATGCAGGAAAATATCTCTCTAAAAAGAGTTTCTTCAACCCATTCCATGTTGTGACACTTCCGGCAGGTAAATAGTATAACCAATCCTTAGCACTATCCATTAGAGAGAAACGGAAAACTTTCAACATTGCACCATCTGCCGCAACATTCGCTGGAAGCATGGCCGTGACAATGGTGTGGAAGTCCATAAGATGTTTGTTTGGATCTTCATTCACCATGCCATGGAACTTTGGTAATTCTCTAAGCAACCCCGGCTTGATCTCAAAAGTAGAGTCCGTTTGAATACACCCATGTTGTGTATCTAGCCTATGAGAAGCCAACTCCTTGAGTGAACGATTTGCATCACCCATAGCTTCTTCTTCTTCAACTTGTGGTTCGTCTACGAATAGAACCTCTTTTCCTTCTTCTTGCTGTTGGAAAATCTCTTCTCCTACTTCCAACTCGTGCTCGTCCGTTGTGTCTTGACTTGGTTGGAGTATTGTGCCGCGTCGAGTAGCTATCCCGCACCTTGGATAATTCCAATCCTTAGAAGCCGTGAGATTAGGTACTGCAAACAATTCTCGCAAACAAGTGAGAAACAAGACAAGAAACAAGAAGCAAAGATAAAAGCAAAAACATAAATAAGAAACTAAAAACTTAATAACTAGCCGTGTGCCTCCGAATCAACGGCGCCAAAATTTGATCGCTTGTCGTATCGTCAAAAATAATTTCACTTTCCTAAAGTATATGATAAGAAAGAGTTCGTATCCACAGAGAGGCGATTGTAGTTATTTCGTAATCAATTTCTTAAAGTAACCAATTGGGGGGATTTCTGAATTTTATGTAAGCAATAAAAGCAAATTAAAAGCAAAGTAAATTGTAGAAAGTAATCAATGGAGAGAGATATTGGTCAAGGAATTCATCTTCAATCTTAGACATGTGCTTGCATATATGATTAGAATTACGATTTAATCTCTTGTGTTATCAAAAGCCTAGAGAACCAAGAGAGCAAGATAATCTATTAATTTCCTAAGTTCATCAACACACACATTAGGGCTGCGTATGTGAATTCTACCTAAAGAATAACCTAACGCCTTGCGCTAATCAAGTTCAATTCCTAGGAGCATTAAGTTTCAGAAATAGGCTAATCAATGCAATTGTCATGCGTTGCACATAACAATTCGGACAATGGTCAAACTCTACATATGATTACGAGAGTGTATCACTACAAACCGTAAACATATCATGCTACTTGTATTCAAGGTTATCGCTCGATGAAAAACCCTAAAATAGCTATGGACTAGGATGCAAGTTCAATTAATTGGCCACTTAACTAATCAAACATCAAAATCCTATCACAATACTTCAATCATGTGATCATAAAAACAGTAGAGAATTGAACGATAATCAAGAGAGAAAACTAATACATAAAGCAAACACAAGTTTTAGAAATAGGACTACATCCTTAACCAATAATATAGAATTTAGCTACTCATAGCTATGGAGTTCATCACCAAAATATAAGTTGAATAAAGAAGAAGATGAACAAAAGCAAACCCTAGTTGCGTAAACAAAAGCGGCTCTCCAAAGTTCCAAGAATAAGATAATTTTCCAAAAGTTGTAGAATTCTTCTTTTATAGCTTTCCTTTCTTCCAAAATTAGGTCAAGTCTTCAAAGTCCATTAGATGAAAATCCACCAAGCCCATAAGAGAGAAAAACCCGTGTAGAAAATAAGTCCAAAAATACGTCGACGGAAATCTGGTATTGTGGCCGGAAATCGGCCGGAGAGTGGCCGGAAATCGGTTCCGGTGACCGGCAAAGTCCGCCCGGTCACCGGGTCGAATCGGCCAGTCATTGAGTCAACTCGTCTAGTCAACTGAGTGAACTCGGTCGATCACCGAGTCGAATCGAGTCGAGATCACGGTCGGCTATCTCTGGTGATCAAGGCTGAGTTGCCGTGCCTTGAGCCATTTGCACAGAGCCATAATCAGAGTTGCACAAAGATGGTGCATCAGTGCTCTTCCAGCCATCTTGGCCTACACCTTCCTCTGCCATTTCCATCAATTTCCACCACTAGAACCAGCTCAACATTTCATTATGCAGCATTTCTTCTCTTCTAAACCACCAGAGCCATAACACTAACACCATCTGCATCTTCTCAGCTCAGACTTGAGCTCCAATGCCAATGAACCCCTCAATTGTGGCTGCAACCTCAAGCCCTTACAACTCACATTATTGTTCCATCTCTACTTAGCCACCTGCTTGCAACCAACAACTCAGGTCATCAATCTGAACTCCATCATGCTCAAGTTATCACCCAACTTCACTTTCTCAACTCGATAGTAAAGGCTTCATGTCTTCCCTGAGCTTCACATAACACACAAATTCATTCCAAACACAGCATCAGTACCAGCTGTAACACCTTCACTTCATTCCCACCTGACCTGCTCCAGCTGCTACTTGAACTCAAGCCAAGACCTCAAGCTCAGAACCAAAGACTGGCCCCTTCTCAGCAACTCCACCTCACTATACCAGTTGCAGCACCAGGCTCTCAAACCATCAGAATCCAGTCCACTTCATTACAAAGCAACAACACTTGACAACATCTTACTCGAGCTTAACAGCTCCATTTTCTCCATTCTCGGCCTCATGACAACAATATCTGCCCTGCAGATTCCATTCTCAACTCAAAACATTCCCATTTGCACCTGCAATTCATATGAATGTAAAATAACCCATTCATTCGAAGCTCTAAAATCTGTTCAAAGACAACAACATAATGGCAACAAGCCTTCTTCTTGATCAATCTCGGTCATTGCCCGTGATGAACATACAAATCCTTCCATTCTCCGGCTTCCACCGGGCTCGCAATTATTTCTATAGCAAACTCGGATCTCGGTACCACCAACAGACTTCACCGAATCGCAGCTCATGGCGACATTGCAGCTGCACATTACTCCGTGCCAATCACCTCATACTCTGCAAGACCCCTGTACCACCACAGCCGCAATTCCGGCTCCTTTCTCTATTTTACAAAGATATCTCGCATTTTGCACACGTAACTCCATTTCCAAATGTGGTCCTAACATACATCTAATAGTGAATCCGCTCAATCATTCACTCAAGCCAACAACACTCAGTATCGACAACCTCATTCTCGCTCAAGACATCACCACTGCATTCTGCCTCAAATTCTAGCACAATCATCTTCTTCAACCCAGATCCACCAACATCACCTCCCTGAGTTCACACATCCCCTGTCAAATTCTTGAGACATCACCAGTGTCTTCATATTCATAACCAATTCTGCCTTGCACCACCAATGGACAACATCAGATTCATAGCCACTGTCTTCAGCTAACACACATAGCAGAACCCATTGCTATTCTCTTGTACCCATTTCTCCATCTGTTGCAGCTCAACCACAATAGCAGCAGCTCATTCTACAGTTTCCAATTCTTTCTGAGATTTGAAAGCAAACCCTTAGCAAAGATCAACAACTTCTATACATCAAAGTTAGCTTCAATACCTTCCTCCTTTTCTCGATCCGAACCAAACCCATGTTCCATTGAATCTCTTCTTGCTCAAACCCTAACTTCTTCCACACTCGAGTTAAACAAAACCCTAGCTTCAAATTCTCTCTTCAACAGCAATCACCCTCTTCTCGATCTGAATCTGAGCAACAGATCCTCGTTCTTCTTAAACTTCATCTCCACCTTAAATTCTCACCACGATTTCTATCTATTTCCACCTGAGCTGCTCTTGATTCAACCACCACTGTAATAAATCTCGATTTGGAAAATGAGAACGATTGGGAATGCGTTTTCTCTGAGTTCCAGGGCTGTGTAAGAGTGGAAAAATACACAGGCACCCACTAATGGATACGGGCCACCTGATGACAGCCCATTAGCTCTCCTTTGAACCTGAGCTAGCAGCCCCTTATCGTTGACTTGACTCCGCATAGCACTCGCCGTCGAACACTTTCGCCCTCCTTGTTCCTATTGAGTGATTTCTTCTTCTTTTTCTCCGTGCGACTCCAGAATACCTAATAACTCAAAAACACACGTAAAGTACATGATTCACAAGAAAAATAGCAAAGAAAGCGTAACTACTAAATAGTAAATTAGGTGTTTTAGACACCTATCAGTAATCAGTTAGGATTTTTATACTTCGGAATTAGGTTAGTACCATATTCAATTTAATTGAAACCTCCGAAAAAACATGTTTAGAAACCCCCAACTGAAAACAGAACTAGAGTATAAGAAGAAGCAACAACTTTTTTTTTTTTTGTATAGCAATGACATAACAAGAAAAATAATATCAATAGATGCATAACTATTGGTTTGAATTTTCTTTGTAAGGCAACAAAATAAATTTCTAGTTTTGTTATCTTAACCTAATTTTTTGATGATGAATGGATCAAATTTTAAACTGTTGCTTCAAAATTTTGTCGATTTTCATAAATAGGTTTGTGTTAGTTCATCTGATACATGTTTTTTTGAACTTAAATTGTTTAATTAAGTTTTTGAATGTTAATTTGGGGTTTCCCTTTAATTAGGGTTTTTGAGATTTTTTTTTTAAAATCAAATTTCAACTTCTTTTGCTAACTCATGAAGTATGTAGTTGCCTTTCATCCGAATTGATGATTCTTCATTCTTACTTGATTTAATTTGGAATTGTGGTTTCTAATTCATGAGGTTTAAGGTTCTGATTGGGTTATCAAACATATTATTATTGGAGTTTAGTTTTGATTGGAAATCACCAGAGACGGTTTTGATTGAGAAAAATGGGGTAACTAGAAAGAAGCGAAGAAATTAAAGAAGGTTTATTATTCTTGTTTATACAAATTCAAAAAGAAACAATTGAAGTTCTGTAAAGATTTAACCAAACCATATTTTAGTGACTAACTAGTGAAACTGATGATGATGATAATGGTGATGATGATGATGATGAAGGAACATGGGTTATGTCTTACACGTGAAAAATCTAAACCCTTCATCAATATGTGATTCTAAAGTATACATGTGTCTGACGGAAAACACAATGGATAAGTTAGTAAATAGATCAAAACCCAATACATGTTGGTCATTTCAGTATTTAACTAGATTTTATAACTGTCAAACCGCTCAACCACGGTCATGGGGCCCAAACTCTAATATTGAACTTTCTATTGCCTAAGCACAACACTTGTCACAAAGTTGGAGACTATAAATGAGTAGTTTCGAACTCATTCTAAGTTCATGAATATACCTAGAAATGATATTCACGGTTTTTGGAAATAACCAAGAGCAGGTTTGGTTTTCGAAAATTTTAATGCCCAAGCCTAAATATCTTCTTCCATGTTTGTGATTTTTGGACTAAGACATTGTCATTTAAAGTATTAGCAAGAAAATGAACAATTTTTTTTTAAAATATTTTCTCATAAGAAATCTTTTGCTATTTTTGGTCCGAAAATATGTTCTTGATATTTTAAGAAATTTCCTGTTTGTTGTAAGTATCCTTAGTCTCCTTTATAATTCTTATAAAACACTTTTGAGTTTGCCTCCACTGACTCGAAACATCACTAAGGTATACAAAGAAGAAGTTTTATGAGCGGAGAATTGTCAGTAAATTGATATTGAACGAAAGAAGAAAAGAGTCTCCAACACCATGACATACTATGATTTTGATAATTTTATAGGATCTCAAGAGAAATCATGTCTTCTAGCATTTGAATATCAAGATCCAAGAGATAAAAAATGGTTTTCCACTAAAGGGATGATGAAATGGTTTTGAAGAACTCAGAACTAAGCTAATGATCTTTATTCGGAATCACGATTGACTTAAGGAGAGAATTGAAGATACATCCACTGAGCTATAACCTATGAGGGAACAAGTAGATAAACTACAAAAACAATAGTTTGTTGTTTACAAGTCTTTTGGAACTAGTTTCATGAAGTTGAGCACCGCAGAAGAATCGGTGGACAATCACATGGGAAGAGTTTTTTTATGATCTTTGTGGAGATTGGGTTGTGGAAATTGAGGGAAGAATTATTCATAATAATTGCTTTCTTGATAAGTAACTAGATCGATTTCAATCTTAGTTAATATTATCGAAATAATAGAAGGATTACCCTGGTTAATCACTTTATGGATGAGGAACTAAGTTAATTCTGACCTTAGTAGGCTTATCAATTTTAAGGACAATTAATTAGGATAATCATGTTCATGATAAGTAACTAAATTAATTCTGATTTTAGTTAATTATGCTTATCAAATCAAAGGAAAATTACTTTAAGTAATTATTTTCTAATAAGAAAATGAATTAATTAAGATATTAGCAGGCTTAAACTCTTATTGGTTGTATCGAGTTCTTATAACTTGTGAAGTCGAAATACTTATTGTGTTTTTTGGGCCTTCGTTATTTTAATTTGTGACAAAAAGGAGAATATATGGAGTATAGGGTGATTATGATCATTTGAAAAATGGCATATGTACCGTAAAGTATATATCTCAACGGAAAATAGGTAAAGCATTGATCAAATGGGAGACACATATCACGTTGTGTAATATTACATACTACGAAACTGAATAATAATTATGTTCGTATTGAATATATGCCTAGCTCACCTTGTGGGGGAGTAGAGTTACTGTTGTTCAAAGGCTTAAACAACAATATTTATTTTTGAATATTAATATGAAGGATAGAAATATTGTTGAAACTTGGATCATGCATGTGAAGATAGAATTAAGAGATTGTTAGTTAATGCAATATTTATCTATTATTCTTGTATTCTCCACATGTAAATAGTTTTTTCCACTACAATTGAAAATGGGGAGGTTGTTCGGGAATTTCTCGGTTGAACCCACCAAGCATTGGTATGTTAAGTTTGGTTGTCAAATTTATTTCCAAAAGTCAGAGTCACTTTAGTCAATTAATAAAGTCAACTTTGTTAGGTTCGACTAGGAACATAGATTCCTTGAAACTTATTCTAGTTACTCAAGAAGACTTGAAAACGTATTGAAGACAACGAACACATCATCCTTCGGTTGAGGTTAGTAACTACAAACTTGACTTTTTCTACTTCTATCTTTGTTCTTTCAAGTCTTTATTCATTGAAAACATGACATATAAAGTTAGGTTTGTTAGAATCACTTTAGTATTGCTGACTTAAGTATATGGAGTTACGAAGTATAGTTTATATATGGACTTTGTTTTTTCAACATTGAATTAATTGGTAACTTTTTATTATTTAGTGTGTTAAACTTCCGGATGAATCCAAACTTTGGGGACTATGTTTGAAATAATTTTTATAAATACAGTTTAGGGAAGTTACTTGTGAAAATTATTTCGTAGTTGAAAAGTAATTAAATATCAATCTTATGGAAGATCTATGGATATGACCGATCTCTTGTGGAAAGGATCGATCCCAGGACTGGTGCTAATGTAGTTGCAGGAAATCCCACACTACACCCCTTACTCAGTTTTGCTTGACTAATCCATTGAAAGACGTGTGATCAAGAATATTTATTAATTGATTCCATGAAATGTTTACACAGTACAATAGAATTACACTTGGAAATTAAAGCGCTCTTAAACTTTCTCTCTCCTAATGACTTGCTTCACAATTCAAAAAGATCTCTCCCTCTCAACGACTCATTTAGCCCTTTATATAGGGTAATACATAGTGGATGACAGCTAAGCTATCCTTTATTTTCGGGAATGTCTCGCGAAGTGTCGCAAGTGCACGAATATTCATTCTCGCGACACTTCTTAACCCTCGCCAGGTTTCATGTCTTCCAATTGTTTTGTTTGTCGTTATTCATCGCGGCGTTTATTTTAGCTCCCTGCGACTCCCTCGCGACACCGTCGTTTATTAATCCCGCGAATCTTGTCCATTGCGATATTATGATCCTACATCTTGCCTCTTTTTCCTTGAATATTGCTTGAAGAGCGATTTGAAGGAAAAATTCCTTGTTGTAATAATCCTTGGTTTCAATTGGTGAAGGAACGAGCGAAAGAATATTTTTCTTGAAAAGTACGTACTTGCCTCTGTTCTTTTAGCGAAGTTCCGAAGCTTCTTTGTAGTATATATATGAAGTTCCGTCTCCTGTATCTCCTTACATCTCCTCTGCGAGGGAGAGAATGTCATGAGAATCAATATTTTGATTTGCCGCAACTACTTATCTTTATCTGTTTCAGCTCCGTACTATTACACAGATTTTGACCATTAAAGTCTTTTCTTGACACGTCTCTTCCAACCGTTTATTCTCGACCGTTCGTGTCTCTTCTCGCATTAAATGCCCTCATTTTTCTCAAGAATCTTTTTGATTTTTCTATATATAGCTTTCTTTTCCTCCTCTTTTCTTCCTTTAATTTCTCTCTGCAACTTTTCTTGACTCTCTCCTTCCGCAATTTGCGCTCCTGCTACTGTAACTCTTTTCTTCATCCCTTCTAACGCTGATCCTAATCTCCAACCTCCCATCCATTCCCATACTGATAATGGCTTTCATTAGTCGTGCATATAAATCTTCTTTTGATGAAGTTCAACAGAAGTTGCTCGAGAAGGGTTTTACTCTATCAACCATTCCTGATCAAGAATCTTCATCTATTCTTTCTGCAAAGTTGTTTTCTGATCATCAATGTGATGATCAAAAAATTATAGTCTCGCTAGGTCAGCTTCTCGCAGGACTTCCCATTCCCTTATACAATCCTGAGATGCCTTTATTTTATGAAATCTTGGCCCATGAAAAATTCTCTCGGGCTGTTTATCAATTATGTGGCGATTGCATTCGCCTAATGCTTGAGTTCGCGAACCGTGGTGCTGGCAAATGATCTTTATACCCTAATACTGTTAGAAACCCGATTTCGCAGACTTGGAAATAGTTGCTGAGAAGTACACTGTAGAGAACTTTTTTGAAAATTATGCAGTGATAAAGATGAGGAATGCGAAATCTCGCTGGGGCATTCGCCTGAAAAAGAAGGATAATGTCCCTGAGGATAAATTACTCATGCAAGATATTGACTGGCACCCGGGCAATAATACTACTCCTCGCCACTCCAAGGATGAGAAGTGGTGGGTTGTACCCTTGATTTTAAATGGCCCTTACATCGCGGGCTCGCATATTCTTCCTGCGAATCTCGCAGGATATCATCCTTGGGAATTCAAATGGCCTGATAAGGCAAAAGAGGTATGTTTTCCACTTCAAATCTTGCCCTCGCAACTTTCTTTTTATATTTGCTGAGTTTGTGGAATTTTTCAGATCGCCAAATTGAGAAGAAGCTACAAGGATAATCCGTTGGAGAGTACTCGACGATACTTCGATCGCTACGGGTGAAGTAAGAAACATTTCCTTTGTTATTTGAAACAATATTGTTGCCTCTGTTTCTTATCTTTAACCGTATGCGAAGGTTGCCTCTGTTTCTTATCTTTAACCGTATGCGAAGGTTGGAGTTGAAGAAGTTGTAGCCGCGAAGATTAGAAGTAAGGGTAAAACCGTCGTTCGCAAAGATAGATCTTCTGCTCCATTAACTAAGAAGCGAAAGACTCGCCTTCTTCTCGCCTTAGCTCAAGCTCCGAATCTTCCGACGAGGATAACCATGATTCGAATCCCTCTCTCACTAAAGAGATTCCATTGGCCTGGTTATCCTATGGATCAGTTATCTAGCATCTTCTCAGACTCTTTCCAAGGAATGGGAGATGCTCCCCTAGCTTCCCTTTGCGGGGTTCTCGCAAATGTGTGTAATCTTTGCTTTACTAGAGGGCAATAATTCTTTCAATGGAGCCTCTAGAATTGTGTCTCCCGACTTCTTGAATGCACTTGGGTCTTTGGTATGCATGTAGTCATATTTCCCTGTTAATTTTAAATTTTTAAATATATATGTATTAACGGTTTTTCTATCTTCTTTCATAGGTTGGAAAAACTTCTTTTGTAGTTGCCTCGGATCTCGAGAGAAGACGCAATAATCTTGAAAAGAGAAATTTACAATTGAACAAGAAGACCCAAGAGCCGAAGTTGAAGCCGCGTCATCTCGCGATAAGATTCAAAAATTAGAAGCCGATCTGGACTCCCAAAAGGAGAGAGTAATCACTCTTCGAGAATTCAAATCAAGCAACTTTATGGTATAGTAATTTTCAATTCTCAAATCCTTTTCATGCTATCTTTTATTTTTCTTTGTCCTGACTATTATTCTCGTAGACGTATATAATCTCTCCGAAGAATCCATTCTTCTCCATTCATTTCCCGAGCCTATGAATGATGATGTCCTTCTTACTCACCTCAATCAATCTCTAAGTAGTTTCTCAAATAAAATTAACCTCCTTTCATTAAAGGATCTTCAATCCAAATATCATCTCTTAGAGATCGAACACAGATCTAGTTTAAATTTAACTAATCGCTTTAAACGAATGTACCTTGATTCCGAGAAGAAAATCAAGACTTTAAGGAAGAAAATTAGTGATCTCATAGATGAGAACGATCGCATTACTAACAGAGGTGCACAAAGCGTTAGCGAGAATTCCACAAATCTCTTCTTGGTGTGCAAGTTGAACGAGATGAATTCCTTCATCGAATACCATACTTAAGCAAAATGAGAAGAGCAAGTTCGTTCTCTTCTTGTTATTAATAGTGATGATGAATTCGCACAGGCTGCGAAAGTTTTAGATAATGCCAGAATAACCTAGGTGTTGATGTTAGTCTTCATGCCGAGCATACTTCCTTGATTAAAGATATGATATCCGATAGAGAAGGTTACTTATTATACCTTCTCGCTTCTTACTTCGTAGTATTGCTTGTAAATTATTAACTTGTTGTTACTTATTTGTAGAATCCGAGAAGAGACTTCAAGTTAGAATTAGAGAGCTTGAATCGAAAAGAACAACTCGCCAGAATTTTCCAAATGAGAATTGAAGAACTTGAAACTGAAAAAGAACAAAATTCAGAAAGAGTCTCTCCTTCGCGAGAATAAATATTTCAAGTTGAAGAAACAATTTCTAACGACAGTGGCGAATTTTAATAATGATGCCGTTCGTTTTCGCAATGGAGCCATGGAGTATGTTTGTAAGGACCACAATATCCCTCTCGCATTCATATCCCCGGCTTTACGAAAAGGTTCCCGAGAATCCGCTGTGTCTCGGACGTTTCGATAGTGAGGCTAGCGAAGAAGAAAATTCTGGCGATGAGAATAATAGGACTGAGGAATCAGATGAAGGGGAAGAATCACCAAAGAGATAATTCTTTTTGTTTTTCGCTGCCTGTGATATCTGTACATTTCTGTATCTCTTTATTATAGTGTACTTCTTGGATTGTACCCCCCCTAAATTCAATCTTCATTCCCCTTTTTTGGTAGTTCTTCTTTGTAATATAATTGGCTAACATTATTGATGTATAACTTTTTCATCGAAGATGAATAACAATATTCCATCTTTTCCATTCCCATACTTGCCTCTCGTTATTTATCTTCAGATGGAAGATTTTATTTGTCATCATATATTTGGTTGGATAATAATTTTATTGTTATTGAAATGTATCGTTGCGACGAGGTCGCGGGTATCTTCATAACTCAAGAATCCTACTTGTCTCGCCTTACCATTTCGGTAGTCTTTGTTTTATCTCTTCTTGTTGCGACAAGGTCGCAGTCGCCTTTACATTTTCATGCAATGACCCATTGACCTTGCCTTATCATTTTCGTGTGGTCTTCCAAGTCGACCTCCCTAATTAGAGGTCTTTCCTGCCACCTTTTATTGCGACAAAATCGCAGGACGTCTTTACACTTGCATGTAAAGACCCATTGATCTTGCCTTATCATTTTCCAAGTATTTTTGCCTCTGCAGGATGTTTTAGTTGCGGCAATATGACAAGCCTAGATATCCTTGCGAACATAAAGCCCCATGACATTGCCGTCGTGCGACGAAATCGCAGGACGTCCGTACACTTTCGTGTAAAGACCCATTGATCTCGCCTTACCCTCGCGTTAGTATTATTGCCTCTGCAGGATCATTGCACAAATATGACAAGCCTAAATTCTCTTGCGAAAACATAGCCTTATGACATTTGCGTCTGTTTGACACTCCCCTAATGGAGAGCGTCGCCCTTATCATCTCCCCTTGTTGCCCCTTCAAGGAGGCGAAACATCGGCCATACAAGACTAGCTCCTCCCATCCTGGTCTTAACAACAACCGATTGTTTTCGCAGCCTCTTATCCCTTATACCTATAGGGTTTATGGTTACGAGACTGCACCCTAAGTGGAGTTTTCTTCGAGGCGAGTGCAACATATGCCAAGACTTGCCAAGAATGGCCGTGGTAGGTTCATCCATCCCGGGCACTCGCTCAACCGTGTACCTCGGCGCCTTGAGCATACACTGACTCCTTGGAAGAGACCCTCGGTCGCCCAACCAGGGTATAACCTTATATATATAGTTGGGAATCCAAGGTACCTCTTCCGGGTAGGCTTTCATGGGCCCCAAATTTTCATGACTCAGGCTTCAGGAGCGGTGTAACCTTTCCCCTGAGCCATGTCGAGAGATACCCCCTTATATGACGCACTTTAGGTCTTACATTTGCCTCTTACGAAATGTTATTCGCGAACTAGGGTGTACGCCATAAAGGTTCGTCCCATTCTTTTACTCATTCATCTTTGTTAAGTCATTCAATCATTCATGTTTCATTATTTGCCGATATTTGTTTACGAAGTATTCGCAAAATTCCATTTCATTTGTTGTATTTTCATTTTTCTTTCTTAACCGAATTCTCATATACTCTTGGCTGCGAGATTCTCGCACATCATTACTTCAATTGCTACTTTTTCTCCTGTTTTTGTTGATTATTCATTTCTTATGCCTTTTGTTCTTCATATCCTTTGCTTCTTTATTATCATAATATTCGCTTTGTCTCTAGGCATTCACCTCGCGAGGTATGTTCAGTCCTTACTTCTATAGCATCCACCATCAGTTTTTCCTTTCTCTCGCTCATCTCTCACATGTTGCTTCCAACCCTTTCTTTTGGCATTTCTTTCTTCGCAGCCTTTCTACATCAACCTCGTGACATTGTTGCGACTCCTTCCAATCTCCCCGTATAATACCAATGCCGTTTGGATGTGGAAATTTTATACATTGGTGGTATGTTGATGCGACCCCAAGATTTCATGAAGCCATGGCCTCCCAATCAGCGCATTATACGTAGATTCCACGTCAACCACACGAATAAAACATCGCTTGATAATCCTTGTAGAGGTATTCTCATGTGAACCTCTCCCTTTGGCTTGTTTGCGGTGCCATTAAAGCCATATATCTTGTATGTCGAGGGATCAAATCCTCATCCTTTCCTCCCATCGTCTTGTAAGTATGGTAAAAAGAATATTCACCGAACTTCCGGTATCGATTAGGATTCGGTTGATCGCCCAAAGAATCTTCTCGCTTCATCATCTTCTCCATCAACTGGTTTTGGGTTAATCTCTAGTTTCACAACCAACGGGCTATCATGTGTTTCTCTTCCTTTTGGCACTTCATCTGCAGAGAAAGAAATAGTCTTCACCGCCACTTTTCTAATCAAGGCGTTCTCGCTGGACTCATTATTTCTTTATCATTAGCATCTCTCGCAAAGACTCTACCGAGCACGCTGTCATGAAAATCTTCGATTGTGCGATAGGAGTGGACGATAGAGTTGCGGTTCAAATTTTTAGCTTTTGTTCCAACTTCTATCACAAATGTTTCCTTTCCTTTCGCCGACACTTTATTCGTGCATCTCTGTGGTGGTGGTAATGTCCGGCCTTTTTCTTCTCCCTTTAGAAAGTGATTCAGCTTCCCGATCAATCATCCCGAGAATAATTCTCTTTATGTTTCTACAATCGTTTGTTTGATGCCCATGGAAGCGATGGTAAGAGCAAAACTCATGACTTCTATCGCTCGGTGGTGGTTCCATTCCCACGTTCCAAGGTGCTGGTACATCTTCCATTACAAGTATAGCTTCCCAGATCTTTTCCACACTAGCATTCAGTGGAGGCATCTTAATCTCTTCCCATACTATTCTCACGACTTCTCTCCTTGCATGATTATTTTGCCTTCGTCCACCGTAAGTTTCTTGTACATGATCTAGCCTCTGAATCTTATTATTGTTTGTTACGGTTGTAGTAGTTCCTTTCTCGTTCAAACTCTTCTTGGTCGTGGCTTCCCATGGCTACTATCTTCCGCTGTCCCTCATCAGCCTTCTTTGCGTGTTGTCCTTGCGAAGTGCTCGCCACTGTATTTATGAATTGAGGCAACAAGCTTGCGTTCGCAGTATTCGAGCTTGTGTTCGCGACTGGATAAGAATTCATTTCATTCTGTCTTTCTTCTAAGGCAATATATTCTTCCTGTAACTCTCGCAGTTCTGCCATCATGATTGTATTTTTGATTCTAAAAATTTGAATGCATAACAAGTTAGTCGCGAAGAGAGCATTCACAAATGAGAGGATGAGATATCTTTCCTCAACCCGTCCTGCCATTTCGCTACACATGGTTCTCCATCTTATTGTCAACTGCCTTAAGCTCTCGCCAACCCTTTGTTTCAACCCGAATACATCTTCAATACCTGGTCGTGAAGAGTTGTTACTTATGTATGCTCCCAGGAATGTGGCTTGTAAATGGTTAAATGATGTGATTGTGTTCCTTGGCAGACCTTCAAACCATTTTAGTGCTTCTCCTATTAGGCTTGATGCGAAATATTTGCACAGTATAGCATCATGATTCTCCCACTGCAACATACATCTCATATAAGCCTTGATATGTTGTACCGCACAGGTTGTTCCATCAAAGATGTTGGTTAATGCGGTAGATTGCACTTAGGAGGTATTCCTCCCATCTCGTACTTCTAGCGTGAAGGGATTCTTCGCAGCTTCGCGATGGCTTCGTCCAATTGTTTCCTTCCTCCTTCCCTTCTATTGTTCAAGAATCCTCTCATTTCAGCCGATTCTCTTAAGATTTGTTCATTTGCCTCGAATTTGATTCTACCGGTCTTTTTAGCTCTGCCTCTCTCCTTCTACGCTCGTGCTGTTTTGACCTTCTTGCTCGTTATTTTCTTCTCTCCTTTCCATGCGACGCTCTTCTTCGTTTCTTTCTTCAATTCGCACGCCATTATATCGGTTGTTCTCTCTTCTTGGCTGTCTCTCGCCTCTCATCTCTGCACCCTCTCATATTCTTCATTAATATTTCTATTGGTACGATTTTGTTCCCTCCTTCTTTCTCGGTTGTCATGGTTATTCTGCCGGATTGCCTCTTCCATCTCTTGATTTTCCATTTCTGCTCTTATCCTTTCTCTCTCGCGAGCTAGCCGTGCTTGTTCAATGTAGTGCCTCTCAATGTCATCCTCAATCTCTCGGTTTCTTCTCAATTCTTCTCTCCTGCAAGATTATTCTCCTTCAAAGACATAAATTGTATATATTCATTGGGTCATTCGGCCCTTGGAGTTGCATGTTTCCTTGATTTTCCCTATTCCGCTCATCCTGAAGATTTTCGGGCTGAGGAATATAACGATCTTCCATTTCCCCTCTTCTCTCGCCATGCTCTGTGCTTGGATTTTGTGTTTCTTGTTGGTTTTCTTCTTCGGTACTTTCTATTGGTAAAACTCTCCTTCTTTCTTCCCTAATCGATCTTGAACTTGATCTCACACTACTTCTTGATCTCCTATTTTGCAATCTCATATTTTCCATCCTCAATTCATGATTCTGTCTTGTCAAGTTTGCTCGTTCCTCTGCCTCTAGTCGTCTCTCTTCATGTATTGTTTGTCTCAATCTTTCTAACGCTGCAATTTCTTCGTTTCCTGGATTCATTTCTCCATTCATTCCTTGCTCTCCTCCTCCTTGTCCATTGTTCACCAGCTGCTGCTCCTCTTCCCTCTCGTCTTCAGAATCAGACCTCCAAGTATGTACACTTACTCTATCATAATCCACATCCGCGTTTGCTACTGGGGAGATCGGTGGCTGATTTTGATTTTCTCCATCATTTCTCATATTCATCCTTGACGATTCTCCTGTTTCATTCCTCCTTTCTCCAGCAAGTCTCCCACTTCTTCTTACAATCGTTGGTTGCCCTTGTAACGTTTCTTCTTCTAGCCATTTTTCTTTTTCAATGAATTCTTGAGTATCTCTCCAAACCTTTTCTCTGTTAATCCAAATTCTTTCCAATTTCTACGTCAATCTCTGTTCAGTCCCTGTTTCTAGCGCATATGTAGTTGCAGGAAATCCTACACTACACCCCTTACTCAGTTTTGCTTGACTAATCCATTGAAAGACGTGTGATCAAGAATATTTATTAATTGATTCCATGAAATGTTTACACAGTACAATAGAATTACACTTGGAAATTAAAGCGCTCTTAAACTTTCTCTCTCCTAATGACTTGCTTCACAATTCAAAAAGATCTCTCCCTCTCAACAGACTCATTTAGCCCTTTATATAGGGTAATACATAGTGGATGACAGCTAAGCTATCCTTTATTTTCGGGAATGTCTCGCGAAGTGTCGCAAGTGCACGAATATTCATTCTCGCGACACTTCTTAACCCTCGCCAGGTTTCATGTCTTCCAATTGTTTTGTTTGTCGTTATTCATCGCGGCGTTTATTTTTGCTCCCTGCGACTCCCTCGCGACACCGTCGTTTATTAATCCCGCGAATCTTGTCCATTGCGATATTATGATCCTACAGCTAAGTCAGGACCGATCCCAAGATCCATCATGACTATGTTTAATTAGTTTTTTATATTTTTGACATGTTCGTTATCTTCAAGTTTCTACAAACATCAAGATGTCCACATTATGTCGACACTTATGAATATTTCCACTATAAATCGTGTATATAGAATATAGTACATTATGTCATAAGATCTATACTATCCATAGAATATTCTTTTGGCATAAGGATAACAATGGCAGAAAATAGTCCTCTAAATACGGGTCCGTAGTAGCTAGTCCTAAACATCCAGGTGGACTGGTCTGAATATCAGAAGATCTGCTGAGTTTAATAGGGCACTCCTAACTGAACTCGCTTGGAGATTAATCACAAAATATGATGCTTTGTGGGTATAAATAATGACCCACAAATATTTCCTTGAAATTAATCCTTTATCCGACTCTCTAAGTAATAATGGCTCTTGGAAATGGAGAGGGATCTGTCAAGGTCTGGAGATAGTAAAAAAATATTCTTGCTGGGAAGTAGCTAATGGAAATGATATTAACATTTGGAAGGACATTTGGATACCTAGTTTAGATAAGCAGCTGCCTAAAAATATATATGTTTTCTAGTTGAGTCAATACAATTTCTCAACTTATAAATAATGACACTAGAAACTGGAACCTTGATATGTTAAATGCTTTATTTCCAAATGACATTGTTGAGCAGATTTGTAGAATAAGATTCCAATGGTGGGTCATAATCAAATTAGATGGTTGTGTACTAGGAATGGTTTTTTCATTGTTAAATTAGCATATATAACATCTTGTTGCAGGTTTCTTAAAGGGGTCAAAGTATGACCACATCCAATTTTGCATGAAAAAGGTTGTGGAAAATGCAATTACCTCCTAAGATTCTCCTTTTTATATGGAGATGCATAATTGTTTGTCTACTAGGGATAAACTATTATAAGGTGGTCAATAATATTGATCTTAACTGTCCCTTGTGTAAGTCAACTGATGAAACTTGTCAATACTTGTTTATTAATTGTCCTGTTTCTCAAAGATTATGGTTTGCTCTTGATAAATATTAATGTTAGAGCATAGATCGGTTGAAATCACCAAGCGTTAGTATGTCAAGTTTGGTTGTCATATTTTAGTATCAAAACTCATCTAGAGTCGCTTGATTACATACTAGAGTCAACTTCGTTTAGGTTAGACTAGAAAGTATAGGAATGTTGAGACATACAAGTATTACTCTGAAGACCCAAAGAATGTGAAGAAGTAACGAACTACAACGACGACATCATCCTTCCACTTGAGCTAGTAATATTGACTTGAACTGCTTCATAAAGTATCTTTCAAGTCGTGCTATATTGAAAACATAACCGTGAAGCTGTATATACTGTACATATTGTATAATACTCTAGTGATGTGACATGATCATAATAGTATGATCATAGTATTAGGGAACTAGACTACGAAGTATAACACTTATCTTTTGAAATTCGTAGATATGACATCGACATAATCTTGCATATATTGTTATGATTATGTGAATGGGTTGTGGTGAAGATTTAATCCTAGGAAACAATGTTTTATATTTGTTTAAAGGAAGTACATTCCTGAACATTCAAGATACAAACTCTTCAAGAAACAAGTCTCGTAATCAATTACAATTAAGTGGACGTATCTACTTAGATTGAATACTTACAAACCTGTACAAATCCAATTGTAAAGATAGAAAAACACAAGAAACCAAAAATTTTGTTAATGAGGAAACCGCAATAGCAAAAAAAAACCCGGTACCTAGTCCAGATTGAACACCATATTATGTAAAGCCGCTACAGACACTAGCCTACTATTAGACTTCGGACTGGAATATAGTTGACACCAAATCTACCCTCCAAGTGATTCAGTTACATTCGCGCTCCTTATGTCTCTTGAACTTCGCACAGCTCTACGCACTTGAGTCCCTTTGCTGACGTTCTTTACAACCTAAGAGTTGCTTCAGCCAAAGTGAAAACTTTTGGTACCAATCTGCCTCTAATAGATAACCCTATTTGATTCTCGTTTAAATCAAAGATCAAGGTGCGAAAATCTGTTTCCAATAAACAAAGCTAAAAAACCTCACAAATCCGGATCTTATGACTCCCGAAGAGCAACCTAGATTCTTAACCACTCTCAAGAACAATCTTCAAAAGATCAACTAAAATCAATTTTCAGATATCTATCTTGAGGAATCACAAAGCCTCGGACGAAGAGAACTTTATGATTTCTATTTATCTTTCCTAAAAAAGATTACGAGAACCTCGAAAACAGAAAAGCAAGATCAGGATTCACGAACTATCAAGGTAAAGATAGTCGTACCTGGCATCACGAATCCCCAAAGCAAAGTCTTTTAGTCGTTGACCTCCACGGAGGAAACCTAGGTCAATATAGGACGACTTTAGAGTCAACTAGGACACAAAGTATTAGGGGTTGATTTTCCTAGTTGAAAGAGCATCTTTATTTATAGTTTTTTGAAGGCCAGGCTTTGCTTGGTATTCAATCTAAGATAACTTGAGAATCAAGCGAACTATATTCTTGAAAAGTACAATAGAAGAATATACACTTAGGTTCGGTTACTGAACCGTGTATATACATTTGGTTGTCATATTTTAGTATCAAAACTCATCTAGAGTCGCTTGATTAAATACTAGAGTCAACTTCATTTAGGTTAGACTAGAAAGTATAGGAATGTTGAGACATACAAGTATTACTCCGAAGACCCAAAGAATGTGAAGAAGTAACGAACTACAACGAAGACATCATCCTTCCACTTGAGGTTAGTAATATCGACTTGAACTGCTTCATTCCTAACGTATCTTTCAAGTCGTGCTATATTGAAAACATAACTGCGAAGCTGTATATACTGTACATATTGTATATTACTCTAGTGATGTGAAGTATTAAGGAATTAGACTACGAAGTATAACGCCTATCTTTTGAACTTCGTAGATATGACATCGACATAATCATGTATATATTGTTATGATTATGTGAATGGGTTATGGTGAAGATTTTATCCTAGGAAACAGTGTTTTACATTTTCTTAAAGGAAATACATTCATGAACTTGTTCCGTGAATCGAAAGGAAAATCATTAGGCTTATTGGTCCGGCTATTCGTCGCAAATCTTTGGATGACCAATATGTGTGAGATGGTAGAACCGATCTTAAATTAGGTTAAGTATCTTGGTATAACTAATCACAATGCCTTACTTATGATTTGGTATGACCGGTTTTGTTAATTGGTGTAACCGATCCTAAGTAATCACCATGTGATGGTATGATCGATCCTTGTAATTGGTGTGACTGATCCTAATAATTGGTGTGACCGATCATGAGTATATGTGACCCATCCTTGTAATTGGTGTAATCAGTCTTGGTAACTGGTGTGACCGATCACAAGTAACACCATGTGTAGATGGAACCGATCCTTGTAACTTGTGTAACCGATCCTAGTGACGGTGTGACCGATCACAAGTGTTTCCATATTTGGGTATAACCGATCATAGTGATTGGTAGAACCTATTGAACCCATGTATGTGATTTGGTATTTGATCAATCATATAGTAGTCTTGGAAAACATGCGAACCAATTCTAAACTTGTTTGGAAGTGTGGTATGACCGATTCCAAGAATGCAAATCCACGTAAATATGAAATAAGGATTTGCAGTGAAAAGATGTGAACATGCTTTGAACACGAGCAATAACTCTTATCATTTATTATTCAAAGATATTACTTGGTAATCAAGGTGATCATGTATCGAAATAAATTAAGAATATTTTAATTAAGGTTTTTGGTTTTATATGCTTTAATTACCAGCAATTAATGCGTATCTCTAGAGAATCAAAATTAGTAATGTGCATTTACTTATTTGAGATTTTCTATTGAGAGATTTCAGAAATATTGGACAATCATTTATTGGAATTAGGAAAACCGAATTTTACCATTCATTGCATATCTTGAGAATATCTCGGTTTTGGAAATTCCTTGGTGTCCAAACATCCTTGGTCTATAAATACCTAAGTTTGCATTTCTAGCAAACTATCCTAAGAGCCTGGAAAAATTCATCTTCTTATTGTTTCTGGTGGAGCCGTCTATTCGGAGAGGAAACTATCCTAATTAGGTGAAATCTCTTACGACCGCTCGTTTAAAGACTTCTGTGGGATCAAGAAGCTCTACGAGTACCACTGGTGGAAAACTAGATAACTGCAGTGTTATTAGTTTTCGATTGATTTGATTGACTAACGGTTGTTGAAATTTTGATTGCACCTAGTTTGTTTATGCTTGAGAATCTTATCTTTTGATATAAGATTCACTCAAACTAAATTAGAGTATCGACGACATCTTTAGAACTGTTGTTAGATCTAAAGACATCTTGTGATAATCCATTGTTAACAGACTATGTTATGTGTATGATTGATCACAAGAGATTCAAGTGATGTTGTGTAGGTTATTGAAGATTAAAGAAGATTTGAAGACGAAGAAGATTTCTTATTAGTTTTTGTATCTTGTGAACTGTGTACACAAACCTTGATCAGATGGGATCCAACTAGAATTGGATTTATTCGATTGATTAGTTGTGTTAGAGCACTGTAGTTGCAGGAAATCCCACACTACACCCCTCACTCGAATTTGTTTAATTAATCCATTTGAAGATGAGTAACAATATGTTTTATTAATTGTTTTCTTGAAAGGTTTACAAAGAAATGTAGAACAGAGCTAAAGAAATTACAATCACTCTTAATTTTCTCTCTCCTAATGACTTGCTTAACAATTCGAAAAGAATCCCCCAACAACAAACTAACTCAACCCTTTATATAGGGTAGTACACAGTGGATGACAGCTAAGCTGTCCTATATTTTCGGGAATGATTCGCGAAGTGTCGCGAGTGTTATAAACATTCTTCTTTGCGACACTCCTAAATCTCGCCAAGTCTTCACACTTTTCTCATGTTTTGGGCTATCGTCATCCATTGCGTCATTTAAATCACTTCCCTGCGACGCCTTCGCAACATAGTTGTTTATTACTCTCTCAAAATACTGATGTCGCGATATTCTGCTCCTACAAGCACTGCTCGGTCGAACTCGCATGCGTTGCTATCTCAAGCATGTTTGTCAATAGTAGTGATCAAAACTATATGTCTTGATTTCTAGTTTACTTATGACTAAGTCTCGGTCTAGGATAGTCAAGTGTAGTTGAGCTCCAGACTCCATGGCAATCATCTTACGAAGACGAAGAACTACTCGAGGAACAAGTGGAACTTCATCCGACAAAAAGGTATGTGGAGACTTGAACTTATCTATCACTCAAAAGTCTACTCTATCTCCTACTCTTGAGACAATCGTCGTATAAGTATGATAGTTTTCATACATACACATTTGCTATTTCGAGCCGAGTTTACTCGCCTATCTTTTACTCGAAATATGTGTTGGCGAGCTTTCGCTTTAACCATTTTCATCTTTACCCGTGACGAAAGTCATGATGACATTTCAATCTTGAAAATAGCTTTAATGACGATAGTCGTGAATAACGATTGTTATAACATTATAGAAGAATGTTTCAATGATTGAAATGTAGAGTTGAGATTACCAACTATGGATATAAGCATATATAGTGTGTTCGCACATTAGTGTATAAATCCATGTACCGGAAACCAAGTGCGTGCATATGTGTGCATGCGGTATTGGTGAAGGAGACAGGTTGAGTACGCGTACCCACGGAAGATTTCATACCGAAAATTTCTGTTGAGTTGTAAGTTTGTTGTAGGATCAAAATATCGCAACACCAAGACCCTTACGAAATCCATAAACGACATATTGTGAAGATATCGCAGATGGGTAATATAAATGACGCAACGGATGACGACAACCTGAACACGAGAAAGATATGAAGACCTAGCGATATTTAGGAGTGTTGCGAGATTTAACATTTGAATACTTGCGAGCGTGTCGCAAGTCAGATCCGAAAATAAAGGACAGCTTAGCTGTCATCCACTATGTAATTTCCTATATAAAGAGCCGAACAGGCTTAAGAGAGGAGAGATCTTTTGGGACGAGAGAGAAAGTTTTGAGGAGAGAGAAAGTTTAGAGTAGCAATTATATTCTTGATTTAACTTCCTTCTTGTAAAATTTCTAACTCAATTAATAAAGAGATTGATTGTTGATCTTAAAGATGTGTTGAATATTACGAATTCTTGTGAGGTGTGTATTGTAGGGTTTCCTGCAATTACATATGGCGCTAGAAACATGGACTGATTGAAGATTGATATTGTGATTTGAAAGAATTTGGAGTAATAGGGAAGAAATTTCATATAATTTTCAACAATTCACTAAGATTGAAAAATGGCTAGAAGAAGAAATGCATCAAAACAACCAACAATTGTTAGAAGGAGTAGGAGACTTGCTGGAGAAGGGAGAGACGAGATGGGGGAATCTTCAAGAATGAATACAAGGAACAATGGAGAAAATCGAGTTCAACCACCAATTCAACGTACACAAATACAAAATAGAACTGTGGATTATGACAGAGTGAGTGTACATACTTGGCAATCATATTCTGTAGATGAGATGGGAGAAGAGCAGCAATTAGGAGGCAATGGACAAGAGTAGAGAGACCAAGAAGTAATTGGAGGAATAATTCATGGAAATGAAGAGATTGCAGCATTAGAGGCATTGAGGCAAACAATACATGAAGAAAGGCGGTTAGAAGTAGAAGAACGTGCGAATTTGACAAGGCAAAATCATGAATTAAGGATGGAAAACATGAGATTACAAAATAGGAGGTCAAGAAGCACACAAGATCAAGTTCAAGATTAGTTAGAGAAGAAATAAGATAAAATTTGCCTATAGAAAATGTTAATGAAGAAACTCGAGAGAGAATACAAAATCCAGGCGAAGAACGTCGCGAAGAAAGAGAAATAATGGAAGATCTTTATATCCAACGTGCTGAAACTCTTCAAAACGGGCAAAATGATAGAAATCAGGGAAATAGACACCTTCAGGGGCGAAATAATCAAGATGGCGAAGAAAATCAGGAAGAAAGAAGGAGAATATTACATGGGAGAGAAATACAAAGAAATGAACAAGTAATTGAAGATGAAATTGAAAGACATTATACTGAACAAGCACATCTAGCTCGCGAGAGGGAAATACTAAGAGCAGAAGTGGAAGAACAAGAACTACAAGAGGCAATTCGGCAGAATAATCACGATAATCGAGAAAGGAGGCGTGAGCGAAATCGCAATAATGTTAATATCAATGAAGAATATAATAGAGTACAAAGGAGAACTGAAAGGCGGAAAAAAGGAGAAAATGAGAGATATAACGGTGTGCGAATTCATGAAAGAAGTGAAAGAGAAGATCGCAGAGAAAGACGAGAAGAAAATGATGAACAAGAAAGTCAAAACAGAGATGAACGCAGAAGAAGAGAGGCGGAATTAAAAAGACCAATGGATCCAAATTCTGGTATAAATGAACAAATTTTGAGAGAGTTAGCGGAAATGAGAGGAATGATAAATAATAAAAGAGAAGGAGGTAAAAGACAACTGAATGAAGCCATAGAGGAAGCTGCGAAAACTCCATTCACACAAGAAGTACAATTAGGAGGAATACCCCAAAGTTCAATTTACCCGCGTTAACCAGCATTTTCGATGGAACAACTTGTGCAGTACAACACATCAAAGCTTATGTGAGATGTATGTTACAATGGGAGAATCATGATGCAATATTGTGCAAATATTTTGCATCAAGTTTAACATGAGAGGCCTTAAAATGGTTTGAGGTTTGCCAAAGAATACTATAACATCTTTCAACCATTTACAAACTATATTTTTAGGGGCGTATATAAGTAACAATTCCTCGCGACCTGGCATTGAAGATGTATTTGGGTTGAAGCAAAGGGTTGGCGAAAGCTTGAAGCATCTAACTGTGAGGTGGAAGACAATGTGTAGTGATATGGCTGGTCGTGTGGACGAAAGATATCTCATTCTGTCATTCATCAACGGTATGTTCGCAACCAATCTGTTATACATTCAAATTTTCAGAATCAAGAATACGATCACAATCACTGAGTTGCGAGAACTTCAAGAGCAATATATTTCTCTTGAGGAAAAGCAAAATGAGATGGAATCAAACCCCATTGCGAACACAAGTTCAAGAGCAGCGAATGCAAGCTTGTTACCCAAGTTAATAAATACAGTGGCGAGCACCTCGCAAGGGTAACAAGAGAGGATAATGGATGATAATCAACAAAAGCTAGTAGCTATGGGGAGTCGTGATCAAGAAGAATTCGAGAGAGAGAGAAACTTCTATAGCCGTGGTGGAAATAACAAAATCCAAAGACTTGATCAGCCGCAAGAAACTTATGGAGGTCAGAGACAAAACTATCACAGAGGACAGCGAAGTCATAAGATAATATGGGAAGAAATCAAAATGCCACCTTTGAATGCTAGTGTGGAGAAGATATGGGAAGCTATAATCCTAATGAAAAACATTCCCTCACCATGGAACATGGGGAGTGAAGCACCTCCAAGCTACATAAGTAATGAATTTTTCTCTTATCATCATTTCCATGAACATACAACAAATGACTGCAGAAATATAAAGAGAATCATTCCCAGGATGATAGATCAGGGAAAATTAAATCACTTTCTAGTAGGACAAACGCAAACTCAAGCATTACCACCTCCTCCAGGTATTCGCAAATAAAATATAGCAAAAGAAAGAGAAACATTTGTGATTGAAATTGGTGCAAAGGCAAAGAATCTGTTTTGTAACTCTATCATACACTCATACAAGACGATTGAAGATTTTCACGATAACACTCTCAGCAGGGTTTTCGCAAGAGATGCCGATGCCGATGATAGAGAAATAATGAATATTGCGAAGACATCGCCACTGGAAGAATGGCAAAAGCAGACTATCTCTTTTACCGCAGAAGAAGTACTTGAGGGTGGATAAATGCACGACAACCCATTAGTGGTAAGATTGGAGATAACCCAAAACCTAGCGAGGATGAAGATGATGAAGCCGAGAATTCATGGGCAATCAACAGAATTTTGATCGATACTGGAAGTTCCATGAATATTCTTTTTTATCATACTTATAAAACTATGGGAGGGAAAGATGAATATCTAATACCTTCAACTTACAAAATCTATGGTTTTAACGGTACTGCAAATAAGGCTAAAGGAGAAGTTCATATGCGAATTCCACTGAAAGAATTATCCTCTGAAATTTTATTCTGTGTAGTTGATGTGGAATCACCATACAACGCATTGATTGGACGACCTTGGTTACATGAGATTTTAGGTGTGGCATCGACTTTCCATCAATGTATCAAGTTCCCTCATCCCACTGGTGTTGGCATCATAAAAGGAGATTGGGTTGAAGGAAAGAACTGTTATGAAATTGATATAGAATCTTGCGAAGAAAGAGCTGCGAAGAAGAAGAATTGGAAACACAACATCAAAGAAAAACAAAAAGGTGAAAGATTGATGGTAGATGTAATAGAACAGAGAGAAGAAGAAATGTTGCGAAACCAATATATGATGAAGATAAGAAGTGGCGAAGGCTTCGCAACTAACAAGAAAATGATAGAAAAATTCAAAAATGCAGAGGCAGAAAGTAGCAGAAATAAGAGACTTAAAGAATGAATGTACTTGTTGACTGCCGAAGTAGAAATTGGGATGTGAAAGAAAAATATATGATTGGTTTGATCTTAAAAAAAAAATAAAAAAAAATTTGTTTATGAAAATTTTTCTTATGAATAACAGAGATGAGATTGCGAAAGAGAGTTGATATGCAAAAAAAGAAAATATATTTTATGAATGATAAAGATGAGATTGTGAAATTACAAAAGAACTTATATGCAGAAGAATCAACAAATTAATCAGACATAGGCGAACCAACTATGGCGTACACCCTAGTTCGCGAAATCAAAATTTCGCAAGAGGCAAATGTAAGACCTAAAGTGCGTCATAGAAGGGGGTACCTATTGCATGGCTCAGGGAAAAGGTTACACCGCCCCTGGAACCCGAGTCATGGAGAATTGGGGTCAATAAAGCCCATCCAGGGGAGGTACCTTGGATTTTCAATCTAAGCTTATGACTTAGATTGGACGACCGAGGGTCTCTTCTAAGGAGTCAGCATTTGACCAAGGCGCCGAGGTACACGGTTGAGCCAAGAGTGCCTGGGGAATTTGAAGTGTCTCGTCCATTCTTGGAAAGTCTTGGCTTATGCTGCACTCGGCCCGAAGAAAACTCCACTTAGGGTGCAGTCTCGTAACCATAAGCCCTATAGGCAAAAGGGATAAGAGGCTGCGAAAACAACTGGTTGTTGTTAAGACCGGATGGGAGGAGCTAGCCTTGTATGGCATAAGTACGCCTCCTTGAAGGGGCAACCAGGGGGAAGATAAGGGCGGCACCCTCCATTAGGGAGATGATAAGTGTCTTAAGACGCAAATGTCATGAGACTTTATTTTCGCAAGAAAATTTAGGCTTGTCATATTTGTGCGACAATCCTGAAGAGGCAATAATACAAAAGACAAAGATAAGACGAGATCAATGGGTCGGTACATGAAAGTGTAAGGACGTCCTGCGATTTCGTCGCAAGATGACAATGTCATGGGGCTTTATTTTCGCAAGAATTTTTAGGCCTGTCATATTATCGCAACAAAAATTTCAAAGAAAAAGTTAAGGCAAGATCAATGGGTTTTTGCATGCAAAGACGTCCTACGATTTTGTCGCAATGACAAGAGGTGGCGCAATAAGACCTTTAACTAGGAAGGAAAAATAAGACCACATAAGAGAAAACGAAAAAAGGAAATCTTGGAAGAAACCAAGATTTCCTTACTTGCGAAAATTCAGCAGCAACAACTGCGAGATTGAGGCATGAATACATATCACTATTCGAAAGTAACTTGCTTAATCTCTCATTTGAATGCAAATAACAGAGGCAAGTATGGGAATGTATAGAATAAAAACATGTTATTTGTCTTCATATGATAGATTTACGCGCTCATAAAATGAAAGGTTGATAATATATTGATTAATTACATTGCAAAAAAGAATTGCTCTTTTAACATGTGCAGAAAGGAATAACAAAGTTAGAACTTGTATTTGAAGATCCAAGAAATTCGCAGCAAAAGATTACAAAAATAGAAGATTAAAAGAATGAATGTACAAATATTACAAAAAGAGAAGGAAGAAAATAGAACTATTTATCGATTGATTCTTCTTCATCATCATCATCAGATCCTTCTACTTCTTCATCTCCATCAGATTCCTCTTATTCACTAGCATCGCTGTCAGAGATATTCAGAGAAGGCACATTCTTGGGGATTTCTTCAAGAAGGCAAGGATATGCAGAATGAGGTATACTATTGTCGTCGCAGACCATTTTAATAGTCTGATTGCGAAAAAGAGTAGCATCATTCTTAAAATTTGCAACCGTAATCTTTAGTTGCTTCTTCAACCTAGAATATTTATCATCTCGAGAAGAAAGGTTCTTTGCGAGTTGCTCCTTCTCAGACTCAAGTTCTTCAATTCTTTTACGAAATCTCTCCTCATCTCCTGCGAATATGTGGCAATGAATCAGCAATTTAACAACAATTTCATGAAAGACAAACAGTTAAATAGAGAAGAACAATTAACAACCTTCTCTGTCAGAAATCATATCCCTAACCAAAGCCGTATGCTCAGCTTGAAGACTAACATTAACACCTAAATTATTTCTGGCATCATCTAGAACTTTCGCAGCCCAAGCGAATTCATCTTCATTATTTATGAGAAGAAGGGAGCGAATTTGATTCTCTCTTTCGCTAAGTATAGCATTTTTGCGGGTAGATTCATCTCGTTCAATTTGAACCTCAAGAAGAGTCTTTTGGAATTTCGCTAATGCTTGAGCACCTTGACTAGCGATGCGATCTTTATCATCTATGAGATCACTAATTTTGGTTCTTAAAGTAATAATTTTCTCTTTAGAATTAAGATAGAGACGCTTAAATTGGTTGGCTAAGCCTAAGCTAGATCTATGATCAATTTCTAAGAGGCGAAATTTGGATTGAAGTTCATTTAGAGGGAGAGATTTAATCTTGTCATTTGAGAAACTATTCAAGAATTGTTGAGGTGATCAAGAAGGGCATTGTTATCCATAAGGTCAGGGAACGAGTGAAGAAGAATGGCTTCATCAGAAAGATTATAAACGTCTGCGAAAATGGTAAATCAGATGAGGGAAGATAATGAGAGAATAAACCAAAGGAAAAAAAGAAAAGTCTCATACCATAAAGTTGTTGGTTGGCACTTTGAAGACTAGAAATCTTATTCTTCTGAGTGGAAGAATCAACTTCTAATTGCTTAGTTTTCTCGCGAAGAGTAGCAGCTTCAGTTTCAAATTCTTCATTTCACTTGCGAAGAGCAGCAGCTTCAGTTTCCAATTCTTCATTTTTCTTGCGAAGTTGAAGATTCTTCTTTTCGAGAATACTGCGCCTTTTCTCAAGATATGAGGCAACAACGAAGGAAGCTCTCCCGGACTATAAAGGAAAGTAAAGAAATTATCAAGATATAACTTAAAATCAAAATTATGAAGAAATAAGGGAACAAAGACATACCAAGGCACCAAGCGAATTTAGAAAGCTAGGAGTCACTGATCTGGAAACCCCATGAAGAGAATCATCACCCTCTAGTAAAGGAGCATCGCAGATATTCGTGAGAGATTTGCACGTACTAGAGAGACGATCATCTCCAATCCCTTGCATGGAGTCAGAGAAGATGCTGGACAGTTGTGCCATAGAAGATTCAGTTGGAAAATCCTCCTTTGCGAGAGAAGTATCAACATCATCATTATCTTCATCATCGAGCTTTATTGACCGAATCTTTCGTTTCTTTGAAGGTGGGGCAGTAGACTTCTCCCTCCGAAGAGAACCTTTACCCTTGCCTTTGGTCTTTGCAACCTTAGAACTTTCTTCTTCTTCAACAAATTCAGCACCAACCTTCGCACACGAATGAAGATAAGAAACAGAGGCAACAATATTGTTAAAAATAATAAAGAAAAGTATTTCTTACTTCATCCGTGATCGAACGGAGTGCTGCTAGGGTACTTGCCTTAGCATTTCTTTTGTAGCTCTTTCTCAACTTGATAATCTGAAAATTTCGCAAGATTAATAGGTATAAAAAGGAGTGAAGATTATAACTGAGTGAAATTTAGGAAGCATACCTCTTTTGATTTCTCAGGCCTGTTAAAAACCCAAGGTTGATAATTGGCGAGATTCGCAGGGAGCACATTTGAACCTGAAATATAAGATCCTTTCAAAACTAGCGGAAAGACGCACCATCTGCTGTCTTTGGAATGACGAGGAACATTGTTCTTGCTAGAATGCCAGTCGATATCCTGCATAAGCATTTTATCGCTGGCAACATTTTCTCTTCTCTTCAAGCGAGCACCCCAGCGAGTTCTATCGTTCTTCATGTTTATTATTTCATAGTTTTCGAAGAAGCTCTCTACTGTATACTTTTCAGCGAATATCTCTAAGTCCTCAAATTTAGGATTCCTGACTTCTTTGGGATAAAGAGATCCCTTACCAGCACGGTTGGCGAACTCAAGCATTAAGCGGATACAATCCCCGCTCAATTGGTAGATGGCTCGCGAGAATTTCGCATGAGCAAGAATTTCATAAAATAAGGGAAGATCAGGGTCATAGAGAGGAATGGGAAGACCATCGAGAATCTGACCTAGCGAAATTATGATTTCCTGATCATCACAATGATGATCAGAAAACAGTTTGCAGAAATATTGGATTTAGATTCTTGATTGGGAATGGTGGTTAACGTGAAATCTTTATCTCCGAAATCTTTTTGCACTTTGTCCAGAGAAGTTTCATATTTACGACCAACTGGAGGCATTTTCAGAGTATGGGAATGAAGATAAAATCGAAGATCAAAAGAAGTGAAAAGAAGAAGATTTACAACAGCAGAATCGGAAGTTACAGAGAGAGATTAAAGAAAAGTTGCAGAGAAAATAAGAAAGAAAGTAAAAAAGAAGAAGAAAAGAATAAGAAAGGTATATATAGAGAAGGATTCTCGAAAAGATAAACACATTTTATGCGAAGAGTAGACGTAAACGGTTGAGAAATAACAACTGAAAAAGACGTGTCAAGAAATGGATGGAGGAAGAGATACGTGTAATAAATTCTGCGTAAAAGTACAGAATCATGTCAATACAGAAAAATATGAAAAAATGAACAGCTGCGGCATTTTGAAAGTACTAATTCTCATGACATTCTCTCCTTCGCAGAGAAGACATGAGAAGAGGCAAGATGTAGGATCAGAATATCGCAACACCAAGACCCTTGCGAAATCCATAAACGACACATTGCGAAGATATCGCAGATGGGTAATATAAATGACGCAACAGATGACGACAGCCTGAACACGAGAAAGATATGAAGACCTAGCGAGATTTAGGAGTGTTGCGAGATTTAACATTTGAATACTTGCGAGCGTGTCGCAAGTCAGATCCGAAAATAAAGGACAACTTAGCTATCATCCACTATATAATGTCCTATATAAAGAGCCGAACATGCTTAAGAGAGGAGAGATCTTTTGAGACGAGATAGAAAGTTTTGAGGAGAGAGAAAGTTTAGAGTAGCAATTATATTCTTGATTTAACTTCCTTCTTGTAAAATTTCTAACTCAATTAATAAAGAGATTGATTGTTGATCTTAAAGATGTGTTGAATATTACGAATTCTTGTGAGGTGTGTATTGTAGGATTTCCTGCAATTAGATTTGCAAACTAGTAAACAAGCCACCTTAGGTACGCATACCCGTACGTGTACCCATGGAAGTTTTCGAACCGAAAATTTCTGTTGAGTTTGTAAACTCAAATCCGGTAGCTAATGTACGCATACCCGTATACGTACCCAAGCTGGTTATTTTCGGTAGTTCATGAACTTAAAAAAATAAATTATAAGGAATGCAATCTTTGCAAACCGTGGCTTGATGGGCTGTCGTAGGCACAACAAATTAATAAATATATTTCCCACTAATTAACTGGTAATATAGCGGTAGTAAGAGATCGTTCCCACAGAGAGCTGTGTAATTAATAGGTTATTTGATCAACAAGATAAATGTAAATAACAAAGGGGGTTTTGGTTATAATATGAATAAAAAGACAATAAAGAAGAAAATGATGATTAAGGAATCCTTAGCCGTTACCAAGCTGTAGGATCAGAATATCGCAACTCCAATACTTCGCGAGATTAATAAACGACTACGTCGCGAAGGAGTCGCATGGAGGTAATCAAATGACGTAATAGATGACGACAGTCAGAACATGAGGAAAGTGTGAAGACTTGGCGAGATTTAGGAGTGTCGCGAGGACAAGCGAGTTACACACTCGCGAGGATTCGCGAGTCGTTCCGAAAATAAAGGACAACTTAGCTGTCATCCACTATGTAATACCCTATATAAAGGGTCGAGTAAATCTGTTGTAGGAGAGGTCTTTTTGAATTGTTAAGCAAGTCATTAAGAGAGAGAAATCAAGAGTGATTGTAATTTCTTTAGCTCTGTTCTACATTTCTTTGTAAACCATTCAAGAAAACAATTAATAAAACACATTATTATTCATCTTCAAATGTATTGATTAAGCAAATTCGAGTGAGGGGTGTAGTGTAGGTTTTCCTGCAACTACATATGCGCTAGAAACAGGGATTGAAGAAGATCAACCTTGTGAATTGGAAGAATTAGGGGTAACAAGAAAGAAATCTTGAGTAATTTTTAACAAATTACTAAAATTGAGAAATGGCTAGGAGAAAGAATGCATCAGAACAACCAACGATCGTAAGGAGAAGTGGAAGATTAGTGGGAGAAAGAAGAAATGAAGTAGGTGAACCATCAAGAATAGATGCAAGAAATGGAGAAGAAGGTCCAATTCAACCACCAACTCAACCATCAACTCAACCACCAATTCAACCAGCACTAAACAGAGTAATCGATTATGATAGGGTGAGCATGCATACATGGAGATCAGATTCTATGGAAGAAAGAGAAGAAGTGAAACAATTGATGAATAGTGGACAGGAAGAGAGAAATCGAGAAGAGATGGGAGAAACAATTCGTGGAAATGAAGAAATCGCGGCATTAGAAGCGCTGAGACAGACAATACACGAAGAAAGACGCTTAGAAGCAGAAGAACGCGCGAATCTAACAAGGCAAAACCATGAATTAAGGATGGAAAATAGGAGGCTGCAAAATAGAAGATCAAGAAGTAGTAACAGATCGAGATCAGGATCGAGTAGAGAAAATGGGAGAAGAACATTACCCAAGAAAACGTTAATGAAGAAAATTTGGAAAGAGAGTTAAATTTTGGTGAAGGAGGTCGCGAAGAGAGAGAATTAATAGAAAATCGTTATATTTTGGTGAATAATCACGATGATGGAAATCAAGAAAATAGGCAGCCTCGAGGACAGAATAACCCAATTAATGAAGAAAATCAGGAAGAAGGAAGAAGAACATTACATGGGAGAGAAACACAAAGGAAACAAAAGGAAATTGAAGATGATATTGAAAAGCATTATACCGAGCAAGCACGTCTAGCCCGCGAGAGAGAAAGATTGAGAGCAGAAATGGAAAATCGGGAATTGGAAGAGGCGATTCGGCAAAATAATCATGACAATCGAGAGAGGAGGCGCGAGCGAAATCGCAACAATGGAGATATTAACGAAGAATATGAAAGAATACAAAAAAGTAGACATGAACGAAGAAGGAGGGAAGCAGAATTAAAGAGACCGATCAATTCAAATTCTGAGGCAAATGAACAAATTCTGCGAGAATTGGCAGAGATGAGAGGAATATTGAACAGCAGAAAAGAAGGAGGGAGAAGACATTTAGATGAAGCTATCGCGGAGGCTGCGAAAAATCCTTTTACATTAGAAGTGCAGTTAGGAGGAATACCCCCAAAATGCAACTTACCAGCGCTAACTAGCATTTTCGATGGGTCAACTTGTGCAGTACAACACATCAAGGCTTACGTGAGATGTATGCTACAGTGGGAAAACCATGATGCTATATTGTGCAAATACTTCGCGTCGAGTTTAACGGGAGAAGCGTTGAAATGGTTTGAGGGTTTACCAAGGAATACAATCACATCATTCAATCATTTACATGCTATATTCTTGGGGGCGTATATAAGTAACAACTCTTCGCGACCTGGCATTGAAGATGTATTTGGGCTAAAACAAAGAGTTGGCGAGAGCTTGAGACATCTGACAGTAAGATGGAAGACAATGTGTAGCGAAATGGCGGGACGGGTTGATGAAAGATATCTCATACTATCATTCATAAATGCTATGTTCGCAACCAACTTATTATATGTTCAAATTTTCAGAGTCAAGAATACGATCACGATGACCGAATTGAGAGAATTGCAAGAGGAATATATTGCTTTGGAGGAAAGGCAAAATGAAGTAGAATCGTACCCGATTGCGAATACAAATTCAAGTGTCTGCGAATGCAAGTTTGTTACCCGTTAATACAAACAATGGCGAGCACCTCGCAAGGGCAACAAGAGAGAGTGGTAGATGATAAACGACCAAAATTGGTAGCTATGGGAAGTCGCGATCAGGAAGAATTTGAAAGAGAAAGAAATTTCTACAACCGTGGCGGAAATAATAAAATTCAAAGGCTTGATCAACCGCAAGAAACCTATGGAGGTCAAAGGCATAATTCGCAAGAGACTTATGGAGGCCAGAGGCGGGAATTATCATAGAGGACAACGAAGTCACGAGTAGTGTGGGAGGAAATTAAAATGCCGCCATTGAATGCCAGTGTGGAAAAAATATGGGAAGCAATACTTTTGATGGAAAACATACCTGCACCATGGAACATGGGAAGTGAACCACCACCTGGAGATAGAAGTCACGATTTCTGTTCTTACCACCGCTTTCATGGGCACCTAACGAATGACTGCAGAAACATCAAGAGAATTATCCTAAGAATGATTGATCAAGGAAAGTTGAATCAATTTTTAAAAGAAGAAGGGAAAGTTCAACATTTACCACCACCACCGGCAAAGGGAAAAGAAACATTTGTTATAGAAGTTGGGGCAAAGGCTAAAAATTTGTTTTGCAATTCCATTGTACATTCATACCGCACAATCGAAGATTTTCATGACAATGTACTTAGTAGAGTTTTTGCGAGGGATGCTGATGATAAAGAAGTGATGAATGTTGCGAAGACATCGCAGTTAAAAGAGTGGCAACTGCAGATTATTTCTTTCTCGGCTGAAGAAGTACCCAAAGGAAGAGAAATACATGATAGCCCATTGGTTGTGAAGCTGGAAATTAATCCAAAACCTATTGATGGCGAAGATGATGAAGCGGAAAATTGTTGGGCAATCAATAGAATATTGATTGATACTGGCAGTTCAGTCAAGATTCTTTTCTATCATACTTACAAAACTATGGGAGGAAAAGATGAAGATTTGATCCCTTCAACATACAAAATATATGGTTTTAATGGTACCGCGAACAAGCCCAAAGGAGAAGTGCACATGAGGATACCCTTGCAGGGGCTATCAACTGATATTTTGTTCTGCGTGGTTGATGTGGAATCTCCCTACAATGCTTTGATTGGAAGACCATGGTTGCATGAAATTCTGGGGGTAGCATCGACATACCATCAGTGTATAAAGTTTCCACATCCTAGCGGTGTCGGAATTATAAAAGGAGATTGGAAGGAAGGGCAAAAATGTTATGAGGTCGATGTAGAGAGCTGCGAAGAGAGAATGGCAAAAAAGAAAGGTTGGAGGAAGAATGTAAAGGATGAACAAAGAAAGGAAAGGCTAATGGTAGATGCCATAGAAATAAAGGAAGAAGAGATGCTGCGAAGTGAATGTATGAAAACAATTGAATATCATGATGAAAAGGAGACATTGAAAAGTTTGACTGACGCGGAGGCAGAAGGAAGTAGGAGTAAAAGGTGTAAAAAATGAATAGTTACGAGAAAAGATACCAATTTAGTGATGAAAGCATGATAAGGACAGGAAGCAGAAGTGATAGTTGCAGAAAAGTTGCGCGAAAATATCGCCGTGAAGAATGTATAAAACTCTATTGAATAATTGAAATGAGATCGTATGATAGCTTCGCGGAGACAAATTAACAAAAGTCAAAAATGAATGATCGAATAAATTGATAACATGAATGAGTGAGTGAATGGGACGAACCTTTATGGCGTACACCCTAGTTCGCGAATGATATTTCGTAAGAGGCAAATGTAAGACCTAAAGTACGTCATATAAGGGGTATCTCTTGACATGGCTCGGGAAAAGGTTACACCGCTCCTGGAACCTGAGTCATGGAAATTTGGGGCCCATGAAAGCCTATCCGGGGGAGATACCTTGGATTTCCAACTATATATATAAGGTTATACCCTGGTTGGACGCCCGAGGGTCTCTTTCAAGGAGTCAGTGTATGACCAAGGCGCCGAGGTACACGGTTGAGTCAAGGGTGCGGGGAGCATGGAACTTCCTTACCACTCTTGACAAGTCTTGGCACATGCTGCACTCGGCCCGAAGAAAACTCCACTTAGGGTACAGCCTCGTAACCATAAGCCCTATAGGTATAAGGGATAAGAGGCTGCGAAAACAACTGCTTGCTGTTAAGACCGGATGGGAGGAGCTAGTCTTGTATGGCCGATGTACGCCTCCTTGAAGGGGCAACCAGGGAGAAGATAAGGGCGGCACCCTCCATTAGGGAGCTGATAAGTGTCAAAAGATGCAAATGTCATGAGGCTTTATTTTCGCAAGAGAATTTAGGCTTGTCATATTTGTGCAATGATCCTGCAGAGGCAATAATACTAACGCGAGGGTAAGACGATATCAATGGGTTTTTACATGAAAGTGTAAGAACGTCCTGCGATTTCGTCGCAAAGACGACAATGTCACGGGATTTTATGGTCGCAAGAACATTTAAACCTGTCATATTGTCGCAAATATAATGTCCTGCAGAGGCAAAAATACTTAAGAAATGATAAGACAAGGTCAATGGGTCATTACATGAAAATGTAAAGACGGCCTGCGATCTTGTCGCAATGAGGGGTGGCAAAATAAGACCTTTACTTAGGAAGGCAAAATAAGACCACACAAATAATGATAAGGCAAGATCAATAGATTTCTTAATCCATGAAGATATCTTGCGAACTTGTCGCAGTGATAAAGTGCAAAAAAAAAAATATATAAATATATATATATATATATATTTATATCTCGCGAGAATAATTAATTCACAAAGTTGATTATATTTTATGTAACTCGCAAAGTTGATTATATCTTATGGACAGAGGCAAGTGTGAAGTTATAATTACAAAGAGGGGTTGTTTGATTGATATATCTGAACAAAGGAAGCAAAAGTTGAATTCATGTTCAATAATCAAAGAAATTTATAATGAGGAGTTACAGAAATGGAAGATTAACAAAGACATATATATACAGATACTACAAGAAATGAAAGAAGAAAAAGAAATTATTTCTTTGTTGGTTCTTCTTCTTTATCTGATTCTTGGGTTCCATCACTCTCGTCGCCAGATTCTTCTTCTTCATTAGCTTCACTATCAGAAACATCTGAGACGGGCAAGTTCTCGGGAACTTCTTCAGCAAGAAAAGGATATGAATGAAGAGGAATGTTGTGATCATTACAAACTATTTCCATAGCTTGATTGCGAAAACGAACAACATCATTATTAAAATTCGCCACTGTAGTTTGGAATTGCTGCTTCAATTTAGAATATTTATTCTCGCGAAGAGAGAGATCCTTTGCGAGTCGTTCTTTTTCGGTTTCAAGCTCTCCAATCCTTGCCTGAAATCTCTTTTCAGATTCTGAAAAGATGAGAAAATGAGTTAATGATAATAGTACAAAAAGAAAAAGAACAGAAAAGTAAAAAAGTGTAATAAACAACCTTCTCTTTCAAAGATCATATCCTTGATCAAGGTAGTTTGCTCGGCGCGAAGACTAACATCGACACCTAAGTTATTTCTAGCATTATCTAGAACCTTCGCAGCCCAGGCAAACTCATCATCATTATTTATGACAAAAAGTGAACGAATTTGGTCTTCTCGCTCGCTAAGTATGGTATTTTGACGAAGGAGTTCATCTCGCTCAACTTGCACATCAAGGAGAGATTTTTGAAATTTTGCTAATGCCAGTGCACCTCTGTTAGTAATGCGATCTTTTTCATCTATGAGATCACTAATTTTCTTCCTTAAGGTTTTGGCTTTCTTCTTGGAATCAAGGTACATTCGCTTAAATTGATTGGCTAAATTCAAACTGGATTTATATTCAATCTCTAAGAGGCGATGTTTGGTTTGAAGTTCATTTAATGGAAGGGAATCGATTTTATTTGATGAACTACTTAAGGATTCGTTGAGATGAGTAAGAAGAATATCATTATCCATAGGCTCGGGAAACGAATGAAGAAGAATGGCTTCTTCAGAGAGATTATATATGTCTGCGAGAATAACAAATCAGGAGTAGAAAAAACAAATAATGAAAACGATTTGAAGAGTAAGAATTCTATACCATATAGTTGTTGATTTGCACTTTGAAGAGTAGATACTTTAGTCTTCTGAGAAGCAAGCTCGGTTTCCAATTTTTGAATTCTCTCATCTTTATCGCGAGAAGACGCAACTTCAATTTCTAATTCTCGGACTTTCTTGTTAAGTTGAAGGTTCTTCTTTTCAAGGTTATTGCGCCTCTTCTCAAGGTCTGAGACAACAACAAAAGAAGCTCTCCCTGACTATAATAGAAAATAAAGAAATAATTAAAACAAAACTCAAAAGTGAAATCACAAAGAAACAAAGGAATATAAACATACCAAAGCATTGAGAGCATTTAAAAGGCTAGGAGTCATTGTTCGGGGAATTCCGCGAAAAGACTCGGTGTCCTCCAATAGTGGGGCGTCGCAGATTTTGGCGAGAGCTTCGCAAGTAGCGGATAAATTATCATCTCCCGATCCTTGCATAGAATCGGAAAAAAATACCGGATAATAGCGACATAGCGGAAGTATCCGAATGAGTACTCTTAGCGAGAATAGATACCGATCTCATTTTCATTTTCTGAGTCCTCGCTAGCTTGAGAATTAGAATGGGAAGGAGATTGAACTTTTCGTCTTTTAGAAGATGGACCAGAAGATTTGTCCTTGCGAGAAATGGCCTTATTCTTGCCTTTAATTTTCGCAGCATTAGCTTCTTCATCATTAATCTTTGCGTTTCAACTTCTTCAACACCAATCTTCACACACGAATAAAGATAAGAAACAGAGGCAACAATATTGTTTAAAATAACAAAAGAAAATGTTTCTTACTTCATCCGTAAGCGATCGAAGTATCGCCAGGATATTCGGCTGTGGGTTCTCTTTGTATTTCTTTCTCATTCTGGTGATCTAAAATTTTCTAAAAGTTAATAAATGAAAGAAGTGGAAGACATCGCAAAGCAAATTTAAAAAAAAAGAAATATACCTCTTTTGTCTTCTCAGGCCACTTAAACTCCCAAGGATGATAATTCGCGAGATTGGCTGGGAGTGCATGTGAGCCTGCGATATAAGGTCCACTCAGAAAAAGAGGTACAACCCACCACTTTTCATCTTTGGAGTGGCGAGGGGTATTATTTTTACCCGAATGCCAGTCAATGTCCTGCATGAGCAGTTTGTCAACATCAACGTTATCATTTTTCTTCAATCGAACACCCCAGCGAGATTTATCGTTTCTCATAGTTATGACTGAATAATTTGCAAAGAAGTTGTCCACAGTATACTTCTCGGAAATTATTGGTAAATTCGCAAATTGAGGATCTCTAACATCATCAGGATATAAAGATCCTTTACCGGCGCCACGATAGGCGAATTCAAGCATCAGACGAATACAATCGCCATTCAATTGATAAGCAGCCCGCGAGAATTTCTCGTGAGCAAGAATCTCATAAAACAATGGTAATTCGGGATTATATAGAGGAATGGGGAGTCCTGCGAGGAGTTGACCTAGCGAGACTATGATTTTCTGATCATCACATTGATGATTAGAAAACAATTTTGCAGAAAGCATAGATGAAGGTTCTTGATTTGGAATGGTTGATAAAGTGAAACCTTTTTCCTTTAATTTCTGGTAAACATCATTGAAAAGTGGTGCGTATGTACGGCCAAGTAAAGCCATTACCAGAGTATGGGAATGAAGGGAGAAGTGAAGAATCAAGAAAGAAGCAGTAGCAGAAGCGCAAGTTACGGAGAAGGGAAGTTGAAGGAAAATTGCAGAGAGAAATAAAAGAGAAGAAGGGAAAGATGAGAAAACTATATATAGAGAGAAAGATTTTGGGAAAGTAAGTGCATTTAATGCGAGATGGGACGTGAATGGTCAGAAATAAGCGGTTGGATGAAACGTGTCAAGAAAGGAATGGAAGAAAAGACATCTGTTATAAATTCTATGTAAAAATTACGGGGTTAAAACAGATAAGAATGAGTTATTGCGGCATTTCAAGATATTGATTCTCATGATACTCTCTTCTTCGCAGAGAATACATGAGAAGAGGCAAGATGTAGGATCACAATATCGCAACTCCAATACTTCGCGAGATTAATAAACGACTACGTCGCGAAGGAGTCGCATGGAGGTAAATAAATGACGTAATAGATGACGACAGTCAGAACATGAGGAAAGTGTGAAGACTTGGCGAGATTTAGGAGTGTCGCGAGGACAAGCAGTTACACACTCGCGAGGATTCGCGAGTCGTTTCCGAAAATAAAGGATAGCTTAGCTGTCATCCACTATGTGATACCCTATATAAAGGGTCGAGTAAATCTGTTGTAGGAGAGGTCTTTTTGAATTGTTAAGCAAGTCATTAAGAGAGAGAAAATCAAGAGTGATTGTAATTTCTTTAGCTCTGTTCTACATTTCTTTGTAAACCATTCAAGAAAACAATTAATAAAACACATTATTATTCATCTTCAAATGTATTGATTAAGCAAATTCGAGTGAGGGGTGTAGTGTAGGTTTTCCTGCAACTACACAAGCGATAACTGGATTAATATACTTATTTATCTTTCGTTAGAATCATTCATAACCAACCGTAGAATAGCAGGTACGCTTAGCTATCCCCAAAACTCCTTGTATCACCGGATGACAGGTATGCTTAGTTACCGGATTCTATCCAACTGAGCCGCCTTGAGGTACGCTTACAAGGTGTAACTCAACCGAACGCTTTAGGGTTTGTGAATTTAGGTTTGATTCCAGCAGTTAAACTCAGTACGCTCGGTTCACTTAATAGTGTTGTTTCCACACACGATTGCTTTACAAAATCCCTCTGCAAGGTATCATGTTTTCTACTTTTGTAGGAGATGCACTACAATTACGGATCGTTCAACTTACTACTAGCAATAGAATGATTAATAGACTAATCTGGTTGACCTTATTAATAGGCTTATTGGTCCGGCTATTCGTCGCAAATCTTTGGATGACCAATATGTGTGAGATGGTAGAACCGATCTTAACTTAGATTAAGTATCTTGGTATAACTAATCACAATGCCTGACTTATGATTTGGTATGACCGGTTTTATTAATTGGTGTAACCGATCCTAAGTAATCACCATGTGATGGTATGATCGATCCTTGTAATTGGTGTGACTGATCCTAGTAATTGGTGTGACCGATCATGAGTATATGTGACCCATCCTTGTAATTGGTGTAACCGGTCTTGGTAACTGGTGTGACCGATCACAAGTAATACCATGTGTATATGGAACCGATCCTTGTAACTTGTGTAACCAATCCTAGTGACTGGTGTGACCGATCACAAGTGTTTCCATATTTGGGTATAACCGATCATAGTGATTGGTAGAACCTATTGAACCCATGTATGTGATTTGGTATTTGATCAATCATATAGTAGTCTTGGAAAACATGCGAACCAATTCTAAACTTGTTTGGAAGTGTGGTATGACCGATTCCAAGAATGCAAATCTACGTAAATATGAAATAAGGATTTGCAGTGAAAAGATGTGAACATGCTTTGAACACGAGCAATAACTCTTATCATTTATTGTTCAAAGATATTCCTTGGTACTCAAGGTGATCATGTGTCGAAATAAATTAAGAATATTTTAATTAAGGTTTTTGGTTTTATATGCTTTAATTACCAGCAATTAATGCGTATCTCTAGAGAATCAAAATTAGTAATGTGCATTTACTGATTGGAGATTTTCTATTGAGAGATTTCGGAAATATTGGACAAGCATTTATATTGGAATTAGGAAAACCGAATTTTGCCATTCATTGCATATCTTGAGAATATCTCGGTTTTGGAAATTCCCCGGTGTCCAAACATCCTTGGTCTATAAATACCTAAGTTTGCATTTCTAGCAAACTATCCTAAGAGCCTGGCAAACTTCATCTTCTTCTTGTTTCTGGTGGAGCCGTCTATTCGGAGATGAAACTATCCTAATTAGGTGAAATCTCTTACGACCGCTCGTTTAAAGACTTCTGTGGGATCAAGAAGCTCTACGATTACCACTGGTGGAAAACTAGATAACTGCAGTGTTATTAGTTTTCGATTGATTTGATTGACTAACGGTTGTTGAAACTTTGATTGCACCTAGTTTGTTTATGCTTGAGAATCTTCTCTTTTGATATAAGATGCACTCAAACTAAATCAGAGTATCGACGATATCTTTAGAACTGTTGTTAGATCTAAAGACATCTTATGATAATCCATTGTTAACAGACTATGTTATGTGTGTGATTGATCACAAGAGATTCAAGTGATGTTGTGCAGGTTATTGAAGATTAAAGAAGATTTGAAGACGAAGAAGATTTCTTATTAGTTTTTGTATCTTGTGAACTGTGTACACAAACCTTGATCAGATGGGATCCAACTAGAATAGGATTTATTCGATTGATTAGTTGTTTTGGAGCACTGCTCGGTTGAACTCGCATGCGTTGCTATCTCAAGCATGTTTGTCAATATTAGTGATCAAAACTATATGTCTTGGTTTCTAGTTTACTTATGACTAAGTCTCGGTCTAGGATAGTCAAGTGCAGTTGAGCTCCAGACTCCATGGCGATCATCTTACGAAGACGAAAAACTACTCGAGGAACAAGTGGAACTTCATCCGACAAAAAGGTATGTGGAGACTTGAACTCATCTATCACTCAAAAGTCTACTCTATCTCCTACTCTTGAGACAATAGTCGTATAAGTATGATAGTTTTCATACATACACATTTGCTATTTCGAGCCGAGTTTACTCGCCTATCTTATTCTCGAAATATGTGTTGGTGAGCTTTCGCTTTAACCATTTTCATCTTTACCCGTTACGAAAGTCATGATGACGTTTCAATCTTGAAAATAGCTTTGATGACGATAGTCGTGAATAACGATTGTTATAACATTATATAAGAATGTTTCAATGATTGAAATGTAGAGTTGAGATTACCAACTATTAATATAAGCATATATAGTGTGTTCGCACATTAGTGTATAAATCCATGTGCTGGAAACCAAGTGCGTGCATATGTGTGCATGCGGTATTGGTGAAGGAGACAGGTTGAGTACACGTACCCGTACGCGTACCCACGGAATATTTCATACCGAAAATTTCTGCTGAGTTTGTAAGTTTGCAAACTAGTAAACCAGTCACCTTAGGTACGCATACCCGTACGCGTACCCATGGAAGTTTTCGAACCGAAAATTTCTGTTGAGTTTGTAAACTCAATTCCGGTAGCTAATGTATGCATACCCGTACGCGTACCCAAGCTGGTTATTTCTCAAATCGGTAGTTGATGAACTTAAAACAATAAATTATAAGGAATACAATCTTTGTAAACCGTGGTTTGATGGGCTATCGTAGGTGTTTATGGGTGAAAACTATTTCTGACGGTTTTGGTAATTTGGGGTGTGTGGATGAGAAATGAATCTAAACCCTAAACAAATGCACTGCACGGGAGTGCTTGTAGATTCGAGAAATCAATATATGCAAATCCGGCCTAAACCAAAAAATGGCCGTTCCAGACTTGTTTCTGTCACAAAGTGAAGGAGATGGGGTTGATCTTAGGGAGGGAAGCGAAGAAGGTGTTGACATTATGAAGGTGTTGGCTATGTATGACTTGTACCAGAAAGCTGAACTGGCTTGCAGGATGTAAGCTATCAGTTCCGGTGTTTGAATACGATTTTATCAACACTTGCCTCTGTTGTCTTGTCTTGCCTTGTTCCTGTTTGGAAAATAGGGAGGAGAATCTATTTATACAAGTCTTTAAGCCTAACCCTCGTATCTCGTGGGAAGTGGAGAAAGTGGAGTGATGGAGTAGTGGAGTTGTGTGTTGGTGTCACACGACCAGTCTTGCCCACTTTTCCAATCATCACTAACCGTCCATGACTTCCGACACGTTCTTGTGATGGCGCGTTGTGCGCACGCCGCACGCCGTAAAACCGCGCAGACCAATACCCCAGTATGTATCCCCGCCAGTGACATGATTGATGTCTCGAGTGTGTGGATCGTGGGACCCACAGAAAGTAGCATGTAATGCTAGATTAAATAACTAAGTTATTTAGGAAGTCGATACTTGTGAAGTATCGTGTGTATTCTTTGCAGGTACTGCATCGAGTATATTCAGCATGTGTGAAGCATCGCTGTTTGAGCGTCTCAAAATAGCCTCATGTCCAGCCTACTTCATGTGATGGTTGAGAGGTTGCGCAAGCAAGTCCTCCCTTGGCCGACCACATGGTGTGGTAGAGTGACGGGTGGTGATCACCATGACGCCTCACTGACCAATTAACTCCTGACCAGGGCTGTATAACCAAGCCGGTGAAGTTGGACGGACGAGATGATCTTTGAGACACTCATCTGCGACCATTAGTGGAATTAGGTTTTTTGAAGAGGTGCGCAAGCATCACTCTTCAGCTTGGTCGAATCCAAGCTTGGGATACGATTTTGGCAGGGCCGATCGTGCATGTGTGTAGACGGCATGATGGTGTAGGTTCCCATACCTCATTGTCTCGTGAAAGTGTGATATGGGCCACTCAATTTGTCCGACGAAGTTGAGTGGTCGAGATCAATTTGCGACAGAACTCTGGTGCCGCAAAAGCCGTGCGTCATGCCAACTTCGGGCGCGCATTTCAAGACGACCTAGCTTGGTCGGTCTTGGCCGATTAGTCTGGTATACAGACGGCGAGCTGGTGTACACGTTCATACCTTAATATCCCATAGAAACGTGATCTAAGCCACTCAATTTGTCCGGAAAAGTTGAGTGGTCGAGATTAGTTTGCAATTGGGAGGTGTGACCACGCCTAGTTTGGGCGTGCGAATCGAGGCAACCAGGCATGATATGCCTTGGCCGATCGGGTGTGGAGATAGATGGGCCCACGGTGGTCATGTTGATACGCAGCGGACCTGCTTAGTCTAATCCTGGACCCTTCATTCGTGCAGGATAAAATGGACGCTCGTGATGTTCAAACCCTAATTAGGGTTTCATCGGTCGTGCGTCATGCCTTGTTTGGGCGCACGAACTGGAATGACCAACTATAGTTTGTCTTGACCGATCGGTCATGTATGTAGGCGGGCCCACGGTGTTTGTGTTGACATGCTCTGGGCCCTTCGAATCTACATCTACACCCTCTATCTATGCCTGCGAAGATGGATGGTTGAGACTGTTTTGCGTCACATGTAATGTGCCGCAAACCCTAATTTAGTGTTTTTCGTCCATACTTCTTTGGCTTGGAAGGTTTGGCAAGCTATGCCACCCTTTTGGGGAGGCCGACCATGCGGGGCCCGCGTTGGGTCGGTAGTGAATATTCCAATACCTGCTTGGGGTCATGGATTCAATCTAAGCCATCCAATCATGGAGGTGAAGTTGGATGGTCGTGATCGTTTCTGAGACTGATATGGACAGTCCAGATTCAAATATGCTCAATCGGGCTAGTATAACACACCGAGAGATGTATGCTCAATCGGGCTAGTATAACACACAGAGAGTTGTAGCATGTACGGGTATTTCGTACATGCTTCATTATTAATGCTTGGAGGTTCGTGTTGCTCTGCTGTGAACAACACTCAGTCGTCATGCCACACCGGTAATGAGTACAGGAAATACAAGGTTGGTCATGCATTAATTAATAATGCTGTAAATTCACAGGGTATATGGGATTGTTGCTCCATGCTCCAACCTGGATGAATTTCGTGTATTTAATTCACAGAATACTAGGATTGTTGCCACATGCTCCATTCTAGGTGAATTAGTAAAGTGAAGAAGTATTCATCACTTTATCAGTGGCTATCCTTTGCAGGATGTCAGCGCATAAATTTGGTTTCACAATTTTAGCCCTGAACTAAAATCTACCATCAACATTAAGTCCCCTGCCTAGCACATAATGGTTACACTATTGTGGGGTAGGCATTAGATGGTGACATATACAGATAAAACTTATGAGACAAAGTTAGATGTTACCAGGAGAGACGAGTCGTCCTGTCTTTGGAGCATGTCACGTTCAAGAGGCGTTCCGGCAAGCGTTCCCCTAGCATGATGTCGGTCTTGCTTGCTTCGATCGACCTTGCTATGCCTGCTTCAGTCGAGAGCCTTCTTCGTGATTGTTCCGCTCGAGCGTGGGGCTAATGTGCCTGCTCAACGGGTTGTTGCGCCTGCTTTGCTCGATCGTAGGACTCATCATGCGCCTACTTGATCGAACGTGGGCTTGTTATGCCTGCCTTGCTCGAACATGAGACCCACCGCGTGCCTGCTTTGCTTGGGGACGGATGTGCCTGCTTCGACCAATTTGGGGCTGGATGTGCCTGATCACGTGGGAGCTGCCGCGTGCCTGCTTTGCTTGGGGCCGGCTGTGCCTGCTTCGACCAATTACCAAACCTGTTGCCTCACCCCAACACCAGACTTGCCCCTTAACTAACACATGCCTTGCTGATTTGACGAACCCTGACGGACATCGCTGCTTCGACCGACACCGTTCTTGTTTGCTAACGTGGCCCAATACCAGCCTTGTTCGCTGACGTGGCATAATACCAGCCTTGTGACGTTGATCGGCCTTGACCAATACCGGCCTGACGTGACCCAATACCGTCCTACTTGCGTGACGTGATATCGGTCTTGCTTGCGTGATGGGATGTTAGACTTGCGATCTCGACCAACACCGGCTTTGCGGACTTGACTAACACCAGACTCGTTTTCTAGCCCAATACCAGCCTCGTGACCTGAGCAGTACCGGCCTTGTGACTTGATCAACACCGGCCTTACTTTCTTTGCCCATACAGTTTATGTGCTTGCTCAAGTGTCATCCTTGCTACTTCGACCAACACCGGTCTTGCCTTGACGAACACCGGTCTTGCTAACCAACATCGGTCTTCCCTTTGCTCGAACATGGGATCTAGGCGTGCTTGCTTTGCCCAAACTGAACCTTGTATGTTTGAACGTGGTGTGGGTCCCGCTGAGAGCGTTGAAGCATCTTCTGGAGCAAGCAGGTCCCGGAGAGCGTTGAAGCAACTTCTAGTGGGTGGAGCGTTAAAGCGGCTTATGCTGGAGAGAGTGTTGAAGAAGTTCTTGACTGACGGTAAAGGAATTTCATGCTGAACCTTAGTCCCCAAGCGTGGTCTACGTGGCTCTATCTTGTATGCCCGATGGGTCTTTTGTACGTAATGGTCGTTGATATGGTGAAGCTCTGGATGGTATTAATCGACGAGCAACAACAGTTCCTGGCAGCACTTGTGATCGAAGAGACCGGGCAGGGAAAGGTGTGATAGCTACGAGCACGAACTTGGCAGTCTTCATATAGTGGTAGAGATCGTCTCATTGTTAGAGGGATAAACTGGAACCGATGGCTTTTTTGACGTTTCTTCATGAAGTAGAGAAGAGGGAGACAATCCCCTGCCCACGAGTATCCAGAGCTTTGGACTTGATAGATGTTGTCACGCTAGGTTCATGAGACTGTCTTTGAGATAGGCAGTGCTAAGCAGTCCCAGTCATACTCCTTTGGTAACGCAACTAAATCTTCTATGGGAGACAAATTCTGAAAGCGTCTCTCATTGATGTAGTTACCATCGATCCAGATATGGAATATCTTGGACGTTGTTTCACCATTACGGCAGTCGTGCATATGGTGCTGGAGTTGGATTTGGCGATTTTGGACGCGCAGGATGTTGTATCTCGGTGGCTTTCCTCTTGCTGCTTCAGCGAAACTGCTTATGGAAGGCTGAAGGTTGTATTGCCTGTTGGTGGAATGTATGCTTCCACGAACATCATGAGGCTCTTCATTACTGGAAGGCCTGGTTCTTTCCAGCAGGGTAGATGTTGTTGTAGATGAGCGTTCAACAGCTTCACGAAGTCCAGAGGATGACCAAAAGTGCAGATTCTCTAACATAACACGGTAGACATGCACCATCCTATGATAGAGTGATTTGACCGGATTCTTTCTCGACATGACACGCGGACATCGTTATCTTCTTGAGGCTGCTCCCTTGAGGTATCGGCTTCAGTGGATCTGAATATGTCCCATGATCGCTCTTGTCTGGGCTGACATAATAGGCTAACCCTTTGTGATGATTCAGAGATGACAATATTTGTTGATTCCTCTGAAACGCTTCATGTTGTAGTGTGATCCAGACGAAACTTGATCGTTTCTTCAGCAGGGGGTGAATGAAGCAAAAGTTAACCTTGCCCATAAATTTTTGGAGCTCCTTCACAGTTCACGGCAGTGACATTGTGAGGATAGCTTGAGTCTTGGGTTTGACTACTATATCATCCACGTAGTCTTCGACTTGCTTATGCATCATGTCGTGGATGATTGCCGTCATAGCACGTTGATGCGTTGCGCCGGCGTTCTTTAAACCGAATGGCATAACAGTATAGTAAAAATTGCCAAGAGGGGTTCGGAAGGCTGTCTTACTTGCATCGTGCTCATACATCCTTATCTGATTGTAGCCGCTGTAACCATCCATGAAGGAGAACATGTCGTGTCCGCTGGTGGCGTCTACTAACATGTCGATGTTGGGCAGAGGAAAGTCGTCCTTGGGGCATCACTTGTTCAAGTCTCTAAAATCCACGCAGCACTGAATCTGTCCGTTTTTCTTCTTTACTGGGACCACATTAGCTAACCAGGTCGGATAATGAATAAGTCTGATGAAGCCAGCTGCTAGCAACTTATGAATTTCGTTCTTGATTTGTTCTTCCACTTCGTGTCTGAATTGCCTCGGAGATTGCTTGATTGGCTTGGATCCAGGTATGACATGTAGGTGATGGGTGACCAATTTTTCGTCTAGACCAGGCATTTCCTCGTGTGTCCAGGCAAACACATCTTGGTACTCCTTGATTAGTTGGACAAGACTCACACGTTCGTCCACGGACAGAGCCGAACTGATAAAGACAGGCCTGGGAGATTCTTCATTCTCGATGTTAACAGTCTCGGGCTCGTCAGTTGTGGAGTTGGTGCCATCTTATAGCTGTCGCGGAGCGTCCAATACCTCCTCTTGTATTTCGTCGTTTTTGCAGCATTCAACTGGGTGGAGAGACTGGGTTCCAATCTCTCCTGCTAATTGCTAACAGCGGCGCCGGTATATTGTCTTCCCCTTCTGATCACGGTTTGCCTCGAAAGTGCGTTCCCTTTTGGTGTGAGCATGGGTTGAAGCTTCACCGGATAAAGATGGACGCCTCTTCAGAAAAGGCGTGTCGTGGTGCTTAGCCCCTAGTGATGCAAGTCGGTCTTCTTCCTGGATTGAAGCCCACGTGGGTAGTGGGGTGCACATGACTTTGTCTGACCTTCCCTGCGGAGTTTCTTTTGGCTCGAACAGTTCCACTCCGCATATTGGTGCGTACGGAGACAATGATGCAGGAATACGGATGACTTCCTCATTTAGCATGGTCTTCAGGCACTGGTGATACGTTGAAGGGATGACCTTATTGTCATGAAGCCACGGTCTCCCTAGTATCATATGGTAGTCCGGCTCCTTTTCTATGACTTCAAATTTCACTTTTGACTGAACGGGTCCTACTGATAAATTCATATTGACATATCCTTATGTGCTGGTCTGGTTTCCTTCGAAGTCCGTCATTGTGGTGGGCTGCCGTACAATCTTGCATGGGCTAACCTTGGATGTCCTGAGAGTCTCGAGAGTAAGCACATTCGAAGATGTTCCTGTGTCGACGAGGGCCCTCCTGAACTCTGAGCCCTTGATGCGTGCGGTAACATGTAGGGCCCGGTTGTGACTTTCCTCTGCCATCATGTCGTCTTCTGTAAATGTAACATTATTTACAGATGTTTTCGATACAGTTAGGACTTCTGGACGTGAATGAGTCAGGTGTACGTCTAGAGCTATTTTATTAATTGCAAGAAACGACGACTTTGATTTTGATTCTTCGAGAGGTGCAAGAGTTCACACAAGCTTTGCACTAGAGATGCCGCTTCCCGATCCACTGGTCTCTGGTTCGTAGTAAAGTCATTGATCCGAGGGAACTAGTCCCTGTATAGGTCTCCTAACGCTCATCTCGATGTCATCTTAATGAGGAGATCAAGTATGCCGTTTACCGCTTCTTTGATTAGCTCCATGTTCTTCGTGTGAATCTCCTGTACCCGTGCTAGTTCGCTTAATGTTGGAAATTTCCTGATCATGCCGTCAGATACGCCGTTAGGAGGAGGGGTATCTCCGTTGGAGGAACCATCAGGATTTGACACTGTCGAGGCGATCGTAAGACCAACCATCTCGAAATTGATTGAATGGTATTGAAGAAATTGACTTTACAACCGAGAGATTAACCTCCCACTGTGGTCGCCAATTGTTTATGGGTGAAAACTATTTCTGCCGGTTTTGGTAATTTGGAGTGTGTGTATGAGAAATGAATTTAAACCCTAAACAAATGCACTGCACGGGAGTGCTTGTAGATTCGAGAAATCAATCTGTGCAAATCGGCCTAAACCAAGAAATGGCCGTTCCAGACTTGTTTCGATCACAAAGTGAAGGAGATGGGGTTGATCTTAGGGAGGGAAGCGAAGAAGGTGTTGAGATTGTGAAGGTGTTGGCTATGTATGACTTGTATCAGAAACCTGAACTAGCTTGCAGGATGTAAGCTATCAGTTCCGGTGTTTGAATATGATTGTATCAACACTTTCCTCTGTTGTCTTGTTTTGCATTGTTCCTGTTTGGAAAATAGGGAGGAGAACCTATTTATACAAGTCTTTAAGCCTAACCCTCGTATCTCGTGGGAAGTGGAGAAAGTGGAGTGATGGAGTAGTGGAGTTGTGTTTTGGTGTCACACGACCAGTCTTGCCCACTTCTCCAATCATCACTAACCGTCCATGACTTCCTGACACGTTCTTGTGATGGCGCGTTGTGCGCTGCACGCTGTAACCCGCCAGACCAATACCCCAGTATGTATCCCCCAGTTTGTGACATGATTGATGTCTCGAGTGTGTGGATCGTGGGACCCACGGAAAGTAGCATGTAATGCTAGATTAAATAACTAAGTTATTTAAGAAGTCGATACTTGTGAAGTATCGTGTGTATTTTATGCAGAAAATGCATCGAGTATATTCAGCATGTATGAAGCATCGCTGTTTGAGCGTCTCAAAATAGCCTCATGTCCAGCCTACTTCATGTGATGGTTGGGAGGTTGCGCAACCAAGTCCTCCCTTGGCCGACCACATGGTGTGGTAGAGTGACGGGTGGTGATCACCATGACACCTCACCGACCAATTAACTCCACCCTTTTTGGGGAGGCCACCATGCGGGCCCGCGTTGGGTCGGTACCAATACCCGCTATCATGGATTTATAACCAAGCCGGTGAAGTTGGACGGACGAGATGATCTCGCTTAGATATCCCCAAAACTCCTTGTATCACCGGATAACAAGTACGCTTAGTCACCGGATTCTATCCAACTGAGCCGCCTTGAGATACGCTTACAAGGTGTAACTCAACCGAACGCTTTAGGGTTTGTGAATTTAGGTTTGATTCTAGCGCTTAGTCACCGGATTCTATCCAACCGTTAAACTCGGGTTTGTGACGCTCGGTTCACTTACTGGTGTTGTTTCCACACACGATTGCTTTACAGAATCCCTCTGCAAGGTCTCATATTTTCTACTTTTGTTGGAGATGCACGATAATTACGGATCGTTCAACTTACTACTAGCAATAGAATGATTAATAGACTAATCTGGTTGCGCACCCAAACCAATCTAAGAATCAATCATAAACCCTAGATATAATGAAAACAAACGATGATGATTAAAACCTCAAATAGACTTGTATTATTAATAAAACTTCACGCTTAGAACATTGAATTCATCCTTAATCAATAAAGGATTTAGTTTCTCATGATTACACAATTACCCGGTTCCCCCTAAAGGGGTAAACCCTAAAATATTAATGAAGAACAAAAGTATAATATGAGATATCGATTTTACATGACCTAATACCTTTTTATAGGTTTACATTGCTTGGCCTTCACATATTTAGTTTGGTTCAAGAACCCGACCCGAAATAACGAATCCAAACGTGCCCTTAGGCTTTCCAAAGTATTAATACACGTTTTCCACTTGCTAAGTTCGCGAACCCAGACCGCGAACTTCAAATTCCAGCAGAAATTTTCGGAATTAAAGTATGAAACCTGTCCGCGAACTTTACTGTCTTCAGTATTCAATAAAATCTTGTTTTGGCCACAAATTCTTCATCCGAACTCGGAATGACCTCATTATTTTTACATTATTTTCCTCTTTCAATTATCTTCAAGATGGTGATGAGAAATCCTTAATTTGAATGAGTTAAGATCTTTGGCCCTTCTCTTGATTTTGAGCATTTTGCTCCTTTTCGTCGCACTTCTTCCACTTCTCTTGGACTTTGGCACTTGGATACTTGGAATACTTCTCTTCCTAGCTCTTTTCAGCACTTTGTAGCTCCTTTTTGGACGATTCACCTATTGGAAGCAAATAATACAAAACAATAGTAATAATACTAATACATGCAAGAATAATAGCTTAAACAAGTATGGAATGGATACTAAAATCATATGAATTATGCACTTATCATGGCTATATTGTTCATGAATTGATTCAAGTGGATCAAACCGATTTTGCTTAAATTGTGTCTCTGAATAAAGACCTAAGCAATTAAGCAACTCTTGAACTAGTTCTTATGAGTCATTTGAACTAGTTATGAGAAAGATGAATACGGTTAATATGAAAGTGCTCATATGGACAACCATTGAATACATTTAGGTACGGTTACTCAAACCTAAATGAATACATTTCATTTGTGTATGACAAGCTAAGTTTCGATCTAATGGTCGAGAGATATTAGCTTGGTTGAATTAGGTTTTTCATCTAACGGTGAATATTGAATGCTTTGTTACCAAGGTAACTTAGATTGCAAACCCTGATTTGAAAACTATATAAGGGGAACTCTAGCAACTGGAAAAACTAATCCCCATACCTCCTGTGTGATACTAGTTGGTTTTGCTAGAGTCGATTCTCCTTTAACCTTAGGTTTCTTCTCGAGACCCTGTAGGTTAACGACTGAAAGACTTCATTGGGATTATGAAGCCAGACGAAACTACTTCTCTTGTAGTTGAGTGATCTGATCTTGCAATTTTCTATCGTACGAGTTCAATTGAATAATTGACTTGAGATTCTATCTCCGATAGGGCAAGATAAAAAGAAATCACAAACATCTTCGTCTCATCGTTTGTGATTCCACAATATCTAGTTTCGCTACCATACGATTTAGATTATTGTGAGGTGATTGATTATACTAGGATGTTCTTCGGGAATATAAGTCTGGGTTATCAATTAGTTCCTGTTCACCTTGATTTATCAAAAGACGGAACAAAAACTCATAGGTTTATCTGTGGGAAACAGATTTATCTATCACTGTAGATTTTTCTGTGTGATACAAATTTGTTTATTAAAGTATTCGACTTTGGGTCGTAGCAACTCTTAGTTGTGGGTGAGATCAGCTAAGGGAATCAAGTGCATAGTATCCTGCTGGGATCAGAGACGTAAGGAGCGCAAGTGTACCTTGAATCAATGTGAGATTGATTAGGGTTCAACTACAGTCCAGACCGAAGTTAGTTTGTAGTAGGCTAGTGTCTGTAGCGGCTTAATACAGTGTGGTGTTCAATCTGGACTAGGTCCCGGGGTTTTTATGCATTTGCGGTTTCCTCGTTAACAAAATTCTGGTGTCTGTGTTATTTCTATTCCGCATTATATTTTGTTATATAATTGAAATATCACAGGTTGTGCGTTAATACCAATCAATTAGAATATCCAACCTTTAGTTGTTGATTTACATTGATTGGCACTTGGATATTGGTCTTTGGTACCATCCAAGTTTATCTCTCTAATATTTGATAAAGACTCGCAGATTTCCATTTGCTTGAGTAAAGATCAAATCGAGAGATAGAGATATTAACTTCTTGATATACTTTTTATTAAGATTGAGTCTGACTGTCTAGTTGATTCTCTTAAAAGTATATTAGAGTTAGTCCATACAGATTGCTAATCGAAATATTGGGTGAGGTTGTTGTACCCCCACTTTTTCAATTGGTATCAGAGCAGGCAAACACGTTTAAAGACCTTACAAGTCTGTGTTTGTGGCGATTTGACTCTATGGACAAGAGTACTATCTCTGATAAATGCGTCACCAGAAATATAGACTTTGTTTCTAATAGGTCTATCAAAGAGAAAGATCCCTCAATCTCTGTTATAGACGAACCTAGTGTTCAAACGAAACAAACTAACACTGACATGTTTTTTTCTAATGAATCTGACTATGTTGCTCAAGAGGAAACAACTAGAGAGAGCAAACTAATTCTAAACCTTGTTAGAATTCAAGCTGAAAGATTCGAACAGCTAAAAAAACATGTCAATGTCCTTCTTGGTGTAGTAAAAGACTGTGGCTCCAGTGAAAAGGCTTCATATAAAGAAAATCCAGAAGTTCGATCAACTCGTATCTTACTTGAGGCAAAGCTTAAAAAGGATGCCTTAGATGTTGAACATCTCTTGAGTAGACTCTCCGTTTAAGGATGTTCAGAAAAGTCTACTATACCATATACTTATACTCAAACTGAAGGAGCTCCAGTTTCAGAAGTAATTTCGGATTCTCTTCCCACTCAAACTAATGTGGAGGGGATTCACACATCAGTTGGAAGAAAGACATCTCCAAACGATAGTATTAGGTCTGAGATCTCTAATCACTTCCGTGGTCAAAAAGTGTGCCTTTTTTGTGATTCAAAAGGGCATATAGTGCAAAAAAGGAAATCCAAGTTAAAAAACAAATCGTTGATTCAACTTCAACACACCTTAGATTTAATTCTTAAAGGTGTAACTGACATTCGTATGTCTAAACCAATTGGTTATGGTACACATCCTGTATTTCCTACAAGGAAGGTCAGTTCGATGAGTTCCTTAAATGCACAAAAGCATAATAAACCTTTTAACAAGTATCGTCCAAGAAGAACTTTTGTTCTCTCTCCTATCATAAATGGAGATAATGCTAATCCTGATGTGAATCATTTATCAAGTGAAGAATGCAGATATGAGCAGATGGATGACAACCTAAAATTGATTATCGAGGGATATAAGGAAATCATCAACAAATTGTGTACTCCATCTAGACAACACTCTTTAGGTAAAAATACTTACTATGTGTCATATTATGATGATAGTAATTTTTATGATAATTTCTCACATCATAACAGTTTTCTTCCAAAGTACAGAAGAAAGGGGTTTAACCAAAACGATATTCATTTGATGAGCTAAAAGCTTATACTTGTGCCAATTAATCACAAGGTTGAAATCTCTCACAAAAAAATCCTGGTTGAGAGACATGCTCAGGTATACCTGTGACAATGGTATTTTCAGACTCTCAAGCTATTTTCTTATCGTCTTTAGCATGAGTATCTTTGCAAAATACCTGCACAAGTATTTGTTTTTGTTGTGGTCAAAAATTTTGTTCTTTTTGATTGTTTGGTTAAACAAGGTGCTACTCATACACTCTAAAATTACTTCTCTATGAGACATAGATTTTTTTATTCATTTTGATTTCTTCAAATTGCAAGAGTTTTTCAACAAGGTTGTGCGCGCACGACTTTTGTCTTGCTTTTTGGTCGAGATTGATCTCGTACAGGTTACCCATGTGAATGGCACGAGTCAATTAAGGAAACCCTAAAATTCCTTCCCTAAGAAACCTTTTAAGAACCCGACCTATTGAGTTACGTAAGTCACGTACGCATACTCTAGGTTATTTTCTGGGTTTTCAAGAATGTCTTCTCCTTCATCTCACTATGGTGATTTTGCAAAGGGATTTCTTGAGAAAGGTCTTGGTTTCGAATCAAAAGGGAGGAAGAAAAGAACTCTTGTAGAAGATGGTGCACATAATGCCTCATGCTACTATGCCTATTCACACCAAGATGTTGAGAATGAGGATATGGTTTCTGCTGAAGTGGTTCATGACTTTCTTAAATACTTTGAGGAAGCAAAACTGCAACTTGTTGATACAATGAAGGATCTTGATGTAGTTAGAATTGAGTTGAAAAGGTTACCACTGACCTTGGTCTCATAAAGTCACATGCTAAAGAACTTCTCAATGAGGATATGTTTTCCGAAGACACAGTTGATATTATGAATCACAAGCTCAAAGGCCTCGAAACCCGTGAAGCTGGCAAACGTGAACTTTGATTTTAGCTTGTGATCGGTTTCTAGTAGATGTTTGATTTATTTATCTAGGAAACTTCTTAAAAAGAATTTTATTCTTGTTTTTGTTTAAGAAGGATAACTAGGGTTTGGAATAGCCATTATTGTGAGTACACATAGCTATGTCCAACATTTTCATCTTCATGTTTTTAGATTTATTTGTTTAAATTCTAAAGGTTGGTTTGGAAGATGATTTTTGCAGTAATAATCTTTATGGCTTTATATATTGCAATGTGTTATGAGATATGTGTGTTTGAATACGTGAACTATTATTGTCCCATACGTTGTCAAAAGTTGTCTCGTTTATATGTCGATATGCATGTATTGATACAAGATCGATGAACTTTTGACAAACAAAAGTTAAGCCTATTATGTCATTTATTGATGGAAGATAGGTTAAAATCTTTTGTTTACAAGGATTATGTCTATTATATGTCATTGTGCAAATAGTGATGGAAAATAGAATGAATCCTTGTATATTCCGCAGTATTGATCTTCCTTGATCCACATTTTATTTATATACTGTGCGGCTCCATAAGATCAAATCGAGAGATAGAGATAATAATTCCTTGATATACTTTTTATTAAGATTGAGTCTGACTGTCTAGTTGATTCTCTTAAAAGTATATTAGAGTTAGTCCATACAGATTGCTAATTGAAATATTGGGTGAGGTTGTTGTACCCACGCTTTTTCAAGTTGCGTGATCGACATTCTCTATATTTCTCTTTGAGATCAATATTGATTGAGTGCGAATCTATACTTGACTATTTTGGTAGTTAAAGTTAGATTGATCTAACCAGACAAAGGAGTTTATTAGATTAAACGGAAGAGCCTTTGTCAACAACTCATCTAAATCTTGTAGCAAGATTGATTAGAGTGGTTACCAAACATATTATTCCTTTGTTGTCTGGAATACGATCCAGAGGACTTTCTATTCACGTGCGTGACTCTAGAAGTCGAAGGCGTTTTTTTTTTCAATTTTCTTCTTTTCTCGGGAAACAACATCATTAATCCTCTTCTCTTATCCTCAAATCCAATGATTGGTATTCGTTTTCTGTTGAATCCTGACATTTATGATGTTTGAATTTACCATAATCTAATCTGGTAATCTTTCTGAATCAAAAATGTTACGAAATAATTTTAGGGTTCCATCATTTATTAATGAGAATTTTGCTGAAAATAATTCACCTGCTCTTTTTGTTAGAGCATTGCTCGGTCGAACTCGCATGCGTTGCTATCTCAAGCATGTTTGTCAATGTTAGTGATCAAAACTATAAGTCTTGATTTCTAGTCTACTATAGCTAAGTATCGGACTAGGATAGAAAGTGTAGTTGAGCTCAAGAACTCCATGGCGATCATCATACAAGACGAAGGACTACTCAAGGAACTGGTGGATCTTCATCGACTAAAAGGTATGTGGAGACTTAAACTTATCTATCACTCAAAAGTCTATCTACTCTATCTCTTATTTTGAGACAAAAGTCGTTTTACTATATAGACTTTGATTATACACATTTGCTATTTCGAGCCGAGTTTATCTCGACTATCTATTTCTCGAAATATGTGTTGGTAAGCTTTTGCTTTGGCCAAGTTCATCTTTACCTAGTGACGAAAGTCATGACACGTTTCAATCACTTTGAAAATTGCTTACTTTGACGGAATGTCCTCTACGAATGTTTCAATGATTGAAATGAGAGTTTAGATCATATAACCAATGTTGGATAAAAGCATTGTGTGGCAACACATATATGTATAAGTCCTTGTTTCCTTGAACCGAAGTTTGCGAACTTTGTTGATCGAGAGAACCGGAATCAGAGCCGTGAGCTAAGTCCGCGAACTCAGTCCGCGAACCCAGTACGCGAACTGGCGGAAGTTCTCTTCCTGAGAAATTCTTCTAGAGTTTGAGAACTCCTTCCGGGAACTTAAGTCCGCGAACTAAGTTTGCGAACTTGAGTTGGTTATATCTAAAAACGATTTTTTGTGAACTCATTTATAAAAACTAAGGAATGCAAAATGCAAACCGTGGCTATATAGTTCATGAACCGATTCGAGTGAATCAAATCGTTTTTGCTTCGATCGTGTCTTGTGTAGTTACATAAGATTTCCTTGCAATTGCACAACTCTCTAACTAGTTAATTTGAGTCATTTGAACTAGTTATGGTGAAGAAGAATATGGTTGATATGAAAGTGCTCATATGGCTAACCATTTGGTTAACTATTGTTGAACCAACAAATGTTCATGTTTCGGTACGGTTACATAAACCCAAAATAGTACATTGCATTTGCGTGTAACAAGCTAAGTTTCCGATTTAACGGTTGAAAGATATTAGCTTGAATCTAATCAGGTTTTCATCTAACGGTGAATATTGAATGCTTTGTTACCAAGCTAACATTGATTGCAAACCCTGATTTGAAACTATATCAAGGAGAACTCTAGCTACTGGGAAACCTAATCCCCGCACCTTCCGTGTGATACTAGTTGTATTATCTAGAGTCGATTCTCCTTTAACCTTAGGTTTTCTTCTTAGACCAGGTTAACGACTTAAAGACTTCATTGGGATTGTGAAGCTAGACCGATACTACTTTCTCGTAGTTGTGTGATCTAATCTTGCTGATTCTATCGTTTTGAGTACAATCGTAACGATTGGCTTGAGATCTTTATCTCCGATAGGCAAGATAGAGAAGTAATCACAAACATCTTCACCTCATCGTTTGTGATTCCACAATATCTTTTTTCGCCGCGTCGATTGGGATTATTGTGAGGTGATGGATAATACTAGGCTGTTCTTCGGGAATATAAGTCCGGGTTATCAATTGGTTCCTGTTCACCTTGATTTATCAAAAGACGGAACAAAACTTGTAAGTTTATCTGTGGGAGACAGATTTATCTATTCTGTAGACTTTTCTGTGTGATACAGATTTGTTTATTAAAGTCTTCGACTTTGGGTCGTAACAACTCTTAGTTGTGGGTGAGATCATCTAAGGGAATCAAGTGCGTAGTATCCTGCTGGGATCAGAGACGTAAGGAGCGCAACTGTACCTTGAATCGGTGTGAGATTTATTGGGGTTCAACTACAGTCCAGATCGAAGTTAGTTTGTAGTAGGCTAGTGTCTGTAGCGGCTTAATAAAGTGTGGTGTTCAATCTGGACTAGGTCCCAGGGTTTTTCTGCATTTGCGGTTTCCTCGTTAACAAAATTCTGGTGTTTGTGTTATTTCTATTCCGCATTATATTTTGTTATATAATTGAAATATCACAGGTTGTGCGTTTGAATCAATCAATTGGAAATCGGACCTTTGGTTGTTGATTGGAAATTGATTGATCCTTGAACATTGGTCTTTGGTACCGTTCAAGTGATTTCTCTTGTATTCAATTAGACTCGCAGATTTCTATTTGCTTGAGAAAGAATTGAATCAAGAAAGAGAGATAAAAATCTTTGATATACTTTTTTATAGATCGAGTCTTATTGATTCTCTTAAAAGTATATTGGAGTTTGTCCATACAGATTGCTAAGCAAAATATTGGGTGTGGTTGTTGTACCCCCGCTTTTTCAATTGGTATCAGAGCAGGCAAACACGTTAAAGACCTTACAAGTCTGTGTTTATAGTGATCTGATATGGACAGTAGCGTTATCTCAATAAATGCACCACCAGATCCAGGGATTCCAGAATTCTCTTCCATGTCTGATTTAATTAAATATGTAGAAGAAATTCTGTCTAAACCTCCACCAGGTTTAAAATCCCTTGAAGTGTTTTCAGGGCTTGAAAAGAAACTTGAAAGCTTATCTCTTGATGTTGAGTTATACCTCCAGAAAGAACAAGAATCTCTTGAAAAGCTAAATCAAGTTATGAGAAATAATATTCATGTTGAAGTTGACATTGATTTACTAATCAGTGAGAGCAATGCTCCTCCTCTGCGTAATTCAATTAATTGTAACAAACTAAACAAATTACAAAAGAGTTTAAATCTCAGTCATCTGAGTATATCACTTCAAAGCATGAATCGGTTCATTGCTCAATTCCTGATACTTACTATCAAGATAGTAGTATTGTCTTCTTTTATGAAGAAGCTAGGACGTCTCTTTTTATCAAAAGAGTTTCCCTTTGCAGTACTAAAAACTATCTATATAAACTGTTTTTTATAAGTTGGAAAACAAGAAATCAGAAACACAAATCTTTTTGGGTTCTCTTGAAGTTCTTTGATAGACTTATTAAAACAGTTCCTTGGGTGTTTCTCGACACTACAAGATGTAAGAGTTGCTGGAAAGAAACTCTTTCTTGGTGCCATGGTGAGAAAGACATTGTTCACCTCAACACATCTTGATTGTGTTGAAAGTGCATCCTCACCAAGAAATGCCCTGTTTTGTATACGGTGAGGGAAGCACAAGAACTGGGGAACACATATTAAGTTGTGTATGATTTTGAATGTTTGGTAACGCTGTAGAATTCGATCGGATTCTTCTAAAAAGGTATGTATATAAACTTGACCAAGTTTTGTGTTTGCTTAGAGTACGATCCATGTACCTTTCTTATCGTTCATTTCTACCTAGCTAACTTGATCTATGTTTAAGGTTCTTAAATGTTTAGGTTTGAAAATAATAGTTTGGGATGTTTGGACTTCGTGGTACACCTACCAGGTAGGCATAACATCATTTAAAATCAAAATCCAGGGGTGTAAGTACGCATACCCGTTTGCATACTCCCCCAGGTCATGAAAATTCGTTTGCAAACCAATATGCATGCTTAACGTCGATTTTCGGTAAACTTGTTTTGGCCGTAACTTCTTCGTACGAACTCGGAATGACCTCATTCTTTTTTTATTCTCTTTATATTTGAATTACCTTCAAAATGGAGATGATAAACCTTGAATTTGGTTGAGTTAAAATTGGTATTTGTCCTGTATCTTGTTTTTGAGTGTTTTGCTCCGTTTCGTCGCACTTGTTCCACTTCTCTTGGACTTTGGCACTTGGATTTTTGGAGTACTACTATTCTAAGCTAATTTGTAGCTTTTACAAGAATGTTGTTGGTGAATCACAAAGAAGGAAATTCAAAAATTGGCAGTAGTACGAATTGTTATGGGATTCTTGAATATTCACAATCATCCTTTGTGAACTATGGTGCATGGTCGTTAATGACTTTGTATGTTCTTATTTGTAAAGAAAATATTTTTATACTCCTTTGGTAGCTATTCGTGGTATAAATCCGGGCGACAAAGATTGATTCTACCATCTAAGGACAAATCATCTTATATGTGCATTACGAGTTTGTCTTGATGCCTAGGAGACTTCTATGATAATTTATTCTTTTTTTTTGAGAAGGATTACTAGAGTTTGGAATAGAAATTATTGTGATTACACATAGCTATTGCCAAACATTTTCATCTTCATGTTTTTAGGTTTATTTGTTTAAATTCTAAAATGGTTTGGAAGATGATTTTTGCAGTATTAATCTTCATGGTTTCATATATTGCAATTTATTATGGGATATGTGTGTTTGCGTCCGTGAACTGTGATTGTCCCATATCTTGTCGAAAGTTAAGTCCTTTATATGTCGATATGCATGTGTTGATAAAATAAGGAATGAACTTTTGACAAGTACAAAAGTTAAGCATATTATGTCAATTTTTGATGGAAGATAGGTTAAAACCTTTTGTTTACAAGGATTATGTCTATTGTATGTCATTGTGCATATGGTGATGGAAAATAGAATGAATCCTTGCTTATTCCACGGTATAAGGTCAATCTCCGATCCACAATTTTCGTGTACATACTGTGTTGTTCCAAAATGTGTCTTATGTTGAGCTCTATCGACTGAGTTAATTTTTGACTTCCGTGAGATACTTTGTGTCGAGCATGTACAACTAAATTAATCATCCTTGTTTGGTTATTTAGTTGTTTCTCCGTAAGTTCTCTTATGTCGAGCATAACCGATTAAATTGATTACTTTTTGTGATTAATTTGGTTGTGTATTTCCGATTAGATTAATTATGGGTTCTCTTGTGATTAATCTAGTTGAGTTTTTTTTTTTTAGTCTCCATAAGTTCACTTATGTTGAGCATTTCCGATTAAATTAATCATGGGTTCTCTTATGGTTAATTTAATTGAGTACTTTGGATTCAAATTCATACTTGTATGTGATTTGTTATGTCCAAAGAAATCCTTCTTTTCTTTTGAAATTAAGGTCGCTCTTGTTGTTCTTTCGGGAATGACATTTTATGGGGGAGAGTTCTTAATTGAACTTGTGCTTAATTACCAAATCTTTGTGGGGAGTGCGGTTGTGGAATATTATAGGGGTTATCTTGTATCTTTATAAACTCCTTGATGAATGCATTTAGCTTCGGCTATATGATTGCATCTAAATAAGATGATATGTGCTTTCTTTTGGTCATGAAATGTCTCTTTCGGAAATTTCATTAGGATCCCGTTTTCGTACCTTTGCCAATTTTATTGACAAAAAGGGGGATAATTAATATGTAGTTCACACTACAAATACATATGGTTTTCGGATCATTATGTAAGGGGGAGTGGTTTCCATGTGGGATGGAGTATTGACTAAGGGGGAGTGATACATATCACCATAGTATTGTTGTCGAAGTTGTGATGCAATTGAACTTTGATACTATATAATGATACTATGACATTGTATAACAATGATTGAGAACTCTTGTTTTCTCGTTGTTATAGCTACGGATTTTCAACAACGATGATGTTGAACTTACAACCTTTGGGATCATTGGAGTACTTGAAAGTGACGAAGATTTCGAGTAATGTTGAAGATTAGGCATGTGGAATAGGAGCTACAAAATTTAATTCATTTATTTTTGTATTCCATATGTATTGATAGTTTTGTCACTAAAATTGACAAAGGGGGAGATTGTTAGAGCATTGCTCGGTAGAACTCGCTTGCGTTGCTATCTCAAGCATGTTTGTCAATGTTAGTGATCAAAACTATAAGTCTTGATTTCTAGTCTACTATAGATAAGTCTCGGACTAGGATAGAAAGTGTAGTTAAGCTCAAGAACTCCATGGAGATCATCATACAAGACGAAGGACTACTCAAGGAACTGGTGGATCTTCATCGACTAAAAGGTATGTGGAGACTTGAACTTATCTATCACTCAAAAGTATATCTACTCTATCTCCTATTTTGAGACAAAAGTCGTTTTACTATATAGACTTTGATTATACATATTTGCTATTTCGAGCCGAGTTTATCTCGCTTATCTATTTCTCGAAATATGTGTTGGTAATCTTTTGCTTTGGCCAAGTTCATCTTTACCTAGTGACGAAAGTCAGGACACGTTTCAATCACTTTGAAAATTGCTTACTTTGACGGAATGTCCTCTAAGAATGTTTCAATGATTGAAATGAGAGTTTAGATCATATAACCAATGTTGGATATAAGCATTGTGTGGCAACACATATATGTATAAGTCCTTGTTTCCTTGAACCGAAGTTTGCGAACTTTGTTGATCAAGAGAACTGGAATCAGAGCCGTGAGCTAAGTCCGCGAACTCAGTCCGCAAACCCAGTCTGCAAACTGGCGGAAGTTCTCTTCCCGAGAAATTCTGTTGGAGTTTGAGAACTCCTTCCGGGAACTTAAGTCCGTGAACTAAGTTTGCGAACTTAAGTTGGTTATATCTAAAAACGATTGTTTGTGAACTCATTTATAAAAACTAAGGAATGCAAAATGCAAACCGTGGCTATATAGTTCATGAACCGATTCGAGTGAATCAAATCGTATTTGCTTCGATTGTGTCTTGTGTAGTTATATAAGATTTCCTTGTAATTGAACAACTCTCTAACTAGTTCATTTGAGTCATTTGAACTAGTTATGGTGAAGAAGAATACGGTTGATATGAAAGTGCTCATATGGATAACCATTTGGTTAACTATTGTTGAACCAACAAATGTTCATGTTTGGGTACAGTTACATAAACCCAAAATAGTACATTTCATTTGTGTGTAACAAGCTAAGTTTTCGATCCAACAGTTGAAAGATATTAGTTTGAATCTAATCAGGTTTTCATCTAACGGTGAATATTGAATTCTTTGTTACCAAGCTAACATTGATTGCAAACCTTGATTTGAAAGACTATATAAGAGAGAACTCTAGCAACTGGGAAACCCAATCCCCACACCTTCCGTGTGATACTAGTTGTATTAGCTAGAGTCGATTCTCCTTTAACCTTAGGTTTTCTTCTTAAATCAGGTTAACGACTTAAAGACTTCATTGGGATTGTGAAGCCAGACCGATACTACTTTCTCGTAGTTGTGTGATCTGATCTTGTTGATTCTATCTTTTTGAGTACAATCGTAACGATTGGCTTGAGATCTTTATCTCCGATAGGCAAGATAGAAAAGTAATCACAAACATCTTCGTCTCATCGTTTGTGATTCCACAATATCCTTTTTCGCTGCGTCGATTAGGATTATTATGAGGTGATTGATAATACTAGGCTGTTCTTCGAGAATATAAGTCCGGGTTATCAATTGGTTACTGTTCACCTTGATTTATAAAAAGACGGAACAAAACTTGTAGGTTTATCTGTGGGAGACATATTTATCTATTCTGTAGACTTTTCTGTGTGATACATATTTGTTTATTAAAGTCTTCGACTTTGGGTCGTAGCAACTATTAGTTGTGGGTGAGATCAGCTAAGGGAATCAAGTGTGTAGTATCTTTCTGGGATCAGAGATGTAAGGAGCGCAACTATACCTTGAATCAGTGTGAGATTGATTGTGGTTCAACTACATTCCATACCGAAGTTAGTTTGTAGTAGGCTAGTGTCTGTAGCGGCTTAATGATAAGCATGTAAATGCTACATTTTATACCCATATTTATATTAGCTAGGATACAATATTTTAGTTACTAATACTATTTTAGTGCTTTTGTAGAAAGTACAAGTGAATTCGATCATCCAGCGAATAAACAACAAAATGTGAGACTTAATGGTGTTTGCGACAAAATGTGGTTGGCCTGGTACTTCCATATATCAGCAACCATGATGGTGAAATGTGGTTGGCCTGGTATTTCCATATATCAGCAACAACAATGATCAAATATGTTGGCCTGGTATTTTTTATATATCAAAGAAAGACATATTATGTTTGGCCTGGTATTTATATATATCAACAACACTTATTACGCTGGCCTGGTATTTCTATATATCAAAGCAAGACTTATTATGCTTGGCCTGGTATTTCTATATATCAAGCAATGGGTTGGCCTGGTATTTCCATATATCAGCAACCACAATGATGAAATGGGTTGGCCTGGTATTTCCATATATCAGCAACCATGATGGTGAAAATGACAAAATATAGATGGCCTGGTATCTCCATATATATCAGCAGCATAGAATTGTTTCATAGGCGAGGCAAAAACGCTGCAAAGGAATTGAAATCAAAGTGGGGTTGGCACATGGAAACTGAAAATGGGAACTATTTTATCTTTCTTACTTTATTACAAATATATTCCACCGAGAAAGATAATTTATTTGTCATGTGAAGAATTAATTGAGAAATATTTACACATGACTATTTTGGAAATAAAATAACTCTTTCTTCATTTGGGATATTTTGGAAATAAGGGGAGTTTATTATTTCATTGGAAGAACGAGGTGGCAATACTATTTGGGGAAAGATACTGATGACGACATCAACTTGCATGCAAGATATTTCATTGAATAATTTATTTTCATACTTTGATTAATGAAATAAAAGAAAAGCAAGGTGTATAAGAAGGGGTGTGACTATTTGAGAGGGGGGCTCCGGCCATAGTGCCGCAAGGAGAGAAGGATTTTGAAGTTTTGTTTTTGATTCTTCATTTTTCATTAGCTGCAGTTTAATTTTAATATGTTTATGGCTTTTGAGAAATCCATGTCTAGCTAGAGCCATGTTAGGGTTTAGGTAGAAACCAATTTTATTGTGTAAACTCTACATTGATATGCTTAATAATGATTTGATTGATTAATAGTTCTTCTTCATATAGCTTGGTATTTAATCGTTTATGTGATTTTCTTGATTATTTATGCTTTTGAATTGATATTTCGTGCTTCGGTTAAATCCCTAGACGTGGTATGCAAGGATTGATAGGTAATGCTTTAGAATCACTACCCATGAAGCGAAGGAAACTATAGCGGAGAAAAAATATTTGATAATGCATGGAATATATTTTTAAAGATTAGTAGAGTTTGCATAGTTAATTGGTGGAAACCGAAGACCCTAGCAACCCATTCTCATTTTGTTATTGTTAGAATTATTTTTATCTCGTTTTGTTTCAAATTTCTGAAAATCGTTCAAACATCATCTCGTTGGTTACTTAATTTTTGATATTAGTTGGTAGAGTATTTCACACTTCTCGTGGGAACGACCCGCATTTGCTATCGATACTACAATTGACCCGTGCGCTTGCGGATATAACTAGGTTTTATTTAATCGTTAATTTGGTCATATAAAATCTACATCAAGTTTTTGGCGTCGTTGCCGGGGAGTGGTTGCATAATACACTCTGACTGATATCAATTTTTGTATATAGCTTATTTTTATTTTATTTTGTATATAATTTATTTTTCTCTTTCTTTTAGTTCTTTTTACCCAGTTCGTTTGAATATTTTCCAGGTACCTTAGTCTGAAGTGCTATTGGCGAAAAGATGCACTCGCAAAGCTTTTGCAAGGACCACTTGGAAGATCCACTAGAGGTTTGTTTAACACATTTTGGGTATGATTTTAATGATGATAGTGTTATTTGTGAAGTCAATGCCTTATTAGACTCCACACCACTGCTAGACACTAACAAATGGAAGCCCAAACTAGAACCTCTAGTTATGTCTGAGTCTCGACCAGTTCTATCAGTCGAGAATGGTCCGACCTTGACCCATAATCCATTAAGTTCTGATATTTTTTTGTCTTGATGATATTGATAATAAAACCGTTTTACATAATAATGGGTCTATGAGTCGTGATACTATTGCTCCAATGAGGCCTTGTTCGGCAAGTGAATTTGAACCAACATATGTTTGTGTGCCCGACTTAGCTGAAGTTGAACCAATATCAGTCGTGGAATTTATTTCCGCTGACTTAGAACCGGATTTAGGGAGTACAAAAGCTGTTCAATTCTTTAAACGATCTTTACTAATTATCTGCGAACCTGATTTACTTCATATTCAAGGTTCGAATTATGTTTTAAATAAGATTGAATTCAGTTTTATCTCTCGAGGTACTAATATTTCTTACTGCAGGTTCATGTTTATGACTAATCATATTAGTTGGGTTGATCCCCAACTCTTCAGGCTTTATATATGTGATTCGCAGCTTACCTTGGGGTACCAACCCCACCTTATTTGAGATTGTGTGCTACTGAAAGCAGGGAAACAAATACATTTCGCTTCATGGGAGTCAACCCATCAGATTTGTTCCCTCTACTATATCTCTTATTTTCTTTTTGTTTATTTTTTCATTTCCCATCTTAATTTCTACGTTGGATGACTCAATTACATTGAGGACAATGTAATGTTTAAGTGTGGGGGAGTGGGTAATTTTCCATATTTTTGCAGATTTTCACTTTTCTTAGGAATATATATAAAAAAAAAATCAATTACATTATATCTCTGTTTTGCTCGAGGACTAGCAAAATATAAGTGTGGGGGTGTTGATAAGCATGTAAATGCTACATTTTATACCCATATTTATATTAGCTAGGATACAATATTTTAGTTACTAATACTATTTTAGTGCTTTTGTAGAAAGTACAAGTGAATTCGATCATCCAGCGAATAAACAACAAAATGTGAGACTTAATGGTGTTTGCGACAAAAATGGCAAAATGTGGTTGGCCTGGTACTTCCATATATCAGCAACCATGATGGTGAAATGTGGTTGGCCTGGTATTTCCATATATCAGAAACCACAATGATCAAATATGTTGGCCTGGTATTTTTTATATATCAGCAACACATATTATGCTGGCCTGGTATTTCTATATATCGGCAACACTTATTACGCCGGCCTGTATTTCTATATATCAAAGCAAACACTTATTACGTTGGCCTGGTATTTCTATATATCAGCAGCCGGGTTGGCCTGGTATTTCCATATATCAGCAACCACAATGATGAAATGGGTTGGCCTGGTATTTCCATATATCAGCAACCATGATGGTGAAAATGACAAAATGTAGCTGGCCTTGTATCTCCATATATATCAGAAGCATAGAATTGTTTCATAGGCGAGGCAAAAACGCTGCAAATGAATTGAAATCAAAGTGGGGTTGGCACATGAAAACTGAAAATGGGAACTATTTTATCTTTCTTACTTTATTACAAATATATTCCACCGAGAAAGATAATTTATTTGTCATGTGAAGAATTAATTGAGGAATATTTATACATGACTATTTTGGAAATAAAATAACTCTTTCTTCATTTGGGAGATTTTGGAAATAAGGGGAGTTTATTATTTCATTGGAAGAACGAGGTGGCAATACTATTTGGGGAAAGATACTGATGACGACATCAACTTGCATGCAAGATATTTCATTGAATAATTTATTTTCATACTTTGATTAATGAAATAAAAGAAAAGCAAGTGTATAAGAAGGGGTGTGACTATTTGAGAGGGGGGCTCCGGCCATAGTGCCGCAAGGAGAGAAGGATTTTGAAGTTTTGTTTTTGATTCTTCATTTTTCATTAGCTGGAGTTTAATTTTAATATGTTTATGGCTTTTGAGAAATCCATGTCTAGCTAGAGCCATGTTAGGGTTTAGGTAGAAACCAATTTTATTGTGTAAACTCTACATTGATATGCTTAATAATGATTTGATTGATTAATAGTTCTTCTTCATATAGCTTGGTATTTAATCGTTTATGTGATTTTCTTGATTATTTATGCTTTTGAATTGATATTTCGTGCTTCTGTTAAATCCCTAGACGTGGTATGCAAGGATTGATAGGTAATGCTTTAGAATCACTACCCATGAAGCGAAGGAAACTATAGCGGAGAAACAATATTTGATAATGCATGGAATATATTTTTAAAGATTAGTAGAGTTTGCATAGTTAATTGGTGGAAACCGAAGACCCTAGCAACCCATTCTCATTTTGTTTATTGTTAGAATTATTTTTATCTCGTTTTGTTTCAAATTTCTGAAAATCGTTCAAACATCATCTCGTTGGTTACTTAATTTTTGATATTAGTTGGTAGAGTATTTCACACTTCTCGTGGGAACGACCCGCATTTGCTATCGATACTACAATTGACCCGTGCGCTTGCGGATATAACTAGGTTTTATTTAATCGTTAATTTGGTCATATAAAATCTACATCACTTAATACAGTGTGGTGTTCAATCTGGACTAGGTCTCGGGGTTTTTCTGCATTTGCGGTTTCCTCGTTAACAAAATTCTGGTGTCTGTGTTATTTCTATTCCGCATTATATTTTGTTATATAATTGAAATATCACAGGTTGTGCGTTTGAATCAATCAATTGGAAATCCGACCTTTGGTTGTTGATTGAAAATTGATTGATCCTTGAACATTGGTCTTTGGTACCGTTCAAGTGATTTCTCTTGTATTCAATTAGACTCGCAGATTTCTATTTGCTTGAGAAAGAATTGAATCAAGAAAGAGAGATAAAACTCTTTGATATACCTTTTATAGATTGAGTCTTATTGATTCTCTTAAAAGTATATTGGAGTTTGTCCATACAGATTGCTAAGCGAAATATTGGGTGTGGTTGTTGTACCCCCGTTTTTTCACTTTTCATTTTGGATGAAGATATTGATGATAGTCTACATGAATGGTAATTCATAAATTGGATCTTTTATAATTGAAATTTGAAACTGCAGCAACCTCTTTAAGAAATCAATGGAAGCTTACAGGTAATTATCAATTGATTCCTACTAGTAAAGGTTTTTTTTATCATTAAATTATAAAATGAGATTGATAAGGAGTATATCTTTAATCGCTATTGGGATGTTGAATCTCAAATTCTTAGTTTAAGGGAATGGGAACCAAATTTTAAGCCAGCAAATCAAAAATTAACAACAGCTTTTGTTTGGGCTCATTTTCCTAGTTTGAGTATGGAATATTGGAAAGAAAAAATCATCGTGAATTTGGGTGATAGAATTGGTAGAGATATCAAGGTTGATGAAACAACATTATAGTGAAAAGTTGGTTATTATGCTAGTGTTTTAGTGGAAGTGGATTTAACTCAGCACATCCCACATCACATTCGGATCAAGACTAAGTTTGGTATTTTTGAGCAAGAAATTCAAATTCCTAAAATCCTTAAGTTTTGCAATCATTGCAAAGTACTAGGACATTTAGTGGCTGAGTGTAGAACTAATCAGAAGGAATCTAATTTGGAGAAGATTAATGATTTCATTCCAGTTCATAAAAATATTTGGAGAATTAAACATAAGAAAGTTACTCCTTTTGGTTTTGATATTTATCAAACACCTACACAAGATAACTCTAATGTCACACATGCTGCTGCAGCTAGCAAAGCTACAAATCCTGTTTTGGTTCCACCTTCAGATACAATTCAAAAACCAACTGATGTTCCTTGTTCCCTATGAAGTTGGAGAACATATTGGGGTAATTAAAGAAATTCACTAGGTTGGTATCTCATCTTCAAGTCCAATGCCAATTATTTCTTCTAATAAACTTGATCCTATTGCTGAGACTGAGGAAAATGAAGACTATTCAAGCTTTGAAGATGGTGAGATAAAAGAGGTTAATACTTCAACTCTTCTTCATTTATGTTCTGTTAAACAACCTGTTACTATTTTGAAGCATATTCAATCACCTAAAAATATTAGTCTTCCTGAACCTCCTATTATTGAAAAGAAAAAATCTCAGGCTAAAGTTACTAAACATGTTATTCCAGTTACTAGGAAAACTAGAAGAGAACTTTTGAAATATGTGTCAACTCCTCACCCTTCTTCTTGACATGATAATGATCTTTTGGAATATCAGAGGCCTCAAGAGACAAAAGGCCAAAGATAAACTAAGATCTCTAGTTCTACAATTTAATCCTACTTTAGTTTTTCTAGCTGAACCAAATTATTTTTTAACTCTCCAAATAGAATAAAGCTGCCTGGTATGAATCACAAAAATAATTCACAATACTTGTGATAGTAGAAAAGCCATCTTATGGATGTTTTGGAATAATTCAATAAGCTCTCCCGTAGTGATGCATTTTTCTAGACAAAGTATTACTGTTGAAGTGGGGGGGTGTTCTCATTACTGGAATACATGCTGATGTCTTAACAATAAATAGAAGAGAATTATGGGCTGAATTAGCCCCTTTTAGTCTTCTAAATAAACCATGTGTGATTTTGGGTGATTTTAACATTATCACTACTTTAGATGAAAAAAAGGGTGGTAGATGTTCTATTACTTCCTCTGTAGCAGAATTTAATGATTGGATTGATTATTATCATCTTTTTCAAGCTCCAAAAACATGACTTCAATTTTCTTGGTCAAATGGCAGATGTGGAAAGAAGAGAATTTTGTGTAACTTGGACATGGCTTTATTCAACTCTTAGTGGTTAGAGAAATATCCAGGTTAGAAATATCAAGTAACTGCAAGAGGTATTTCTGATCACAACATGCTTTTAGGATCTAATTCAGAAATTCAGAAACCTCTAAATTGCCCTTTTAAATTTCAAAAGATGTGGATTTCTCATCCTGGTTTTCTACAAGTTGTTATTGATGCTTGGAAAAAAAAAATTGTGGGTAATCCAATTTTTATTTTCATGAAGAAACTAAAATTCTTGAAGAATATACTCAAAAAATGGAATTGGGAGGTCTTTGGAAATGTTCAAGTCAAATAACGCTGAGGCAAAGGTTCTTGAAGCTAATATTCTTTCAGATGCTGATCCTCAAAATTTAAATCTTTTGAATAATTATATTACTGCAAGGGGTATAAGAGATATAGCTGCACAGAACTATCATACTATGCTGAGTCTAAAGGCAAGAGTTAATTGGATTAAATATGGTGAAGCCAATACTTCTTTTTTTCATACTTCAATCAAATTAAGACAAGCAAGAAACACTATAACAGAACTGGAGAATGATGCAGGAGCTATTGTGACAAATCAAAATGAGATTGCTTCAATTCTTATTAATCATTTTTCAAGTAAATTTTCTGAACACCCTGTGGAAATCTCTGACGCTATTCTAAATGTTATCCCTCAAGTCATTTCCGCTGTTGATAATTCTTTATTGGAGTGCATCCTTCAAAAGAGGAAATTAGAAATGCAGTTTTTGAATTAAATCAAAATGTCTCTCCTGGACCAGATGGTTTTACAGGTATTTTCTATAGAATAGCTTGGGAAATTATTTTAAGAAGATTTTTTAGAAGCAATCGGATTCTGTTGGCAACATCAAGTAATTCCTCCTGGAGTTAATTCTAATTTTCTTGTTCTGCTACCCAAAGTTAGAGGTGCTAAAAAGGCAAACCAGTTTAGACCCATTGGTTTATGTAATTTCTTCTTCAAAATACTCACAAAGATTATTACAACAAGAATGAGTACATTTTACACAAATTGGTGTCTCCTCAACAATGTGCTTTTATTAAAGGAAGAAACATCCATGAACAAGTACTCTTATCCTCTGAGCTAGTTAATGAAATGAACATAGCAAGAAGAGGAGGAAATGCTGGTTTTAAACTTGACATCTCACAGGCATATGATACTCTGAGTTGGGATTACCTTATTCTTGTGTTAAAGAAATATGGATTTTCTACATAATTTTGCAACTGGATTTTAGTTCTGCTCAATTCTACAAAGATATCTATCATGATTAATGGTGGCCATGTGGGTTATTTCGGTGTAGGAAGGGGCCTCTAACAAGGGGATACCTTATCACCAATACTTTATGTGATTGCAGTTGATGTTCTGAGTAGAAATATTCTTCAATCAATTCAGGATAATTAAATACAACCAATGATTTTCAGAAAAGGTATTCATCCTTCTCATCTAGTTTTTGCATATGACATTTTTATATTCTACAATGGGGGCAAATCTAGTCTATTGCATTTGAAAAAGCTTCTCATTGAATATCAACAAGCTTCTGGACAAACAATGAGTGACACTAAAAGCAAGTGTTTTGTAGGAGGTATTTCTATGGTTAGAGTTAATCAAATTGTTGATCTTATGAATATGAAGTTACCTTCTTTTCCTGATAAATACTTAGGTGTCATACTTGTGCAAGGAAAAGTTAAAACAGGACATTTATGGTCATTTGTTGAAATGCTACATAGAAGACTTGCTTCATGGATTGGTAACCTCTTAGATTTTTAAGCAAGAATAACCCTCATTAAATTTGTCCTCAATAGTATTCCTTTATACAATAGGTCTATTTACAAATGGCCAAAAAAAAGTGGTTAATGCTTGTGAAAGGATTATTAGAAATTTTCTTTGGAGTGGAAATGCTGAAGATATGAAATGCATCACAATATATTGGGATCAAGTTTGTTCTCCTGTAGAAGAAGGAAGTTGTTAGAGCATAGCTCGGTTAAACCCACCAAGCATTAGTATGTCAAGTTTGGTTATCAGATTTTAGTGAACCAATAATCATTTAAAGAGTCGCTTGATTATGTACTAGAGTCAACTTCGTATAGGTTAGCTTGAAAGTATTAGGATATAAGACATTACAAGTATTACAAAGACTTGAAGAAGTGAAGAAGTAAGGAGCTACAACGACAACATCATCCTTCCACTCGAGGTTAGTGATATTTGACTTGAACTGTTTCATTCCTTAACGTATCTTTCAAGTCGTGCATATTGAAAACATAACTGCGAAGTATAAATGATTATACTATAGTTATACGTAGTATTAAGGAATACAATACGAAGTATAACGCTTATCTTTTGAACTTCGTATATAAGATATCAGCATAATCGTTTGAATGCTATTGTGATTATGTATGGGTATGAGGTGAAGATTTCATCCTAGGAAATAATGTTTTACATTCGTTTAAAGGAAGTCAATTCATGAACTTGTTTTGTGAATCGAAAGGGAAATCGCTAGGCTTATTGGTATTGTTATTCATTGCATATATTTTATACTACCAATATGTGTGATTAGTATAACCGCTCATGACTTGTTTATGTTCTTGGTAAAACTATTCACAAGGCCTGACTTTTGTATTGGTATGACTTTTATTAGTGAAACCGATCTTAAGTAATCACCTGAGATGGTATGATCGATTCAGTGTTATTGGTATAACCAACTCTAGGCAAAGGGAAATCGATCCTAGTAAGAGGAGCAACCGATCACAAGAGGGGAATCGATCCTTGTAAGAGGTGTGCAACGCGTTTCTAGATATTGGGAACCGATCCTATGAACATGTGCAACACGTTTTTAGACATTGGGAACCGATTCTATGGACATGTGCAACAAATACAAGTTAGATACCATATATATGTGGGAACCGATCCTAGTACCTAGTCAACCGAATTTTTGGAAAGCTAGTGTGACTAAATCCAGCACTCACATGGAGGTAGAGCCGAAAATTATTTTGGTAGAACCGTGAAACCCATGATTTGTGATTGAGTGTTCTTAATCAATCACATAGTTCTTGAAAGTCAGATGAACCAATTCTAAACTTGTTTGAAGTGTGGCAAATCGGTTTCAAGATTGTAAGTATGAAAGAGGACTTACAAAGTTAAGATGTAGACATACTTTGAACATGTGCAGTAACGCTTATCTTTTATTATTCAAAGATATTCCTTAATAGCTAAAGGAAAAAATCCCGGATAGAAAAATAAGTTGAGAATCTTGTAATTAAGGTTTTTAATTTTATTTTTGGAAAGTGAAAATTAGTAATGTGCATTTACTAGTTGGAGATTTTCTAAGAGATTTTCGCTCAATGTTTGGACAAAGTATTTCCAGGAATTATGGAAACCGAATCTGGAATATATTGCATATCTTGAGAATATTTTCGGTTTTGGAAATTCCTTGATGTCCAAACTTCCTGGGTCTATAAACATCAAAGTTTGCATTTCGAGCAAACAAATCCTCAGAGCCAGCAAAACTACCTAGTTGTGTTGTTACTGGTGGATCCGCCTATTCGGAGAGGAAAGTAACCTAATTAGGCGAAATCTCTTACGGTCGCTCGGTTTAAAGACTTATTTGGGATTGAGAAGCTCTATTATTACCATTGGTGGGAAACTAGATAATTGCGGTTTATTATTAGTTTTCGATTGATTTGATTGACTAACGGTTTTTGAACTTTGATTACACCTAGTTTGTTTATGCTTGAGAATCTTCCCTTCTGATATAAGATTCACTCAAACTAGATCAAAGTTTCGACGGGGATCTTTAGACTGATTGTAGATATAAAGACGTCTTGTGATAATCTATTGTTAACAGACTCCGTTCTGTGCGTGATTGATCACAAGGGATTCAAGTTGATTATGTGCAGGTGTTTATTGAATATCTAAGAAGATTTGAAGACAAAGAAGACTTTGAAGATTTCTGATTTGAGTTCATAATCTTTGGTGTGCAAAATACTTGTTTCGGTTAAAGAGGATCCAACTATAATCGGTTTCTCATCCTCTTCTGACTTGATGTAGTTAGGCAAACTACTATCATCTTGATATGTTTCAGACGTGACTAAACCGGTTTTATCACAATCTGTAAAAGTCGAGCAAGGACTTTTAGTTTCCTCATTATCAGAAGAAATCACAACAACATCATTAGTCAGAGTCATAGGAAGTGTCTCTTTATCTAAAGTAAGAGATTTACCAAGAGCTTCTAGTTTGACAGTGAGATCAATATTCTCTTTGGCCAGACTATTCAGTTGAATGTCTTTATCTCTGATCTCCGTTTAAGAAGATTTGACTCTGTCTTTAATATCAGCACTTTAGAAGACAGAGATTTTATAGGCTTTTGGAGTTTTATCAACTCTTTATTAGCATCTTCTCTTTCATCAAAGATAGACATAGATGTTTTCGCAACCCCTGGATCATGAGTCAACGAAGTAGTAACATCTTCAACTTTTGAGTATTCATACTCTTGCATAACGTTAACTGAATCAGCCATGGATTCAATTACTTATAGGTTGGATCGCACCAAACACAGATTGTTGGATCTTTTTGTGTTTGCCTCCTATGATACCAATTGAAAAGACGAGGGTACCCAAGTATACCTCAATCTAAAACTTTTCCTCTTATAAGTCCTTTCTCCGAAAGTGATTGTCTATGGACTGAGTCGAGACAATATAACTAATCGGTTCACACTTCGTGTGATCGTCTATGGATACGAGATCGAGACAATACAACAACGAAGCATGTTTACTTGATAAGAGGTGCGGACGTAACCAAACACAATAGGATTACTATCAAGTAAATAGGAATTAACGTTGGTGTATTTTACTTCTAATTATAAGAAAAACAATTATAATTGCGGAAATAGAAAAGTAAAAGACACAACAAGATTTTGTTAACGAGGAAACCGCAAATGCGGAAAAACCCCGGGACCTTGTCCAGAATTGAATACTGTCAGGATTAAGCCGCTATACAAAATCAAACCAACTTCGTATAGTTGAGACCAAGCAACTAAAGCTATAGTTTACCTAGTTCCGTCTGTATTCCCACGCCTCCAACTTGTAATAAGTCACGTACTTGGAACAATTCCTTTGGTTCGTATTCCAAATAGTAAAGGAAAAACAAATCTGTCTGGTAACAACTCTTTTCAACCAAGTGATGTGAGTTCGAAACAAGGGTCTTCCGTTTATCCCAATAAACTCCTTTGTCAGGTCCTTAGATCTATCTACTAACAATTACCGAAGTAATCGTCTAGATTTTGCAATCAATACTTTGAATCACAAAGGAACGTATTGATGCCGATCTACTCAACTAATCAATTCAATCTACCACAAGGATAAACTGATTATTGTTGGATCCTCTTTAACCGAAACAAGTATTGTGCACACCAAAGATTATGAACCCAAATCAGAAATCTTCAAAGTCTTCTTTGTTTTCAAATCTTCTTAGATCTTCAATAAACACCTGCACACAATCAACTTGAATCTCTTGTGATCAATCACGTACAAAACGGAGTCTGTTAACAATGGATTATCACAAGACGTCTTTAGATCTACAAACATTCTAAAGATCCCCGTCGAAACTTCGATCTAGTTTGAGTGAATCTCATATCAGAAGAGAAGATTCTCAAGCATAAACAAACTAGGTGCAATCAAAGTTCAACAACCGTTATTCAATCAAATCAATCGAAAACTAATAATAAACCGCAATTATCTAGTTTCCCACCAACGGTACTAATAGAGCATCTCAATCCCAAAGAAGTCTTTAAACCGAGCGGCCGTAAGAGATTTCGCCTAATTAGGTTACTTTCCTCTCCGAATAGGCGGCTCCACCAGCAACAACACAACTAGGTAGTTTTCATGGCTCTGAGCATTAGTTTGCTAGAAATTCAAACTTTGGTATTTATAGACCAAGGAAGTTTGGACACCAAGGAATTTCCAAAACCGAAAATATTCTCAAGATATGCAATATATTCCAGATTCGGTTTCCATAATTCTGGAAATGCTTTGTCCAAACATTGACCGAAAATCTCTTAGAAAATCTCCAATTAGTAAATGCACATTACCAATTTTTATTTTCCAAAAATAAAATTAAAAACCTTAATTAAAATATTCTCAACTTATTTTTCGATCCGGGATTTTTCCTTTAGCTATTAAGAATATCTTTGAACAATAAAAGATGCGTTACTGCACATGTTCAAAGTATGTCGACATCTTTACTTTGTAAGTCCTCTTTCATACTTACAATCTTGAAACCAATTTGCCACACTTCCAAACGAGTTTAGAATTGGTTCATCTTACTTTCAAGAACTATGTGATTTATTAAGAACACTCAATCACAAATCATGGGTTTCACGGTTCTAACAAAACAAGTTTCGGTTCTACCTCCATCTGAGTACTGTGCATAGTCATACTAGCTTTTCAAAAATTCGGTTGACTAGGTACTAGGATCGGTTCCCCACATACTTATGGTAACTGCTTGTATTTGCTGCACATGTCCATAGGATCGGTTCCCCTTTAGCTAAAAACTTGTTGCACATGCTCATAGGATTGGTTCCCCCATCTACTAAAAACGTGTTGCACCTCTTACAAGGATCGATTCCCCTCTTGTGATCGGTTGCACCTCTTCATAGGATCGGTTCCCCTTTGCCTAGAGTTGGTCATACCAATAATAATAAATCGATCATACCATCTTAGGTGATTACTTAAGATCGGTTTCACTAATAAAAGTCATACCAATACAAAAGTTAGGCCTTGTGAATAGTTTTACCAAGATCATAAACAAGTCATGAGCGGTTATACTAATCACACATATTGTAGTTCAAAATATATGCAATGAATAACAATACCAATAAGCCTAGCGATTTCCCTTTCGATTCACGAAACAAGTTCATGAATTTACTTCTTTTAAACTAATGTAAAACATTGTTTCCTAGGATGAAATCTTCACCTCATACCCATACATAATCATAATAGCATTCAAACGATTATGTCGATGTCTTATATACGAAGTTCAAAAGATAAGCGTTATACTTCGTATTGTATTCCTTAATACTACGTCTAACTAGAGTGTAATTATTCATGCTTTGCATTTATGTTTTCAATATGCACGACTTGAAAGATACGTTATGGAATGAAATAGTTCAAGTCAAATATCACTAACCTCAAGTGGAAGGATGATGTTGTCGTTGTAGCTCCTTACTTCTTCACTTCTTCAAGTCTTCGCAATACTTGTAATGTCTCATATCCTAATACTTTCAAGCTAACCTATACGAAGTTGACTCTAGTACATAATCAAGAGACTTTTTAAATGAGTTTTGATTCACTAAAATATGACAACCAAACTTGACATACCAACGCTTGGTGGGTTCAACCGAGCTATGCTCTAACAATACGAAGTTGGTTTGATTTTGTATAACGGCTTAATCCTGGGAGTATTCAATTATGGACAAGGTCCTGGGGTTTTTCTGCATTTTCGGTTTACTCGTTAACAAAATCTTGTTATGTCTTTTACTTTTCTATTTCCGCAATAATAATTGTTTTTATTATAATTATAAGTAAAATACACAAACGTTAATTCCTATTTACTTGATAGTAATCCTATTATGTTTGGTTAAGTCCGAACCTTTTATCAAGTAAACATACTTCGTTGTTGTATTGTCTCGATCTCGTATCCATAGACGATCACACGATGTGTGAACTGATTAGTTGTATTGTCTCGACTCAGTCCATAGACAATCTCTTTCGGAGAAAGGACTTATAGGTGGAAAAGTTTTAGATTAAGGTATATTTGGGTACCCTCGTATATTCAGGGGTCTTGGTATAAGAAAATTTGAAGAAATAAACAAAGCTTTACTTATGAAACTCTTATTGAGAATCCTAAATTTAGATGAAGAATGGGCTAGATTTTTTCTTGCAAAATATAAAGATAAATATGATTGTTGGATCACTTATTATAAACTTTCTTCTATATGGCATGGAATCAAATGGATATTGCAGGATTTTAATGAACATACAAGATGGATTGTGGGCAAAGGTGACAAAATTTCAGTTTGGATGGATACTTGGGTGTTGGAGCAAAGCATAATCAAATCATTCCCAGATAATGAATACATTAAACAACATATCCACATGAAGGTAAGTAGTTTAATTGTTAATCAACAATGGGTGATTCCTGAGGAAATGTTTCAATTTTTTTCCATTTTTGATCTACCAACTATTGCACCTGGTGAAGATAAATTGATCTGGACTCCTACACAAAATAGTCTTTTACTGTGGGTAGTGTTGTCTCATCTATCAGAACTAAATTACCTAAACTCAGATGGTATAAACATATTTGGAAAAATAGTGTTCATCCTTCCACTAATAACAATATTTGGAAGATTACAAGGGGTGCTTGTGCTACTGTTGAAAATATGAATAAAAGGGGATTTCAGATTGTTTCAAGATGTTATATTTTCCATGATTACCAAGACTCTATAGCACATATTTTATGGAAATGCAATTATGGTCAAATTCTTTGGAGCTGGCTTGGAGGCATCTTTGCATTCAAAAACCCCAATTCTTTTGAAGACATATTGTACTGTGTAAAATCCAAAAGTTCAGTGGTGCAGGAAATTTGGCTCATTGCTGCTTTTAATATGATGATGGATATATGGTTCACCAGAAACATGGCCTTTTTAGGAACATTGCTCCTGATGTGATAAGTGCCAAAAAGAGAATAATCAGAATGGTCAAAGACTGTGAGGTAAAACTTAGAGGCTATACAAATAACTCAGACTATGACATCCTCATTCTGCAATTCTTTGATATTAAATACAGTAAGATGAAAATTCCAAAAATCATTGAATGCCACTTCCAGCTACCTAATGAAAATACCATTTTGCTTTGCTGTGATGGAGCTTCAAGAGGTAACCCTGGTATCTCTGGATATGGTTTTTTTATTAGAAATTTCTCTGGACAATTCATGGCTGCTGAAAGTGGTGGTCTTGGCATAACAAAAAAAATTGTAGCTAAAGTCATGGGGACATTGTGTGCTCTGGAATGGGCAGCACAACATAACAAGCTTCGGGTGATTGTTGATTCTGATTCAAATGCATCCATGTCAGTTTTCTCCAACAACAATTTGCCTTGGTTTGTATTGGCTAGATGAAAACTAGTGTGCACTGTTTTAAAAAAGATTCATTTCAACCATGTGTATAGAGAAATAAACTTTTCTGCATATTTCTTTGCAAATAAAGGTTGTCATTTACAAAGAGGGCAAGTCCTAAAATTCTCTGAAAGACCTTCAAATAATATGCAGAGGATGGAATTTCCTGGTATTCCATATTACATATGTGTATGAACTTATTGATATGTACTTGGTCTAGGCTTTAGATTTTTTGTCTATTTTATTTCTTCTTTAGTTTTGGGCCTTAGGACATGTTGTCCATTTTTCCTTGTTGCTTTCTGTTGAGGTTTCACTTGTGACGACCCTGAATTATATATTAATAGTCCGGCTGGCCCTACCAATAGTAATTCATGATCTTTCTACACGAACATAAGTCCGCATAGCTCACACTAGCCAGAAACGTCTAATTGAAAACATTATTGAAAGGAAAACCTATTTTTCATATAAATGAGTGCTGAGTTGGACTTAAAAAGTTCTACTAATGAAATACTTCAGTTTTAATAAAGTTTTGATAAGAAAAATATTTGAAAAGAATAACAAATAACAATATGATAACCTTGTATTAAATAAAGGAAAAAAAATTCAACAGAAAACCACATCAAGGAAGAGGTTCCACTTCTTCCCAGATACTGCAGCGGAAACTCAAGAAAAACCCCACAACTAGCCCACTTTATTATTCTGCTACCTGAAGGGGGGGAAAAATCAACACAAGGTCAAAGCCTTGGAAATGAAAGTTCACTCTCAGTCCATCATATATACCGATAGCATATAAGATACAAAAGTATAAAGGTATTTTATATGTTTTAACTACAACGAAAATTAGATCAGAAAATCAACAATTCAACCAAACGACGATACCGCTTACCTTCGGCAGTTCATAAAAGATCATACACACATCCAGGAATAAAGATTTACATTTTATCCAGCGCCCACCGGTGCTCACAAGCTATATGCTATTGTGGCCCTGATATCTTGGCTTATCCAACTCATCTACTACCCACCGTGACACTCAAACTATTTGAATAGAAGAGGCCTTGCTCTCTTAGTAAGTAGATACACATACAACGTATCATTCAAATAAGGATTTAAATCCTAACCATACTTCAACCCTTTACAAGATATTTTAAATAGTGTAGCATTTAGTATGCACTTCAATAAAACACTAAGACTCATAAGAACAACCCAAAGCAGAAACAATATCCCAGCAAACAAACTCACAACCTATTACAACAAGCTAGTTTGCATTGACATCCACAGCTGGTCTTGTCATATTCACTGTGAATACTAATCTGATCCCAAAGAAACTTTCACAATTCATTGATGTATACATAAAAAAAATCATATCCAAATTTCAGCGAGAACTAACGGTTAGAAACTAAAATACAATCGATTCTATATGTTTATCGAAACTGAAATCCTGCCAATTTACCTGTAAAAGTCAGTTAGTCGGGGTACTTTCCAAACTCGGATTCAAGTGAAATTTTTACAGAAAACTCCTTGTCTAAATGGGTTACTCTCATTAAAATTTCAGGGCATTCTATAAAGTACAACTATATAACTTTAGATTTTCAGAACTGCCTAATCACACAAAATCTACAGAACCAGTCTCTTAAATACTGATGTTTATGTAACCTCTCTTAGCCCGATCGTTCTGAAATTTTTATCTAGAGATTACTACATACTAACATATAACATATTCAAAAATCAAGCTGATCCGATGATTGGATGTTATTTAATGGTTGAAACAGTACCTATAATTTCAGGTTTCAGAAATAAAACGATTTTAACCTAGAAATTCTATTCTTAACCTAGAACTTTAAGAGAATCAACGATTATAGCTTACATACAACTGTTAATACATGATAGGGAAAGAAAAAACTTGCCTTTGACTTGAGCAAGCCTAGATAATCCTTAGTTTATGCTGCAACTTCCCATCACGCCGTTTCTCCTCCTTCGACAAGAAAAATTAATTTTTCTGTTATATGACTTAGGCTGCTAAACTTGGGTTTTTATTTATTTTATTTTTCTGACCAAGTTATGACTACACACAATTTTTTTCTAAGGGCATCCTATTAGTGAATACAACCATAAGTCATCTTAAACTACTAATACGCTCCTACATCGAAATAGAGTTTAGATAATCATTCATAATTTTTGAGTAACGGGGTATTACATCACTCCCCTTTTTTGTAACCTTGTTTTCTTAATAATAAATAAAAGGTTTTTTTTTTTTTTTTTTTTAAAAAAAAAGTCGAAGGCGCAGGGATACTGAGGGAACCAAGTAGCTAGGGGCAGTTTGCTTGGTCTCAACTATACGAATTTGGTATTAGATTTTATATAGCGTCTTAATTATGAGAGTATTCGAAACTAGACTAGGTCCCGGGGTTTTTCTGCATTGGCGGTTTCCTCGTTAACAAAATCTTGTTGTGTCTTTTACTTTGATTTCCGTATTATAATTATTTATTATGATAAAGTAAAATACACATATACGTTAACTCCACGTTACTTGATAGTGATCCTATAGAGTTTGGTTATTACCGAACATATTATCAAGTAACACACTTTGTTGTAGTATTGTCTCGATCTTGTCCGATAGTCAATCACACAAGTTATCTTGTTGTTGTATTGTCTTGATCTTGTATCTATAGACAATCACACGAAGTGTGAACCGAATTGTCATATTATCTCGACTCTGTTCATAGACGATCACATTCGGTAAAGAACTTATAGGTTGAAACAAAAAGATTGTGGTGTATTTGGGTACCCTCATCTTTTCAATTAATATTTGTAATTCGTTAGTTGATATATTTACGCTAATAATTTCTGGGATCAGACTATGCAGGTTAAGATCAGATATGTTTGTTGTGTTTTGTGGTGGATCTGGAAGCAAAGATGTGCTATGGTGTTTGATAACAAACAATTCAGTCCTTCTGGCTTTATTACTTCAGTCAAGGAGTTTATTTATGAATATGAAAATGTAATTTTACCGTTAACAACTTCAGCCGCAGGAAATGAGAAAAGTATATAGAAAACACCCAATACAAAATATACAAAAATTAACTTTGATGCTTTATTTATTAAAGAAGGGGAACCTATAAGATTTGGTATAATATTGCGCAATCATGCAGGTACCTTCTGTGAAGTAAAAGGAGGAAGTGCAAAAGCAGTATATGAGGAGCAGGCTGAAGTTGTAGCTGCTTTGGAGGCTATGAAGTGGTCTAAGAAAAAAGATATTTAATTCTGGAAATTAAAGGAGATTGTATGAATGTGATCAACGTTGTAAATGGAAAATCAGGAACAATAAAATGGACAACAAATAATGTTGTTCAAGAATGCATTACTATTTTTAAAAGCTTTTCTAATTGGGCTTGCAATTATGTTAAGAGGGAAGCTAATAGTGTAGCAGATATTCTAGCAAAAAAAATCAAGAAACAATAGAGATCCTGTCTGTTATGATTATCTTCCAGTATTTTTAGTTGGGAATCTAGAAAAGGATAAATCATACGTAACTGTTTAAGTTTTTCAATAATATTTCATTTCCTATCAAAAAAAAAAAAACAAACAAGAAAAAAAGAATCCATATATAAACTATGTTGGGGTATAGTGTAACTAGAAAGTTATATAAGAAACATGGACGCATCATCATGGCATTTCGCAATATCATTAATTTAACTCTTGTTATAGCCTTAGCTTTTCAAGAAACATAAAATTTTATCTTCCAAGAAACATAAAATTTGAAATTTGAAATGTTTTTGTTCGATCAGTCGAAATTTTCAAATATAAAATTTTAATCGACTTGTCTTTCCCTCCAACTAGAAGGAAGAAAATTATTTACCTCATGACCTAAAATCTGCCCTAACGCTCTAATTAGAGGTGCCAACGGGTCCTGTCGAAACTATTCGGAACCAGAACCAGTAATTTCAGTCGGTTCCTGGTCCGGTTTCTAAATTAATGGACACATAATCGAACTCGATAAAAACCTTAAATACCCGTCGGGTTTGGATATTTATCAGGACCTCTCAATCAACTTTTTTTTTTGATAATCTATTTTTATATTTGTTATGTTAGCTTGGATATAATTATTATTATATCTATGTAGATGTTCTAATTAAGATTAAACATAAGAAAATAAAGGAAAAATGAAAAAAAAAAAAAAAAAAAAAAAACGAAACCAAACGAAATGTTTCCATTTAAGAAAAATTAATAGGACAAAGTTAAATATTCGGGTACCCATACCCTGCGGGTAATACCCGCTAGGCTTATCGGTTCCTAACGGGTCTACCTGCTGGGCAGTGATTTTGCTAATGGGTCTAATCTTAGGACCCGGAATTGGACCCAACACATCCGGGTCCGGTTTGGTTTGGTTCCGGGTAATCGGGTATCCGTTGGCATCCCTATCTCCAATCCTACCTCGTAAACCAGAATTTTGCTCGTGACCCATATTTCCAGTATGATCTAAAATATGTCGTATAGAATCCGAAATACTTCAATTGTAATCCTTACCGTCCAATATGATTATGATCCAGAATCTATCTTATGAGTCTAAGAATAAAATAAAAACTCATCCAAGGGTTGCTTAGGCATGCTTATTGGTCAATTGATAAGTTTAATCAGTTGTTGTCTTATTTAGTGTTTCCTGTTTAATGTAGAACAAGGAGAAGAAAGCAATAAGGATATTGCTGAGATACGAAAAGGATGAAAGAGATACGAAAACATATGGAAAGAAATAAAATTGCAGGAAGAATAAGAGGTTTGAAAGTAAGAAGTTCTATTTAATTTCGATAATAATAATGTGTCCAAACTTGAAACAATACTCGGCCTTTTATAGGCATGAAAAGACCGACTTAATAATTAATAAAAGAAGAAAAGAGTTTAACTAACCTAGGTAATTAAATGTTTAACTAAAAATAGAACTCTAGAAACTAATTTGGGAAATAAAGATAAACTAAGATTACTCTTAAAGAAACCGTGTATGTTGTACTGCATCAGTCATCCTTTCTTGAATGAAGCTCATCCTCGAGGTGTCCGGAAGCAACAATATTTCATTATCCCCATGGAAAGTGAAAATTTCTTGAACATTGAACAAATTTGAAATGCTCCAGTCATCATGAAGGTATGTGACGTATGCATTGTCATTGATATGTTTCATCACTTTAAATGGACCATATTTTTCTTCATCATAGTTTTGTTGTAAGTACCCACTGGAAATCTCTCCTTACGTAAATGAATCATAACCAATTCTCCCTATTTGAAAACTTTTAGGCGTTTGTGTTTGTCTGCAACTGCCTTATATTTTGCGTTAGATTCTTCAATTTTGTTTTTGACTTCTTGATGAAGCTGTGAAGCTCGTTCGACCACAATATCAGCTTTGGCATTTGACTTCTATAGCTTAGTATGCACCACCATATCCAAAACATGTATAGGAACTTTAGAATATACAATCTCAAAAGGAGTCTTACCAATAGATCAGTTCACAGAGGTGTTGAAAGCAAATTCCATATGAGGTAAAAGTATATCCACTATTTGCTATTGTCTATACGTTCAGTTCGGATTAAATTTCCCAGAGGATTAACTACTTTTGTTTGACCATCTTTCCGTGGATGAGAAGTAGTGCTAAATTTTAGCGCAGTTCCAAGATGCATCCATAATAACTTTCAAAAGTAACTCAAAAATATCGTATCTCGGTCAGAAGTTATGGATTTTGGGACTCCATGAAGACGAACAACCTCTCTAAAGAATAAAGAAGTTGCATTATAAGCATCTGTAGACTTCTTGTAGGCAATAAAATATGCCATCTTTGAATAACAATCAACTACTACCATGACAGAGTCATTACCTTTTGCAGTACGAGGTAATCCTAGAATAAAATTCATACTGACATCTACCCAAGGTGTATCTGGAAATGGTAAAGAAGTATATAAACCAGTGTTTTGAATCGTACCTTTAGATTTTTAACAAAACATGCATTTTATAACATATTTATATACGTCACGCTTGAGTGAATGCCAAAAATAATGTTCTTGTACAAGAGCAATAGTCTTGTCACGACCTAAGTGTCCACCAAGTCCACTTCCATGTAGCTCTCTAATAAGATGAAGACATAAAGACCCTTGAGGTATGCAGAAACAATTACCTTTGAAAATAAAACCATTTTGAATGAGAAAATCATCAACACTTTGAGATAAAGAACCACATTGTTCCCATATTGATTTAAAATCTTCATCCGCTGCATATACATCCTTAATATAGTCAAAAGCAAAACTTTTATTACGAATAGTTGCTAGTAGATGAGCTCTCCTACTTAATGCATCAACGTACAACTTGATTAGTCTTCCCACTTTTGTGCTTCACAGAAATTGTATATTTTTTGATAGTAGATAACCAACGATCATGCATTCTGTTTATCTTCGCAAATGTTTGTAAAAACTTCAAAGCATGGTTGTCAGTATTAACAGCAAATCCTATGTGTATCAAATACGTATGCTATTGCTTGAGAGATTGAACTAGAGCAAGTAATTCTAGTTCATAAGTAGACCACTTTTTTTGAGTATCAGAATTTTTCTCATAGTGGAAAGCAATAGGATGGCCTTCTTGAGATAAAACCGCACCAACGCCAATGATGGAAGCATCACAATCAATCTCAAATGGTTTTGGAAAAATCAGGCATAACTAGAACTGGAGCTGTACATAACTTTTGTTTAAGAGTATGAAAATCCTTATCAGCTTCTTCCGTCCATACAAACTTTTCTTGTTTCAAACATTCAGTAAGAGGTGTTGCAATAATGTAGAAGTTTCCGATAAATCGTCTATAGAATGAAGCTAATCCATGAAAACTCCTCAAATCTCGAATTGAAGTAGGAATATGGCATTCTTGTATATCTTTAGTTTTTGAATGATCAGCATGGATACCTTCATTAGAGACCACATATCCTAAAAATGTAATCTTAGAAGACATAAAGGTACATTTCTTCAAATTTACAAACAAGGTGTGATCATGTAACACCTTAAACACTTTTGAGAGATGAATGAGATGTTCCTTTCCACTGCTACTGAAAATCAAAATGTCATCGAAATAAACAATAACAAATTGACCAAGGAAAGGTTATAAAACCTGATCCATAAGTCGCATGAATGTATTGGGAGCATTAGACAATCCAAATGGCATAACAAGCCAATATACAAACCTTCACGTGTTTTAAAGGATGTTTTCTATTCATCTCCTTCTGGGATACGTATTTGATGATAACTACTTCTTAAATCCATCTTGGAAAACATTATACAACCAGCCAAAAAATTAATCATTCATCAATACGAGAATAGGAAACCTATAAGGAATAGTGATTTGATTCAAAGCTCTACAATCTATACGCATTCTCCAACAATTGTCTTTCTTGGGCACCAAAAATGCGTGACAAGCACAAAGATTGTTGCTAGGCCTAATCAATCTTTTAGCCAATAAATCATTAACTTGACCTTGTAAAATTTCATGTTCACTTGGGCTTAACCGATAATGTGCTTGATTTGGAAGAGATGCACCAGGTATAAAATTAATACAATGTTGGAGGTTTCTTAATAAAGGTAAAGTAACTGGTACCTCTTCAGGAAACAAAGTATAAAACCGAAATAATAATTGGTTTAACTTCTTCATGAGAAATCAAAGTATGAGTTTTACCTAAATAACGAGCAATATAGTAGCTACCAAAGCAATAGTTTTTTCATCACAATATTCCTTAAAAGTCGTAGGAGACTTGGAAGGACATAATACTTTTAATTTCTGTTGATGAGTAAAACTATATATATTTGTGAAACAGTTGTGTACTGCCTGAATGTCATATTGCCAAGGTCTTCTTATAAGTAGATGAGTAGCGGACATATCAATAACATCACATAAAACTGAATCTTCATAACCAGGAAAAAATAATTTCACAACGCATTGATGAGAAATCTCATTGTAGAAGAACCGTTAACCCAACCCAACTGTATACGGATGTGGATGTGGAGTAACATGTAATTTTATTTTTTCAAATACATGAGCAACAATATAGTTTTCTACACTACCACTATCAATAATCATATAACACACCTTTTCTCCAATTATACACTTAGCTCTGAAAATACTATGTCTTTGTGAGTGACAATGTTGAGTCAGTAAAAGTGGACGAATAATACCCACAAAGGGTTCACCATATGAGTCATGTATTTCATTAGTATAACCAGTATATAATTCATTTTCATCACATTCTTCATTTTCTTGAGAATCTTCATGATTATGATTATCTCCAATAACCCATTAAACTTATGACAATCTCCAGAAGTATGACCAACTTGGTTACACTTATTGCATTTATCACCTCTAAACTTTGAATAGATATTTTGTGGTTTAGGTTGAGGTTGAAAGGATTGTTTATTCTTATTAGAAAACCTATTATTATCCATTGTCGACTGACGATAAGTCTAAGGTTGTTGTACCTCTGGAGTTTCTATAGGTGTTGTAAGAACGTGTGAATTATTTAATGGAAGAGGTGTCTGAGAATATGTAAAGTTGGTTGTGGACTATTGTTGACGAGAAGTATATGGAGAAATATCATCTTGATGAAAAGGATTTGACTGCATAGGTATTGTATTATCTTGATAGTAAAAAGAAGAAGGAGTTGAAGATTTGTGATTACCTTGAAACCGATTGGGATGAACTGGTGTAGCTTTGGAAGAACGAAGAAAACGACGTTCAACTTTAATATCCTGTTGAATAGCTTCAACCATTGTAAACACAGATTGAGTCATACCTTGTTGAATCAACCTATTTAGCCCCTCAATGAATCTAGCAACCACATGTTCTTTCGTTTCATGTAACTGATTACGAGCTACTTAACTGTGGAATTCAGCTACATAATCTTATACTAGCCTTACTCCGACAACACTGGAGTTTCACAAAAAGTTGTTGTCTGTAATCTTGAGGTAAGATTTTATCTCGTAGTAACTTTCTCATTCTCTCCCATGTACGAACTGGGGGTTTGTTATACTTAAAACGATCTTCACACAATTTTCCCACCATGCAGCTCCTCCTCCTTTGAGTTTATAAGCCACGAGTTTAACTTTAGAGTGATCAGGTACTTCCATATGAATTGAAAAAATACCTTTACTTCATAAAACCAGTCTAACAACTCTTCATTTTTAAAACTCCCATTGAAGGTTGGTATATCTGCATTTAACTTGTATTCTAGTAAAGAATATGAGGACTGTGTCCATGTTTTAGTCCCATATCTTCATACCAACTTTTTTCTTGTTCATCTTCAAGAGTGTCATCATCATCACTGTCTAATTGGAACACTGAAACTTTTTTTTCTAGGGTTATGAAGAAAGGTTTCATGTTGTTTCTTTTTCTTCAGTGCTTCTAAAACTTTCTTAGGAATATCATCAATGTATACAAAACCATGTTTCTTAGAAGTAGATTCTCCTTGTTGTTTGAAAGATGAATCAAACGTCTTCTTTGGAGATTAAGAAGACTCTTCAATATGGATGCCAAGCAAATCCATAATTTTTACCATATTTGAAGACAACTCATCTAGCATTGTTAGTTTTCCTTTAACGGATTCCATATCAGAAGTTAACTTAGTAACTCGAGTTTCCAAATCGTCTGACACATTGTAGTTCAGAAAGAAAAACAAAGGTGTTTTTTTTTTTTAACAAAAGAGAGAAAAATTAAAAACTAGGGTTGCGGAAGCGAAATCAGGATCTAAGAAAATATAAAAATCTAAACTAATGTTGAATGATACTAACTAATATAGAACAAAGAGAAGAAAGCAATAAGGATATTGCTGAGATACGAAAAGGATGAAAGAGATACGAAAACATATTGAAAGAAATAGAATTGCGGGAAGAATAAGAGGTTTGAAAGTAAGAAGTTCTGTTTAAATTCAATAGTAATAATGTGTCCAAATTTAAAACAATACTTGGCATGAGAAAACCTACTTAATAACCAATAAAAAAAAGAAAAGAGTTTGACTAACTTACGTAATTAAGTGTTTAACCAAAAATAGAACTCTAGAAACTAATTAAGGAAATAAAGAGAAAACTAAGATTACTCTTCAAGAAACCGTGTATGTTGTACTGCATCACTATTACTCTGATACCCGTCAACTGTTACCAATTCCAATTTATGTAATTTTGACTAATATACTTATGATTTAAGAGGGGTTTTACCTATTTACCGTCCCAACATTACAAACCAAATTTTTTATAACCTTTTTTAAATTGGGTGTACAACACTCACTCTTCATAGTTAATCAACAAACTCATCACGTCGGAAACTAATCCTCAAATCACCATTTTTATTACGTTTGAAGGTTTAATTGCGAAACCTTTTTTTTCTTATTCCGCATATACCAGAATAGCATGGACAGAAAACCAAATCCTCAATTAATAGCATGGACAGAAAAATAATCCTCCATTAATTTAAGATTATTAAATTTAAAATAATTGAAATTTAGGGTAATTGATTACAATAAGAACCTAACTATATATTTCATCCTGTTGATATCAAATTTAGTTCATTCACAATGTTCCCGTGGATCAATTGGAAAGTCTAATAGAGAAAGGAATAGCTAAAAACCGATTCCACGATTGGTTATGGTTCTCACTCTATTCCTTTTGGGTACCATTATTAGATCAGTGAAACAATACTTAGATCATTAGAATAATACTCATGCACTTGGTGATGGTAATATATAAGAGGTTAGCAATGATGGATTACCAAGTATAGGGTTACATTTGAGAGACGGGGGTTGAAGACGCCGGTGGTAGATTAATACTCCCTCCGTTCCACTTTAGATGAGTTTTTTGGAGTTTTCACGCAAATTAATAAATGGAGAGAGATATGAAGATTTTCCACCTATACCCTTAAGAAAAGTCTTCAAACATTAATTGTTATTAGTGCATTAAAAAAAAACTTATAGTTCGAAGAAAAAAAGTGAAGGTGTTATTGGTAGTTTAGTGGAAAAATATGAAAACTTTCAAGTATTGTGGAACAAATAAATAACCCTAAAACATCATCTAAATTGGAACGGAGGGAGTATAAAGTCACGGATAATATAAAATTGGTGAGTTTTGTTTACCCAATTTAAAAAAATTTATAGAAAATCTGATTTGTTATCTATAAGATTGGGATGAGAATTAGGGAAAATGGGGATGGATATAGGTAAAACCTTCAAAAAGTAATTTGATGATGAAAGAGTGCAATAAATAGAACAACTACTCTGATACCCGTCAACTTTACGTAATTTTGACTAATATACTTATGATTCAAGAGGTTAGCAATGGTAGAACCTAACTATATATTCCATCCTGTTGATCTCAAATTTAGTTCATTCACAATGTTCCCGTGGATCAATTGGAAAGTCTAATAGAGAGAGGAATAGCTAAACACCGATTCCACGATTGGTTATGGTTCTCACTCTACTCCTTTTGGATACCATTATTAGATTAGTGAAACAATACTTAGATCATTAGAATAATACTCATACTTGGTGATGGTAATATATAAGAGGTTAGCAATGGTGGATTACCAGGTATAAGGTTATATTCGAGAGACGGGGGTTGAAGACGATGGTGGTAGATGAATATAAAGTCACGGATAATATAAAATTGGTGAGTTTTGTTTACCCAATTTAAAAAAATTATAGAAAATCTGATCTGTAATCTGTAAGATTGGGATGGGAATTAGGGGAAATGGGGATGGATATAGGTAAAACCTTCCAGAGGTAATTTGATGATGAAAGAGTGCAATAAACAGAAAAAAAGAGTGCAATAAACAGAAAAAACTACTCTGATACCCGTTAATTTTGACTAATATACTTATGATTCAAGAGGTAGTTTGATGATGAAAGAGTGCAGTAAACACAACTGGTAGGACTGTCATGTTGAAGAATGTTACTTCTTCCTTGTGTGTTTATCAAATGACTTGTTTCAAAATCCATGTTAAAATTTGTATAACTATCACTAACATGCAACGAGATTTTTGGTGGGGTAAAAATGAGAATGGAAAGAAAGGAGTGTACATTAAATCTTGGAAAGCTGTATGTAAACCCATAAGTGAGGGAGGGTTAGGTATTCAATCTCGCGATGATAGCTAAAATAAGATGGAGACTCAAAGAAAATCCTAATTCTCTTTTGGCAACTTGTTTAAAAGCTAGGTATTATCCTAATTGTGATATCTTGCATGTTAAATTCAAACAAAAAGATAGTTGGATTTGGAAAGGAATATTGACATGTGTCCAGCAGATCAAGAAAAACATTTTCTGGGAGCTTGGGAATGGGCAAAATATCGATATATGGGATGATCACTGGATTCCAGAAATCGAACCTCCTCTTGCCAAGCGGACTGCAGGTGCTGATGAATTTAAAAAGGTTAGTCAATTAATAACAGAGTTGCATACATGGGATCAATCAAAATTGTCAAGATGCTTTAATCAAAGTACCATTGATAAAATTTTGGTAATTCAAATCCCAACAAGAAGAGAGGAAGATAAACCTCAGTGGACATTGAACAATACATGTACATTTTCAGTTAAATCCTTATATAATTCGATTAATTCCAATGATACTGATGACTCCAATGCTAAGGAATGGAACAAGATATGGAATATGAATGTAACCCCCTCTGTTAAAACTTTTGTTTGGAAAGCTGCCCATTCTATACTTCCCAATAGTATGAGAGTGGCAGCCATTCTTCCAAATATAAATACCACTTGTACCTTGTGTAACAACGGTGATGAAACTCTTACTCATCTTTTCATCCAGTGCAATTTCGCTTCCCAGGTATGGATGCATCTGAACTTTGATATGCATTATGTTACTAACGACACTATTGACTTCCATGAATGGCTAAATACATGGTTTAAGAAACATAATAGAAATGGGGGAGCTATGGATTGGTCTGTTCTTTGTAGTATTGTTTGTTGGCATGTTTGGAAAGCAAGATGTAACCTTGTTTTTAAGAAACTGAAGCAAAATAGTGCGCAAACTGCTAGGACAATAGTCAAGTTTATAAATAGCTTCATGAATACAAGTGCAACTGATTATGACATTATGCAAACACTTTATTATAATCCAATGAATGATGAAAACTTGAAAATCACTTATGAAGAACCTGATTTTGATAAGGTGTACATGGCTGTCAGAATTAATGTTGCTATAGCTATGCTTGACCCAATTACTAGCTCCGATATAGGTCTGACTCTCAATGATTACGCAGGGATCACAAGAGAAGCAAGAGGATACAATGCAGATTGTAGAACCAGAGAAGAATTGGAATTGAGAGGGGCTGAAACTGCTTTCCAATGGGCTACACAATGGAGTGGACACAACATCATCTTTCAAAGTGATTCAGAACCTATTCTTTTACTTTTGATGGAGATGTATGCCAAAGCAAGGGAAAAAAGATACAATATTAGTGAGGACTTTGATTATAACACTTCAAACTGTATAAACTTCAAAGTCCACGGATTTATTTTGAAAAGTAGATTTCAGATAATAGAAGCAGCTCATATATCTACCTATTGTAATAGATTAGCTATAAACAACTCTTGGTCAGGTGAAAACCTTAGAGTACTCTTAAGCAATCTTCATTTTCAATTCTGGAAAGCAAATGTAACCGAGACTATTGCTTACTACAACAAATTAGCTACAAACCACTTGAGGTCAGATGAAAAAGTCCCCTTGAGCCGTCTTCAATTTCAAGCTTGTAATGTAAATGTAATTCACTCTGCTCTTCTCTATAACGAGGAGCCAGAGATTCACATTAATGAATGAGGTTATTCCTCCTTCTCGATGAAAAAAAAAAAAAAAAAAGTGCAGTAAACAGAAAACTTCAACAAAAAAAATATAAAACTTCGCGCCAGGTAGGGGTCGAACCTACGACTTTCTGCTTAGGAAACAGACGCTCTATCCACTGAGCTACAGGCGCTAATTTCTGCCTACTGCTTTCGCTCATAAACTGACAATCCATCAAGATAACAGAATCAACAAACAAGTCCAAGGCTTCTTCCGCTGCGTTGATCATCAGTTTACCGTTGACGGTTTACCACCTTGTTCTCATGGCACAGAGCATGTCAGGCAGCCATGCGGAGTTATGGCTGTTCTACAGCCTCCCTAGTTACCACATTTAAGAACAGAAGGGGCCAAAAGCACGAATCACAGAAAACGTATAGATAACTGCTACCATTTCCGCTAACAAAAAAGTGTTCACTTTTCTTATGCGGGACATAAGCTTGTCTAATGGACACTTCGAAGATACCAAAAAGGAAAAAAAATGAAAGGTAGGTTCTTCAAACCCTACTCCCTACAAATAATCAACTACCAAATGTTACAAAGGAAGTACCTTTGCATCTCCTCCTCATTCATTACCAAGGATGAAAGATTTGAAAATCCCAATTACAAATAACCTGCTAACCTAAATTCAATGCTCATCTCACCAGAGAAGAGGACAGTCCACCGTTGATTACTAGCTCAAAAACATCTTAAAGAATATCAAACAAGAAAAAATATAATCAAGAAACCATATGAATTAAAGATCACATCCCAACACAAATAAAAAAAATGCAAACTTAACACGGTAATTAATCCAACAATATTTAAGATTTTCCAAACAGACTCTCTATTAAGCTACAGGCACTAGTTTCTGCTTAATATTTATGCTAGTAGAGTATCCTTAATACTGAAAGTCTGTCACAGACTCACAGTCACTAGAATCAGCCTGTCAAAGAAGTTAGAATACCAGCTCTTACCTGGTTAGCTGATTTAGGTGAGTCCTGTTTTTGCTGGAGTAATTAGTGCCAAACCACAGATATAAGATCCCTACATTCTGTTGTCATTGGTCAGATACTAACACTTGAACTCTACAAATTAACACATAATAATACTATCCAAAATTGGTCATTCAAATGCTAACTGAAATAATTTAGTGATGACATAACCTAAAGACAGTGAGGAATTTGTCAAAGTGTACCAAACATCAAAGCAAATGCGTAAGTCATGAATTGTGATAGCCTCCTTCGCTGACACATTTAAGAGCAGGAGGTGCTAAATAACAAAATGCCCCACATCCCATGAACTACCTACACAGGACATAGCCAATTGTCACCATTGACACTCATTAACAAAAACTCTTCTTAAGCCGGATATAAAAACTATTCAAGTTAATGGAACAACTACAAAGGTGCTAAATCTACTTCATATGCTATAGATGGTAATTGCCCTATGACATAACCAAGGATGAGAGATTTCAAAACCGGGTTCAAATAACCTGCTAAACTTTCCTTGTATTGATTGAATGCTCAGTTCAAACATGTTCAAACCTGTTTGCATTGACTGATTCAACTTTTACCTCTCTAAAGAAGAGGAGTTCCTAACAGTATAAGAGCTTGCAACTCATATCAACAGAGAACAAATAATCAAGCCAACCATTAACAACGAAGAACATCAAACATAATCAAGATACTATACTGCATATGAATAAAGGATCATAAAACACAAATAACAAAATGCAATAGCATATAAATTAAAACTTAAGATTGTATTTCATCCCACAATATTAAAGGGTTTTCCAAAATGTAAATGTAAATAAAACCAAAAAGACCAAATTACCAAACCAGGACCTCCAAGAACAAAGTAGATAAGTAAACTATAGCCATTTTTACACAATCCTATAGTCACCATATGCTCCAACTCCCTTAAAACAAGAAACCCAAATGTAACCACCTTTACCTTGTACTGCTTAAACCCTCAACTAAGATTCAGCATTCCATAAAACCCCCAAAGCACTACTTACTTGCCTTCATAGCCATTAAGTGCTTAGCCATCTTGAAAGCAACAACAACGTCAAGACAAGCATACAAAACCTGATCATAAGTAAGATACTCAGCATCCCATCTACTCATAGTAACCTTCTTAGGCTTAACCATGTTTAAGCCTAAAACAGCTTCAGTCAAATCCCTCAACCCCATTTTCTTCAGTTCAATCTTATTCAATTTCTGAGCAGCCAAAACCCTCAAATCAAGAGTATTACCAACCCCTAGCTCATAATCACATAAAATCTTCTCAACATCTTCATTGATACCAACACCAACAAAAGTAAAACTAGGGTTTCCAAGAAAGTCAATCAAGGATTTAGGCATTTTATCTAAATACATCAACTGAATGATTAAACATCTAGAACCAACACAGAGTTGCATAATAGATACCTTGTTTTCTTGATTTTTGTGAAAATTTGGTCTCCATTCAACATCAAAACCAACTATGAGATTGTTAAGTGCAGAACCGAAATCTTGATAGAGCTTTGACATCCAATCGTCTACGACTGATGCAGTTTGAGTAAGAACAGTGTTAATTTCATCACTGTGGAATTTCACAGTGTAGCTTTGGTGAGTATCTGTTGTACAGTTCAGATCTTCGATTGAAAATGGTGAGTTGCTCATGGTGGGTTTCTCTGGGAGATCTTCCTTCAGCTCGCTCTCCTATTTACCTACCACTTTCAAAGAAAAGTGAAAAATATTCCCTGGCCAAAAATGTACCCTAGGAAAGTGTTTATGCGCGTGCTGGGTGCATTACTTGTGAGAGAGGTTAAATACCAAAGATCTAGGAATATTATGCACGCTGATTCTTTTGTTTTTATTTTGTCTTGGCAAGTCTAAATTAACATTTTTTATGTAAGTAAAATTTACCTATCCCTGCAAAATCACATCTCTCAGAGAATACCATTACCAATTAAAATGAGAAAAATAAATATTTGGACGTCATCTTCGCGATTAAAAATCAAACCGTAACTATTTGAAATTAATATTTTGGAAATAAATGTTCTTTTTACAAAGCTCTACGTTCCAGCTGAAATTGAGCGTATTCCGAAATGTATAACACCATCGTGTACTACTTTGAAAATGGGCCGTTGAAAATCAACAGATTTTTAGCCATTGAAATTAAGACCGGTAGATTGTGAGGTTTAATAATTTGGAATGTGCCCATTTTTGGTAGGCAAGTAGAACTTTGAAAGAGGAACATATTTCCAAAATATTAGCTTCAAATCCGTTACGGTTTGGTTTTTATTCACAAAAATAACGTCCACATGTGAGATAGTGTGAGAATGAATGTGTAAATGGATCATTCCCCTTCATATACGACGCATTTTTATAAGAAAATTACATTGGAGGCTACCCGAGGTGGCAATATGCATTTTTATAAGAAAATTACGTTGGAGGCTACCCGGAGGTGGCAGGCTCATCGAGGGCTGCCTAGAGTCTAGACGGAGTCATACCCTCATTGCTTGCCCATTTCAGATTATCTAGGATTGATGCATACATAATAAGGTTTTTACATTAAAAGGAAAACAAAAGTAGTAGTAAAACACCAAGGTGGCCAAATTTGGAGTACGAAAACTCCGTTCAAATTTTGGGATCCATTAAAACTCCATATTAAACAAAATTGATACAAAAATCCCCATATTTTTTAAAATTGATACAAAAACCCTAAATAAAATTGTTTTCATCAAATTTTATGATGAACCAATTTTGCTTTCATCAAATTCTATGATGAAACCAAATTTGGTTTCAACTTATTTTTGCCTATTTTTTTTATCATGAAAACAAAGATTTTAATGATGAAACAGTAAGTTTATGATGAAACCAAATTTTTGGTGATACTATTTCTGGTTAGTGGTGGTGTTGGTTGGTGGTGGTGCTTTTTATGATGATGGTAGTGCTAGTATTTGTTGGTGGATGTGGTGTTGGTTGCTAGTAGTGGTAGTTAGTGGTGGCAATAATGGTTATGAAGCTTGATTAGTAATGGTGTTACTGGTTGGTGGTGATTGGTGGCGGATAGTGACACTTTTGGGATTTTTGTGTTACTTTTGTTATTTGGGTTTTTTGTGTTACTTTTGTTTTGATGGGTTTTTTGTGGATGGATAGTGACACCTTTAGGGTTATAACTCACGGCCCGAAAGGAAAAGGATAAAATAAATACAAAAAATAAACAGTAAAATCATCTATATCCCTAGAAGAAGAGATGTGATACGGTGTTGGACATGTATATGTTGCCTCATTAAACCTTGGCAAGGAAAACTCACTGAGATAAGACGGAAAAAAAGAGAGTACAACCTAAAAAACAAGCTTAAAAGTATATGTGCATGGATAGCCAAAATATTTATACTTCTTCTGTAACCTAGGAAATTTTCGGTCTCCGTCGGTACCTAGTGAGTTGTCTTCCAATAATATTGGAAGTATGTAAGTATCCATAAGCAAGTTTTGAGATTTGAGCGATCATGCTCGTGATATAAATGTCAAAGTGGGTTCATGAGTCATTATAGCAATGACAAGATACATAGAAGTGTCATGTGGTCTATTCAAGAGCACGTAATTGTGGATGGCGATTGAGCCATTACCACGATCGAGGATTTATTTGGTGAGTGATGAGGTTACATATTCGAGAAAACACAACAATTGGGATCATCATCCCTTGAGCTTAAACTACTTAAAGAAGAAGCCAGAATAACATAGCTCGTGTTGATTTCAACATATTGTTTTACATGAGCCTTCATTTCCTACTCAGAGAAGAAACACAAAAATGAATAAGTTACAAACTATCCTTGCGCATGCACAGTACAAATTATATAAATGCGCAAATAAAAATATTAAAACAATAGACTAAATTATTCTGCAATATCTACCAAGCTATCTAGCATCCAAACTTCACGTAGTATGAAAAATAAAATTTATCATAACGCCATGCTAGTGAACTTGAAAAGTAACCATCATGGAACAAAAATAAAGGCAAAAATTTAACAACTGAATGAAGAAAAAAAAAAAAAAAGGAGAAGAAAACGGGTTTTAGTAAGTCAGACCAAACCAAATCAATTTTCAACTCTGGCCAGTCACTAGAAACTTGCAGATAACTTTTGAGCTTAGACGCGACACATTCATAAACTTAAGACATTAAAAACCAGCTAGAAGTACAATAAATAACTAAGCAAAGTGATGGAGGAGAAAGACGTCAATAATAATTTAGGTGGACGTACCTGGAGATCTGGTCTGATCAGAGGAGGAGGAGTTTGAAACTGACGGTTATTCTTTATAATTGACACAGATAAACGAGAGGGTTAAAAATTACGAATAAAAAATAGATTTTCAACAGAAACCAAGAAATCTATGACAAGCTAGCAATAAAAAAAAACGCTAAGGGATAATCACACAACCGAATAAAAAAAACGTCAGGACACTAAGATTCCAAAAAACACAAACCAACCCAATTCTAACTAGTCCACATAAACTACATTTAAATGTCAACGGAAGGTTAACTCTTTTAAGAGAAAATAATCATGCATGTCAAAAGATAGATAGAAACTAAGTTATCTATTAAAAATCAAAATTATTTCTACTGTAAAGATAAAAGTAAAGGCATAAACTTAACAAACAAAACCAACTTTAGTTTGAACAGGTTTATCTAACTCTGGAACATAATAACCATACTAAAATGGGGGTAACAAGAAATAGACCATCAAGATCATAAGTTGCATATTCTTTTAACATGCCAATGGACATTGTAATGGAATCACATTCTACAACTATTAAGCAGAACCACAACTACGAAAAAAGCAACCCTAACAACTACTATTGTAACATGGTTTTAAGTAGAGCCACACCAAGTAACAAAGAAATTGCCAAGATATTGTTTCTGAAAGAGAAAAAGTTAGAAGTTAGTGTGGGAAAACAATTTCAGAATAACTCATAGATGCAAAAAATAAAAAAATTGTGAAGCAAATAGTTTTTGTTAGAGCAATGCTCGGTTGAACCCACAAATTTTGCTATTTCAAGATTATTGTTAATGTTAGTTCAACAAAACTATATCTAGATTTCTAATATACTAAGTCAAGTCTCGGCCTAGGTTAGAATTTGGTAGTTGAGTATCAGACATCACCCTCGAAGGCTGAAGATCAACGAAGACATTTGAAGAACTTCAATCAATAAGGTATGTGAAGACTGAACCATTCTATTTTACTCACTATCTTACCATTCTATCTCTGTCGTATGACTTCTAGTATATTTATTTCAAAGAAGAAATTTCGAGTTAAGCTTGTCTTGTTAAACATCTCGAAATATGACTCAAGCATTTGATGTTCAAAGGTCCTTAACAATATTAGTTCGAAACAATTTATTGTTCAAGAATTAAATTGTGGATCAATTTGAAAATATCCCAAACAATGATTTTATCATTTGAGAATATACCAAACATCAAAAGAGAGAAATTTAGAACTTCTGATATTTTGACTCAGGGTAGGCTGGCGAACCATCTCGCAAACAATAGATATCTAAGTTTCTGAAATACATGGAGGGTTGGCGAACCAGTTCGCAAACCGCAAGTTCAGAATGGGAAAATTCATGAACCGTGGTGATCAGAATTTATGATGTTGATGTAAAAGGCTAAGCAATTGGCGAACCCGGTTAACGGACCGTGTATATCTGAGTTCACGAGCCGAGTAGGGTTAGCAAACCTGGTTCATGAACCGTTACACCCTGATTCATGAACTACTTATACGGTTTACGAACCGTTTCACCAACGGTCCTAGTAAAAGTTTAGCAGATGCTTAAAGACTTGTTTTTTAAATATGTTTAGCATTACTATCACTCTCATAAACACCTCTATGACATCATTGATCACGAAAACGCTTGTGTATGTGTATCATGATTAAATTCTTAAGTGTTTAGATGAACATCAAATTTTTTATAGTTCAGAAGGCATATATGCTAGAACAGTCATTATACACGGTTCACGTACCTGGACCACTGTGTATATTATTTTATGAGATTTCAAGATTAATTCTCACATGCTTACTTGAAACCCTAATTAGAGTTTCATCTAAACAGAGAAAGTGTTTTCTTGAATCTCAAGTTATCTTAATTAACTTTAATTCTAAGCAACCCTCAGCCTTGAGCATCTATAAATAAAGATCCCCTTTCAACTAGGAAGTTCAATCGCTGAAACTTTGTGTCCTAATTGATAGCTAGAGTCGTCCTCTATTGACCTAGGTTTCCCCTGAGAAACATAATTAGGTCTATGACTAAAAGACTTCGCTTTGGGGATTCGTGAAGTTAGGTCCGACTATCTTTACCTTGATAGTTCGTGTATCCATATCTTGCTTTTCTGTTATCGAGGTTTTCATAATCTCTTTCAGGCAAGATAGATAGCAATCACAAAGTTCTCTTCGTCTCAGACTTTGTGATTCCTCAAGATGGATATCCGAAAAGTATTCTTAATTGATAATTCGAAGATTATTTTTGAGAGATGGTAAAGAATCCATGCTTTCCATCTAAGTGAGTGTAAGTGTTAAGGATTTTTAAGGTTTGCTAGCTTTGTCTATTGCAAACAGATTTCCAAGCGTTGATCTTTGATCCAAAGGGAAATAAAAAAGGCTTATGTGTTAGAGGCAGATTTGTATCAAAAGTATTGATCACTTAGGTTGAAGCAACTCTTAGGCTGTAAATGACGTCAGCTAAGGGAATCAATTTCATAAAGCCTTGCAAGGTTCGAGAGACGTAAGGAGTGCGAATATAACTGAATCGCTTAGAGGGTGGATCCGGTCTCAACTACATTCCGGTCTGAAGTCTTATAGTATGCCAGTGTCTGTAGCGGCTTAATACAATTTAGTGTTCAAATCTGGACGAGGTCCCAGGATTTTTCTGCAATTGCGGTTTCCTCGTTAACAAAATTCTTGTGTATGTGTGTGTGTGCCTTTTAATTTTCCGCATCTTTTGATTGTTAAAACTACCGCGCAGGTTCACAATCCTATCAAAATGAAAAACTTGGTTGTGTACTTGGTACCCTCTTATTTTCATCGGTGATGGTAATTATATAATTACCCATTATTGGGGATATAAACGGGGGCAATTGAGGGTTGAAGAATGACAAAAAAAAAAAAAAAGGATTCAAAGATCCTAAATGTGGATAGGGGACCTAATGTGTAGCAAAAGTCACCCTTACTCCATAAATAAACCAAAATCTAGCTATTCATAATAAAAAAAACTAAATCTATTTTTCTTATTATTTTCTTTCCTTCATAATTCATAATTGAAAATGATGAACTCAAAAAAATTAAAAAATTAAAAAAAAAAGATTAATAAATAAAATAGTAACAATAGACAAACCCACTATTTTTGTTGTTGCTTTTGATTGCCTAAATAGGTTTGAATAATCAAAGTAGAATTCAATTCCAGTTTAAGTAATTACTTACAACTAGGAACATCTAAACTCCTAACCGTAAACAATCATTACGGTTAGGAGTTTGTCGTTTCCTAACCATAAGTAGCCATCTTCATCATTTCTCAGTCATAGGTTAGTAATTTTTTGTTATTTATGGCTGGAAAATGAAGGATTCCTAGCAGTCGGGTGTTTTACGGCTAGCTTTCTAGACGTAAATGGAGTTGAAGATAAAAACTTACACTCATTTTTTTTTTTTGCTGAATCACATCTTTTATATTAATAAAGGGAAAAAATCCAGAAAGTCAATACAGGACTGACTCTCAACTAAATAAAACAAAATTACAAACAAAAACTAAAGTGAACTGAACAAGAAAAGGAACAACACATGCTGCCTTAAGAAGACTTAACCAAATCTATAATAAGCCACATTTGGCATTCCTATGCGCTTGAGAAAAGAAGCCCTTCCCAAATTTATAATTCTTTCACCTGCACTTAATAGAGCACCTTTCTTGGCTAAAGAATCAACAGAGAAATTGATTTCTCTAAAATAATGGCTAAAATGAACTTCCTCCAAAGCTTGAATGGCATTAATCCATCTAGCTCTTATAAACCAAGGTACTTCTGCTGTTAGAAGAATCTTAATTACTGAATGAGTGTAATAAGTGAAAAAAACGGGGGTCTAACAAACACACCCAATATTCCGTTTAGGCAATTTGTATGGACTAACTCCAATATATTTCCAAGAGAATCAACTAGACAGTCAAACTCAATCAAGGAAAATACATCCAAGAGTTATATTTATGTTTCTCAATGTAATCAGCAAATCAAACAGATAGAAATCCGCGAGCCTGATTATTATGAAAAACAACTTGAACGGTACCAAAGACCAATGTTTAAGTGTCAATCAATTTGTATCAACTACCAAAGGTTGGATTATCTAATTGATTGAACTACGCACAACCTGTGATATGTTGAGTTTCCACAACAAATTAACACACAGAATTAAGATAACAGAGAAATCTAATTCAAAGAATCAACCCAAGAGGAAGGGAAGCTAAACTACTTTGCTATTTCATTCATTCATGGTCACCAAAGCAGAATTCTTACACATTTATTGGCTGGACCTTATCCCCAAAGGCCTAACCGATACATGACACGTGCAACAATCCTAACGGCTAGAGACATGTAGTTCTCCACTCAGAATGACTAGTACACCCATAACTAACACTACTGGCAGACTCTAATGAAAATAAGAGAATAAGGCAAAACAAAGGACTCAAACATATGACAAACCCCCCCCCCCATGGAACAACCATTTTCCTCAAGGGTAGAAGTGTGGAAAATGGGCAGTAATGTTTGCAGCATCCTCCCATGTAGCTTCTTCAGCAGATGCATTGGACCAGTGGATGAGCAGCTGATGAACAGAGTGGTCTCCTCTGGAAATGCCCCTGGAATCCAATACAACAATGGGTGTAACTACTACCTGACCTTCATGATCCACCAATGGCAGAGTGGGAGAGGGAATGTTATGAGAACCAATCCGCTTCTTCAACTGAGAGACGTGAAAGATAGGGTGGATGCGTGCCTCAAGAGGAAGTTGCAATTTATAAGCAACAAAACCAATCTTTTGGATGATGGGAAAAGGCCCATAATATTTTGCTGAGAGCTTGAAATTTTTGCGCAGGGATACTAAGGTTTGTCTATATGGCTGGAGATTTGAGATATACTTGGTCACCCACTTCAAATGCTTTGTAAGACCTCTTCTAATCAGCAAAGAACTTCAAACGTTCTTGAGCTTTGGCTAAAATATCTTTGAGGAACTGTAACATCTCAGCTCTTTGTTGAAAATATTTCTCTTCTGAAGCTACATAAGTAACAGTCTGAGAAGGAAAAGCTAAGTGAGGAGCTTCATACCCATATAATGCCTTGAAATAAGACATTTTGATGCTTGTGTGGAAGCTGCTGTTGTACCACCATTCATCTAGGTCCAACCAACTTGCTCAATGTCTTGGTTTATGACCTGTCATGTATCTCAGATAATTTGAAAGACAGGCATTAACTGTCTCAGTCTGGCCATCAGTCTGAGGATGGTAAGCAGTGCTGAGTTTCAGTTGTGCTCCTAAATTCTTGAATAAATCATGCCAAAAGTTACTGATAAAAACCTTATCCCTGTCAGAGACTATGGAAGTTGGTAGGCCATGGAGTCTGAATATATTGTGCATGAAGGCCTTTGCCACCGAAGAAGCTGTATAAGGATGTTGCAATGGAATGAAATGGTTGTACTTAGTTAGCCTATCCACCACTACTAAAATGACATCTTTTCTGTCACTCTTAGGGAGGCCTTCTATGAAATCCATGCTAATGTGTTGCCATGCCTGATCAGGTATTGGGAGAAGTTATAGCAAGCCAGCATGTAACGTGTGCTCCCCTTTGTTTCTTTGGCATACATCACAACAGGAAACTAGTGAGAGAATATCTTGTTTCATGTTAGGCCAAAAAAATGAGTTCTGACCCTTATGTAAGTGGCTTGTATTCCAGAGTGGCCACCTATAGCTGAAGCATGAAGAGAGTATAGAATGGATTCCCTGATCTGGTTACTGCTCCCAATATACAGCCTAGATTTGTATATTAAAATCTCATCTTAGTAAGTGAAGTGCTGGTTAGAGGGAGAGAGGAGCAGCTGAGCAATAAGTTGTTGAGCTTATGGATCCTGTGCATAGCTGGAGATGACCTCTTGAACCCACATAGTCTTTGAAAGGGTGAGAGTGAGTAATTTAGCTGTAGTATGAGGCCTTCTTGATAGTGCATCAGCAACTGTGTTCTCCACCCCTTTCTTGTACTGAATATCATAGTCAAACCCCAATAACTTCGTCAGACATTTCTGTTGAAGTCTACTATTGAACTTTTGCTCCAAAAAGTATTTAATACTCTCGTGATCAGTCTTTATGGTAAAGTGGTGGCCTTGCAAGTAATGTTTCCACTTAGTGACAGCTGAACCAACTGCAAATAACTCTTTTTTATATGTGGATACACCTCTTGCTCTAGGTCCCAAGGGCTTGCTGAAGAAAGAAATTGGTTTGGTCTCCTGCATTAGGACAGCTCCAATGCCAGTAGCACAAGCATCTGTCTCCAAGATAAATGGTTTTGAAAACTCTGGTAAGGCCAGTACTGGAGTTGTAGTCATGGCTGTCTTGGGAGATGCCAAGTAGTCATTGCAGAAACTTTAGCTGGGTCAGCTACCACTCCTTATGCAGTGATGATGTGTACCAAATACTCCAATTAAAATTGAGCAAAGCAACATTTACATAATCTAGCAAACAATTGGTGCTGTCTCAAAAGACAAAGAGTAATCTGTAAATGCTTGGCATGAGTTTCTATATCAGGACTATAAACAAGAATATCATCAAAGAACACTAAGATGAACTGTCTCAGATAGGGTTTGAAAATGTCATTCGTTAAGGCTTGGAATGTGGCAGGGGAATTGGTTAGGCCAAAAGGCATGACTGTGAATTCATAATGTCCTTGGTGGGTTCTAAAAGCTGTTTTGTAAATGTCCTGCATCGTAACCCTGATTTGGTGATACCTTGCCCTTAAATCAATTCTAGTAAAGACATAAGACCCATGTGATTCATCTATAAGTTCATTAATCACAAGAATATGAAACTTATGTTTTATAGTGATGCTGTTGAGCTTCCTGTAATCCACACAAAATCTCTAGTTGTTATCCTTCTTCTTAACTAAAAGAATTTGAGAAGCTTAGGGACTATGACTAGGTTGAATGATACCACTGTGTAACATTTCTTATACCAACTGCTCAATGACAGATTTCTGCATATAAGGACACTTATATGGTCTCTGGTTTATTGGGGTGGAATTTGGTTGAAGTGGAATAGAGTGATCCGGAGATCTATGAGGTGGGAGCTGAGTAGGTTCAGAAAAAACATCCTGAAAGTCATGAAGAACTTCAGAGATGATAGAAGGAAGAGGTAGGGATGGGGGGTTAGGAGTTACAGAGCACAAATGAGCAAAAATGCCATGAGAATTATTCTTGAAAAACTCTTTTACTCCTTTAGGTCCAATCTTCCTCAATGAAGGTGGTGAATGAGCTCCAACCAGAGTGACTTGCTGTCCTTTGTAAGTGAATGATATACTTAATTTAGAAAGATTAAAAATAATATCACCCAATCCCCTGAGCCAATCTGCTCCAAGAACTATGTCACAGCCACCCAGTGCAAGTAATCTCAAATTTCCAGTAAAATAATGATTCTGCATTTGCCAATGAAGAGAACTGCAAATTCCAGTACTTGTAGTCTTTTCACCATTAGCAACAGTAACTGACAGGCTGACAGTTGGAGTGATAGAACAACCCAGAGAAGAAGCTAAGTCACCGTCAATAAAACTGTGAGTACTGCCTGTGTCAATGAGGACATATACTGCATGATTATTAATGGAACTTGGAATTCGAATAGTGTCACCAATTGCATTGCCAGTAAGGGCATGAAGGGAGATTTCCATGTCACTCTCCACTGCTGGAGGGTCATCAATATTAGTAACTGCTTCTTCTTGTCCACTAGTTTCTGCCTCTTCTTATGTGGCCACCATTAAGTAAAGTTGTTGTTTCTTACAGAAATGACCTGGCCTATAAACCTCATCACAATTGAAGCAAATCCCTTCTTGCATTTTTGCATTTGCTCAGGTGTGAGTCTTCTAATGGGTAGTGGTGCAGAACTAGAAGGTTGAGTGTTTGTTGGTGGTAATGGGAGCAAGGGTGGGAAGGAAACAGGTTTAGGAGGTGTAGACTGTTTAGTGGTAGAGAAAAAATTATTGGTGGGCCTGGCAGTTTTTTGTTGATTATTGAGTGTTCTTGCATTCTTGCGAGTAAAAATGCTTGCATTAAAGTAGTAGGATGAAACATACTAACAGAGTGTTTGATCTCATCCCTTAACCCACCAATAAAACTCATCACAAAATAGTGTTCATTCAGCATAGGATAATGACGAAATAAAAGTCCCTTTAAGTTCTCAAACTGCTCAAAATAATCATCTATAGTAGTGGTTTGAGATAACTTACTGAATATGCCTAGGATGTTGTCATTCGCAGGATTTTCGAATCTAATACAAGCATGCTCAGCTAGCTCAAACCAGGAAGTAATAGATCTAGTAGACTGCAAATTTGTTAACCACTTGTCCGCCTTTCCATCCATGTGCATAGCTTCCATAGTAACCTTATGGTGTTCATCTCTAATATTGTTGAGTAAGAAATACCTGTCAAACTTTTGAATCCACCTTTTAGGGTTCTCTCCATCAAATCTTAGGAAGTCTAGCTTTGGTAAACGTTGGACGTTGTTGGAATCACGACCCCCTTGTGGGTAATTAAACATCAACCCTCCGAGCTGAAAAGAATTCGTATGAGATTCTCCACCTGAATCTCTTGTTTCTTCCTGTCTCTTACCTGTAAAACTCTCCATGTACTTGACAAAGTCTTCTTTGGATAGCATAGATTCCTTAATCTCTTTGTTTTGCGCAGCGAGGTCGTTGTATTGTGAAGAGAGGTCGTTGTATTGTGAAGAGAGATCTTCGATTTGTTTAGTTAATTTTTCTGAAAATTTGTGAAAATATTCATTCACTTATTTAATGGTGGGATGATTTGCTCCACCCATTGAGAGGATAGTACGGCTCTGGTGCTAATTGTTGTGTTTCCACAACAAATTAACACACAGAATTAAGATAACAGAGAAATCTGATTCAAAGAATCAGACCAAGAGGAAGAGAAGCTAAACTACTTTACTATTTCATGCATCCATGGCCGCCAAAGCAGAATTCTTACACATTTATTGGCTATACCTTATCCCCAAAGGCCTAACGGCTAGAGACAGGTAGTTCTCCACTTAGAATAACTAGTACGCCCATAACTAACACTACTGGCAGACTCTAATGAAAATAAGAGAATAAGGCAAAACAAAGGACTCAGACATATGACATGATATTTCAATTATATAGAAAATATAATGTGGAAAAAAAATAACACAGACACCAGAAATTCTGTTAACGAGGAAACCGCAAATGCAAAAAAACCCCGGGACACCAAACTGTATTAAGCCGCTACAGACTCTAGCCTACTACAAGTTAACTTCAGGATGGAATGTAGTTGAGCCCTAACCAATCTCACACTGATTAAGGTACAGTCGCGTTCCTTACGTCTCTGAATCGCAAAGAGACTCTACGCACTTGATTCCCTTAGTTGATCTCACCCACACTAAGAGTTCCTACGACCCAAAGTCGAAGACTTGATAAACAAATCTGTCTCACATAGAAAAGTCTATTGAATAGATAAATTTGTCTCCCACAGAAATACCTACAAGTTTTTGTTTCGTCTTTTGATAAATCAAGGTGAACAGGAAGCAAATGATACACCAGACTTATATTCCTGAAGAACAACCTAGTAATATCAATCACCCCATAATAATCTTAACCGTATGGTAGCGGAACAAGATGTTGTGGAATCACAAAGAATGAGACGAAGAGCTTTGTGATTAATTTTTATCTTACCTATCGGAGATTGAATCTCGAGCAAATCTTAAAGAAGATAGTACTCAATACGATAAAACAAAGTAAGATCAGAACATGCAACTACAGAGAAAATAGTTGGGACTGGCTTCAGAATCCCAATGAAGTCTTTAAGTCTTTAACCTATAATGGTTTTAGAAAAACCCAGTTTCTAGAGTTCTCCCTTATATAGTCTTCAAATCAGGGTTTGAAATCAATGTTACATTGGTAACAATGCATTCAATATTTACCGTTAGATGAAAACCTTATTAGATTCAAGCTAATATCTTTCAACCGTTAGATTGTCTTAGCTTGTTACACACAGATGAAATGTACCTATGTTTAGATATGGATAACCGTACCTAAACGTGTACACTTAGTTGGCTTAACAATAGTTAACCGAAGTTAGCCATATGAACACTTTCATATAAACCTTGTTCATCTTAATCACAACTAGTTCAAATGACTCAAATGAAACTAGTTATAGAGTTGTTCAATTGTTTATATTCTCATAGAAGTATAAAAGACACAATTGAAGTTAAATCGGTTTTGATTCACTCGAATCAATTCATGAACATTATAGCCACGGTTTGCAAAGATTGTATTCCTTATTATATAAATGTATTTGTTCATGAAAAACCGATTTTAGAACTTAACCCACTCAAGTATGCAAACGGGTAAGCATACCTAGAGTTCCCAGGTCTGGTCTGTTCGCCAGTATGCAAACGTCTACGCATATTGTCGTTCACGACCGAACTCATTGGAAATCAGTAAGCATACGGATATGCATACTAAAGTTCCCAGACTTCAATTGTTTAATCAGTAGGCATACGAGTATGCATACTAAATTCGCGGACTTGGAAATATCCGCAACAGTTAGCGTACAAGTACGCATACTGTGATATATCCAATCAATGGTTAATTTTTCTAAACTTCCATTTTAATCATTGAAACATTCTCGGAAGACGAGAATAGCTGTCTCACACAAACTATTAGCTTCAAAGCAATTTTCAAGTGATCAAATGATCAATACGAAACATTCCGAGTCTACATCAAATGACCGTCTCATACAAATCATATAAGATGTTACAGGCGATTTTCACATGATCATCTTTTGACTTTCGTCAAGAATAAAAGATGAACTTGGTTAAAGCGAAAGCTTACCAACACATAATTCGAGAAATATGTAAGCGAGTTAAACTCAGCTCGAAATATCAAATATGTATAAAGTAAAGTCTATATAGCTATACGACTATTGTCTCAATAGAAGATAAAATAGAAATAGACTTCTGAGTGATAGATGAGTTCAAGTCTCCACATACCTTTTGTTTATGAAGTTCCACAAGCTCCCCTTAGTAGTTTTTCGTCTTCAATCGATGAACGCCGTGAATTCTAAAGCTCAACTACACATTCTACCCTAATCCGAGACATAGCTATAAGTAGACTACAAATCAAGACTTATAGTTTTGATAACAAAACTTGACAAACAAGCTTGAGATAGAAACACTTGCGAGTTTAGACGAGCAGTGCTCTAACAATAAGTTTATATTCGATTTAGGAATGGGTATTAGTTTATACTTATTCTTAAAATGAGTGTTTGTTTCTACTTATTTTCATACGGACAACATGCCTATTACAGGTAGGAATTGACGAATTTCTAGTTGTAAATGAACTACTTACGGATAAACACATCAGTAATTAGTCGTTTAGGCTAGGACTGATGAATTCCTAGCCGTTAGTAACTCTGAAAATGAAAAAGTGAAGGGGACGTATGTCCGTTTGTTGATTCTAAAAGTTAAACAAAATTATTTTTCTTATACAAAATCTTTAATAAAATCATTAATCTTAATTAGTTAGTAATAAATCGAGGGTATTCTAGCCATTAACTAAATTAGAAGGATAAAGATTACTATTTCATGACCTATTTATGTCCTTATTCAGCCCTAATTGTCTCCAAATGCAACCCCAATAATAGGTTCTAATTATATACAATGAATTGAATTTTGTACACTCCTCTAAGACTGAAATTTGATATATTCATTTAACTGGTTTTGTGCCTAGTCTTGTTATTTCGCGTTTCTAGAGCGTATACATAGTTGACTCTTATAATAGTAGGCTGCAAAATCTTCATATCCATCTTCAAAAAGGAAGTAAACAAAAAGTGCTCACAACAATACACATATGGAGTACATGTATCTTTCTCATTGAGTGCTCGAGTAAAATGTGGGTCGAAATATCCAACCAGAAGTAGCTATAAATTTTAAACTCTGATACTCTTCTTCCTTCTTTTTCTCAAAGTCACCGCAACTGGGGACACCTCACATTTTTCTCACCTTTCTGTCCATCTATGACCAATCCTAAATCCCTATATACTTCTTTGCGAACTCGTTCAATCAGATATATCATATAAGGTTCACGAATATCTGTATTGATCACAAATTTAATTTATTATATTGAGCATTTGTTATTTCCTAAGAATTTATATAATGAATTATAATAGTTTTGATTTCAAGATATAATCTTCTAAAAGAAAAATAGGCATCAAAAATGATTTCGAAGTTAGTTCGTACATCACAACATGTTAGCACAACCCAGAAAATAAGACTAGTCACCTTTGTCTGGTTTACTTTTTCTTTCCAAGAGTTTAAATGTCGTTTTGAATCATATAAGAGCCAGCATTTCTAATGGTGGCATTTGGATCAAAAAGAGCATTCTCACTTTTCAAACACAAACTTGCACCTAGCTAGATCCATATGTGCCACTAAGAAATAACAAGGAACAAATTCTTTATGTTAGAAAACTATCTTTGTAAAATTGAATAAAATAAAAGTACATCAAATCAGTAGTTTGATCGAATAAACGCCCTGTTGAATGGTACAATGAACTGCCTAACTGGAAACTAGATCTTGATTTCTAATCTACTAAGTCAAGTCTCGGACTAGGTTAAAATTTGTAGTTGAGTATCAGAGATCACCCTCGAAGACTTAAGATTTACGAAGACATTTGGAGAACTTCTGTATCAGGTATGTGAAGACTGAACCATTCTACTTTTCTAATTATCTCACCATTCTATCTATTGACGCTATATTGTATGACTTCTAGTAGATTTACAAAGAAGAAGTTTTGTGTCAAGCTTATCTTGTGAAAAATCTCGAAATATGATACTAAGCAAAGATGTTCAACGATCCTTAACAAATTAGTTCTTATGAATTAATTTGTGGATCGATTGAAAATTGCCCATGCAAATGATTTTATCACTTGGGAATGTTTCAAACATCATAAGAGAGAAATATTGAACTCACTCATATTTCTACTCATGGAAGGTTGGAAAACCAGTTTGCAACCATAGATATCTGAGTTTTAAAAATACAGGAAGGTTGGCGAACCAGTTTGCAGACCGCAAGTTCAGTTGGGAACAGTTCAAGAACCCGATTGGCGAACCGTGGTGAACTGAGTTTTCTAAGTTAGAATAATAGATAACGGTTGGCAAACCCGGTTCACGAACCATTGTCAATTGAGTTCGGTAATCATATAGGGTTGGTGAACCCGTTTCACGAACCGTTGCACCCTGACTCGTGAACAAGCTCTAGGTTTGGCAAACCGTTGTTCCAACTGTCCCAATTTATATTTTAGTAAATGCTCAAAGAATTATTTTAATAATAATATGTTTAGCATTGCTAGAACTCCGTTAAACACTTCTAAGATTTCATTGATCATTTAAATACTTGAGTGTGTGTATCATGATTAAACTCTTAAGTGTTTGAATAAATGTCAAATTACTTTTAGTTCATTGGATAACTTGCCGAACAGAATGGTCATTATACACGGTTCAATAACCGAACCTAAGTGTATATTCTTTTATTGTATTTTTCAATAATAGAGTTTACTTGATTCTCAAGTTATCTTAGCTTGAATACTAAGCAAAGCCTGACCTTGAAAAAACTATAAATAAAGATGCTCTTTCAACTAGGAAAATCAATCCCCAATACTTTGTGTCCTAGTTGATTCTAAAGTCGTCCTCTATTGACCTAGGTTTCCTCTGTGGAACATTATTAGGTCTATGACTAAAAGACTTTGCTTTGGGGATTCGTGAAGCCAGGTACGACTATCTTTACCTTGATAGTTCGTGAATCTTGATCTTGCTTTTCTATTTTCGAGGTTCTCGTAATCTCTTTTAGGAAAGATAAATAGAAATCATAAAGTTCTCTTCGTCTCAGACTTTGTGATTCCTCAAGATAGATACCTGAAAATTAATTTTAGTTGATCTTTTGAAGATTGTTCTTGCTAGGTGGTTAAGAATCTAGGTTGCTCTTCGGGAGTCATAAGATCCGGATTTGTGAGGTTTTTTAGCTTTATCTATTGGAAACAGATTTCCGCACCTTGATCATTGATCTAAACGAAAATCAAATAGGTTATCTATTAGAGGAAGATTGGTACCAAAAGTTTTCACTTCGGATGAAACAACTCTTAGGATGTAAAGGACGTCAGCTAAGGGAATCAAGTGCGTAGAGTTGTGCGAAGTTCAAGAAAGTAAGGAGAGCGAATGTAACTGAATCACTTGGAGGGTGGATTTGGTCTCAACTACATTCCAGTCCGAAGTCTAATAGTAGGCTAGTGTTTGTAGCGGCTTAATACAATATGGTGTTCAATCTGGATTATGTACCGGGGTTTTTCTGCTATTGCGATTTCCTCATTAACAAATTTTTTGGTGTCTTGTGCTTTTCCTTTTCCGCATTATATTGTTTATCTTTACAATTGGATTTGTATAGGTTTGTACATATTCAATCTAAGTAGACACGTCCACTTAATTGCAATCGATTACAAGACTTGTTTCTTGAAGAGTTTGTATCTTGAATGTTCATGAATGTACTTCCTTTAAACAAATGTAAAACATTGTTTCCTAGGATTAAATCTTCACCATAACCCATTCACATAATCATAACAATATATACAAGATTATGTCGATGTCATATCTACGAAGTTCAAAAGATAAGTGTTATACTTCGTAGTCTAATTCCCTAATATTATGATCATGTCACATCACTAGAGTATTATACAATATGTACAGTATATACAGCTTCGCAGTTATGTTTTCAATATAGCATGACTTGAAAGATACGTTAGAAATTTTAAGGACCCTTAAGCTCGTCAACGCTATTAGACGGGTCAAGTGGCGATCTAGTGATAATCAAGAGTTGATCATGAGACGATTTACCCGCTAAGGACTCGATTAGTTAATATAGATTTTAATTAATAGAAATTAATCTAACAACGATCTAGATACGAAATTAGTATTGTTAGATAGTTCTCGAAAAGTTATGTGAAATGGACGACACAAATGTGTTTTTCGGAAACTAGACAAAGAAGTAATCATCAGATTTGTTTGAAGGGCAAAATAGTCATTTTGCAGCTTAGCCGCCTTGGCAGCCCTTATCCAAGAGCCTTCGGTGCCTCAGTTTTTCGGTCGGCCTTATCCCTTAGTCGAGAGGATAAACTCTCATTATCTTTCTCATTCTTTTTCATTCTTATTTTTTCTTCTCTTTCCTTCTCCTCATGTTCTTCTTCTTCTGTGAGTTGAGAGAAATCGAATGGAGGTTTTATGTTCAGTAGAAGGTGGAAAAGATCATGGGGTAGCTGTTAGAGATGGTGATGACGTCTGTTGTTGATTCAGACACGAAGGAGGAAGTGAATTAGGAATTAGGTTTTCTTAATAAGTTCAGAGAAGATGTAGATGGTGAAGTTGAATAATTAAAGAGAAGATTAGAGATGGGTTGTGTTGACATGAAGATTTAGATGGTTGGTTAGAGTTCGAATTAGAGAAGAGGAGATTTGGAAAGTTAGAGTTTTCATAAGAAGTTCAAGGAAGAATTAGAAGATGAAATTGACGTAAAGGGGATTTAATTAATGATGGGTTTGTTCTCAATTGGAGAATAGTTGGATGAATTGGGGTTAATTGGATGTTTTGGTGCTGTGTTGGTAGTGAATTGAAGAATTAGGGTTTCTGCAAATTTGAGGGTTAATCGATGATGGACCAAGAGAAATTGGTGAAGGCTGTTAATTGGGTAAGTCTCTATGATATTTAATTTCAGTGTTCGAAGTTTAATTTTTATTCAAAAGAAATTAGGCATGTTCTTCCCCAAAACAGAATTTAGGGCTTTTGATATAAATGGAACAGTTTATAGAAATTGAAGATGGGTGTAGAGATGTTAATTGTATTTGTGAATGAGATTGCTGAGATGAATCCGGCCACGCCATCGGATTTAGTCTAGTGACCAGACAGAAGTGTAACTGGGGACTGATCATCGCATCCTATTCCATACAACAATCCAAGATTCGGAAGATGGTTCAAAAGATGTCGCTTGGAACGAAGTCCTTGAAGACTTGATAGCACCACGTCGGCGACAGTATGCCTCTCAGCTCGTCTACTTCACCCAATGGCTCCGGAAGATTTCGACCATACAAGCATCCACAACATATTATCATCGCAATCAGAAGGGTAAGAATAAGCCTGTAAGCTAAAGAGCGATCTAGGCACCAAATAACTTAAAGTCAAGGACGGATCAACAACGCACTACACTCTCCAAGATTAGCCCTGACATGATCATTGCCGAACATATATTTCATCCATCCACCCCAGGAGTGCAATGGAGTTTGGTAAACTTTAAAATCTACTGGAGAGGTTAGATACTCATTCTTCTGGAGTCAGAACCTTATTACACATTCTGGAGAAGATCGATGGTAGTGTTGGGTGGCTACATGCGCAAAAGAGAAAACAACACCTACCTTGAGTTCTCATGGCTCGCCTTGCTGCTGATTATAACTATTGGAGATTGCTTTGTTGCCGTTGACGCTCGCTCTACCGCCGCTAACAAAGAAAGTCTTCACACCGAGCTAAATGTCCAAGTTTGATCAACTACTCGTGGATATTACACTCACAGCTAAAATACGAAGACAAGATGAACTTACCTTGCCGTTGACGATTGGCATGCTTGTGATCGATCTGCTGACAGTGACGAAGAGGAGCCGGCCGCTGCAGACGAAATCACGGAGCCGAACGAGCAACAAAAACATAAGAGGGTCGATACCCCTTTTTATACGAAGGAGTTTCTAGAGTTTGAACAGAAAAAAGATTCCTTCTTGCTCCATGAATGGGAATAAATGGCTGGGCGCACCGCACTCATACCCCATAGCTGAGCTAGCAACACGCTACTACGAAAGCCACTGGCCACGCGATCCCACTGCTGAAGGACGATTTGGATTTCCCTGGTAATATCTACCTGCTTCATCTTTTCAATTTTATTTTTCGTCTGTCACCATCTAGTGCTTACCCCGCAACAATGCCACTGTTACGTGCTAAGCATGGGACTTAATGTTGATGGTGGTTTTTAGCTTCGGGAGAAAACCGTAAAAGTCTATCTACCTGACTCGGCATCAGAAGTAGTAGACCTTGATATGTCTATATTCCGCAAGGAATTTGAAGGATATATCAAAATCTGATGAGTGCCTATGCCGCTCTTCTTATTGTATTGAAACTCAAGCTCCTAGATGAATTGTTCTCTAGTATAGAGCCTAATGAGTATTTAATCTCCCGCCTGCATTATCCATTAATGTATGGCTTATTGAGTATTTTTCCTACGCTATGTTCCCCGGCTGAACCCTTAATATTGGTATGACATGAAAATTAATGTTCACTCGCAGCTGAGTAGCATGAATTTCCCGAAGTATCAAGAGTAATGTCTGCATGAAAGTGCTCAATCAGAAGATACGCTAACTGCTCTCTGAGAATAAAATTAAAGAATTTTGTGTCAACACACATAATTTATCAAATTTGTTAAATTTTGTGATAACTCACAAAATTCAAATTTTGGCCTAATTAATTTACAAAAATTAGGTTTCTTGCGCCCTTCGCAATATCTCGAACCCTATTGGTCGAGGCCAAACCTAGGTAAGCTAGGAAATTAATCCGCCATGGACTAGTAGGAGCAAAGTTCTACCAAAAATCAGAAAACAAGAAATAAAAGAGGAGCTGCGGAAAATAGGAGCGGCAACAAGAGGAGGCGTGGCCGCGCCACATAGCTGGCCAGTTCGCCCTAGCAAGCGCCACCCGTAGCCGAATGGCCATGCTCCATGTTGCCCCTGCCGGCCCCCCTTTTTTTTCAATCGACCAATCAGGTCGCTCTAAATGCACCACACACACTTGGAATGTGGTCGGGCCCATGCTCCCTGCCGGCCCCCCTTTTTTCCATCGACCAATCAGGTCGCTCTAAATGCGCCACACGCACTTGGAATGTGGCCGGGCCCTTGCTGCTTGCCGGCCCCCTTTCCCATCGACCAATCAGGTCGCTTTAAACCCGCCACACGCATTAAATAAAGCCAAACTATGCCAACACCTAGTGCTAGTCGCGTCAACGTGGCCGCCATGCCAATTAGCTAATCAAACTGCCAAATCGCGCTGGCATGCTAATTGGCAGGCCATGCTATTCCGCGGCAGCAATATGCCAACGTTCCATAACAGCACAACCACACGCTATCTCACTTTTCGTTCGTGGCCAACGCCATAACAAATTCTAACCAGGGTATTTTGATCAGAATAGAACTCTTGTTTTAATGGAATTGGTCATGGCCTGACTAAGCCACTTCGGGCCCATAACATGCCACAAGCCATGTGGGACCCAGAAGACCCAAAAGAATGGCGCCCGCGTCATATTATGGCTACCCATGATCGTCCCCACATTATGGCTTTGCCATAATTTCTTTATTCAATGTGGCCATGGTAGTATATGCCAAGATATAGTAGCCGCAACCACGCCAGGCAGGCGCCACTCCGCCACCACGCCACTGGCAGGCGCCAATTACGCAACTATGCCACTAGAAGGCGCCACTCTGCCACTATGCCACTGGTATGCGCCAATTACGCCGCTACACCACTGGCAGGTGCCAATTATGCCACTATGGCACTGGAAGGCGCCAACAAGATGTGGACATAATCAACGGCCACCCCCTTCCATAAATTGCAATCTCGGCCGTCCAACTTCGCCAACCGAATTGACTGGCCTAGATTAAATCTTAGGCAACCAACCAAGACTAACTTAATAGCGTCACACGCTATTTCTTGCGGTAAGTCTCATGACTTAGCTTGCTACACATGATTACCCGCCGCCTAGCCTGCACGCGATTGGTCAGAATAACTAGGTCTTGCACACAAGACCCACTCAGCAATCTGCTGCATATTTTCCACAAAAATACTCGAGACATCAAACTTGTCACAAACTGGGGGATGTTCATCAGGGTATTGGCCTGGCGGTTTACAGCGTGCGGCGTGCAACGCGCCCATTACGAGAAAGTGTCAGAAAAGGGCGGACGGTTAATGAGCAGTAGGTGTAAGGCTGACCAGTCTTCCCTCGTGATGGAAACATGATGGTCACTACTTTTTACACGACTCCACTTCTCCACTATTAACTGTCTCCACTTCCTACGAGATCAGGTGTGCTCAATCATGACTTGTATAAATAGGTTTTCGACCTATTTCGACAAAGGACAAGTGTTATCAACACAAGTATCCAGAAAAACACCAAGCACTGATAGCTTACATTCCGCAAGCCAGTTCCATATTCTGATAAAAGTCATAAAACAACCACACCTTCAAAATTCAATATTTTGATCTCAACACCTTCTTCGCTTCCCTCCCTAAGATCAACCCTTCTCATTCACTTTGTGACCGAAGCAAGTCTGGAACGACCATTTCTTGGTTTAGGCTAGAATTATACAGATTGATCTCTCGAATATAAAGTACTGCTGTGTAGTGCATTTGTTTAGGGTTTAAATTCGTTTCTCAGCGGCGCACCCAAATTCACCATTTCCAGCAGAATCAGTTTTTACCCCAAAATAGAAGGTCATCATTGGCAAGAAGCTGATGAATTGATTCAGAGCCGATGGACAAACTGACTACCTATATTGGTTTAACATTATTTGCAAGCCCAATTTTTCTATGCAACTGCAAATTTTGGGTCGGATGGATTTCCCAGCTTTAGGTAGGATGCCACTTGGTGATGAATTTCTTCCTTCCCAACCTCCACCAGAGACGGGCGACGCATTTGCATATCCTTCTCAAGCGGGTTCATCGTCAACTATGCCACCATTTTCTTTGGATGTATAGACTGTATCCACCACATATGGAGAGATTGTTACTTATCCAATTGCTTCTAGTGCACTTGATCGGACTTATCCATACTGGGGGGGGTCAATGCTACACTGGAGCAGTATCATACCCAGTTGAACGATTATCATGCTCTATTACATGGATTTCAGAGATTCCACTTGGATGAGATGCAAAAAATGAGGGAAAGCATGATTTTTGACATGAGTCAAGGATTTTCCGGTCATGATGGTACAGGTAGTTGTAGAGGCATGAGTCCCAGTGGTAGAGGAATGACTCATTTGATTTCCAGTCGATCAACTCAGCAAAGTCGTAGAAGTGAAAGAAGTTTGAGACTTCGTTTTATGCAGGAGGTATCAGAAAGTTCAACTCCAAATGAAGTGTTAGATACTCAAGTAGTACATGAAGGTGATGAAAACGTCGGCTTGGATACAACTCCTGCATGTCTATTTAGCCAAATGCCAACTGGCATAATGACTCCTGGTGGTGGTGTGAACATGGAAGCAATTAGGCAATCAACTCTATATACCCCAATTTCCTCAACTCCCCCGATTGCTTCCTGCTCATCAGCATTCCAACCATTCCAGCAACCATTTCAGCAAACCCCTCCAGCATATCAATAACACGCATTTCAAGATTTGTATCATGTTCCCCTACTCCCTGAACCCATTATTTATCAAGGTTATGGTGATTCTGATGAGACTCAAGCACCAAATGAGTCTCAAACCGGTTCGCTAACTGATATGTTGAACAACACTCTTGATCCAGAAAATGCGGGCATTTGGGTCTTTGGTCAGAAAGGAAATGGCCAAGGAAAGTGGTTTATGAATAGTTTATGGACGTAATTTAGTTTGAATATTTCAAATGTAATCTTTTTAAAAATCAACCTTAATTGCATAACACAATACTTAAAAATTGAATCTCTGCACGTCAACCTTGTAGAGTTCATAACATTCGTTGTGACTAAACCATCTTCTGTTGTCTTCGGAAAATTTGGTATGAGCTCTAATTTTTAGTTCTTCGGTTGACAACCCAGGATTATCCCTTTTTATCAACCACATAATTTGATGATACTTTCTCACATCGTTATTGATGAAACAATATCGATTTTGAAGACACTCATTTATTCTTCTTGAATTTACGTGGCTTAACGTCATAAACCTTTGAAACACAATGTCCCATAAGTTAAAAGTCTCTAAATTGAAATCTTTATCGCTTGCAACTGAAACCCAACATCGAATTAGAGAAACATCTTCTTCTCGAGTGAAATCCACTTCGGTTATACGAGCACTAGGCATGTTGAAATGAATTTGAAGTTGAGATGGTGTGAGTTGAAATGGGCATTTATATGGGAGGAATAGTAGATGTTGGATGAGGAACTGATGAGCGATGTTCAAGTCAGCGAGCGACGTAGTTACTAGCGCTGGCGCTGGACTGACCAGCGAGCGATATTTAGACCATCTAGCGATGGAAACTCTATCGCTCGCTGGAAAGTCTGTCGTGTATGCCTATATGTTATAATTGACAAATAACAATATATGTTTGACACTTTGGCATACCCATAATGGGTGCATATATGGAAAAATCTGATGTTTGCCATGTTCATTGGAACATGCATTTTCTAAAAAAGAAGAATGAAAAAGAAAATACCTGAAACAAAAGACATATGGGAAAAATATCGTTTGGTCCCTTTTTAGGTGGGCCCATGTCTGTTTGGTCCTTTGGTCAAACGCCTTTACTGTTTGGTCCATAATTATTTAAAAAATATTAAACTGACAAAAATACCCTCCGTGTTAATTTTTATTTATTTTCTTGTAGCAGTTCATTCCAGAAATGAAGTCCATACAAAAACCTAAAAAACACAGACTTCATTCCAGAAATAAACTCCTTACAAAAACCTAAAAAAATAGAGTTCATTCCAGAAATGAAGTCCATATAACAACCTAAGAAAACAGACTTCATTCCAGAAATGAAGTCCATACAAAAACCTAAAAAAACAGAGTTCATTCCAGAAATGAAGTCCATACAAAAACCTAAAAAAAACAGACTTCATTCCAGAAATGAACTCCATATAAAAACCTAAATAAACAGACTTCATTTCCGGAAATGAACTCCATACAAAAACCTAAAAAACAGAGTTCATTCCAGAAATGAAGTCCATATAAAAACCTAAAAAAACATAGTTCATTCCAGAAATGAAGTCCATATAACAACCTAAACAAACAGACTTCATTTCCGGAAATGAACTCTATATAAAAACCTAAAAAAACAGAGTTCATTCCAGAAATGAACTCCATATAAAAACAGAGTTCATTTCTGGAATGAACTCCATATAAAAACAGAGTTCATTTCTGGAATGAACTGCAGCATCATCATCTTCATCATCTTCGTCGTCTTCAACAACAACAGCAACATCTTCGTCTTCAAAAACATCACCGTCTTCATCATCAACGACAATAGCAGTAGTAGATCTTTATCTTCTTCATCATCATCATCAAAATCAAGATTAACACCATCGTCTTCATCGTCAACAGCAGCAGAAACAACATATCTTCATCTTCTTCATCATCTTCATCGTCAACCGCAGCAGAAAAAAGAAAAAAAAACCCTAAAAAAATCGTATTCAACAGTACCAACATCATCGTCTACAACTACCGATCTAAATATCTAAATCGATTTTCACCTTCATCACCATTGTTTATAGCAACAGGAAGAAAAGAGAAGAAAAAAAAAATGGAGACGCCATTAACAGGAGGAAAAAGAAGAAGAAAGAAAAAGAGAGAGATTAGATCTGGAAATATGAGAAAGAAAGTAAATCTGAGAATGATTTATTCTCTCTTACTTTTTGACTATATATATGGTCCTTATCCAAAAGGGTATTTCTGCCACTACAAGGTGACATTTACATCATCCATGACATCAGCCTAGGACTAAACAATAATTTTTAGGACCAAACTATAATTTTTCCCAAGACTTAATGTATTTCCTACGAAATATTAGGTGCGGAAGACTGCCGCAAGTACTTTCTTCGTAGGTGCTCAAGTAAAATGAGTGTCAGAAAATATCCAACGAGAGATAGCTATAAAACTTTAAACCCTGATTTTAATCTGGTTAGTCTTTCTCAAAGGCCATCTTTCTCTCCATCTACGGCCGACCCTAAAACGTATTTCTTTAAAACTATCTTCTCGAACTCGAGTCAGATTTATTATTTAGTTCGTTATTTTTCTTTTAATACAATTTTATTTTTATTTTTGTATGATTCAATATTTGTTAAGCTACCTATGATTCAGTAATATCAGCTTAGGGTTTTATATAATGAATAACTTATATTAGTTTTGATTTCAAGTGTTTGTTCATGCTAGTTATTCAAGCTTAGAAGTAAATAAGAATTACTTCATTTTGTTTGTTTGATTCTCTATGTTAAAGTTGTAATTGATTAATTTATCACTTTGTCCTATTTTGATTTGAAACTTTTTAGTAGTTAGAAACTGTTATCTATTTGGATTTTGGACCGTGACTAAATTTATTTCAATCTATAATGGTTTATTTAGATTTATAGGTACCTCCAGGAAAATTTAGGCAACTACAGTGTTCTTATCACCACTTCTACTTGAATTATAGGTGATTAATATTGCTTGTTTATGTTTCTGGCTTAATGACTTTAGTTCTGTATTGTTCGTTTATGTTGTTTCATACATTTTTTGTTTAGCTGAGTTATATTCATCCCTATTCGTGCTGTACAGGGTACTTCGGAGGTTGTAAAAGATGGTGCAATACAATTTTAAGAAGATTACAGTGGTTCCCACTGGGAAGGACTTTGTTGACATCATACTCTCTCGTACTCAGCGCCAGACACCAACTGTTGTTCACAAGGGATATGCTATCAACAGATTAAGACAGTTCTACATGCGTAAGGTGAAATACACACAGACAAACTTTCATGACAAGCTTTCAACTATTGTTGATGAGTTTCCTCGTCTAGATGATATCAATCCTTTCTATGGAGATCTCCTTCATGTTTTATACAACAAAGATCATTACAAGCTTGCCCTTGGTCAGATTAACACTGCAAGAAATCTCATTAGTAAAATATCCAAGGATTATGTGAAGCTTTTGAAGTATGGGGATTCCCTTTATAGATGCAAGTCACTGAAAGTTGCCGCACTTGGAAGAATGTGTACTGTCATTAAGCGTATAGGCCCTAGTTTGGCTTACTTGGAGCAGATTAGACAACACATGGCAAGGCTCCCATCTATAGACCCCAACACCCGTACTATCTTGATTTGTGGGTACCCAAATGTTGGTAAAAGCTCTTTTATCAACAAAATTACCAGGGCTGATGTTGATGTTCAGCCATATGCCTTCACCACAAAGTCCCTCTTTGTCGGACATACTGATTACAAGTACTTGAGGTACCAGGTGATTGATACTCCAGGGATCTTGGATCGCCCATTTGAAGACAGGAATATTATTGAGATGTGCAGTATTACGGCTCTTGCTCATCTGAGAGCTGCTGTGTTATTCTTCTTGGATATATCTGGATCGTGTGGGTACAGCATTGCTCAACAGGCGGCTCTCTTCCACAGCATCAAATCGTTGTTTATGAACAAGCCTTTGATTATTGTGTGCAACAAGACTGATTTGCAGCCGTTGGATGGTCTCTCTGAGGAAGACATGAATTTGGTCAAGGAGATGAAGGCAGAAGCTATAAAGACTGTGATAGGTGCAGGAGGTGAACCAAATGATGATGAGAATGTTCTATTGACTATGAGCACTTTGACAGAGGAGGGAGTGATATCTGTGAAGAATGCAGCCTGTGAAAGACTGTTAAATCAAAGGGTGGAACTAAAAATGAAGTCAAAGAAGATCAATGATTGCTTAAATCGGTTTCACGTAGCAGTTCCAAAGCCAAGAGATCAGAAAGAAAGGCCAGCTTGTATACCTCAGCAAGTTCTAGAGGCAAAAGCTAAGGCAGCTGCCGAGAAGGAAAAGAAGAAGCTTGAAAGAGATTTGGAGGAAGAGAATGGTGGGGCTGGTGTTTACTCCGCTAGCTTGAAAAAGCACTATATCTTAGCACACGACGAGTGGAAAGAAGATAATATGCCAGAGATTCTTGATGGCCATAACGTCTATGATTTCGTGGATCCTGATATTTTAGAAAGGCTTGAAGAGTTGGAAAGGGAAGAGGGACTTCGTCTAGAACATGAAGGGGATGAGGAGGATGTTGAGATGGATAGTAAGGAGTTGACCCCAGAAGAAAAAGACGCTTTAGCTGCCATCAGGAAGAAGAAAAGTTTGCTCATTCAACAGCATAGGATTAAGAAGAGCACAGCAGAGAGTAGGCCTGTTGTACCAAGAAAACATGACAAGGACAACAAGTTCACAACACAGAGGATGGGGAGGCAGCTGTCTGCATTGGGTATTGATCCTTCTAAAGCTATTAACCGTGCCCGTAGTAAATCCATAGAAAGGGGAAGAAAGAGGGAGAGGTCTAGGGGAGACAGTGATGTCGATGCTATGGAAATGGATGATGATCGGGCCAACAAAAAGTTGCGACTGAGGTCTCAATCACGCCCAAGGTCAAGGTCAAGCTCAAGCTCACTACCACCTGGTGAAATTGTTCCTGGAGAAGGTTTCAGAGATGCACTCCAGAAGAGTAAGGCTTTGAAACTTGCACATGGAGCATCAAAGAAGAGGAACAAGGATGCTAAGAGGGGAGAAGCAGATAGGACAATTCCAACTCTCAGACCAAAGCATTTATTCTCTGGGAAGCGTGGAGTTGGAAAGACCGATAGACGTTAAGATAGCTAAGGTAATGGACCGTTTTCTCTACCTTTGGTGTTTTCAGTTTTTTTCTCAAGTTGGTTCATCTTTTTGGTTGTTTCTACTCCTGGTTTATATAACTTGCTGAACTCTGATAGATTTAGTTGTATGTGAACTTCATGAAACTTGTTCGAAGGTCATCAAATTCTTTATGAAATATAAAACATGTTTCATTAGGATATCTGTCAAACTCTTTAAGTTATTTACGTAATTTACATGTTTCGTTGGGTCAGTTTATCTACGTATTCCTATGAATAAGCGTTTTCTCCATCTGTTTTCTTCAATTTTCTGGTAGAGAGATTAGACAAGTTATGCTTATTGTCTTGTTGAGAGGGGTTTCTCGCAAACTTATATAGATTACAGTTTGATTTTCTTTCTGATTAAGTACTGCAATTTTGTATTTATGTTGGCAGAGCTGTCTTGTAGAGTCTAGGCCAGCTAGTCTAGAGCTCAAATTGTTGGGGCACAAATGTTTTTCTTACAGCTTCTTTATCTTTTTTGTTTGTTTTTCTTCGCCATACAGGCAGGCTCTTACATAGTGGTTCGCCACTACATTAGACAATTCTCTTCAAACTGATTTGAATGTCCTCTTCCAGTAAATTCTTATCAAATCTGATGAATATCACCATACCGTTAGCAGAAAATTGCTTCAAAAAGCTAAAATAAATCAGCAGAAGATTAATTTTAATTAAATCCCACTATTTTCATTTATTTTGAAGCACATTACGCTAAACTAAAAAGAAATTGTTTTTCTACTTTCTCTAGATTGCTTCTTGCTAATACCCATCACAAAGAGTTGATATTTGATGTTTTGCTCTTTTTCAACTTGATTTTATTATGATATATATATTTTTTTTCCATCAACCGTAACAGTAAACTAATAGTGGAGATTCGATATGGGGAATTCCTTAACTACGATTGTAGTAATGACACAACCTCTAGAAATAACCAAAGTTTTAGTGCGGAAACATCAGTATGCTTATGGCGGTTAGAACAACAACAAACATACAATGGGAAAATGTTTGCTTTGAGTCAGACTCTCAAATTAAACCTAGTCAATTTCATCCATGGTACTCGGGAGATATGATAACCAATCAGTGGCCCACTGTGATCCATTTCATATCACACAGTCCACCGCATCTATAAAGAGGCCAACCAGGCGGCGAAATCACTAACAAATCAGGCGGCAGACTAAAATGATCTTCTAAAATTATCTTTTAGGAATACACAGTCCATGCTTTTTGAGACAATCACTATGTTTGGTTGGGAGAATCGGTGGTCTAATTGGATTTCAAGAATCGAATTACGAGGAAACAATTCTTCGATTATAAATAAAGGTGTGGTGTTGGAAGAATCCACTCAAATTATTAGGAAATGGGATATATACCAACACAAGATGTCTTTAACACCCCAAATCTAATGATCCACTGGTCACAAAATAATCCACATTAAAATCCATCAAATCAAAAACCACAACTTCTGATAATATCATATATAATGATAAATAGACAAGAAAGGTTATTTACTGTACTTTATATGCCTCAGGACAACAAGACCGGGCTGAAGTTGATATTTGTAAAAATAAATAAATAGATGAACAACAAAATCTTTAATATGTTTCAGGTTGAGGGAATAAATGTTTGATTTAATACACAAAAATTAATATATCGGTTTTCCATGACAGCTCTACATCTCAGGCTGGTTTTTTCACTCGTTCAAAAACGAAAACTAATTTTCTCAATCGAACTATATTTACCAGCAAGGGTAGTTAAGTGATTTTAAATGACAATATGGTCAATTCCATGGAATTCGTTTTCGCTCCACTTATGAAACAATGCAATTGAAATCGAGGATTTTGGGGGAATATCATGAAACAATACAATCGAAATCAAAGATTTTGTAAGAATCTCATTCAAATAAAAATAGATACTGGTCCCAACATTTTTTTTTTTGGTTAGGAAAATCTGTTAAATTACCTTGCATTCCGATCACTTGGGGTTAGATTCTCCTAACAAAACACGCCGAATATGTAATTGATGACTCAATCAGAGTAGTTTTTGTGTTTATCTAATTTGATTTTCATGGTTAAAGAAAAAAAAAATATAATTACAGAGTTTTTAGAAAATAAGAGATCAATCTGTCAAAATTTGGTTGGATCAGTTCATTTTAATTGAGATTTAGGGCTTGTATCTGATGAGTAAGAAGAGCATATGCAGAACTCGAGGGATTTTGTAAAGGACAATAAGCAAGGAACTTGTATATATGTGAAAGGATAAAAAAGACTTTTTATACGACGTAGAGGTAGTATTAAGGAGAAAGTGAAAAGGAATTCCTATTTGGTATTCACTACCAGGATAGTAATTACCCACCAGAGGAAACGCTAAAAACAAACATCTTTTGTTGCGGATCCCAATACTACACGGTGATAGATAGTGAATATACACTGTGCAATGATGAAAAAACAAACATGTCGTTACATACATCATACTTATGTTTATAGTTTTAGGTTTTGGGCCACAATTCATGTCATTATTGATATGACTAAAAACTATATTCGATGTAAAAATAAGACTTGATTTTGGTTTGGATTTGAAATTTTTGTTCTTTCTCATTATCCTTGCATGAACAAAGATGAGTATCGACACCATTTGCTCTCTTTTACCAATTCAGTTTTGAAAGTATTGAAGAAAATTTGAATTTTTTATCGTTTGATACCTAGATTTCGTCCAGAACTTACACTTAGTACCAACATTGGTCCAGGTTGGAGTTTGGTACCTGAATGGTACTTTAACTATCATTAACCAATCTCTAAATCAATCTCTTCTCGTACAACTAAGTGATGTCTATGTGCTTGTTTTGGCAAGTTGATATGATCCATTGGAGAATTTATCCTTGAACCCTTCTTCATTATCAACTTTCATCATAGACTGTTACGCCTTCAATTCTAAGCACAATCAAATTGCATTCACAATTCTAAACTACAACCCTAAAAAAACCCACATAAAAAGTTCAAACTTCATGCAAATAATATAACATATTCCAAGGAAATGTAATTCTCCCTTGAGTACTCAAGCAACAGAAACCATATAATTAAGAGAGAAAAAAATATGAAAGAATGAAATGTTAAATCATGATAGAATATTTAACAAAGAGGGAGGGGGAAATATTTCTTTCTACAACAAGGATGATCCACCACGTTTAAATGACGATGATTGAAGATCAGAAATGAATAATGAAAAACCGATGTTTGGCTAATTTCTTTGATTTCTTCGATGGAAGAGGCATGACTAATTTCTTTGATTTCTTCTATGAAAGAGGCTTGGATAATTTCTTAATTAATATAAATAGTCTGTATATTCGTTAGATTGTAGAAATATCAATCAATCTAATTGTTGCTAGTTAGTGTATCATAGGTTTACCAAAATCAGATGGTTTTAAACCATATTTATACGACCTGGTCCTGAACCGAACCAAACTTGGTAAACGGTAATATCAGTTTTAAGATCAAGAAAACTGAACTTACTGGTTTGGGTTTGGTTCATTCGACAGACGAACCGAACCGTACCATGTGCAGCCTTACCCACATAAGGCTCGTTGTACCTTACAAAAACAATATTAATTTCAATTCATCGAATTCAACATTCAACACCAAAAATTACATCAATAGCACAACTATTAATCACTAATACTTTAAACAACTGATACAGGTGTATCCGTACTCCTTTAGGTAACTTAGTTAACCTCAAGCTAAATTGAGAGAAGAATCCTATTCTACGCAGGAATCCTTGTTTAGGCAGATTTCCTAGTTAAGAAAGAATTTTGTTTTAGGCAATACTCTTAGTTTAGGAAATCGATTCCTAATAGAAGACCTAGTCGGATGAGTACGATGATGTCTATAAATAGAGAGGTTTGGTTGTTAACTAAAGACACACAGAAAACCTAGTGAAAGCTTGGAACAATACTTGTGCAAGCTTAGCAAACAGTTTAAGGTTAATCCACTATTTAGAGAAGATTGTGAGCGTAACAAATAGAGAATTTTAATCGTTTTCTTGTTCATAATCTAGAGAAGATATTTTCTTCGAATTATTACTTGTGTTCTGTTTTCTAAGTTTCTCGTCTATTATTATTCTGAATTCCGCCTTTATAGTAATAGCTACCAAGGTATAGAGATCAATACGTATCAAGTTGGCATCACGAGAGAGGTTAGTTTTTAGGGTAAATCCCTGTGGTTTATGGTTTTCACTAGATCTCTCTACATAAAGCTTGGCGAGGTACTCGAGAAGCTAGAAGACGTTAAGAGAACAAGGGGATCAAGGATGACGAAGTCAGATGACAAACATAAGGAAGCGAACCACAAACTATGGAGGAAAAAGGTGGCTACACTGCAAACAGACATGAAGTCAATTCAAGTTACCCTTAAGGAACTGAGTGAATGTATTCGTTCTCATACACCCAAGCCGAAGACGAAGAAAAGATTACACCTTCACCCGAAGCTTCGGAAAAAGATGATTCGGAAGAAGATGATTCAGAAGAAGAAGAAGAAGATGATGAAGAAAAGAATAAAAGTGAGTTTCTTAAAAGTCCTACATCAACTAAACCTCAGGGTAAGAATCTAAAAATTGATTTTCGTGTTGATATTCCACTTTACGATGGGAGTGTCGATGTAGAAAAATTGGATGATTGGATTGAACGTCCAGAGACGTATCTTTCTTTCTTTGAATATGGTTCAAAGGAAAAGATTGTTTTCGCGGCATTGAAGCTACACAAGCATGCTCTAACCTGGTGGAAAGCTTATCAAAGACAAAACCTAGATAAGGGAGTATTGTCGTGGAAAAGATTCAAGGAAGTTAATAGGAAATAGTTTTATCCGGTTGGCTACCTTGAGGAGAGATGGTTCAAGTGGTACAACTTGAAGCAGACCTACAACCAAACCGTGCAAGAATATACTTCGGAATTTCAGAATCAAGCTATGATTTTGGATTTAGACTTGGGAGATTATGTTATCTATATGAAATATATTTCCGGGTTCCATGAGTATATACGGAAGTATTTGAAGATGTTCTCGGTGGATACTATCTCCGAAGCAAGTATAAAAGCTAATGACATTGAAGGCAGGCTTAAGAAAACTGATTCAAAGGGAAATACTAAGGTGAAATCTGGAGGTACCACTGTGAAAGGAGGTGAAAGGAGCAAAGAAGAAGGGAAGTCTAGTGACAAGGAAGGTTTGATTTACACCCATTGCAAGCAAACATGTCACGTTATCGACAAGTGTAGGGTTAAGAACCCTCATCTAAAGCCTAAAGGGTTGCAGAGGAAAGAAGCCAAGAACACATCATTAGTCACTCAAACTCCAAAAGAAGTCCACGGACTAACGGAGCCCAATTCAAAGCTCTCTTTTATGACAGGGGCAAAAGGAAGACCTTCAAAAGATGATCTTAGGGAGCGACTCTTCATAGTGAAGATGCAAGTTAAAACATTACTAGTTGATGCTGTTATTGACCCGGGAAGTCAGAATAATTTACTTTCAAATTCTTTGGTGCAGAAGTTAGGATTGAAGACTTTCAAACATCCAAAACCATACCCTTTAGGATGGCTTCAAAAGGAAGGGGGAATACAAGTTTCACAGCAGTGCACGTTCAAATTTGCTCTAGATGAGTCATATATTGACGAAGTTACATGCGACGTAGTTCCTTTGGATGTTTGTTAGGTGGTACTAGGTAGTCCTCACCTATGGGATAGAGATGCAACTATACACAAGAGGGAACAAAAGTACACCTTTACCAAAGATGGAGAAAGTTTTGTGATTCAGGCTATAGATTCTCCTCTAAAGGGAGCAAGCTTGATAACAGCCACTCAGGCTAAGCGGTTGGTGAATGCTAGCGCAAAGTTCATTCTCCCTGTGATCCGTTCTCTTGAGGAGAAGCCGAGTAGAGTTTGTTTGGCAGCCTTGACTGCACAACAAGAAGGAGACCTAGAAAGATTGAAGTTGAAATATAAGGATTTATTTTCAGATGTCACGGGATTACCGCCAAAGAGGAGTGTGGAGCATGAAATCATGTTAACCAGGGAGAGTTCTCTGCCTAATGTAAGTCTTTATCGTACGACCGTCGAGGAATTTGATGAGATCAAGAAACAAGTCCAGGAACTCCTAGAATTAGGAATGATAGTACCAAGTGCTTCATCTTGTGGAACAGTGGTGTTGTTGGTACCTAAGAAAGATGGAGGCTAGCGTATGTGTATTGATTATAGAGCATTGAACAAGATCACTATCAAGAATCGTTACCCTCTACCTAGGATAGACGACATGATGCATCAGTTGGAAAAAGCTCGAGTCTTTACAAAGTTAGATTTCAAATTTGGATATCACCAGATGAGAGTTCGAGAAGATGATACATGGAAGACTGCTTTCAAAACCAAACAAGGCTTGTTCGAATGGTTGGTGATGCCTTTTGGTTTGTGTAACGCTCCAGCGACATTTATGCGTTTGATGAATGATTTGTTACGATTTTTTATAAAAGATTTTGTGATTGTTTACTTGGATGATATCCTAATATACATCAGAACTTGGGAAGAGCATATAGTTCACGTTAAGAAGGTGTTTAAAGTGTTACATGAAGGCCAGCTGAAGTTGAACGGAAAGAAGTGTGAGTTTGGAAAAGAGGAGTTGGTGTACCTCGGATTCATTGTTGGTGGTGGACAACGGAAGATTGATCCAAGGAAGGTCGAAGTGATCACTAAGTGTCCTAGACCTAGTACTGTAACTGAAATCAGGAGTTTCTTAGGGGCTTGCACACACTTGCGTAAGTTTATCCTGCGTTTTTCGAATATTGCAGGACCATTACATGGTTTGACGGGAGCTAAGGCAAAGTTTGAATGGTAGCAAACCCATGAAAAAGCTTTTCAGTTACTAAAAAGGAAGATTTCAGAAGCACCGAGGTGTTGGCATTGACTAACTTACAACGTACTTTTGAAGTTAAGACCAACGCTTCTAACTATGCAATGGGAGGAGTGTTGCTACAGGATGGTAAACCAATGGAGTACCATTCAGAATTGTTCTCAGGTGCTATCAAGAACTACGCACCTTATGACAAAGAATTTTATGCTTTATATCAATGTATCAAGCATTGGCGAGTGTATCTCTTAGGTAAAGAAGTAGTGGTACATTCATATCACAAACCATTAGAGTATCTACACGCACAGATGAAACTACAACAATCCCGACACATGAAGTGAATGTCTTACTTGATGAGTTTCAACATTCTCATTAAGTACAAGAAGGGAGTAGCAAAAAAGTTGGCAGATAAGTTGTCTCGTCCACCAATCCGAGCATTAATGTTGGCCATGAGAATTCAGCCGATTGTTCTTCAAGAGTATACAGAGTCATACACATCTAGCAAAGACTTCAAGAAGGTGTTAGAAGGGATAAAGAGTGGTTTGAAGGGCGAGTTTGAACTCCGAGATGGATTGTTATACAAGGTTCAGTTTCTTTGCATTCCAGAAGATGGAGATTGTTTACAATTGTTGAGAGAGACACACACATCCCGAGTTGCTGGACACTTTGGGATAAATAAAACTCTTATTAACCTTCGTCGTTATGTCTTTTGGCCAAAGATGCAAGATGATGTGGCTAAGTTAGTAGAGGGTGTAAGTTGTATAACACATCTAAACCTTCCAACATAAAACGTGGGTTATATCTACCATTACCAGTACCATCAAGGCACTGGTAGAGTATTCTATGGATTTTCTTGGTGGATTACCAAATACCAAGTCTGGTTATGATTACTTGTTCGTTGTGGTCGACCGATTCAGCAAGATGATTGCATTAATTCCATGTACAAAGACGGTAACAGGAGCCGGTGCAACAAAGCTCTTCTTTGAGCATGTGTGGAAGTATTTTGGTTTACCTACTTCGATTATTTCTGATAGGGATAGTCGAGTCCTTAGTCATTTTTGGGATTCTTTATGGAAGATGATGGACACTAGGTTGTAGAAGAGTACAACTTTTCATCCACAAACAGATGGACAAACAGAAGTGGTCAACAGGACCATGGTTCACATGTTAAGGGGATATAATTCTAAGCATCCTCAAACCTGGGATGAGAGTTTACCATATCTACAGTTTGCTTTCAATAGAGCAGTTCATAGTTCTTTGGGAAAATCTCCTTTCGAGACGTGTTATGGTTACTTACCACCTAGTCCTTTCGATCTAGTATTTTCTAGTGACACCTCAATGGGAAGGAAGGAAGGAAGTGAACGACAAAAGGCACAAAAGTTCTTGGAGAAGATATCTCAAGTTCACGCAACTGTTGAGGCACAATTAAAGAACTCACAAGCCAAATACAAACCAAAACATGACAAGCATCTTGTGCCTTGTAATTTCGGTGTTGGTGACTTGGTATGGTTAAAATTAGGTAAGGAGTGACTGAAGGGGGAAGGTAAGAAATTGAAGCCATTGAGATATGGACCATTTCGTATTCTTGATCAGATTGGTGACAATGCCTTTAGTCTAGATCTGCCACCTTATCTAGAAATGTACTCAGTTATAAATGTCGAATACTTGAAGTTGTTTGAACCACCATTACTTGATGATGACGACGACGACACTATGATCTTACCACGAGTAGAAGACTTATGGTTTTATGGAGAGGAACCACTCAAGGAAGACTGCATATTGGAGCGAAGAGTGACTAAAACGCGACAATGAGAGAAATAAGCTTTTCTAATTGGATGTAAAGGTAAAGTTCCTAGCAAGGCCAAGTGGTTTAACAAGGAAAAGGGAGTCTCGAGTTCCCTAACCTTCATTTTTAACTCTCACAGGAGTTCAATTTCTTCAAAGGGGGACCCATGATACAGGTGTATCCGTACTCCTTTAGGGAACTTAGTTAACCTCAAGCTAAATTGAGGGAAGAATCCTATTCTAGGCAGGAATCCTTGTTTAGGCAGAATTCCTAGTTAGGAAAGAGTTTTGTTTTAGGCAATACTCTTAGTTTAGGAAATCGATTCCTAATAGAAGACCTAGTCGGCTGAGTACGATGAAGTCTATAAATATAGAGGTTTGGTTGTTAACTAAAGACACACAGAAAACCTAGAGAAATCTTGGAACAATACTTGTGCAAGCTTAGCAAACAGTTTAAGGTTAATCCAGTGTTTAGAGAAGATTGTGAGCGTAACAAAGAGAGAATTGTAATCGTTTTCTTGTTCATAATCTAGAGAAGATATTTTCTTCGAATTATTACATGTGTTCTGTTTTCTAAGTTTCTCGTCTATTATTATTCTGAATTCCGCCTTTATAGTAATAGATACCAAGGTATAGAGATCAATACGTATCAACAACTATCAATAATCACGGGGTAACTTTTTTTATATTTAAATGGTTAATTGAGATGTATACGATGTAATTATTCAACCTCAAATCAAGAACATCATATTTATCAAATAATATTACATTTGAAGCCTTACAACTAGAGTTATTAACCTTTGACTGGTTTGAGGATGGAAATCAAATTAAAAGATGCAATGAAACCGCTTTTTAGTAGAGAAAAAACCCTTAAATGCCACACGCAAATTCTACTTTGAACACCTTTAAGATTAAAAGGGGATTATTTTGATCATTTTATTTAGGTTGGATGAAAACGTAGAAGAGATAAAGAATGAAGGAAAAATACGCGTGCTTCAGTATATATTTTTTATTTTCCGAAACTTGAGTTTCCGTTATGTCAAAGTTATCATCTGGTTTGGAAGAAACTTAGTTTTTTATTTCACTATTCAAATGGGAACTCAGTTTCCACCTCCAGTTTGAACACCACACAGTATTAAGCCGCTACAGACTCTATCCTACTACCAATTAACTTCGTACTGGACTGTAGTTGAACCCTAATCAATCTCACACTGATTCAAGGTACAGTTGCGTTCCTTACGTCTCTGATTGGTATGACTTGAAAGAAGCCTACGACTATGTATAACTGTAAGTGCACAACGTCTATTGGAGACAGAGCAAATACAGGTCGATCCCACAAAGACAAGGTGGGTGTAGAGGTGATTTTAAAGCTTTGCTAAGCTGATTCAATGCTACGTAACACAAAAGGATTTTTGTTGTGTCGATACGACGAAGAGGTTGGTAGTGACTGAAATAGTGAAACAAGATATAAGACAATGATAATGAGGATACTAGGGTATTCAAATCCACCACTAACCTACAATATGTTTTCAACTAATGATGTTATTCTTGTCCTTATAGCAGATAAGGGTGACGATCAACCCTACCCTATATCTAAGGTGTTTCTCCATTGGATAATTCAATCACAACTAAGGTATCTTTCCAAAGCATAAACTGTCTAGTTAAAGCACAACTAATCTAAGGATTAATAACAATCTGTTTAAGCATGAGTTGCAGCATAATCAACATAGTGGTATTCTAACTACAATGGATACATGGCATACATTGTGAGAGCGAAATGTTGACGTAATTAGATTAAATTCTATCCTAAACAATTCAAGCATCCAAGAACAACACACATAGTATGAATCACACAGTAGCAGGCTAGGGCTTCATCTAAACCCTAGCAGAGTGAATTAGAACATGATGAAAATGATTAAAACACAAATATATTTTGAAAACTAGTTGATCCAGCTAGAATTTGATTATTACATAATACACAGGGAACCCTATTTATACCCAATTTTCTTCTCAAACACAAGAATTTGTCAATTTATAGAACAACCACTCACTGAAACGCGATTACCCGACAAACTCCCTCTGCAATTCTTCTCTGCAACCTTGATTTGATGTTTTATTTTTCCATTGAGATGAACCCTAACTCTGTCTCTCTCAATAATAGCTCATAGTGTTACTGTTTGAGAGAAGAAGCTATGATAGAGAAAGAAAGAGACTATGAGGTTGATTGATAGTAGCTGGGAAGGTTGTGAGAACAGAAATGGTCGGGTAACGAGTTGATTGATGGGGGAGGCGAACTGAGAGGTGTAGGTGAAGTGATGGTTTCTGCAGACGATAGAGAAAATGAGTACGAAGAGAAAGAGGTGTTTGGTTGTTGCTCGGATAAGGGAAAGAATATGAGGATATGGTGTTGAGCGGAAGCATCAATTGTTGATGTACCGCATGGAGAGGCCTTGGATGCTTAGAAGCTAACTCGAATCTGACGGTTCATATTGGAAACAGGTTTGGGTATAGGATCTTGGGTTTTATCTCTTGGAAGATCTCCTTCTAGGCCCAATCCTTCTTTAAAGCTAATATCTCAAGCCCACTTCTAGTTTTAAGTTGTGCAAACGGCATTCTTCACTTGCGGATGAGGAGCAAACAATATTCTTCACTGCTTTCTAGCGGACGCTTTGTCGTCTCTATCTCATTGTCTCTACTTTTCTGCTCTTTTGGCTCCTTAATTCATCCAAGCTTTATTTACTACCTGAAAACACAAAATTAATTAGTACGAGTATTTATTCTTGAAAACGAAGAAAATACCGAATTTGGGATAATATATGATTTTAAAGCACAAAAGATGAGTTAATTGCCAATAAAAAGGTGTAAAAATATGCATTATTTGGCACTCATCAAATACCCCCAAACCTGAATTTTACTTGTCCTCAAGTGAAACAGAAATTAAGAAATCCTAACTATACCATTGTCGCTGGTCTCTCGAATGCATTTAGCGTATGCACTAAGCCTTTAAACCCCTAGGTGTCCCTAGTTGGACGAGTTGTAGTCTCGTGAGGGTTTACCAGAGGTGTACCCACAAAACCTTCTCCAACTTCAGAGCGTAATAGAGTCCTAAGCATCCAAGGAGCTATGAGGACATAGAGTTTCTGCATGCTAGTAACACGAAGTTAGAAATACCAAAGAACGCATTCTCATCCTTAAGGGTTGAGCGAGAAATAACCATACCATATGAAAGAATCCGGGTTCGAGAGTTATCACAAGCCTCGACTTCTGCCTCACCAATAAGGTTTTATGATAATTGCACTCAAAAAGACCGCTTTTTTAGTCTCTCATGTGTGCAGATAGGAATAAAGAGTGAAATCCTGCACACGTTGAATGGTGGGAAGCAGAACCTTCCGAAATAATTTCTGGAGACTCCACAGAATTGTGGACAAAAAGAATCTTTTTCTGATGACCTCTAAGAAAGAAAATAAATCATTAGCAAGGATGGGAGTACTCACTTACCTTCACATCTGATCGGCAATCAACACCACTCTCACAGCATCCATAGAAACGTCTTCAATCTTCGGTCTTCAATTGTTGATGATGAACTTCTGAACTTCTTAGAACCTTGACAAATTATGATTTTTCTCTTTAATTTCCTTGTTGCTTGAAATTTCCTCTTAAATTCTTCTTTATCATGGTGTTTATTAAACAAAACTAAAAACAAACAAACAATAATATATATATATATATATATATTGATTAATCGTAAACTAAAAATAACAAAATAATAATGAAACTACTACATCCATGGATGAAGGACTTTATCACTAAATTCTTCACAACCTGTATTGTCTTGATTTTATGAATTTTCACTAATTCTCATCTTATTTTCTTTTCTTTTCTCTTGTAAAATACCTCTTCAAATGTGTATAGAATTCTGCTCTTTGTACTGTATCTTCACTTTGAATAAGAATTTTACTTTTCCTTGTATTGTATTGTTGCATGTAAACCTTGGACTATTTCAACTTTCTTCGTAGAATCTGGCATTGCTCTGCTCGCTGATGATGATGTGTTTCTATGGATCTGTGGTGCTAACTGCAAATCAAACTACAAGAATGAGTTTTCATCTTTAGACGTCATCCTCATGATTGAAAAAATTAGCACTCAAGAGATCAAAAATAGTGCTGAAAGTGGTGCGAAGTTGGGTAGCTCACCATTCCTACCCGGAATTTACGTACGGTGACACACACTCTAAAAGGACTTTTTCTAGATAGTCACAAAAATTGAAGGCCGGTGCCTCGCTTGATATAAAATAGGTAGTCTCCACTAAGGGTGATCTCAACTCTACTACCAAATATGTTTGCAACACCTAATTCGCTCTCCGACATGGTTAAATCCAACTTTAACGCTCAGACAAACAAGAAACCCGATTGTGTTCTCCATTACTTCCAAGTTCATTTATTTCGGTCAGACTCTCTATGTAAACATAGCTAGAAGCATGCTAGTGACTCTAAGATCTCTAAAAGTTGGAGGTTTTATACAATTTATTTATTTATTTTTAATAAAAAATATATGCAAAAGACTGAAAACTCTATATGCGAAATACACCCCAAACCTAAATCTAACATTGTCCTCAATATTTTAACATATAAGCAGAATTATAACAACATACCAGGAGAACAGTGCAGAGTAGATTTAAAGGGAAGATATTACCAGATGTAAAAAGGATGGTGCTAAACCAAAAGAAAACAGCAAGAGTGATAAGATAAAAGGGTTGGTTAGCACACATAAAATTATGCAAAAAGAAAAAGAAAAGGGAAAGAGAATGGACGTTTAATCCATATGTATGTACACAGGTGAACTAGTTTAGTCCACATAAACAGGATCTTCCAAGTCCATGGTCTCAACTTCTGGTGGAAGATACTCCAGAAATGGTTTCAATCTCTGACCATTGACCTTGAAGATGTTATTGTTTGCTGGATTTTCAACTTCAACAGCTCCATGAGGGAAAACCGTACGTACCAAGAATGGACCTGACCATCGAGAACGTAATTTTCCTGGAAAAATATGCAAACGAGTGTTGTACAATAAAACTTTTTGACCAGGTGTGAAAGTCTTGCGCAAAATGCGCTTGTCATGAAATACTTTCATTCTAGTTTTGTACATTTTGGCATTATCATAAGCATCATTTCTTATTTCTTCTAACTCATTGAGTTGAAGTTTCCTTTGGGTGCCAGCCTTATCAAGATCAAAGTTCAATTTCTTAATAGCCCAATATGCACGATGCTCTAACTCAACAGGTAGATGACAAGCTTTACCATACACTAGTCTGTAAGGGGACATGCCAATAAGAGTTTTGTAGGCAGTTCTATAGGCTCACAAAGCATCATTTAAACGTAAAGACCAATCTTTCCTAGTAGGATTAACAATCTTTTCAAGAATGTGCTTAATTTCCCTATTAGAAATTTCTACTTGGCCACTGGTCTGAGGATGGTATGGTGTTGCTACCTTGTGAGTGATTACATACTTGTGCATAAGTGATTCAAAAGGTCTATTGTAAAAATGAGTACCACCGCCACTGATTATTGCTCTAGGTGTTCCAAAACGAGAGAAAATGTTTTCTTTAAGAAAAGAAAGAACTAACTTATGATCATTTGTTTTGGATACAATGGCTTCCACCCACTTAGAAACATAATCAACATCAACAAGAATGTATAACATACCCCCAGAGTTAGGAAAGGGGCCCATGAAATCAATACCCCATACATCAAATAGTTCAACAATCAAAATAGGTTGTAAGGGCATCATGTGTCTTCTTGAGATACTTCCTAATTTCTGGCATCGGTCACAAGCAACACAAAAACCATGACTATCTTTGAATAATGATGGCCAATAGAAATCACTCTGCAAGATCTTTGCAGCAGTTTTCTTGGCGCTAAAATGGCCCCCACATGCATGGTCATGACAGAAAGAGATGACATCTCTTTGTTCAGAATTGGGGACACATCTCCTAATGAGTTGGTCAGGGCAGTATTTAAACAAGTATGGGTCATCCCAAAAGAAATATTTCACTTCAGCCAAGAATTTAGAACGGTCTTGTTTAGACCAATGTAAGGGCATTCTACCAGTAGCAAGGTAGTTAACAATATCAGCAAACCAAGGTATTTCAGACACAAGCATCAATTGTTCATCAGGGAATGATTCTCTAATAAGAAAAGATTCATCAACAGATTCAACATTCAACCTAGACAAGTGATCAGCGACAACATTTTCAGATCTTATCTCGAATTTCGAGGTTAAACTCTTGTAACAAGAGTATCCATCGAATTAGACGAGCTTTAGCATCTTTTTTAGACAAAATATATTTCAATGCAGCATGGTCAAAATATATGATGACTTTGGATCCTATTAAATAAGATCTAAACTTATCCAAAGCAAACACAACTGCTAGCAATTCTTTCTCAGTTGTTGAATAATTTAGTTGAGCATCATTAAGTGTTTTACTAGCATAGTAGATCACATAAGGGAGTTTATCTACTCGCTGACCTAAAACAGCTCCTACGGCATAGTTAGACGCATCACACATAATTTCAAATGGTAAGGTCCAATCAGGTGGTATGACTATAGGGGCATATGTGAGAAGAGCTTTCAATTGCTCCCATGCTTCCTTACAATCATCATCAAAGACAAATGCAACGTATTTTGCGAGAAGATTACACAAAGGTCTTGAAATTTTACTAAAGTCTTTGATGAATCGCCGGTAAAAACCGGCATGGCCCAATAATGACCTTATCTCCCTCACAGAGCGAGGTTGAGGCAAGTGTTGAATGAGATCAACCTTGGCTTTATCTACTTCAATACCTTTTTCAGAAATGATATGCCCTAGAACGATGCCCGATTTAACCATGAAATGACAATTTTCCCAATTCAAAACCAAATTCTTTTCTTTACATCGAATCAACACAAGAGTAAGATGATGCAAACATTCATCAAAAGAAGATCCAAAGACAGAAAAATCATCCATGAAGATTTCAAGAAATTTATCTACCATGTTAGAAAAGATGCTCATCATGCAACGTTGAAAAGTAGCGGGTGCATTACACAACCCAAAGGCATACGACGATAAGCAAATGTTCCATAAGGACAGGTAAATGTGGTCTTTGGTTGATCTTCCGGTGCTATATGAAACAATAGTGACTATGTCTTGACAACCTTTCTAGCATTTGGTCAATGAAGGGGAGAGGAAAGTGGTCTTTGTTTGTTACTGTGTTCAATTTCCTATAGTCAATACAAACTCGCCACCCTGTGGTCACACTAGTGGGGACAAGCTCATTCATTTTATTTTGAACTACAGTAATGCCAGACTTTTTGGGTACAACTTGAATGGGACTGACCCACTGGCTATCTGGAATTGGGTATATAATACCCGCATCAAGCAATTTCAGAATCTCACCTTTAACAACATCTCTCATATTTGGGTTAAGTCTCATTTGCATTTCCCTAGATGGTTTGGTATTTTCTTCAAGATTTATGTGATGCATGCAAATTGTGGGACTTATACCTTTAAAGTCTGAGATGGTCCAACCTAAGGCCGCTTTGTGTTCTTTAAGCACTTCTAAAAGTTTGATTTCCTATTCAGTGTCTAAACATGATGCTATAATAACAGGCAAGGTATTAGAAGAACCTAAGAAAGCATATTTCAAAGTATCAGGCAATGGTTTCAAATCAAGCTTAGGTGGTTCGACAAGAATTGGGGCAAATTCTGAATCAGAGAGTGGAAGTGGTTCCACTGCAGTTTGCCATTTAACAATATACATGGGTGGCACAGATTCAAGCAAAGAGTGAACCTCACTAATGTACTCAGAATCAAAAAGATCCAAGTCAAAGTTATCTAAGCATGCTTGCAAAGGGTCCACAGATAAAATATCAGGCAATGAGTCTTGGATCAGACTCTCAATCATGTTAAGATTGTGCAATTCATTATCATCACAATCCATGGGTAGCTGGTTAACATGAAATACATTCAACTCCACAGTCATGTTGCCAAAAGACAAATTCAATATTCCGTAGCATTTGACGTTGCCAAGAAGGGACGTCCTAAGATGACAGGAATATGATTTTCTGGATTTTGCACAGGTTGAGTATCTAACACAATGAAGTCCACAGGGAAATAAAATTTATCAACCTTGATTAACACATCTTCAATAATACCACGAGGGATTTTTACAGATCTGTCTGCTAATTGTAACGTAACAGGGGTGGGTTGCATCTCCCCAAGACCTAACTGCACATACACAGAATATGGCAAAAGATTCACACTAGCACCTAAGTCTAATAAAGCCTTTTCGATTGTATGGTCACCTATAATGCATGTGATAGTTGGACTACCTGGGTCTTTAAACTTAGGTGGGGTCTTGTTTTGAATAATTGAACTTACCTGCTCAGTGAGAAAGGCACGCTTATGCACATGAAGCTCCCTCTTTTGTGTGCATAGATCTTTCAAGAATTTAGCATATGCAGGTATCTGCTTGATTGCTTCAAGAAATGGAATGTTTATGTTTACACGTTTAAACATTTCCAACATCTCATTGTATTGGGTACCTTTCTTCTGCTGCACCAATCTTTTAGGAAATGGAGCAACAAGGACATGAGATGGTGCAGGGACATTAACGTCAGTGGAATTCTTAGAGTCACTATCATGCTCAGATTTCTTTTCCACAACAGGTGTTTTATGTGGAGTTGTATGCACCGGTGAGTCTGGTTTAGGCTCGACTGGCTGTGGTACACCCACATTGTTATCAATAACCTTACCACTACGAAGAGTGGTGACATCATTCACATGATCACGTGAACTCTCATTACAAGTGGAAGTGCTTGCCCGATGAGCACGAAAGTGCGACGCATTTTAACCCATAAATACATTAGCTGGGACTCATTTTATCACTAATAAACTTGTTTGTAGGTATTTTTAGGAAATAAACGCTTTTGGAAGAATCGACTCGAAAAAGTACTTAAGGCACCCCGAAGGAGTGTTAAAGGCGTCCCAGAAATATGTTGGAAACACCCCAGAAAAATTACTTAAGGCACCCCAAAGGACACATGTTATTCGGACTCCAGTAACGGATAAGGGGCGACCACTGGATAAGGGGTGACTTTCTTCCAAATTCAAATTTCAAAATTGGCGGGAAAATAATGTTTATCACTGTCAAATTTCAATCAAGAATTCGGAGGTGTTATAGGGAGACTAAATGGCTGAAAATTTATGGGATTGTTCCTGGGACATATATAAAGCTATTAAAAGTGTTTTGGTCGATCAAATTTGGCTGAAAAATCCGTGAGAAGAAAACAGGGCAGCACGTGCATGAGAGGAGCAGTTCACATGACTCATGAGTTTTGGAGAATTTAAACGTGTTCTGCTCATGTCTGATGACTCGAGCAACACTTTGGACCTTGACAAAGATAAATAAGGAGATTTTGCAGCTGTAGAAATGTGTGAGAAGCTAAATCGGGGAAGAAAATATTCCCAGAATATTTTCTTTACTGCCCGAGTTCAATGAAGAATATTGAGAATTATGGCGTGATTAAATGAGGCTGAGGAGTATAAATATGTTGCTGGGATCACAGAAGAGATCATCGAGTGACAGGGAGTCAACAAAGGGTTTAGGATCGAGAGAAATTAAGTTGCAGAGAAGACCCAGTTCTGCTGGTGAAGAAGGAGACGAAGAACATAGTGCTGCGAAGAACTGTCGTTTATCAACAGTGTCCGCGACAGTTTTTCGTAACACTTGTTCTGAGCTTCGCAACAGATTTTGAATTAAGCTTAAACTGTAACAGTGTTTCTGTAACGTCTATACAGTGTTACGAAATTCTGGATTTAATTATTTTCTCTCTTTTCTACTTCTGTACACACTTTTTGAGCAATAAAAAAATTCTTTTGAGAGTGTCTACATCATGAGTAGCTAAACCCCATCACTGGGTCAACAAAGGAAGCCGAACTTCATACATGGGTGAATTTATTTTATTCTTTTTATGACTTTTGCATTTATTTTAAATTGTTTTATTATTTGAAAAAATTAGTTATCATTTTATTAGATGGGTCATGCTTGCTTAGATGTTTGATTTCCCATGCTTACGATTTACAACTAATATTTGGAGAATCTACCTTGGCAAAAATAAGAGTCGGTGTTATTTTGTTTATTGAGCGATAATTGTTGAGAATAAATAATTGATCCTATTAATATGAGTGCGGTGGAATCCTAGATCCAGTGACTCTCACTTTCGTTTATTATTTTCGTTAACCTTTAAATTTAATCTCAACAAGTCTTAGAGTTCGAATCCTTACTATAACGACAAACAATTAAAAAACATATCATTGCCTGGAATGCACTTTTTTGAATTTGTTGAGGTTGACTAGGGAGTTTACCTTTTTCTCTCTCATTAAGTGCATCACAAATTTGACCCATTTTAAGTTCTAGACTTGTGAAACGTTGGTCTGTGGTCTTTTGAAGTTGTAAAAGATTTTGGGTCAACGGACCTACACTGTCTTCAAAGCTAGGCTTTTTCTCTACAGGGTACTGGGAGTGTGATTGTACTTGGGGGTTTCTAGGATATGAATATCCTTGGTTGTTACTCGTTGTACCCCCTTGTACGGCCCCTTTAGACCATGAAAAATTAGGGTGATTCCTCCACCCTGGGTTGTAGGTCTGAGAATAAGGATTGTTCTTTTGCTTATGATACAAAGCATTAGCCTGCTCAAATCTAGACTCATGAAATGCTTGTAGGTCTGGACAACTATCCACTATATGGTCTGAACTGTGGCATGCGGCACAAGTGGACATTTCAATTTGGTCACGGAGAGTGGGGGCAATAGTTTTCACATTCTTCTGCAGTTCTAGCGCTTCCACTCTCCTAGCCAAGGATGCAACATTTGCTTTTTCTTCAAAATCGTACTCGATTCTATGGACATTAGCTACAGGGGCAGTCTTTTTAGGCTCACGAATGACTCCCACTGCTGAGTCTTTTCAGCGACTTCGATTAAGAAGGTCCAAGACTCATCAGCGCTTTTGTCAATAAATGCACCATTGCACATTGACTCAACTGTGGTTCGGGTCCTGACATCTAGGCCTTCATACAAAATTTGCACAAGTCTCTATTTTTTAAATCCATGGTGAGGGCATTGGAGCAATAATTCATTGAATCTCTCCAGGTATTTGGCTAAAGTTTCACCCTCTAATTGCACAAAACTATTCAGACTTTGACGAATTGTCGCAGTCTTATGGTTTGGGAAGAAATTTTTGAAAAATTCTTTCGTAAGAGCATCCCAGGTTGCAATGGACTGTGGTTGTAGGGCACACAACCAAGACTTGGCATTTTCTTTCAAAGAGAAAGGAAATAGTCTCAGTTTGAGGGACTCTTCCGGCATTTGGTTGAAACGCAGAGTCCCACAAATTTCCTCAAATTCTCTTACATGGTGGTAAGGGTTTTCAGCATCAACCCCTCTAAAAACAGGCATCATGTGAATGGTACTTGCTTTAAGTTCAAACTGACCAGCATCAGCTGGTAGAATGATGCATGAGGGCTGGCTTGCCCTAGTTGGGTACATGTAGTCCTTGAGACTACGGGGTTGGTTCAGTTCGTCACCCATGGTTTCAAATTGGTATGGGCTATTTTCTTCAGAAGTGGGAATCTCAATAATATCTTCTTGACTGATTCTAACTAGTCGATTGTTTGGTCACGGAAAGTGACAATCATAGCCTAGCATGTATACTATTCATGTTATGGTACTCAGACAATCAAGAGAATCACAATCCAGGGTAATAAGTTCTCGGGAATCAAAAGCTAGTCGCAGGAATTATGCACACAGATTTAATACAAGCCACAGATGTTGTACTCATCTGGCCAGCAGCAAAGCACAAGTAAGGAGGAGGAGGATTATCACAGATTCAATCAGTTTCAGGGATGCACAAGTTCTGTCGAGGTTGAGAAATCAAATTTAGCAGGTCATTCAGAGATTAAGAGGTGCGGAAAGATACAAACCCAGTAACGCGAAATAACAATTGTAGCAAGCAACAATTTTACTCAACTTCATGAGAAGTACTAGGTCAGCATGCATACATGGCAGTCATTAACAGTTCATAGATTGAGAGATGCTTGCACAGGGAGATGACAATTTCAGCAGATAAAAATGTCACTCAAGTATCACAGGATTATGCTCAGCAGGGTTGGCAGTGCATCAAGTAAACAAGGTGTATCACTCATGCAATAAAAAATAGAGAGAGATTCGAGAACGATACCGCCGGTATAAAACCGGGTTTAGGCACGAATAGCAAATGTGTTCCAGTCCTCCTTTTTCATTTCCTTGGTTTGCTTCTTTGGTTTCAAAGGTACCTGTCAACTCAACAAAAAGTTTCAGTGCCCAGAATTTGCAGGTAAAGCAAAGACGAGGAAAAATCGTTATGGATTAAAACTGGATATGAAGAGTCTACAACATGGCATTGATTGTGAACTATTCTGCTGATTTGTCAACCATGACAGCTTAAGCTTATCAGAAACCGCACAGTTGCAATGGAGCAGGTTCAGGCGAACACAAAATATAATTATAAGAAGGCTTCAAATGGAAAATGAGAAAGAGAAAATTTAACAAATATACAAACTGAACCACATAATGCACTAAATACAAATGAACTAACTCGCTGGATTCGACTTGCAGGAATGGAAAGACGCAGTGCAAAAAAATTGCTTCAACACTACAACTAAGATGCAAATCTGGATATAAATTATAGATTTTCTGAATTACGGTCACACATAACAAAGAATGAACTTTTTCACAGATACCACAGCTTTGCCTCGCCTAATACTACTCAGGAATCATCAAGCACAATGGAGAATTTCAGCAAATTTTGTATGAGTACCACTGGATGGGGACAAGTCAGGCTTGCAGACTCGAAGATTAAGTGCAGGTTGCTGAATTCTAACATTTGTGATGAAATCTAATACTGCGTAGGTCAGCAGTTCTTAACAAGGCAACAATAATTAACAAAAACAATATTCACATACTCAAATATGACTACTTACTGAAGATAATAGATTATAAAGTAAGAAAGTAAAAGAAAACAACTGATTTTTTTTTTGAAATGATATGAGATGTAGGTGATGGAAAATAACTGACAATTCACTTCAGAAAGTGCTGAGATGCACTATATGAGATTAAACAGATATGGCAGGAGCTACAGACTTGTAATGATGTTATAGTTAGATGCAATTTGATAAACAACTACAGAATATGATACAATATGAGAACAATATATACAACTTAAATTACAGAGCAAAACTAGCTATGAATGAAAACAATCCCAGACTTGATATGAATACAAGACAAAGATTCAGCTAACCCACTGAAGTAAGATGCAGTTATGCAGATGAACTAGTTTGAAAGAAAATAAACAGATGCGGTGTATATACAGATAGTTTAAAGTTTAAACAGTTACTACAATGGCAGCTATAGAATGCAATGATAGAAAGTAACAAATATAATAATACGCAATATACACAAATAGTAATATGCTCAGAACTTCGAAACAAAGGATCCTAACTTCATACAACTATCCAATGAAGATGAAAACGAAAACTACAACTAAGTTATGAATGCAAAATATGAAATGGAGGAAATTATAGAAGTGCAGAAAACCGATAAGCTACAGATGATGATGGTAGTTGTATACACAAATGATGGTTAACAACTAAGTTACACTAGCAATGGTAGAGAAAAATGAATTCCAGACACTTATATACAAAATGGAGCTGAAAATCAGTAAAGAAAAGATAGAAACTTCAGATACACCGCTACCGATTCCCCGGCAGCGGCGCTAAAAACTTGGTAGGACTTGAAAGAAGCCTACGACTATGTCTAACTGCAATTGCACAACGTCTATTGGAGACAGAGCAAATACAGGTCGATCCCACAGAGATAAGCTGGGTGTAGAGGTGATTTCAAAGCTTTACTAAACTGATTCAATGATACGTAACACAAAAGGATTTTTGTTGTGTCGATACGACGAAGAGGTTGGTAGAGACTGAAATAGTAAAACAAGATGTAAGACAATGATAATGAGGATACTAGGGTCTTCAAATCCACCACTAACCTACAATATGTCTTCAACTAATGATGTTATTCTTGTCCTTATAGTAGATAAGGGTGACGATCAACTCTACCCTATATCTAAGGTTTTTCTCCGCTGGATAATTTAATCACAACTAAGGTATCTTTCCAAAGCATTAACTGTCTAGTTAAAGCACAACCAATCTAAGGATGAATAACAATCTGTTTAAGCATGAGTTGCAGCATAATCAACATAGTGGTATTCTAATTACAATGGATACATGGCATACACTGTGAGAGCAAAATGTTGACGTACTTAGATTAAATTCTATCCTAAACAATTCAAGCATCCAAGAACAACACACATAGTATGAATCACACAGTAGCAGTCTAGGGCTTCATCTAAACCCTAGCAGAGTGAATTAGAACATTATGAAAATGATTAAAACACAAATATATTCTGAAAACTAGTTGATCCAGCTAGAATTGGATTATTACATAATACACGGGGAACCCTATTTATACCTAATTTTCTTCTCAAACACAAGAATTTGTCAATTTAGAGAACAACCACTCACTGAAAACGCGATTACCCGACAAACCCCCTTTGCAATTCTGCTCTGCAATCTTGATTTGATGTTTGCTTTTGCCATTGAGATGAACCCTAACTCTGTCTCTCTCAATCATAGCTCCTAGGGTTAGTGTTTGAGAGAAGAAGCTATGATAGAGAAAGAAATAGACTATGAGGTTGATTGATAGCAGCTGGGAAGGTTGTGAGAATAGAAATGGTCGGGTAACGAGTTGATTGATGGGGGGAGGCGAACTGAGAGGTGTAGGTGAAGTGATGGTTTCTGCAGACGATAGAGCAAATGAGTACGAAGAGAAGGAGGTGTTTGGTTGTTGCTCGGATAAGGGAAAAAATATGAGGATATGGTGTTGAGCGGAAGCATCAATTGTTGATGTACCGCGTGGAGAGGCCTTGGATGCTTAGAAGCTAACTCGAATCTGACGGCTCATATTGGAAACGGGTTTGGGTATAGGATCTTGGGTTTTATCTCTTGTAAGATCTTCTTCTAGGCCCAATCCTTCTTTAAAGCTAATATCTCAAGCCCACTTCTAGTTTTAAGTTGTGCAAACAGCATTCTTCACTTGCGGATTAGGAGCAAACAATATTCTTCACTGCTTTCTAGCGGACGCTTTGTCGTCTCTATCTCATTGTCTCTACTCTTCTGCTCTTTTGTCTCCTTAATTCATCCAAGCTTTATTTACTACCTGAAAACACAAAATTAATTAGTGCGAGTATTTATTCTTGAAAACGAAGAAAATACAAAATTTGGGATAATATATGATTTTAAAGCACAAAAGATGAGTTAATTGTCAATAAAAAGGTGTAGAAATATGCACTATTTGGCACTCATAACTTATCCCATCAGGATAATATGCACTTGATTCCCTTAGTTGATCTCACCCACAACCAAGAGTTGCTACGACCCAAAGTCGAAGACTTGATAAACAAATCTGTCTCGCACATAAAAGTATATAGATTGAATAAATCTGTCTCCCACAGAAATACCCAAGATTTTTTGTTCCGTCTTTTGATAAATCAAGGTGAACAGGAACCAATTGATAAACCAAACTTATATTTCCGAAGAACAGCCTAGTATTATCAATCACCTCACAATAATCTTAATCGACTAGCGAAATAAGATACTGTGGAATCACAAACGATGAGACGAAGATGTTTGTGATTACTTTTATCTTGACTATCGGAGAAATTAATCTCGAGTCAATTATTTCAATGCTACTTAATACGATAGAATTGGGCAAGATCAGAACACGTAACTACAAATAAAATAGTTGGGTCTGGATTCACAATCCCAAAGAAGTCTTTCAAGTCGTTAACCTACAGTGTCTCGATAGTGTAGATGGGGAAAAACGATTCGCTGGTTTTTACGGAATTGAGGAGATGATCGCACGGAGGATACTCCTTGAACCGAGCGAAATGCTTAACCTCATACAGCAGTGCTTTGAATTCGAGAGATTAATCTGTAGTACTCCGGCCTAAACCAAGACAATGGCCGTTCCAGAGTAAATTCGGTCACAAAAGAGGATGGGTCGGTCTGTAGGAGGGAAGCTGAGAAATGTGTGAGATCAATGGTGATCGAAGATTGTAGGTGTGTTGTGTATTCTGAAAATAAGATAAATTCTGAATGATTGAATTTGCTCTATTGAGAGTTGGATTGTTAATCTCGTGTTGTCTGTTTGACCTGAGATTGTCCCTCCTTCAATCATGATTCAGAGATTTATTTATATTGCTGGAATTGAAAACACCATGATCTCATGAAGTGTGACAGTTGGTGGAATCAAAGAATAGGGAAGTGGAAATCGTGTTAAAACCAGTTGCTCAACGTGCGGAGATTTGGTTGATTTTCCATCCACTACTTTGTTAACTCCTCAACTGATTACCCGACTTGCTCACATTCTCATCGTGCGTATGAACACACGTGCCGTAGACCGCCAGACCAAAACCCTAGCTGATATCCCCCAAGTGACACGATTGACGTCTCATGGTTAATTTAGTCAGTTGCTGACTTCATGACTTTATGGGACGATGAGTCCATGTAGTTGCTGAGTTGAAAATGATTGTTGAGATAGAGGTATAATTCTCACGTTGAGGTGAGCAAGTATTGCTCATTCGATGAATTGTTGAATATTGAACCAATATCCCTTGGTTTGAGCAAATATTGCTCGTCTGAGCAAGTGTTGCTCAACTGATGAATTATTGGTAATGTGATCAAAATAAAACATTAGTTAAAACATTGGTAGTTGAACCGAGCATAATTAATAAGAATACTGATCATGAGATCGTCGTAAAATTATTAGTGTTTGAATCTGGAATTATGATCCTTGGACTCAGAAACCCTAAATCAATTGATGACCGATTCATGGTTAATTGAAAATTAACCATGGAATGAAGGAGATACCAGCTACATTGGACCGTGGGTCAACCATGTAGCTCTCGTATGCTCGTGTGAGCAAATGCCAAGGCCTCTTGAAGAGTTGGTGATTTGTTGATGAAAGAATGATCAAATGCTGGTTTAATCATTTATTCGAAAAATGCTCGTCTGAGCCATAGGTGATAAACCTAATTAATTATGAAGAGGTAAGGGACCGACCAAGAGATCATGAAATCAGCCCTAGGTGGTCATGGGATCGACTGACGATCATTCCATGAAAATCCAAAATTATTTGGAAGAGTTTTGCGCAAATTAGGTCCAATCGTGAAAATAGTGGGACCGGCTCATTGCGAGCCAAGGAGCCAACCATGGTCGGTCAAGGTAACATGATCACGTCGTCAACACGTCAGCATCACAATCCTGAGAATTTTGATATTTTCTGGCATGCAGTTGAGCATCCATTTGAGAAAATATGACAAAATTAGGGTTTTGCTGAAACTGAGGAAACTTCATGAGATGAAGGAAAATAATTATAAAATGAAGGAACATGAGGAGTGGGACCGCTGGAGCCAAGGCATGTCCGTGACCACGGTCCCATGGTGCCTTTTCCTAATTTTATAATATTTTTCATGATTTTATGAAAATATCATGAAATCAAGGAATTTTGTTGAAATTAAGGAGTTTCCTTAAAGTGAGAGAGTTTCCATGGGATCAAGGAAGCAAATATTATTAAAATAATAAAAATAAGGGCGTGTGGGACCGGCTAGGGCATGGCCGGCCGGCTTGGGATCAGTCCCACGAGTTTTCCTCAATTTTATGTATTTTTTATGTATTTTTCCATGATTTGAAGGAATTTTCATAATTTGAGAGAAATACTATGAAATCAAGGAATTTCATGGGACCAAGGAAAACTTAAAATTAATAATAATAAAATAAAGGGCGTGTGGACCGGATAGGGCGTGGCCGACCGGCTTGGGCCCGGTCTCACGGGTTTCCTTAATTTTATATTATATTTTTCATGGGTTTGTGAAAATACCATGAAATTAAGGAGTTTTCATGAAATTAGGGAAATAATAATAAAATAATGAGGAACCATGAGGTGTGGGGCCGGCCGGGGTCAAGGCATGGCCGGTTGGCCAATAATCACGGCCCCATAATATTTTCCCTAATTTTATATTATTTCCTCAGTGTGAAGGAAACACCATGAAACTGAGGAATTTCCTCAAAACGAAGGATATTTGTTCAAATGAAAGGATTTTCATGAGATCAAGGAAGATAACAAAAAATATGATAAAAATATAAACTGGCGTGGGATTGACCACGACACGACCGGCCGGTCGGTGGGCCCATGCTCCCAATGCCCTGGTCAATTTTTTAATTATTTATTATTTTCCTTCCTATTTTGCATAGGTTCATCGTTTCGTCGTATTTTGAAATAATCGTTCGTGCGGTGATTGTTAGTGCATCATCGTCGAGTACACTTGCATCATTTAAATCGGGGCTTACTCGGAGGTAGCTCAGACACCGTGTATTGAATATTTATTACTAACCCATGGAATTCTGCTGGGAAGAACCATAAATTGAAGTAACGAAATATTATGAAAATATTCAATATTTTCCAGGGATTCAGTTAATGAATCTATTGATTTTGAGAATAATTAATTAATGGCTCTATACTATTACGATCGTCTAGGAGCATTAATTATTCACGAATCTCGTGTTATGAGCTTGTTGAAGCGTCATATTTCTTTTATATAGTCAGGGAAAACATTGTTACATCCTGAAGACGTTATTGCTCTATACTAGCAGGTAAGCTGTCTAGGAGCCGTCTAATCTTTTGATTCTATATAGAAGTAATTACTGAAATTTCTCAGTATTCGTGAGATATGCCACTGCCTCAGTTGAGAGACTACATATATATCTATCTATCTATCTATATATATATATATACTCTGAGAGACAGTATTCTCAGTCAGAGATTCTTATAGCATGATCTTTCATGCTTCCGATAAGAGACATGAGCCTCAATATTTATCTCGATTCTTTGGATCGGAATACGTATAAGTATGGGTTTATGATTTTAGCCTTTGTCGAAAATCCACCATCTACATTAAGTCCCCCGCTTAGTGAGGGACAGTCATGTTCCTCGATCAAGACTTTGAATGGTGATTTTCCGGTCACAAACAATATAAGCAATTGAACTTAGTCATTAAATAAGACCTTACCGGATTTTGATAGTACGAGCAAACCAAGACTTGAATGAAGATTCCAGTGGCATGATAGAGCACCGTTTAATGAGCATAAATTGTTGTTGAACCGCTGATTTTGATGACGGGACGTTGGTCGTTTTAGGATTCTCGTGCCGGGCCCAATAAGGAAATCCTTGTGAGATTAGGTTTTGGAAATAAGATTTGATATAAAAGGGAATTAATCCCTTTTTTTTTTATTTCACCTTGAACGACCACCACCTTCATCAAATCATCATCTCCTTCACGTCAATAGGAGAAAAAAAAATTGCCGGACCGCCGCCACCATCCGACCGGGGTAATCACCGTCCGGTCAATTTCCGGCCGGCGCCGATCAGGTATGTCCACATATTTTTTTTTTTACAGAAGTTTGCTTAGTTCATGAGTTGTTCATGCTTTGATCATGTTGAAATTATATATATGTGTATATTTGAGTGTGAGTTTTGTTGAAAACCCTTGTTTTTGAAAACGTATGTTCGTTTGATCGTTAGTTTCGAAAACTAATAATAATCCCTGATTTAGGAGAGATTTTTCTTTATATATGAAGATTTAGGTCTAGTGATAAAACTAATTTTATGAGCTTTCATGTGAACCAAAGTTTTATCATGAAAAGGTGAATTTTCACAAAACCGAAATAAACCCTCGTTTTAAAGAATGACGACGATACGAAGAAAGAGTTTTTTTTTTTTATATATGAACTTGTGTCCAGTGATAAAATTTTGTTTATGAGCTTTCATGTAAATCAAAACTTTATCTTATAATGTGTGAGTTTTCACAAAATTGGAACAAACCTTCGTTTCGAAGACGTATGACGATACGAAGGAATTTTTTTTTTTTTTGTTTTTTAAAACCGTGGCCTGTCCACAAAAATATTTTTGTAAACAAAACCGTGACATGCTCTCGTGGAGAATAAGATTTTTTTTTTTGAGTGAGTTGTGACTCACAAGACGAGAACGTGAGGTATTGTTCCCGTTTTTTGTAAACATATATTTTCAAAACCAAAGTTTGATTTTGAGTAATTCTCAAAGTAAACAATTATTTATGATGAAATAATGTTTTAGTTTTCATGATTCCATGGTGAATGCTCACGCAGTAGAAATATTCATGATTTTATGAAAATCTGAGTTTATGCTCGTCTTTTGTAGATTTGAAGAAACGAGCAAGTTTTGAAGTGTTAACTCTTGCATTACAATCACTATCGCTAGTAAAATCGTAAAAAGGTAAGAGTTGAGAATTACCATTTTGTAGACGTTTGCATCTTGTATGAATGGTATACTAAAGCGAAGTATTGTGTGCACGTTACAGCTACTTTGCAAGGATGTCTGATTCTCAAGTCAATGATGCTTCCAGAGATGATATGTGTGTGGACAATGATGCTTCCAGGGAAGATTCACACATAGACAATGATGCCTCTAGGGATGATTCATGCATGGATGAGACTTCCATTGGCGAATGTGAAACTCCTGGAACCAAGAACATTCCGAACATAGAGGATGCATTCTTCATAGACCAAGGGCCTGAAAAGTGTCTCAAAACTCCAGCATTTCGTCTTCTGATAAATACCAGAGAGGTTACTCAGAAAAAACTGGTGACTCCTCAGGCGGCTATTTGATTCTGTCTCGAACGAGGATATTTTTCTACATCAATCATTGAATTCAAGCTTTCTCGACGGCCCTTGGAAAAGTTTTCTGGATGGGCGAGGTACATGCTGGGTTTTCCTCGTGTTCGAGCTAAGTTGTATGACGCACGAGTAATACGAGCTATTCAAGCTTTTGGAGATTTATTCATTTTTCATGATGCGCGAGGTAATGTAGCTTTACTTGCTCGATGGTGTATTCCAACTCACTCTTTCATATGCAGATGGGGAGAGTTTACCATTACTTTATAAGATGTAGTTGCTTTGTTGCATCTTCCAATCACGGGCAATCTTCCTGAAAATCTTTCTTCACCAGAGGAAGTTGCAATCTCTAACATCTTGACAACCACGATGGAGGAGATTAATAAAGCATCTGGCAGCAAAGGTTGTTATGCTCATTGGTTAATACACTGGTGGCCAAGAGATAATCCTCTGGAGTGGCCTGTTGACGGTATGTTATCTATTGCTGCTTTCTTGTGTTTATGGCTGTCCAGAGATGTATTTGAAGATGCCGGAAACTTGTTGAAGCCGTTCGTGATTCCTTTTGCGATTAATATGGCTCAGGGCGAGCAACTCCCAATAGGTAGCTTGTTCTTGGGTTCTTTGTATTCTAACTTGGACTCCTTGATCATGGACTCTAGTGTCTCGAACGGTTTTATGAAGATTGAATGTTACGCCAATACAATATTTCTTCAAGCTTAGATGTGGGAGCACTTCAAGAATTATGCACCTATTCCACGTACCATTTTGCAAGGATTGAATACTGATGCTCGTCATGTTTTCTCTGAGAAAGTTAATGCCAGGATCATGCGCTGGTCTACAAAGCAACCTCGGCTGAAGACTCGCTTTGTTGATGTTCTGGATTGTGAATCTGAATTCAACTTCCGCCCATGGGTATCAGTTCCCCTTTACATCTCTCAGTTGAGAACTTTTAATGATGAAGAGAGCATGATTTTGAAATCTGGCGCTGACTTGGATGACGGTGAGAGATCTTTTATGCTAAGTTGTACTCCCGGTTATCTAATATCCATAATGCATGGTGAATTCTCAGTGGAAGAATACAATATTTATAGGGCGGCTCGACAAATGGGTATGGATCAGTGTGTTCCGACTTTCCAAAGAAGAAAACCCTCAGTTGATCAGCTCAGATCCGTCTGGACCGCACACATGTGGAAGGAAGCGAATTCTGGTTCCCCAGCTCTGAAAGAGTTTCATATGTAACTCCGGGTTACATAGACTTTTGGGATCAACAACTCAAGCGCTTATCTGATTTTGTAAGAGTTAATCAACCCTTAGTGAAGGAAACCCCTTCTCCTGAGATGATTGCTACTCGACCAAGATTGAAGCATTTCCCTGGTAGTGACAAACGGAAAACATCTCCAGGATGTTCGCAAGTAAGTATTTTACAAAGTCTTCATAAGATTATGATGATTGTATTTTGATTATTGCATCAAAATTTTCTTTTCCACAGGGCGGTCGTAATGTAAGACCACGAATTGATGTAAACCTCTCAGAAGCTGAAGCGACTTTTCATGGCGGAGAAGGCGGGAACAAGAATTATAAGTTGTTGCCTAATACCATAAAGTCCCCGGTTATTTCTTTGGTGAGTTGTCAACACTTTTCCGCTGTAACTTCTTCCATCCGTATTTCTAGGATCATAAAACCAATATTTGTTATTTGATTACAGAACTTTGCTCCGTCTAGTATTGATGGTCTTCAATTCTCTGTTGTTGGGCAGACAATCTCTGATTTGAGCGTTGAAGAAGAAAATATTGTGAGTATTCTCCCTCATAGCCAATCATAAATGCCTTACGTGATAATGCTAATTATTTGAGAATGTGTCCAGGAGGATGTTGCCATGGAGGTAGAGAGTGCTGATACTTGGTCATCTCCCGAGAATAGAGGCGAAGGAAGTTCCAAATATTCGGAACCGAATGAAAATGATGAACCTCTTGATGTTGACACGGGCAATCCAAATATTCGGAACCGAAAGAAGCTTTTTGAGTTTTGAGCATGTTTAGGAGTCTAAATCGACGAAACAGTAAACATCCAGGAGACTTTCAGGAGATTTTCAGCTGTCATGTAGTCCATATTTTAAATCATAACTTTTTTCTCGTTCATCCGATTGCTATGAAATTTTTATATGTTGTAGATAACATCCATACGAATAGAATGGTATATAACCCAACCATTGATTCTTCACTAATTGCTCCCAGTTCACCGTTTTGTACAGGGGAGTGTAAAATCTTCTCAGGCGGGCTTGTTGTAAAACGTGTCTTTGTGACTTTCACGTTAGTTGTTGACACCTAACATGTAGAATGAAGAACCTTGATGATGCTAGACCATTTATATGCTGTAGTTTACGATTTCTTTTGGTCTCATGCTTGGATGATCCTAATCTCATGTAATCTTCGTATTAGGTACAAAATACTGAAGTTGAGAATGAAGGAATCAATAATGATGAAACGAGCAACCCTGGGGTTATTGATAAAGAAGCAACTATCTCTGCACTTCAAGGCCATGAGAGTGTTGCTGCTGAATCAATTAAGGGGATCGAGACCTCGATTGTTGTTGCTCCAGTGATGAAAGAAACTGAGCCGCAAGTAAAAGAGACTGAAGAAACTGTTTTTGTAGAGATTGCTCCAGTGATTGAAAACCGTATAGTGGTGCATGAATACTCAAGTGCAGGAGTTGCTTTTGATCCTCCGTTTGATGCATCACTCCCATACCACGAACTAGTTGGTGGATTCGGCGTTCCCATTGGATATGCCAACTTGTACGAGAAAATATGGAAGAAATTTGGTCACATCGTCGTTACTAGAGACCCAAAGCGTGCTTATTCCTTAACGATGCAAGTAAGTGTTATCTTGCGTGTTGTAAGAGATATATGCACTAGAGCTAGAAATACCGTGACTCCATATGTACTATTTGATTGGGAGTTCAACTTGGAGAATTCTGAGAGACTTGGCTTCAATGTGAAGTGGCTTCGTAAGAAGATGAATGCTATTAAGGACTCATGTGAGAATAACATACCCTTTCCCAATGATGCTGTGATGGAAAAGGAATACCAAATTTCCAGACTGACTGAAGAGCTGAACATGGAGAAGGCGGCTTTGCAAGTCTTGAAGGATGCAGAGGAGCAAAAATCTTTCTTTACTGATTCCCTTTGATTTCTTTTTATAATCTCTTGAACTTCTGAACTTCTGAGAGATGTGAGGTTTTATTTCTGGGTTTGATTGGTTTTGAATAAGTAGATGATTGAGGATTTTCTTTGGATTTGATAGAGATTTTCTTTAAGTAGACTGAATTTTGATAAATTGCTGGATTTAAATTACTGAATGCAAGTATTGCAAACATTTTGGAGGAATTAAAATACAATGAAAGAAAACTCTAAATGCTAAATATTTTGGACGTTGTGCCCAATACTCCAAATATCCAAAACCTCATGCGTCAAAAACCTTGAGCCAATTTTCATGTATTACGACCACACCTTCCTTGCCATTGTAGATGGTGGATTTTCGACAAAGACTAAAATCGTAAACCCATACTTATATGTATTCCTGATCCAGCAATCAGATGAATATTGAGGCTCGTGTCTCTTATCGAAAGCATGAAAGATCATGCTATGAGAATCTATGACTGAGAATACTGTCTCTCGGAGTATATATTGATATGTAGTCTCTCAGCTGAGGCAACGACATATCTCATGAATACTGAGCAATTTCAGTAATTACTTCTATATAGAATCGAAAGATTATACGGCTCCTAGACAGCTTGCCTGCTAGTATAGAGCAATAACGTCTTCAGGATGTAACAATGTTTTCCCTGACTATATGAAAGAAGTATGACGCTTCAATGAGCTCATATCACTTAATTCCTGAATAATTAACGCTCCTAGACGATCGTACTAGTATAGAGCCACTAATTAATTATTTTCAAAATCAATAGATTCAAATCCCTGGAAAATATTCGATATTTTCATAATATTTCGTTACTTCAATTTATGGTTCTTCCCAGCAGAATTCCATAGGTTAGTAATAAATATTCAACACATGGGCATCTGAGCTACCTTTGAGTAAGCCCCGACCAAAATGGTGTAAGCGTACTCAACGATGATGCACTAACAATCACCGCACGAACAAGTATTTCAAAATACGACGAGACAATGAACCTATACAAAATAGGAAGGAAAACAATAAATAATTAAAAAATTGACCAAGGCGCTGGGAGCATGGGTCCACTGACCGGCCGGACGTGCCGTGGTCAATCCCACGCCAGTTTCATATTTTTATTATTTTCTTTGAGTTCATGAAAAACCTTTCACTTGAACAAATATATTTTGTTTTGAGGAAACTCCTCAGTTTCATGGTGTTTCCCTCACACCAAAGAAATAATATAAAATTAAGGAAAATATTATGGGGCTGTGATTATTGGCCAACCGGACATGCCCTGATCCCGGCCGGCCCCACACCTCATGGTTCCTCATTATTTTATTATTATTTCCCTAATCTTATGAAAACTCCTTAATCTCATGATATTTCCTTGATCCCATCAAAAATAATATAAAATTAGGGAAACCCGTGGGACCGGGCCATAGCCGGCCGGTCATGCCCTAGATGGCCCCACACGCCCTATTTTATTATTATTATATTTTTCATGTTTCCTTAATCCCATGAAACTCCTTGATTTCATGATGTTTCCTTCAAATTATGGGAAAATACACAAAAATACATAAAATTAAGGAAACTTGTGGGACCGGGCCCAAGCTGGCCGGTCATGCCCTAGTTGGTCCCACAAACCCCTTATTCTATTATTATTATTTTTATATTTCCTTGATTTTATGAAATTCCTTGATTTCATGATATTTCCTTTAAATTATGAAAACTCCTTCAAATCATGAAATAATATATAAAATAAGGGAAAACTCAAGGGACCGGGCCCCAACCGGCCAACCATGCTCAAGCCGGTCCCATATGCCCTTATTTTATTATTATTAATATTTTTGTTTCCTTCATCTCATGGAAACTCCTTGATTTCAACAAAAACTCCTTGGTTTTAACAAATTCCTTGGTTTTATCATATTTCCCTAAAATCATGAAAATATTATGAAAATTGGGAAAAACATGTGGGACCAAGCTCCTTGGCCGTCCAGCCATGCCTTGGCCATGGACGGTCCCACACTTCATGATTCCCTCACTTTTATTATTTTTCCTTCATCTCATGAAGTTTTGACGGTTTCGTCAAAAACCCTGATTTCTTCATATTTTCTCAAATGATTGCTCAAATGCACACCAGAAAATATCAAAATTCTCAAAATTGGCATACGAACACTTTGGTGACGTGAACATGTTACCTTGACCGACCAAGGTTGGTTCTTTGGCTTACGAGAAGCCGGTCCCACGTATTCTCATGATTTGACCTAATTTGCACAATTGCACGTATTAGGTCCAAAACTCTTCCAAACAACTTGGAACTTGATGGAATGATCGTCAATTGATCCCGTTAACACCCAGGGCCGGTTTCATGGTACCTTGGTCGGTCCCTCATCTCTTCATAATTAATTAGGTTTTATCATCTAAGGCTCGGACGAGCATTTTTCGAATAAATGATTAAACCAGCATTTAATCATCCTTTCATCAACAAATTAACTGGTCTGCAGAGATCTTAATATTTGCTCACGCGAGCATCTGGGCACTACATGGTCGACTCATAATCCCATGTAGCCGGTCCCTCCTTTTCTGTGGTAGATTCTCAATAAACCATCAATTAAATTAGGGTTTTGAGTCCAAGGTTAATGATTCCAGATTCAAACGCTAATAATTTTACGTTGATCCCGTGATCAACATTTTATTTATCATACTCGGTTCAATTGCCGTATTCGATTTAATATTTTATTTGGTCATGCTACCATAATTCATCAAACGAGCAATATTTGCTCAGATGAGCAATACTTGCTCAAATCAAAGAATATTGGTTCAATTATCAATATTCAACAATTCATCAAATGAGCAATATTTGCTCATGTTAACTTATTCACACATCATATATATGTCTCAACATACATGTTCAATTCATGAGTCTCAGAACATTTCCAAACCACGTTCGAATCAACAATACAAGGACTTATCGTCCCATGAAGTCAACAACTGACTAACTAAATACACGTCTGCCTTGTAGATTCCACAATCACACGAGACATCAATCGTGTCACATGGGGGGATATTAACTAGGGTTTTGGTCTGGCGGTCTATGGCACGTGTGTTCATACACACGATGAGAATGTGAGCAAGTCGTGCAATCAGTTGAAGGAGTTAACAAAGTAGTGGATGGAAAATCAACCAAGTCTCACGTTGAGAAACTGGTTTTAACACGATTTCCACTTCCCCATTTCTTTGATTCCATCAACTGTCACACTTCATGAGATCATGGTGTTTTCAATTCCAACAATATAAATAAGTTTCTGAATCATGATTGAAAGAAGGAGAATCTCACGTCAAACAGACAACACGAGATTAACAATCCAACTCTCAATAGAGCAAATTCAATCATTCAGAACTTATGTTATTTTCAGAATACACAACACACCTACAATATTCGATCATCATTGATCTCACACATTTCTCAGCTTCCCTCCTACAGACCGACTCATCCTCTCTTGTGACCGAATTTACTTTGGAACGACCATTGTCTTGGTTTAGGCCGGAGTACTACAGATTGATCACTCGAATTCAAAGCACTCCCTTCTTGCAGTGCATCTGTGTGAGGTTAAGCATATCGCTCGGTTCAATAAGTCTTCTCCGCGCGATCATCTCCTCAATTCCGTAAAAACCAGTGAATCGTTTTTCCCTAATCTACAGATTGGCGACCACAGTGGGAGATCATTCTCTCGGTTGCAATTTCACTTATCACAAAGATGGTAGGTCTCAGGACTAATTCAACTACTCCTAACCCAATCCAAAATTCTTCAAACGGCGATATTCCTCCTCCTAATGCTACATCTGACAACACGGAAGGAGGGGAAGTCCCAACTCTAACTGAGTTGGCACGAGTCTTAGAGATCCACGCCTGGAACATGGGTCTGATAAAAGATACAATGAACCACATACTCGACTTTCTCATAAAACTGACGTCCGAGTTAAGTGGAATCTCTACTGCAGAAGTCCCAGTACCGGAGACTGACCCATCACATAGTGGTCCTCAAAATAACAGTTTCACTACTTATGAGAAGCCGGTGGACCAGGAGGTTGCGCAGTTAGTCGAAAACTTGTGTGAACTCTTACACTTTTCCAGAAAGCAACGAACAGACACGTTTGCTGCACTCAACCAGATATCGTCAGACATACCCCCGACTCCGTCGTGCCTAGCAGCTGAGGAAACACCTGTGATGTCTGACCATTCGATCAACAACATCACTTTCGGAGAAAAAGACCGCATGGCAGACGAAGGACATAATCGAGCCCTGCACGTGACCGGTTTCATCAGAGACTATGAATTTAAGAGAGCCCTCGTTGACACGGGCGCTTCCACAAACATTATCACTATGAAGACTCTCAAATCAGCCAGGTTCCCACAGAATAAGGTTGTTCGGCACCCCATCCTAATGACGGGCTTTGAAGGAAGTCAGATTCATACGTACGGATATGCATACATAGATTTGAAGGTGGGGCCTATTCAATCAAAAGTCAAGCTCCACGTGATCGAACAAGAGCCAGATTATCACATGATACTTGGACGTCCATGGCTTCATGATAACAAGGTAGTTCCTTCAACGTACCATCAATGTATGAAGGCTCTACTCAATAACAAGATTGTTCGTATCCCGGCTTCATAATTTCCCTATGCTCCTGTCTACGATGCTGAATTCCTTGAATCTCAAAAGAATGTCCCAGGGCCTCCAGGCAAAGTTTACATCACTCTACTCCCAAGTTGCAAGACTATTGAAAAGGTTGCTGACAAGTCATTATCCTCAGGTGCTAAGGGGATCAGATCATCCGCCACAGTGTTAAAACGCCGTAACGACCAGGTTTCAACTCCAAGGTCGAACTTCATAATCAGCCACGACGCGGAGGGGAGGATCGTTTATCGCCGACGGGAGGATTAGCAATTAATCGGAGAGAACGATGAAAAGTCTCCCCACCCCGAAGAATCATGTCAGAACGAACCATCACTCGAGGAAGAGGTTCAGGATGCCCCACGACAATTACTAGACGGTACTGACTCTACCACTGATGATCTTGAAACAATCAACATTGGGACTGAGGACGATCCAAGGCCGATTCTAATCAGCGCAGCACTGGCACCGGAGGAACGAACGGAATTAATAGCACTACTAAAAGAATATCAATATGTCTTCACCTGGACGTACGAAGAAATGCCTGGTCTAGATGATAAATTGGTTACTCATCATCTGCACATTACACCTGGCTCCAAAGCTGTCAAACAACCGCCTAGGCAGTTCATACACAAAGTCGAAGAGCAAATCAAGGTCGAGATTCAGAAACTATTAGCAGCAGGGTTCATTAAGCCTATTCAACACCCAACATGGCTGGCGAACGTTGTTCCTGTCAAAAAGAAAAATGGTCAAATCAGATGTTATGTTGATTTCAGGAATCTAAACAAATGCTATCCGAAAGATGACTTTCCTCTACCCAACATCGATATGCGTGTAGACGCAACCAGCGGTCACGGTTTGTTCTCATTCATGGATGGTTACAGTGGATACAACCAGATCAAAATGTATGGACATGATGCCAACAAAACCGCATTTCGTACTCCTATTGGGAATTTCCACTACACTGTGATGCCCTTCGGATTAAAGAATGTCGGTGCTACCTATCAATGAGCCATGACTGCCATATTCCACGACATGATGCACAAGCAAGTAGAAGACTATGTTGATGACATAGTAGTCAAGTCGAAGAATCGAGCATCTCACTTTCAAGTTCTAAGACAAGTCTTTGAAAGATGTCGAGAATATAAACTAAAGATGAACCCTCTGAAGTGCGCTTTTGGTGTCTCTTCTGGAAAGTTTTTAGGATTCCTGGTCACGGCAGAAGGAATCAAAGTCGATCCAGACAAAACGAAAGCTATTACTACCATGCCTCCTCCACGCAATGTGAAAGAACTCCAAAGTTTCATGGGAAAGGTAAATTATATCCGACGTTTCATCCCTGGGTTAGCTCAACTTATCGCTTAATTTACCCCTCTATTGAAGAAAGGAGCTAGCTTTACATGGACTGCTGTGCAACAAGAAGCATTCCAGATAATACAACAGATACTACTATCACCTGCTGTCATGAAATCGCCGGTGCAAGGACGACCACTGATACTTTATACGGCTTCTAGTGATGTTGCAATCGGAGCACTCCTTGCTCAAGAAGACGACGAAGGCATCGAACGACCAATCTACTACTTCAGCCGTACCATGCGAGATTCTCAAATCATATACCCAAAGGCTGAGAGGGCGTGTCTGGCGTTAGAACATGCAATTCAGAAGTTCAGGCACTATTTGCTATCCAACAGAGTTGTGCTCGTTTCCAAAGCTGACCCTATAAAGTTCCTACTATCAAAGCCATCCTTGATAGGAAGACCAGCAAAGTGGTTACTTCAGATGTCAGAATTTGACATAGCATGTACACCGCCTAAAGCAATTAAAGGCCAAGCAGTAGCGGACTTGCTCGCTGCTTTTCCAGGAGAAGATGCAACAATGCTACATGAAGGTGTACCTGGTGAGTTTCCAGACATCTTAGTTATCAAAGAAGAAATGTGGCTTTTATACTTCGACGGTTCCGCCACCCCTAGTAATGACACTGGAGGAGCAGGCATAGTACTAGTATCTCCATCTGGCGAGGTTTTCTCACATTCATTCAAGATGTATTTTCACTGCACCAACAATTCAACGGAATATGAAGCCTTCTTACTGGGATTGTCTCTGGCTAAGCAAGCAGGGGCAACACACCTCGAGATAAGGGGAGATTCAAAACTACTGGTCAATCAAATGAATGGAACATACTCCCTTAAAGAAATCACACTTGCTCCGTTCAGGATTGAGGCTCAACTACTTTTAAACTACTTTGCTGATGCAACGATTGTCCATAATGGGCGAACCAACAATAGGCATGTGGACTGCCTGGAAGCTCTCGCTTCTAAGCTGCAATTTGAAGGAGAAGAGGAAACAATCACTGTACAAAGGCGTGTTGTTTCATCCACATGGCTCGCTCAAGTCGAAGATATTCAAGCAGATGATTGGCGAGCACCTATTATTCACGAATTGAGCAGTTCTCTTTCAGAAGGGAAAGTCTCCGATGGGTCATTATCACGATGCCTTGGAAATGACGAAGCAGACGAACAACTCAAGCGCATACATGAAGGAACATGCGGACAGACACTAGTGGTAACACTCTACAAAAAGCTTCAAAGAATGGGATACTACTGGCCTTCCATGGAAACTCAATCAAGAATTCTGCAAAAGTCATGTCCCAATTGTCAGACGCCTCCTCATCACTTAGAAGCTCTGACAACCCATCACACTGGGGACTGGAGGGAACCTTATATCAAATATCTCCGGGATAATGAAACCATCAAGCTTATTCAAAAGGCTAAGAGATTTATCTCTCTTGATGGAATCTTATACCGCAAAAGCTTTGGTGGAAACTTGCTAAGATGCTTAGCCGAGCATGAAATCCCAACAATTTTAAAAGAGATGCATGATGGAGAACACCAAGGAAAAAGAAATTATTTCTCCAGATTCATGAGAAATATTATTGGCCAACCATGGAAGACGATACAGCTGCACACGTTCAATGGTGTCATCAATGTAAAATCCATGGTAACCTCATTCACACTCCATGTCTTCCATTGAATTCTGTGAATAGTCCATGGCCTTTTTATAGCTAGGGACTAGATATCATTGGGAAAATCAATCCAGCATCCTCGAAGCAGCATGAATACATCATCACTGCAACCGAGTATTTTACCAAATGGGTCGAAGCTATTCCTCTTCGAAGTACCACTGGAGTCACAATTGCAGCATTCATCAAAGAGTACATAATATGCAGATTCGGCGTGCCCAAACACATCGTCACTGATAATGGGACTCCTTTTTCCAACAAGCACGTGACAGAATTGCTCGAGGAATACGGAATCAAACAAGTTTTCTCCACGTCGTATCATCCCCAAGGAAACGGACAAGCAGAGAGCACCAACAAAACTTTGATCCGGATTCTCAGCCGAACGATCCATGATAATCCTCGAACCTGACATGAACAATTACCTATGGCTTTATGGGCTTATCGAACCGCACCAAGGAGTTCGATCGGGACTTCACCATATTCTCTTGTCTATGGGGCCGATGCCATACTACCGGCAGAAATCAAAATTCCTTCAACACGGATTGCAATATCCAGCGGAATACGATGGGATGAGGCCGAAGTGTCCAACTCAAGAGTTGCTGAACTAGACATGCTCGAGTCGAAGCGGGCTGAGGTGGAAAAATATGTAGAAGCCTACAAACAAAGAATCGCTAGAGCCTACAACAAAATGGTAAGACCTCGAACATTTCAAGTAAGAGACCTGGTATTAAAGACTGCAAAGCATATTCAACAAGACATGTCCGCTCACAAGTTCTCTCCGAAATGGGAAGGACCATATGTAGTCATCAAAGCAGTATCCAACGGATATTACAAAATCTTAAAGATTGACGGAGGAGTGGAAGGAAATATAATCAATGGTAAATGGCTCAAAGCATATTACGTCTGATCCATGGAAAATAATTATCTTTTCACCATTTCATCATTTCAAAGCATTTTTCAGAATGTAACTTATGTTCCTCCAAAAAGAGCGTGCAAAATGCTCCTTTATTCATTAAACATTTCATGAATGAACAAAATTTCCTCATAACATGATCAATTATTCCACCTAACCAGAAACTTAAACCTATTCAAAAAAACAACCATTACAAATGCTCACTCAGAGCAAACCATCCAACAGTGGATAATCCCTATAAGAAACTTTGTCAAGTTTTTTTTGAAAGGTCCTGGTCTTTGCCTTCAAATCCTCAACTTCCTTCTCGACCCTGGCTGATTCCAGAGCCAGTATATTCTCCTCTTCCAATAAAGAAGTGGTCATGGAAATCGCATCAGCAGCCTCCGCCGCATTATGAATCTTGATTATCTCAAGACGACGACGAAGCCAACTCACATTAAAACGCAATATCTCACAGTTCGAGATCATCTCGTCCCATTTATGCAGCTCATGGTTCTTGACATCTCGCAAATGCATCTGGTTCATTTCCTCAATGATCGGAAACAGCCCAGCTACCGTGGTTAAAAGAGTTGGAAGAAAGCCTTTCCATACTTCTGTAGTAGCAATGTGGCCGTACTTCTTCCAGATCTTAGTATACAAAGGCGCGTGATATTTGGGAATGACGAATCCGCCAACCACTTCATTGTCAGGGAAAGTATTTATCAAAGGGGCTTCAAATGAGAGTCCAGCTGTGGGATATTCACGAGCATGAACACTGTCTCCTATCTCCACGGATCCTACAGAATCTTCACCGACCCGGCCGTTGTTATCTTTAACCTCGACTACAGTCACAGACTTTCCGCTCCTTCTTCATCTGGCATCGACAACAAAACGAACATCCGCCTGCGACGAAACGAAGGAGTATTTAATTTCACCGACGCACAGTGGAATCTTAAAAGTTATAGGATTACTTACAGATGATCCAGCCTCAACATGAGCTGACCTATACCGGACAGGAGCTCTAACAGTTCACTTGGGCCTCGAAATATGAGAAGAAGCATTCCTCTGATTATCCCGCAATAAAATCGTTTTCTTATGATCAATAATCTTGATCAGACAAATATGAAAATGAAAAAAAGATACAACTTACTGAGATGGACGCTGCTATTTCATGCTTCGACTGAGGATCATCTTGAGAAGAAATACTACTGCTTGACATGGCGACAACAAGGTATGATCAAGAATTCTCTGCACGATGAAACTGACTCGGGAATGGAAGAAATATTTGCGTAGATGATAGACTCAAAGTCTTGAAGATATATATTAGACACAATGAAGGTTTATCTTCTGCGAATAACCAATTCAGTTACGAGTTTCACTGAAACCCTGAGTTTCAAAGGTTGATACTTAAGACGCGGAGAAAAATAACGCACTGGGGACTGACAATGACATAGTCAAAGAAAAGCCACGCGGCTTTGTACGTGTAATGTGTCTCTTAACCGTGCTATGCTACTTCTCATAAAACGAAGATCATCGAAAGAGATCATGAAGGATTTAAGCACATGGAAATTGGTTCATTTTATTCGATCGGAAGGAATCATCATTAGTAAAGTGTTTATCCAGAAGAAAACCTTAATCTGAAGCAAAAGTCATTCAAATCATCGAAGAAATGTCTACTACGAAGCCTAAGGAACATTCAAATAATGAAGGGAAGATGGAAATAAAGCTACTCATCGGACTCATCCGATTTGTCAGACTCGTTATCACTATCCTTCTCATTATCCGAGTCATCAGAGTTGTCATCACTATCTTCCTCTTTGTCAGAATCAGCAGTAGAGTTCGGATAAGCTTTAGGATCATCATCTGAGTCCGAGTCCTCTTTAGCTTCAATTTCGGCTTCAATTTGCTTCATGGTCCTCCGCAACTCTCGTTCGTATCGATCAGGCTTAATCTTGCGCTTTGGTACCTCCCATGTATTTTGTTCTTCAGAAGCATCAACATCAGAGTCAGAAGGCCTCCCGTCCAAGAACTGACGTTTTTCTTCAGTCCTTTGTATTTTGCGCCGGATTCGACCCTTTTCGCGCTGGCGAGCCTCTTTTTCATCATCCTCAGCTTTTCTTTTCCTGAGTTCAGGAAAAGTGACCCTTCGTTCATTCAAGGGTACGCCAGGCTTCGCTCCCTGAGTAGCCCTAGCTTTCGGTTTCGTTACAGGAGCCTTGGAATCCTCATCAGAAGAGCTAGAAGAAGAGGAATACCAATAATCATAATCTCAGTCGGACATTTTCTGGAATCAGAGGCATAAAAGATTACCGACATGCAAACAAGTCTATTGGAAAAAATTGTAATTCTCAACTCTTACCTTTTACGATTCCACTAACAATAGTGATAGTAATGCTAGAGTTAACACTCCAAAATCGTTCGTCTCTTTGAAACCTACAAAACGAACGAAACTCAGACTTTCATAAAAATCATGAATATTTCGACTGTGTGAACATTCACTACGGAATTATGAAAACTAAAGCATTATTCATAAATAATTGTTTACTTCTAAGTAATATTACACAAAACTCAAGTTTTGACTTTAAAGAAAATAATATATATTTTTACATATATATATATATATATATATATATAAAACAAAAAACGTGATTCAATCACGTAAATAAAAAAAAAAAATCCATGAATGGACCATGGTTTTATAAAAAAAATAAAAATAATCTTTTCCTTCGTATTGTCATACGTCTTTAAAACGAAGGTTTATTCTAATTTTGTGAAAATTCACACATTATAAGATAAAGTTTTGATTTACATGAAAGCTCATATGCAAAATTTTATCACTGGACGCAAGTTCATATATAAAAAAAAAAACTCTTTCCTTCGTATCATCGTCATTCTTTAAAGGAAGGGTTTATTTCGGTTTTGTGAGAATTCACCTTTTCATGATAAAAATCTAGTTCACATGAAAGATCATAAACTTAGTTTTATCACTGGACCTAAATCTTCACATATAAAGAAAAATCCCTCCTAAATCAGGTATTATTATTAGTTTTCGAAACTAACGATCAAACGAACATACATTTTCAAAAAACAAGGGTTTTTCGACAAAATCCTACTCGTACACAAATATATGATTTCAACATGATCACTTCATGAAACTCATGTAAACATCAGCAAACAAAGAAAAAAAAAATCCCGCACCTGGTCGGCGCCGGCCGGACGATGATCGGACGGTGACGGCCGATGGTGGTGCTCCGGCAAAATTTTTCCTCTCTCTTCTTGTTGCTGGCGTGAAGGTGATGGAGAGGTGATGAAGATACTGGTCGTGGGAAATTTTAAAAAAAAAAGGGATTAATTCCTTTTATATCAAACTTTATTTCCAAAACCTAATTTTCTAAGGATTTCCTTATTGGGCCCGGCCCGTGAATCCTAAACAACCAAGGTCCCGTCGTCCAAATCAGCGGTTCAACACCAATTTATGTCCACCAAACGACACTCTATCATGCCACTGGGATCTTCATTCAAGTCATGGTATGCTCGTACTATCGAAATCCGGTAACATCTTAACTTACGACTAAGTTCAATTACTTATATTGTTTATGACCGGAAAATCACCATTCAACGCTGACTGAGGAACACGGCTTTCCTCACTAAGCAGGGGACTTAATGTAGATGGTGGATTTTCGACAAAGGCTAAAATCGTAAACCCATACTTATATGTATTCCTGATCCAGCAATCAGATGAATATTGAGGCTCGTGTCTCTTATCAAAAGCATGAAAGAACATGCTATGAGAATCTCTGACTGAGAATACTGTCTCTCGGAGTATATATAGATATGTAGTCTCTCAGCTGAGGCAACGGGATATCTCATGAATACTGAGCAATTTCAGTAATTACTTCTATATAGAATCGAAAGATTAGACGGCTCCAAGACAGCTTGCCTGCTAGTATAGAGCAATAACATCTTCAGGATGTAACAATGTTTTCCCTGACTATATGAAAGAAGTATGACGCTTCAACGAGCTCTCAATTCCTGAATAATTAACGCTCCTAGACGATCGTACTAGTATAGAGCCATTAATTAATTATTTTCAAAATCAATAGATTCAAATCCCTGGAAAATATTCGATATTTTCATAATATTTCGTTACTTCAATTTATGGTTCTTCCCAGCAGAATTCCATAGGTTAGTAATAAATATTCAACACACGGGCATCTGAGCTACCTTTGAGTAAGCCATGACCAAAATGGTGTAAGTGTACTCAACGATGATGCACTAACAATCACCGCACGAATAAGTATTTCAAAATACGACGAGACGATGAACCTATACAAAATAGGAAGGAAAACAATAAATAATTAAAAAATTGACCAAGGCACTGGGAGCATGGGCCTACTGACCGGATGGACGTGCCGTGGTCAATCCCACGCCAGTTTCATATTTTTATTATTTTCTTTGAGTTTATGAAAAACATTTCACTTGAACAAATATCTTTTGTTTTGAGGAAACTCCTCAGTTTCATGGTGTTTCCCTCACACCAAAGAAATAATATAAAATTAAGGAAAATATTATGGGGCCGTGATTATTGGCCAACCGGCCATGCCCTGATCCCGACCCGCCCCAAACCTCATGGTTCCTCATTATTTTATTATTATTTCCCTAATCTTATGAAAACTCCTTAATCTCATGATATTTCCTTGATCCCATGAAAAATAATATAAAATTAGGGAAACCCGTGGGACCGAGCCATAGCCGGCCGGTCATGCCCTAGCTGGCCCCACACGCCCTATTTTATTATTATTATATTTTTCATGTTTCCTTAATCCCATGAAACTCCTTGATTTCATGATGTTTCCTTCAAATTATGAAATTCCTTCAAATTATGGGAAAATACACAAAATTAAGGAAACTTGTGGGACCGGGCCCAAGCTGGCCGGTCATGCCCTAGTTGGTCCCACAAACCCCTTATTCTATTATTATTATTTTTATATTTCCTTGATTTTATGAAATTCCTTGATTTCATGATATTTCCTTCAAATTATGAAAACTCCTTCAAATCATGAAATAATACATAAAATAAGGAAAAACTCACGGGACCGGGACCCAGCCGGCCAACCATGCTCAAGCCGGTCCCACATGCCCTTATTTTATTATTATTAATATTTTTGTTTCCTTCATCTCATGGAAACTCCTTGATTTCAACAAAAACTCCTTGGTTTTAACAAATTCTGGTTTTATCATATTTCCCTAAAATCATGAAAATATTATGAAAATTGGGAAAAACATGTGGGACCAAGCTCCTTGGCCATGGACGGTTCCACACTTCATGATTCCCTCACTTTTATTATTTTTCCTTCATCTCATGAAGTTTTGACGGTTTCGTCAAAAACCCTGATTTCTTCATATTTTCTCAAATGATTGCTCAAATGCACACCAGAAAATATCAAAATTCTCAAAATTGGCATACGGACACTTTGGTGACGTGAACATGTTACCTTGACCGACCAAGGATGGTTCTTTGGCTTACGAGAAGCCGGTCCCATGTATTCTCATGATTTGACCTAATTTGCACAATTGCACGTATTAGGTCCAAAACTCTTCCAAACAACTTGGAACTTGATGGAACGATCGTCAATTGATCCCGTGAACACCCAGGGCCGGTTTCATGGTCCCTTGGTCGGTCCCTCATCTCTTCATAATTAATTAGGTTTTATCATCTAAGGCTCGGACGAGCATTTTTCGAATAAATGATTAAACCAGCATTTAATCATCCTTTCATCAACAAATTAACTAGTCTGTAGAGATCTTAATATTTGCTCACGCGAGCATCTGGGCACTACTTGGTCGACTCATAATCCCATGTATCTGGTCCCTCCTTTTCTGTGGTTGATTCTCAATAAATCATCAATTAAATTAGGGTTTTGAGTCCAAGGTTAATGATTCCAGATTCAAACGCTACTAATTTTACGTTGATCCCATGATCAACATTTTATTTATCATACTCGGTTCAATTGCCAGTATTCTGATTTAATATTTTATTTGGTCATGCTACCATAATTCATCAAACGAGAAATGTTTGCTCAGATGAGCAATACTTGCTCAAATCAAAGAATATTGGTTCAATTATCAATATTCAACAATTCATCAAATGAGAAATATTTGCTCAGGTTAACTTATTCACACATCATATCTGTCTCAACAGACATGTTCAATTCATGAGTCTCAGAACATTTCCAAACCACGTTCGACTCAACAATACAAGGACTCATCGTCCCATGAAGTCATGAAGTCAAAGAATCGACTAACTAAATACACGTCTCGCCTTGCATTTCCACAATCACACGAGACATCAATCGTTTCACATGGGGGATATTTACTAGGGTTTTGGTCTCAGCGGTCTACGGCACGTGTGTTCATACACACGATGAGAATGTGAGCAAGTCGTGCAATCAGTTGAAGGAGTTAACAAAGTAGTGGATGGAAAATCAACCAAGTCTCCGCACGTTGAGCAACTGGTTTTAACACGATTTCCACTTCCCCATTTCTTTGATTCCATCAACTGTCACACTTCATGAGATCATGGTGTTTTCAATTCCAACAATATAAATAAGTCTCTGAATCATGATTGAAAGAAGGAGAATCTCACGTCAAACAGACAACAACTCTCAATAGAGCAAATTCAATCATTCAGAACTTATCTTATTTTCAGAATACACAACACACCTACAATCTTCGATCATCATTGATCTCACACATTTCTCAGCTTCCCTCCTACAGACCGACTCATCCTCTCTTGTGACCGAATTTACTATGGAACGACCATTGTCTTGGTTTAGGCCGGAGTACTACAGATTGATCTCTCGAATTCAAAGCACTCCCTTCTTGCAGTGCATCTGTGAGGTTAAGCATATCGCTCGGTTCAAGGAGTCTCCTCCGCGCGATCATCTCCTCAATTCTGTAAAAACCAGTGAATCATTTTTCCCCAATCTACAGCCATCCATGTTGATTAATCTGTAGTATCCGCCAGCAACAGACTTAGAGATCATGAAGGGTCCTTCCCAGTTGGAACTCTTTGCAGAAAGGGAATTACGCTTAGTTGCTTTGAGAACCAAATCTCCTTCATGGAATTTGTTAGACTTGATCATTCGTGCCCTGAATATTTTCTGCTGGTTTGGAATTCTTCGTGCAGTGGAGTTCCACGGCTGTGGTATGTATGGACACTCATGCAGAGGAGAGTATTTGAGGTACTGTTTATCATGCTTGGCTATGTCTTCAGCAATAAACTTTTTGATGATATGCTCGGTTTGAAGAAGCACTGAACTTAACCATTTGGTGAAATATTGCTGGGGCGAGGTTATCCATTCATAGCATTTTGTAATTGCTAAGTTGTTGGTGGAGTAAAGTCCTTGGACCAAATAAGCATATTTGAAAACTGATGATATAGATACATGAGGAGGAATAATACTTGCCTGAGTGCGAAACCTTCTGATGAAAGCATTTGCATCTTCTTCAGGTTTTTTTGTTAGCTCCGCTAGGGCTCTGACCTCCTTCAAATACTCGAATGGTGAAGTATCTTATTTTTCTTTTTCCGAATCAGAGGTGTCTTCAATAGAGAAATGTGCAACTGAAGGTGTTGGTGTTACCTTTCCAGCGTGAATCTATGTTCGTCCAAGAATCATATCATATCCTGGATCTTCTCGAATTATGAAAAATTTTGTTTCTGTCCAGGCTGAGTTTATGTTCACCTTGAGAGTGATGTGTCCATAAGAGTCTCTGGATGTTCCTTCATGATCTGTGATTTTTACTGGAGCATGAATGGCTTCTTGTCGTGTGATACCAGCAGCACTCGAGAGTTTTCGGAGGATAACATTGACAGCGGTGCCGACATCAATCAATGCTCGTTTGAAATCATTTCCCTTGAGATGGACTGTGGCAAGAAGTCCCCAGTCGTATATTTCTTTTTCTGTTGTTGAGGGTGGCTCAGGAAATGCTTCTTGAATCAATAAGCGCTTTCCTGACACGATGTGATTCAGTGCGGTGAACATGTCTCCTCTTTGAGCCTTTGATAAGTATAACAACTTGCAGACATGTTCGATTAAAGATTGAACCGCTTCTTTGACAGGTGGTTCAGAAAGAGTGAAAGTTCTGACTGCGAGAGGGTCTCTGTGCACTCCTTCAGTCCCCAGGTTGAGTTCTCCTGATTCGACCTTCTCTTTAAATATGCGCTTCAAAGTTCTGCAATCGCTTGTGGGATGGTTGACGAACCTATGGAAGCGACAGTAGCGAGGATTTTCCATGGCCTCTTCAGTTGGCTCTTTCTTTACATAAGGTAGTTTGATTGCGCCGTCTTGAATCCAGGCGTCTAGAAGCTCAATAACTTCCTCAATGGAGCAGGGGAAATCAGGTGTCTCTGGATCAACTTCTGTGTGTTGAGTTGGATTTTGCGTATTATCTTTCCTTTGTGCCTTTGCAGGAGTTGAGGAAGCATGTTTGCGCAGTGGCTCAGACTTTCGTTTGTTCCCTTCTGTAACAGCGTTTGTGGAAGGTTGGAGGTTGTATTGTTTGTTGATTAAACGTCTGCTACCTCGAGTCTCCCGTGGATCTTCAGCTTTTGTGGTCTTAGCTCTCTCCAATAGAGCAGGTGCAGTAGTTGCTGATCTCTTGGCTGCTTCATGGAGTTCGAGAAAGTCACGGAACCTGAGATTTTCCAATAAAGCTCTATAGACTGGGATCATTCCGTTGATGCACAAGTCCACGAGTTGTTGCTCTGTGACATTCGGATCATGGCAATCCAAGGCCTGAACCCTGAACCTTTTCACATAATCGTTAGGATGTTCGTTGCTCCTTTGAAACATCCTTCCGAGGTCAAAGAGGGTGATTTGTTCTGAAACGAAGAAGTATTTCCTGTAGAAAGCATTAACCATTTCTCCCCAACTTTTGATACTTCCTGGTGCGATGTTGTTGTACCAGGTATATGATCTACCCTTCAGAGACTTTGAAAATTCCTTCAGACGGACAGTATGGTTGTGCCCATGTTCACCAGTGCTTCCAGAAACCGAGAAACATGTTCTCAAGCGTTGCCTGTTCCATCATAAAGTGTGAAGGTTGGAGAGGTGTAACCTTTTGGCAGAGGAATTCTTTGCGTAGTAGCAGGGTATGGAGGTTGGTGACGATGCTCAGAAGGCGTTTTATCTTTTCCACGATCCTCCAAAAGTCGTTCCAAGTCTTCACGAGTGATGAAACTGGATGGCTCTTTCGCGGGTGGATTATCTGCAGCCTTAAGAACTTCCTCATCATCTACTACATGGATCGGAGTGACTTCGGGATCAGCATCTGAAGACTTTTCTTTAGCTTTTCCTTTCTCTTGAGTTTTCTCAGACATCTTGTCTATGAGAGTCTTGAGATAGTTGAATAGTTCTTTTTGAGTGGCAGCCATATCAGCTGATTTTTGGCAAGAGTTTCTTGCACTTTCATGAGGTCACCTATGGTAGGTGGATTTTCCCTGACTTCTTCAGGAGACCGACCGAAGACTGGATTATTAATGGCTCCAGCGCCAGTACCAGTGTTCGTAGGAGTGGTAGTGGCAGGTTGCACCGGAGGAGTGGTAGTGGCAGGTTGCACCGGAGGAGTGGTAGTGGCAGTACCACTAGAGCTTGCAATATTAGAACTGGGTGTTGAATCCGGGTTGGTAACTGAACCGGACCTAAAACCGACCATCTTTGTGATAAGTGAATTTGCAACCGAGAGAATGATCTCCCACTTTGGTCGCCAATCTGTAGATGGGGAAAAATGATTCGCTGGTTTTTACGAAATTGAGGAGATGATCGCACGGAGGAGACTCCTTGAACCGAGCGAAATGCTTAACCTCACACAGATGCACTTCAAGAAGGGAGTGCTTTGAATTCGAGAGATCAATATGTAGTACTCTGGCCTAAACCAAGACAATGGCCGTTCCAGAGTAAATTCGGTCACAAGAGAGGATGTGTCGGTCTGTAGGAGGGAAGCTGAGAAATGTGTGAGATCAATGGTGATCGAAGATTGTAGGTGTGTTGTGTATTCTGAAAATAAGATAAATTCTGAATGATTGAATTTGGTCTATTGAGAGTTGGATTGTTAATCTCGTGTTGTCTGTTTGACCTGAGATTGTCCCTCCTTCAATCATGATTCAGAGATTTATTTATATTGCTGTAATTGAAAACACCATGATCTCATGAAGTGTGACAGTTGATGGAATCAAAGAATGGGGAAGTGGAAATCGCGTTAAAACCAGTTGCTCAACGTGCGGAGACTTGGTTGATTTTCCATCCGCTACTTTTTTAACTCCTTCAACTGATTGCCCGACTTGCTCACATTCTCATCGTGTGTATGAACACACGTGCCTTAGACTGCCAGACCAAAACCCTAGCTGATATCCCCCAAATGACACGATTGACGTCTCGTGGTTAATTTAGTCAGTTGCTGACTTCATGACTTTATGGGACGATGAGTCCATGTAGTTGCTGAGTTGAACATGATTGTTGAGACAGAGGTATAATTCTCACGTTGAGGTGAGCAAGTATTGCTCATTCGATGAATTGTTGAATATTGAACCAATATCCTTTGGTTTGAACAAATATTGCTCGTCTGAGCAAGTGTTGCTCATCTGATGAATTATTGGTAATGTGATCAAAATAAAACATTAGTTAAAACACTGGTAGTTGAACCGATCATAATTAATAATAATACTGATCATGAGATCATCGTAAAATTATTAGTGTTTGAATCTGGAATTATGATCCATGGACTCGGAAACCCTAATTTGATCAATTGATGACCAATTAATGGTTAATTGAAAATTAACCATGGAATGAAGGACAGACCGGATACATTGGACCTTGGGTCAACCATGTAGCTCTCGTATTCTCGTGTGAGCAAATGCCAAGGCCTCTTGAAGAGTTAGTGATTTGTTGATGAAAGAATGATCAAATGCTGGTTTAATCATTTATTCGAAAAATGCTCGTCTGAGCCTTAGGTGATAAAACCTAATTAATTATGAAGAGGTGAGGGACCGACCAAGAGATCATGAAATCAGCCCTAGGTGGTCACGGGATCGACTGACGATCATTCCATGAAAATCCAAAATTATTTGGAAGAGTTTTGCGCAAATTAGGTCCAATCGTGAAAATAGTGGGACCGGCTCATTGCGAGCCAAGGATACAACCCTGGTCAGTCAAGGTAACATGCTCACATCGTCAACACGTCCGTATCACAAGCCTGAGAATTTTGATATTTTCTGGCGTGCAGTTGAGCATCCATTTGAGAAAATATGACAAAATTAGGGTTTTGCTGAAACTGAGGAAATTTCATGAGATGAAAAAAAATTATTATAAAATGAAGGAACATGAGGAGTGGGACCGCTGGAGCCAAGGCATGTCCATGACCACGGTCCCATGGTGCCTTTTCCTAATTTTATAATATTTTTCATGATTTTATGAAAATATCATGAAATCAAGGAATTTTGTTGAAATTAAGGAGTTTCCTTAAAGTGAGAGAGTTTCCATGGGATCAAGGAAGCAAATATTATTAAAATAATAAAAATAAGGGCGTGTGGGACCGGCTAGGGCATGGCCGGCCGGCTTGGGCCCGGTCCCACGAGTTTTCCTCAATTTTATGTATTTTTTATGTATTTTTCCATGATTTGAGAGAAATACTATGAAATCAAGGAATTTCATGGGACCAAGGAAAACTTAAAATTAATAATAATAAAATAAAGGGCGTGTGGACCGGCCGGCTTGGGCCCGGTCCCACGGGTTTCCCTAATTTTATATTATATTTTTCATGGGTTTGTGAAAATACCATGAAATTAAGGAGTTTTCATGAAATTAGGGAATAATAATAAAATAATGAGGAACCATGAGGTGTGGGGCCGTCCGGGATCAAGGCATGGCCGGTTGGCCAATAATCACGGCCCCACAATATTTCTCCTAATTTTATATTATATCCTCAGTGTGAAGGAAACACCATGAAACTGAGGAATTTCCTCAAAACGAAGGATATTTGTTCAAATGAAAGGATTTTCATGAGATCAAGGAAGATAACAAAAAATTTGATAAAAATATAAAACTGGCGTGGATTGACCACGACACGGCCGGCCGGTCGGTGGGCCCATGCTCCCAGCGCCTTGGTCAATTTTTCAATTATTTATTATTTTCCTTCCTATTTTGCATAGGTTCATCGTTTCGTCGTATTTGAAATACTCGTTCGTGCGGTGATTGTTAGTGCATCATCGTCGAGTACACTTGCATCATTTATATCGGGCCTTACTCGGAGGTAGCTCATAAGCCGTGTATTGAATATTTATTACTAACCCATGGAATTCTGCTGGGAAGAACCATAAATTGAAGTAACTAAATATTATGAAAATATTCAATATTTTCCAGGGATTCAGTTAATGAATCTATTGATTTTGAGAATAATTAATTAATGGCTCTATACTAGTACGATCGTCTAGGAGCATTAATTATTCACGAATCTAGTGTTATGAGCTTGTTGAAGCGTCATATTTCTTTCATATAGTCAGGGAAAACATTGTTACATCCTGAAGACGTTATTGCTATATACTAGTAGGTAAGTTGTCTAGGAGCCGTCTAATCTTTTGATTCTATATAGAAGTAATTACTGAAATTGCTCAGTATTCATGAGCTATGCCGCTGCCTCAGTTGAGAGACTACATATCTATATATATATATACTCTGAGAGACAGTATTCTCAGTCAGAGATTCTTATAGCATGATCTTTCATGCTTTCGATAAGAGACATGAGCCTCAATATTTATCTGATTGCTGGATCATGAATACGTATAAGTATGGGTTTACGATTTTAGCCTTTGTCGAAAATCCACCATCTACAGATAGAAACCAAAGGTTAAAGGAGAATCGACTCTAGTTTATGCAACTAGTAACACACAGGAGGTTTGGGGATTAGTTTTCCCAGTTGCTAGAGTTCTCCTCTATATAGTTTTCAAATCAGGGTTTGCAATCCAAGTTACCTTGGTAACAAAGAATTAAATATTCGCCGTTAGATGAAAAACCTGATTCAACCAAGCTAATATCTTTCAACCGTTAGATCGAACTTAGCTTGTCACACACAAATGAAATGTACCCTCATTTGGGTTTATGTAACCGTACCCAAACGTGTACACCATGTTGGTTCACAAATAGTTAACCGAGGTTAGCCATATGATTACTCTCATATCAACCTCATTCATCTTAACCATAACTAGTTCAAATGACTCAAATGAAACTAGTTAAAGAGTTGTTCAATTGCTATATTCTCATAGAATTATACAAGAACACAATTGAAGCAAAATCATTTTGATTCACTCGAATCAGTCATGAACATTATAGCCACGGTTTGCAAAGATTGCGTTCCTTATTATATAAATGTTTATGTTCATATTCATAACCGATTTTAGAACTTTAACCTTTAAGTATGCAAATATGTACGCATACTTGAAATACCCGGACTAAGATTGGGTTTCGCCAGTACGCAAACGGGTACGCGAACTTTAAATCCCAGCAGAAATTATCGGACATGAACCTGTATGCCAGTACGCAAACGTGTACGCATACTTAAGTTCCCGGATTTCTCAAACCAATGGGTACGCAAACGGGTGCGCATACTATGGTTCCTGGACATGGATTACATATGTGCAAGAGTGCACAACATGACATATCCAATAATGGTTAAGTGTTCTAAACTCTTATTTCAATCATTGAAACTTTCTTAGAGGATGACAATATCCGTTTTCACACACTATTAGCATCAAAGCAATTTTTGAAATAATCATAACGAAACATTCCAAGACAACACCCAATGATTGTATCACACAAACCATGTAAGATGTTACTCGGCAACTTTCACATGTTATAAGATGAACCTGGTCGAAGCGAAAGCTTGCCAACACATATTTCGAGAAATATGTAAGCGAGATAAACTTAGCTCGAAATATCAAATGTGTATATATAAAACTATATCATAATACGACTTATGTCTCAATATAGGAGATAGAGTAGAAATAGACTTTCCAATTGATAGATGAGTTTAAGTCTCCACATACCTTTTGTCGATCAAGTTCCACAAGCTCCCCTTAGTAGTTCTTCGTCTTCAAATGATGAAGTGGGAATTATATAATTGTCCTTACTTTTTAAGGGTTTCACAAATACCCTTATGAGACAATAAAAATACCCCTCTCTAATTACAGGCCTATCAGGTGTCCATTAACTTTTTTCTTCCTTCCACATTTAACCTTCCTCCTTTAATCTTCGAACATTCAGAGAACAGAGAAAACTAAATTGAAAACCTCCACCATCGTCTCCATCACTACCACCACCATCTCCGTCACCATCTCACAACCAACACCAATACCAGTGTTACCGCCACCGCCATCACCACCACCATTACCACCTACCACCACTACGGATGGAAAATACAATGGAAAATAAATAAATAAATAATTCAATTTCAGATCTGGAAAATATCTTAAAGCCATCGCCACCACCATTGCTATCCCATGTGATGACGACTGGTGAAGAAGAGAGATCGATAGTTTTGCGCTTAGGATTCATGAAACGAAGAAAGTAGATTTCTCTCTCTCTCTCTCGTTCTCATCTGTTGCTGCTTTGATAGACTCATCTGTTGCTCATATTTCATGAATTGAAGAATGAGGGGATCTAAGATTAAAATTGAGGAGATGAAGCAACGTTTGATTGATACATGGAGAGATGGATTTAGTTTATATCGAGAAATTCAGGGAAGAAAATGGGTTTGCTGCCATTGATTCACAGACGCGGAAGGAAGAATCGATGAGTATGTGAGTATGAATGATGTTAGGGTTTTGTTTGAGTTTAATTTCACATAGATGTTGTTCATGTTCAAACCAAGAAACAATCAGGTGAAGGAGAAATGGGAGAAATGATGAATTTGAGTTTTAACAGGAATTGAAGTTGGGTTTTCTTTGAATTAGGTTTGGGTTTTGTTTAAATTAGGAATTGAAATTGGAGATATTCAAAAAGGGATTTTTAATGTTTCTGAATCTGAATTAGGTATGAAGGTTTGTTGCTAATGGAATGGTTTGTTGCTGATGAAATGATGGTGTTGTTGGTAACTCATGAGTTGTGTGAAGCTGAAGCTGGGATTTTGTTGGGGTGTTGGTGGTGGATTTTGTTGTAGTATTGAGGGTGGTGGTGGTGGTGATTACATCATTGGTTGTGTATCAACTCATGTTGTTGATGCCTTTTTCAGCGGATCAACTACCGTTGTTAATCCCATTTATGGGGTCAACTCATGTTGTTGACAACATTTTTATGGGATCAACTACTGAATCCTATTGTTTGATGTGGTGATGGATGATGTTATAATGTAAATGATGGTAGTGGTGGTTGTGAAGGTGCTGGTGGTGGCTTTTGTTAGGATGGTGGAATCAACAATGGAGATTGACTTATTTTGCAACTATTTTGGCTTCAAGAGCATATTTGGGAACTAATACATTGGGGATTATGTATGTATCAGGTACTGAAATCACCAACAATGCATGATATTAATAATTTATGGGATCAACTCCTGTTGTTTACTCCATTTTTATGGGATCAACTAGTGTTGTTGACAACATTTCCTTGGATTAGTATAATTATGCCATACATTCTAATTTGTTTTTATGAATGTTATTCTTGTGTTTCTTAAGGATATGTCAGTTTGCAGGTTCCAGGTTTATTGATTTGTACAGGAAACATATTTATATAATTATGTTGATCTCATTTTTTGTGAATCAACTTTCATTGTTGATCCCACTTAAAGGGATCAACTTTTGTTGTTGACCCATTCACTGGGATCAACTTTGATTGTTGACACAATAAAAGAACTGGAATATGTATTAGTAAAGTTATTTTTGAACTTTTATTTTTTGGATCAACTTCGGTTGTTGACGCCAAATTTTGACGGCGGTGGTGGTGGCGGCGGAGGTGGTGGTGGTGGCGGTGGTGGCGGAAACAGCGGCGGCGGTGACAACAATGATAATGGTGGTGGTGGTGGTGAAATATTAGTGGCTGTGGTGAAATATTAGTGGTGGTTGTAGTTAGTAAGTGGTGGTGGTGGATTGGTGGTGGTGGCGGTGCTGGTGGTGGTGGAATGGCGGTGGTGGTAGCGGCTGTGAAATAAGAAAAAAAATTGTTAATGGATAAGGATAAGGTTTGTAAATGAAAATAATTATAAGTGAGGGTATTAAGGTAATCTATTTATTAATGTATAAGGTTTTTAAATGATAGGGGTATATTTATTGTTGTATAAGGGTATTTTTGTTGGGTGTCAAAACTAGGGGTATTTAAATAATCTACCCAATGATGAACGCCATGAAGTCTAAGCTCAACTACACAATCTATGTCCTAGTCCGAGACATCTATAAATAGGCTAAAAATAAAGACTTATAGTTTTGATCACTAACATTGACAAACATGCTTGAGATAGCAACGCATACGAGTTCGACCGAGCAGTGCTCTAACAATCTCCCCCTTTGTCAATTTTAGTGACAAAACTATCAATACATATGGATTACAAAATAAATAAAAGTTTGTAGCTTCTCATCCAAATGCTTGATCTCCTTGGCATCTTCAACACGACTCGAAAACTTTGTCACTTCCAAGTACTCCATGATTCTAAACGTGTTCAACTCAGTATCATAGTTGTTGAAGATCCGTAGCGATAATAATGAGAAAACAAATGCTCTCAATCATTGTTATACAGTGTCATAGTATTATGACAAAGTATCAAAGTTCAATTGTATCACAACTTTGACAACAATACTATGGTGATATGTATCACTCCCCCTTAGTCAATACTTCATCTCAACATGAAAACCACTCCCCCTTACATAATGATCCGTAAACCATATGTATTTGTAGTATGAAACTACACATTAATTCTCTCCATTTTTGTCAATATAAATTGGCAAAGGTACGGAAACTAGTGGGATCCTCATGAAATTTTCATAGAGATACTTCATGACCAAAAGAGAATAGCATACCAACTTATTTAGATGCAATCATAAAGTCGAAGCTAAATGCATTCATCAAGGAGTTTATAAAGATACAAGATAACCCCTATAATATTCCACAGCCGCACTCCCCACAAAGATTTGGCAATTAAGCAAAAGTTCAATTAAGAACTCCCCCCCCATATTATGTCATTCCCGAAAGAACAACAAAGGCGACTTGTTTTTACAAGAAAAGAAGGATTTCTTTGGACATAACCAAATCACATGAAAACATGAATTTGTATCCAAAAATCTCAATTGAATCAACCACAAGAATGATCAACTCAATTGGTCATGCTCGACATGAGAGAACTTACGGAGCAACACAGTATATGCACAAGAATGTGGATCGGAGATCGACTAATACTGCAGAATACACAAGGATTCATTCTATTTTCCATCACTATTTGCACAATGACATATAATAGACTTAATCCTTGTAAACAAAAGTTCATCCTTAATTTCTTCCATCAAAATTTGCATAATGACATAAAAGGCTTTAACTTTTGTTTGTCAAAAGTTCATTCTATCTTTTATCAATACTTTCATACCGACATAATAGAGATAACTTTTGAACAAGTATGGGACAGTCACAGGTTCACGGACGTAAACAACATATCCCATAACAATTTGCAATATAGAAAATTATAAAGATTAAAATTGCAAAAATCATCTTCCAAAAAACTTAGAATTTAAATAAATAAATCTAAAAACATGAAGATGAAAACGTTGGACATAGCTATGTGTACTCACAATAATGGATATTCCAAACCCTAGTAATCCTTCTAGAAACACAAGAAATAAATTCACATAAGAAGTTTCCTAGGCATCAAGACAAACTCGTAATGCACATATAAGATGATTTGTCCTTAGAGGGTAGAATCAATCTTTTTCGCACGATTTACACCAACAAAACCTACCAAAGGCGTATAAAAAGATTTTCTTAACAAAGAAGAACATACAAAGTCATTAACGACCATGCACCATAGTTCACACAAGATGATTGTGAACATTTAAGAATTCCATAGCAATGCGTACTACTACCCATTCTTTAACTTCCTTCTTCGTGATTAACCAACCACATTCTTGTAAAAGCTACAAATGAGTTTATAAAATAAGTACTCCAAGAATCCAAGTGCCCAAGTCCAAGAGAAGTGAAACAAGTGTGACGAAACAGAGCAAAACACTCAAAAATAATAGACAGGACAAAGGCCAATCTTAACTCATCCAAATTCAATAATTATCATCTCCATTTTGAAGAGAATTCAAATAGGAAGAGAATGCAAAAAGAATGAGGCCATTCCGAGTTTGGACGAAGAAATTACGGCCAAAACAAGTTTACCGAATATCGACGTCTACAGGCAAGTATGTATACGGGTTTGCAAACGAATTTTCATGACCTGGAGCAGTATGCAAATGGGTATGCGTAGTAAAACCCATGGATTTTTATTTTAAATGATGGTATGCATACCTGGTAGGTGTACCATGAAGTTCAAACATCCCGAACTACTATTTTCAAACCTAAACGTTTAAGAACCTTAAACACAGATCAAGTTAGGTAGAAATGAATAATAAGCAAGGTACATGGATCATTATAAGTATTCTAAGCTACTAAAAACACAAATCTTGCTCAAGTTTATAGACACACCTTTTTATAAGAATTCAGTCGAATTCTACAGCCTTACCGAACATAATTTGTGTGCCCCAATTCTCGTGCTTCCCTCACCGTATTCATAGCAGGGCATTCCTTGGTGAGGATGCACTTACAACACAATCAAGTTGTGTTGGGGTGAACAATGTCTTGCTCACCACAAGTGACCTTTGGATTATCATGAAAGAGATCGCTTTTAGAACCTTTCACATTCAATTCCATTTTTCCAAAAAACTTGTTAAGTTCCAACATCATGGATACTGCCTTCTCCATAGTCATGGAATTTTCTGGACGATCATTCCTTTTCACACTCAAAGCATCAGTGGATTTCTTTGGTACCCACTTCTGAGTGCGTTTAGGAACAATCAGAACCTTCTTCCCATTACTCTCTTCAAGATTTCTCGCAAGAGAATTGGATTGACTATTATTTTGCAAGTTAGTCTTTCTCCAACTGGGAGCATCGGATCTTGTCTTCGTCTTTACGAAGTTATCCTTTTGATAACCATTACGATTGTGAAAAGGATTCGTATGACGTTTATAGGAAAATCTAGATTTATCACAGCACAGATTCATTTGCTTAAAGGTTGGACAGTTACAACCTGTAGCGTTAAGGGGATTAGTCTTAACATATGATCTTGGTTTCACCAGTTCTTGTGATGCCCAAACATCATGAAGTTTCTGGTTCCTTTTACGGAAACGACATCTCCTTTCCAGGTGACCTTTATTTCCATAATAGTGGCAAACATAAGGAATATTCTTACCTCGATCCGTGTGTGCTGACTTTGGAGGTTGATATACTTTGCTCTTTTGAACCTTAATTGCCGGTGAAGGTATTTCACTTTTGCCATCAGTGGAAACCTTTTATTGAGAAGAATCACTAGCCTTGACAAATTTTACCTCTTTGCTAATACTTGGAGCATTTATTCCCTTATAGCCCAATTCTCGTGTATCACGATGATTTTTACTTGCTCCTAGCATAGTGGTTAATTTGCATGAACTAGTATTGAACTTTTTCAAGTCATTTTCCAACATCTTGATTTTATCAAGAGCAGCAGCTAAATCAGCCTCAAGACGCTTTTCTCGAGCGAGAAAAGTGCTTTCTCTGTCATCAAAACTAATTTGTTGAGAGTTAAGCCTTGCTTCAGATTCTTCAAGTTTCTCTTCCAACGAAAAGTACTTTTGATAAAGATTATCACATTCAAGTGACTTCATACGTAGGTTTTCCTCAGAATCCTTGAGGATCGATTCGTTAGAACGATTCGAAACATAAACAATTGCGTAACATCTTCTCAATTTCTTGTTTTCTCGACAGAGATGAGTCAGAAGAGGAGTGACATGAGAAGTTGTCATCTTCTTCTTTTCCAACGAATTCAAAACCTTCACATACTCAGAGACTTCCTCATCAACATCTCTATCAATATATGAATCACCTTTATCAGAAATTTCATCCAACTGTTCTTCTAGGCGTGTTTCCAAGACTACAACAATTTTTACATTAAGAGAATGTTTAGATATTGACTTAGATGTGACAGTTCTCTCAGGTGAATCCAAGCTTTGAGAATCATCTGGCAATTTCTGAACTGGTACGTCATTAGAGATAGACTCGCCCATAATCAGATCGCTACAAACACAGACTTATAAGGTCTTTAATGTGTTTGCCTACTCTGATACCAATTGAAAATTCGGGGGTCTAAAAACCACACCCAACAATTTGTTTGGCAATCTGAGATGACTTACTCCAATATACTTTCTAGAGAATCAACTAGAGAATCAGACTAAATATAGAGAAAAGTATATCAAAGAGTTTAATATCTCTAACTCTTAATTCAATCCGCAATCGGCAAATAGAAATCTGCGAGCCCGATTGAATATAAGAGGAGTACCTTGAACGGTACCAAAGACCAATGTTCAAGTGTCAATCAATTTAAATCAACAACCCAAGGTCGGATATTATAATTGATTGAACTTAACACAAAAACTGTGATATTTCAATTATATAACAAAATATAATGCGGAAAAGAAATAACACAGACACCAGAATTTTGTTAACGAGGAAAACCGTAAATGCAGAAAAACCCCGGGACCTAGTCCAGTTTGAACACCACACTATATTAAGCCGCTACAGACTCTAGCATACTACCAATTAACTTCGGACAGGACTGGAGTTGAACCCTAATCAATCTCACACTGATTCAAGGTATATTTGCGTTTCTTACGTCTCTGATCCCAGCAGGATACTACGCACTTGATTCCCTTAGTTGATCTCACCCACAACCAAGAGTTTCTACGACCCAAAGTCGAAGACTTGATAAACAAATTTGTCTCACACAGAAAAGTCTATAGGAATAGATAAATCTGTCTCCCACCGAAATACCTACGAGTTTTGTTCCGTCTTTTGATAAATCAAGGTGAACAGGAACCAATTGATATACCAGACTTATATTCCCGAAGAACAACCTAGAAATATCAATCACCTCACAATAATCTTAATCGTATGGTAGCGAAACAAGATATTGTGGAATCACAAACAATTAGACGAAGATGTTTATGACTACTTTTTATCTTGCATATCGGAGATTAAATCTCGAGCCAATCTTAAAGAAGACAGTACTCAAATACGATAGAAACAGCAAGATCAGATCACGCAACTACAGAGAAAATAGTTGGGTCTGGCTTCACAATCCCAATGAAGTCTTCAAGTCGTTAACCTACAGGGTTTCGTTAAAAACCTAAGGTTAAAGGAGAATCGACTCTAGCTTATACAACTAGTATCACAGTCCTATTATAGCTCGATCTCAGCTTTTTAATCTAAAATTTTCGCAAGAGTTAGAGAACAAGAAAGTAACAATAAATGAAAAATTATGAAGTAAGCAAGATTCGAAGACATACCTCTTTCGCTTTCTCGGGCCAATTAAATATCCAAGGTTGATAAGTGGCGAGATTCGCAGGAAGCACATTTGAACCTGAAATATAAGGTCCTTTCAAAACCGGTCATCCTGCTCGTCTTAGAGTGCCAAATAGTGCATATTTATACACCTTTTTATTGAGGAATATTATTCTTGTTTTCAAGAATAAATATTTGTTTTAATTAATTTTTGTATTTTTAGGTAATAAATAAAGCGGAGAACGAGGAAAACCATTTTTCATGTTTATTACTTCGTAATTTTCAAACAAATCATGCTCTCTTTAATTTTTCATTTTTATAATAAATTAGGTTTGGTATTTTGGGATGTATAAATACAAGTAGGGGTTTGTGTAGAAACTACGAATATTTCAAAATCCATAAATATTATGTTCTTAAACTCGGAACTATCTTGATCAAAATTATAATTATGTTTTCGGTAAGAGCGACTTCTTTTGGATAAAGAGATCCTTTACAACAAAGACCGCATAACATGGAGAAACCCCTTAGATAAGTTGGGTTTGACGCCCTTGGATCAGAAAGTCAAGCATTAATCGCAATTTGCCTTTAGTTTAGTCTCCACTATATCTTTATTTACATTGGTAGATGGCTCGACCTGATTTGCATTTCGAAGACATTTTCGTTGGCGCGTGCCTTGTTCAAAGCAAGGGAAGATTAGGATCATAGCTTTCTTTTAGATTTTATTTTACACCTGGGATGGGAAGGCATGATAACTTAGTTTTAGTGTTTAACGTGGAAAGACGCACCATCTATCGTCTTAGAGTGACGAGGAATATTATTCTTGCCAGAATGCCAATCAATGTCCTGCATAAGTATCCTATCGCTGGCAACATTTTCTTTCCTCTTCAAGCGAGCACCCCATCGAGTTTTATCATTTTTCATGTTTATTACTTCGTAATTTTCAAAGAAGCTCTCTCATGTGTATTTTTCGGCGAATATTTCTAAATCCGCAAATTCAGGATCCCCGACTTCTTTTGGATAAAGAGATCCTTTACCAAAGACCGCGGTTAAATTCAAGCATTAATCGATGCAGCTCCACTCAATTGGTAGATGGCTCGCGAGCATTTCGCATGAGCAAGAATTTCGTAAAGCAAGGGAAGATTAGGATCATAGAGAGGGATGGGAAGGCCAGCGAGAATCTGACCAAGCGAAACTATGATTTCTTTATCATCACAATGATGATCAGAAAACATTTTAGCAGAAAGAATGGATTTAGCTCCTTGATTGTGAATGGTGGCTAATGTGAAACCCTTCCCTTCGAGATCTTTCTGAATTACTTCAAGAGAAGTCTCGTATTTACGACCAGCTGGAGGCATCTTAAGTATGGGAATGAAGAAGAAATTAAAGATCAAAAGAAGTAGAAACAAGAAAATTTACAGTAGCAGGAGCGGTATTTGCGGAGAAACGGTGAAGAAAAGTTGCAGAAAAGATAAGAAGGAAAGTAAAAAAGAAGACGAGAAGAATGAGAAAAATATATATAGAGAGAAGAATTCTCGAAAAGGCAAATACATTTAATGCGAAAGAGTATACATGAACGGTTGAGAAATAGCGGTTGAAAAAGACGTGTCAAGAAATGGATGGAAGAAGAAATACGTGTAATAAATTCTGTGTAAAAGTACAAAATCATGTCAATACAAAGGAATATGGAAAAATGAACAGCTGCGGTATTTTGAAAATTCTAGTTCTCATGACATTCTCTCCTTCGCAGAGAAGACATGGGAAGAGGCAAGATGTAGGTTCTGCATATCGCAACATTAATACCTTTGCGAAATCCTTGAACAACACACTGCGAAGATATCACAGATTGGTTATAGAAATGACGCAACAGATGACGACAGCCTAAATACGAGAAAGATGTGAAGACCTAGAGAGATTTAGGAGCGTTGCGAGATTTAACATTTGTATGCTTGCGAGAATGTCGCAATCCAGATCCGAAAATAAAGGACAGCTTAGCTGTCACCCACTATGTAATATCCTATATAAAGAGCCAAGCGGGCTTAAGAGAGGCAGAGATCTTTTTAGAGTGGAGAGAAAGTTTTGAGGAGAGAGAAAGTCTAGAACAATAGTTGTATTCTTGATTTCATTTCCTCTTTGTAAAATTCTTTAACTCAATTAATAAAAAGTGTGATTGTTGATCTTAAAGATGGGTTGATTATTATGAATTCTTGTGAGGGATGTATTGTAGGATTTCCTGCAACAACATAATGGCGCTAGAAACAGGGAGTGAAGATTGATATTGTGATTTGAAAGAATTTGGAGTAGTATATAAAGAATTTCATATAATTTTCAACAACTCATTCAGATTGAAAAATGGCTAGAAGAAGAAATACATCAAAACAACCAAAAACTATTAGAAGAAGTAGGAGACTTGCTGGAAAAGGGAGAGATGAAATAGAGTAATCTTCAAGAGTGAACACAAGAAACAATTAGAAAATCAAGTTCAACCGCCAATTCAACGTACACCAATACAAAATAGAACTGTGGATTATGACAGAGTGAGTGTACATACTTGGCGATCAGATTCTGTAGATGAAATGGGAGAAGAGCAGCAATTAAGAAGCAATGTACGATAGGAGAGAGACCAAAAAGTAATTGGAGGAATAATTCATGAAAATGAAGAGATTGCAGCGTTAGAGGCATTGAGGCAAAGAATACATGAAGAAAGGCGATTAGAAGCAGAAGAACGAGCGAATCTGACAAGGCAAAATCATGAGTTGAGGATGGAAAACATGAGATTACAAAATAGAAGGTCAAGAAGCACTACAAGATCAGTTAGAGAAGAAATAAGACGAAATTCGCCTGTAGAAAATGTTAATGAAGATACTCGAGAGGAAATACAAAATCCAGACGAAGAACGTCGTGAAAGAAGAGAAATAATAGAAGATCGTTATATTCAACATGGTGAAATTCTTCAAAATGGACAAAATAACGGAAATCAGGGAAATAGGCAACGTCAGGAACAAAATAATCAAGATGGTGAAGAAAATCAGGGAGAAGGAAGGAGAACATTACATGGGAGAGAAGTTCAAAGAAATCGACAAATAATTGAAGATGAAATCGAAAGACATTACACTGAACAAGCACTCTAGCTTGCGAGAGGAAAAGACTGAGAGCATAAGTGGAAGAACAAGAGCTACAAGAGGCAATTCACCAGAACAATCATGATAATCGAGAAAGAAGGCGTGAACAAAATCGCAATAATGGTAATATCAATGAAGAATATGATAGAGTACAAAGGAGAGCTGAAAGGCGGCAAAGAAGAGAAAATGAGAAATATAATGGTGTGCGAATTCATGTTCATGAAAGAAATGAAAGAGAAGATCGCAGAGAAAGACGAGAAGAAAATGATGAACAAGAAAATCAAAACAGATATGAACGCAGAAGAAGAGAGGCGGAGTTAAAAAGACCAATGGATCCAAATTCTGGTGTAAATAATCAAATTTTGAGAGAGCTAGCGGAAATGAGAGGAATGTTAAATAATAAAAGAGAAGGGGGTAGGAGACAATTGGATGAAGCCATAGAAGAAGCTGCGAAAACCCCATTCACACAAGAAGTACAATTAGGAGGAATACCCCCAAAGTGCAATTTACCTACGTTAACCAGCATTTTTGACGGAACAACTTGTGCAGTACAACACATCAAAGCTTATGTGAGATGTATGCTACAATGGGAAAACCATGATGTTTGTATTGTGCAAATATTTTGCATCAAGTTTAATAGAGAGGCCTTGAAATGGTTTGAAGGTTTGCCAAAGAATACTATAACATCTTTCAACCATTTGCAGGCTACATTTTTAGGGGCATATATAAGTAACAATTCCTCGCGACCTGGCATTGAAGATGTATTTGGGTTAAAGCAAAGGGTTGGTGAAAGTTTGAAACATCTAACCATGAGGTGGAAGACAATGTGTAGTGATATGGCTGGTCGTGTGGATGAGATATATCTCATTCTATCATTCATTAACGCTATGTTCGCAACCAATCTGTTATACATTCAAATTTTAAGAATCAAGAATACGATCACAATGACTGAGTTGCGAGAATTTCAGGAGGAATATATTGCTCTTGAGGAAAAGCAAAATGAGATAGAATCATACCCAGTTGCGAACACAAGTTCAAAAGAAGCGAATGCAAGCTTGTTACCTAAGTTGATAAATACAGTGGCGAACACTTCGCAAGGACAACAAGAAAGGATAATGGGAGATAGTCAGCAGAAACTAGTAGCTATGGGAAGTCGTGACCAAGAAGAATTCGAGAGAGAAAGAAATTTCTATAGCCGTGGTGGAAATAACAAAATTCAAAGACTTGACCAGCCACAAGAAACTTATGGAGGTCAGAGGCAAAACCATCACAGAGGACGGGGAAGTCATAAGATAATATGGGAAGAAATCAAAATGCCACCACTGAATGCTAGTGTGGAGAAAATATGGGAAGCTATAATCTTGATGGAAAACATACCCGCGCCATGGAACATGGGGAGTGAACCACCTCCAAGCGACAAAAGTCATGAATTTTGTTCTTATCACCATTTTCATGGACACTCAACAAATGATTGCAGAAATATAAAAATAATCATCCTCAGAATGATAGATCAAGGGAAACTAAATCATTTTCTAAAAAACCAACCTCAGTCTCAACCATTACCACCACCGCCAGAAATTCGCAGAGTAAATACAACAAAAGGAGGAGAAACATTTGTAATAGAAGTTGGAGCAAAGGCAAAGAATCTGTTTTGTCACTCTATTGTACATTCGTACAAAACAATTAAAGACTTTCACGATAACATTCTCAGCAGGGTCTTCGCAAGAGATGCCGATGACAGAGAAATAATGAACATTGCGAAGACATCGCCACTGAAAGAATGGCAAAAGCAGGCTATTTCCTTCACCGCAGAAGAAGTACCTGAGGATGGCAAGATGCACGATAACCCATTAGTGGTAAGATTAGAGATTAACCCAAAACCTAGTGATGATGAAGATGATGAAGCTGAGAATTCATGGGCAATCAACAGATTTTTAATCAATACTGGAAGTTCCTTATAAAACTATGGGAGGAAAAGATGAAGATATAATACCTTCAACTTACAAGATCTATGGTTTTAATGGTACTGCCAATAAACCTAAAGGAGAAGTCAATATGCGAATTCCACTGAAAGGATTGTCCTCTGAAATTGCTCGTCATAGTAGTCGATGTGGAATCACCATACAACGCATTGATTGGAAGACCTTGGTTACATGGGATTCTAGGTGTAGCATCAACTTTCCATCAATGTATCAAGTTCCCTCATCCCAGTGGTATCGGCATAGTAAAAGGAGATTGGATTGAAGGAAAGAAGTGTTATGAAATTGATGTAGAATCTTGCAAAGAAAGAGCTGCGAAGAAGAAGAATTGGAAACATAACATCAGAGAAAAACAAAAAAGTGAAAGATTGATGGTAGATGCAATAGAACAGAGAGAAGAAGAATCGTAGCGAAACCAATGCATGCTGAAGATAAGAAGAGACAAATATTTCGCAAAAGATAAGAAAATAACAGAAAACTTCAAAATTGCAGAGGCAGAAAGTAGCATAAGTAAGAGACTTAAAGAATGAATGTACTTGTTGACTGCCAAAGTAAAAATTGGGAGAAGAAAGAAAAATGTATGGTTGATTTGTTTCACAAAAAAAAAAAAAAAAAAAAAATTATGAATAACAAAGATGAGATTGCGAAATTACAAAAGAGCTGATATGCAGAAGAAGAAAATATATTTTATGAATGAAAAAGATGAGATTGCGAAATTACAAAAGAGCTGATATGCAGAAGAAGAAACAAAACAATCCTTCTATGGCGTACACCCTAGTTCGCGAAATCAAAATTTCGCAAGAGGCAAATGTAAGACCTAAAGTGCGTCATAGAAGGGGGTACCTGTTGCATGGCTCAGCGAAAAGGCTACACCGCCCCTGGAACCTGAGTCATGGAGATTTGGGGTCAATAAATCCCATCCAGGAGAGGTACCTTGGATTTTCAACCTAAGCTTATGACTTAGGTTGGACGACCGAGGGTCTCTTTTAAGGAGTGCGGAATCTAATCAAGGCGCCGAGGTACACGGTTGAGCCAAGAGTGCCTGGGGCGTCTGGAACTACCCTGGCCATTCTTGGCAAGTCTTGACGTATGCTGCACTCGGCCCGAAGAAAACCCCACTTAGGGTGCAGTCTCGTAACCATAAGCCCTATAGGCAAAATGGATAAGAGGCTGCGAAAACAACTGGTTGTTGTTAAGACCGGATGGGAGGAGCCAATCTTGTATGGTAGAGGTACGCCTCCTTGAAGGGGCAACCAGGGGGAAGATAAGGGCGGCACCCTCCATTAGGGAGCCGATAAGTGTCTTAAGACACAAATGTTACGAGGCTTTATTTTCGCAAGAAGATTTAGGCTTGTCATATTTGTGCGACAATCCTGAAGAGGCAATAATACAAAAGAGAAAGATAAGGCGAGATCAATGGGTCAATACATGAAAGTGTAAAGACGTCCTGCGATTTCGTCGCAAGACGGCAATGTCATGGGGCTTTATGTATGCAAGAATATTTAGGCCTGTCATATTGTCGCATGAAAAATATCCTGCAGAGGCAATAATACTAGAGAAATGATAAGACAAGATCAATGGGTCATCACATAAAAGTGTAAAGACGTCCTTGCGATTTTGTCGCAATGACAAGAGGTGGCAAAATAAGACCTTTAACTAGGAAGGCAAAATAAGACCACATAAGAGAAAAAGAAAAAATGAAATCTTGGAAGAAACCAAGAAATATGTAATTGCGAAAATTCAACGAAACAAATTGTGAGACGAGGCATGAATACATGTTGCTATTCAAAAGTAACTTGCTTAATCTTTCATTTGAATACAAATAACAGAGAAAGGAACAAAAAAGGTAGAACTTGCATTTGAAGATTCAAGAAATTCGCAGCAAAAGATTACAAAGACTGGAGATTAAAAGAATGAATGTATAGATGTTACAAAAAGAGAAAGAAGGAAACAAAACTATTTCTTGTTTGACTCCTCTTCTTCATCATCTTCATCAAATCCTTCTTCTTCTTCACCTCCATCAGATTCCTATTCTTCACTAGCATCACTGTCAGAAATATCCAGAGGAGGTGCATTCTTGGGGATTTCTTCTAAGAGGCAAGGATATGTAGAATGAGGGACATTATTGTCGTCGCAGACCGTCTTAATAGTCTGATTGCGAAAAAGAATAGCCTCATTCTTAAAGTTCGTAACAGTAATCTTTAGTTGACTCTTCAGTCTAGAGAATTTATCATTGCGAGAAGAAAGGTCCTTTGCGAGCTGCTCCTTTTCAGACTCAAGTTCTTCAATTCTTTTGAGAAACCTCCCTTCAAACCTTCCAGTATATATAACAATGAATCAAAGAACTTGATGACAATTTATGAAAGACAAACAATTAATAAAGAAGAACAATTAACAACCTTCTTTGTCGTAAATCATATCCCTAACCAAGGTCATGTGCTCGGCTTGAAGACTAACATTTACACCTAAGTTATTTCTGGCGTCATCTAGAACTTTCGCAGCCCAAGCGAATTCATCATCATTATTTATGAGAAGAAGGGAGCGAATTTGATTCTCTCTTTCGCTAAGTATAGCATTTCTGCGGTTAGAATCATCTCGTTCAATTTGAACCTCAAGAAGAGTTTTTTGGAATTTCGCTAACGCTTGAGCACCTTGACTTGCGATGCTATCTTTATCATCTATGAGATCACTGATTTTGGTTCTTAAAGTATTGATTTTCTTTTTAGAGTCAAGATAGAAACGTTTAAATTTGTTGGCTAAGCCCAAGCTGGATCTATGGTCAATTTCTAAGAGGCGAAGTTTGGATCTGAGTTCATTTATGGGAAGAGATTTAATCTTGTCATTTGAAAAACTATTCAAAGAATTATTAAGGTGTTCAAGAAGGGTATTATTATCCATAGAATTAAGGAATGTATGAAGGAGAATGGCTTCATCAGAAAGATCATAGACGTCTGCGAAAATGATAAATTAAGATGAGGGAGGATAATGAGAAAATAAAATAAAGGAAAAGGGAAAATTTTCATACCATAAAGTTGCTTATTGGCATCTTGAAGACTAGATATTTTGTTCTTTTGAGTAGAAGAATCAAATTCTAATTGTTTGTTCTTTTCACGGAGAGCAACAGCTTCAGCTTCTAATTCTTCATTTCTCTTGCGAAGTTGAAGATTCTTCTTTTCAAGAATCCCACGTATTTTTTCCAAATATGAGGCAACAACGAAAGAAGTCTTCCCAGTCCGCGAAGGAAAATAAAGAAATTATCAAGATATAGTATAACTTTAAATCATAATTATGAAGAAAAAGAGAAATGAAGGCATACCAAGATACCAAGAGAATTCAGAAAGCTAGGAGTCACTGATCTGGAGACCCCATGAAGAGAATCACCACCATCTAGTAAAGGGGCATCACAGATGTTTGCAAGCGCTCTGCATGTATCAGTAAGATGATCATCCCTGATCCCTTAAATGGAGTCAGAGAAGATACTAGACAATTGTTCCATTGAAGATTCAGGCGGAAAATCTTCTCTTGCGAAAGAACCATCAATGTCATTATCATCATCATCAGAACTTTCGCCAGATTGAATATTTGAAGGAGAAGGAGAATGAACTTTTCGCTTCTTTGAAGGTGGGGCAACATATTTCTCCTTGCGAAGAGAACCTTTACCTTTGCATTTGGTCCTCGCAACCTTAGATCCTTCTTCTTCTTCAACAACTACAACACCAACCTTCGCACACAAATGAAGATAAGAAACAGAGGCAACAATATTGTTAAAAGTATATAAGATATTTCTTACTTCATCTGTGATGGAGCGCAGAGCAGATAAAGTGCTAGCCTTCCTAGTCCTATTATAGCTCGATCTCAGCTTTTTAATCTAAAATTTTCGCAAGAGTTAGAGAACAAGAAAGTAACAATAAATAAAAAATTATGAAGTAAGCAAGATTCGAAGACATACCTCTTTCGCTTTCTCGGGCCAATTAAATACCCAAGGTTGATAAGTGGCGAGATTCGCAGGAAGCACATTTGAACCTGAAATATAAGGTCCTTTCAAAACCAGTGGAAAGACGCACCATCTATCGTCTTTAGAGTGACGAGGAATATTATTCTTTCCAGAATTCCAATCAATGTCCTGCATAAGTATCCTATCGCTGGCAACATTTTCTTTCCTCTTCAAGCGAGCACCCCAGCGAGTTTTATCATTTTTCATGTTTATTACTTCGTAATTTTCAAAGAAGCTCTCTACTGTGTATTTTTCGGCGAATATTTCTAAATCCGCAAATTCAGGATCCCTGACTTCTTTTGGATAAAGAGATCCTTTACCAGCACCGCGGTTGGCGAGTTCAAGCATTAAGCGAATGCAGTCTCCACTCAATTGGTAGATGGCTCGCGAGCATTTTGCATGAGCAAGAATTTCGTAAAACAAGGGAAGATTAGGATCATAGAGAGGGATGGGAAGGCCAGCGAGAATTTGACCAAGCGAAACTATGATTTCTTTATCATCACAATGATGATCAGAAATCAGTTTAGCGGAAATAATGGATTTAGCTCCTTGATTGTGAATGGTGGCTAATGTGAAACCCTTCCCTTCGAGATCTTTCTGAATTACTTCAAGAGAAGTCTCGTATTTACGACCAGCTGGAGGCATTTTAAGTATGGGAATGAAGAAGAAATTAAAGATCAAAAGAAGTAGAAACAAGAAAATTTACAGTAGCAGGAGCGGTATTTGCGGAGAAACGGTGAAGAAAAGTTGCAGAAAAGATAAGAAGGAAAGTAAAAAAGAAGACGAGAAGAATGAGAAAAATATATATAGAGAGAAGAATTCTCGAAAAGGCAAATACATTTAATGCGAAAGAGTAGACATGAACGGTTGAGAAATAGCGGTTGAAAAAGACGTGTCAAGAAATGGATGGAAGAAGAAATACGTGTAATAAATTCTGTGTAAAAGTACAAAATCATGTCAATACAAAGGAATATGGAAAAATGAACAGCTGCGGCATTTTGAAAATTCTAGTTCTCATGACATTCTCTCCTTCGCAGAGAAGACATGGGAAGAGGCAAGATGTAGGTTCTGCATATCGCAACATTAATACCTTTGCGAAATCCTTGAACAACACACTGCGAAGATATCACAGATTGGTTATAGAAATGACGCAACAGATGACGACAGCCTAAATACGAGAAAGATGTGAAGACCTAGCGAGATTTAGGAGCGTTGCGAGATTTAACATTTGTATGCTTGCGAGAATGTCGCAATCCAGATCCGAAAATAAAGGACAGCTTAGCTGTCACCCACTATGTAATATCCTATATAAAGAGCCAAGCGGGCTTAAGAGAGGCAGAGATCTTTTTAGAGTGGAGAGAAAGTTTTGAGGAGAGAGAAAGTCTAGAACAATAGTTGTATTCTTGATTTCATTTCCTCTTTGTAAAATTCTTTAACCCAATTAATAAAAAGTGTGATTGTTGATCTTAAAGATGGGTTGATTATTATGAATTCTTGTGAGGGATGTATTGTAGGATTTCCTGCAACTACAAATCCAAATAATCATTTTATTGGGATTTTGAATGATTTTGATAAACAATTACTTAAGAATTGTCGGCATCAGTTGTGCGTTTCGAATTTGATTAATATAGGTTATTATGTTGATATTTTTGGTTTGAAACGTTGTATAACGAATTTGGCAAGGAATGTTCTTGGTATTCCTGGTGTTTTTTTGGATATATGGGTTGGGAAAAGTAATTGGAATGCTGCGTATCTTCGTAATGATCAAGTTCAATATGCCGTTGTTGATGCTTATGTTTCTTTTGAAGTCGGAAGGATTATCAAGATTTGGGAGAATCGATATTCTACGTTGTATCCTCGTTTCTGGAATGGGATTCGCCTACCAATGGCGAGTTGGCCGCAACAGTATGGTGTAGTGACTTATTCTTTAACGAGTACTAGTACTCGTTTGGGTTTGACGTATTTCCATTGAGTTTTTTTTTTGTTCATTCAAGTAGTTCATAATTTCTTGGTATGAGACCTACTATGGATAATTTGGCAAGGTTGGGAGGAGTAATTGGAGTAGTGTGTTTCTTAGTATTGAGCAAGTTCAGTATGCAGTTGTTGGTGCTTATGTTTCTTTTGAAGTTGGAAGGATTATCAAGATTTGGAGGTTCTGAAATTTCTGGGGGTTTCTTGATATTTTTCGTTGGATTCTCATGAGGATTTCTTGTTTGGATTTGGCGTATTTCCAATGGCGGTTTTGCATCAATAGAACTGTATAGTGAGTTCTTCTTCAATATGAGTAGTACTGATTTACACTAGCTTTTTTTTTTTTTTTTTTTGCTCATTCTAGTAGTTCGTGATTCAGTGTAATGTCTGAAAATTTGGGGGTTGAATCATGAATGTGTATGGGGGTTTAATGTTTACACGCTGATGCTACATCTATGGAAACGATTTTGTATGTCATTGTATAATTTTCTGCGTCGTTATAATTCATAATTACTGGTTGATTACTGTCCTAGAATGAATGAATGATAAGCATTGAGTTTTGGTTTAGTTTTTATTTTGGAAGTTTGTATAACATTTAGAACACCATCACTAGATTTACCAGTTATAGGAACACCATAACTAAGTTGCTTTTGGTTGAATTTTCAGTGTCTTGAACTAACAAGTAGTTCTCCTTCTGTTGCTATTTGTATCTTATGAAAGAGTAGATTGATTAAATTTCATTTATGTATTAAATTACATTAGAAGAACATATGTATGATTCTACAGATTTCTACTCAAGAGGTTTTGCCTTTGTTCCAAAACATGAAATATTTAATACACTTCGAATATGCATGTACTGGATTTGAAGAGGCATCACCATCATATTGTAAGAACTTGTTGCATGCAGTAGGTGTTATGACTTAGGCTAGGCAGCAACATGTCCCAAAAATTTGCTTAGCGTTATCAATGTGCATTTTTACATGTTTTTTGAATCAGTTTTGGCCATACATATACTTGGTTACTGCACATTAGTAGTTACTGCTGTAAGGTTTCATATTTCCATTTATAAGGTTTAATTTTCAATACGCCAGTAGTTAGAATTCCAAGTAAATCTTATCTTATGTGTGTTCGCCTAATACATCATTATGTGTGGCTGATAAAGTGGCTAAGTGGGAACAATTGGCCTTGTAATCTCACCCCTGACGTGCATAGGATCACTGATCATGTTCGCACATGTCACCAAAATTGAATGTTTTTTCTTTAGTCAATACGAAACAAAGAAGTAGAAAAGACTGAAAATATGCTTAAAGGCTATGCCACTGTGATTCCAATAAAAAGAAAGCGGAAAAAGAAAAGAAAAGAAAGTAAAATGAACATGCTAGGTAATGGAGATAATCCTTTACAAATTTCGCTATGGATTCTGGGGTACAGAGACGGTAACATTAATATACATAGTTCACATTTTATTCTTAATTCCCACTCAAATGGATATTTCATTAGGAAATTGGATACAATACGGAGTGCGAAAACTGGAAACACCCTCAAAGGAAAAAAGCACAATAATTATGAGTAGCTCAAGCATTAATACTGACAATAGATTGCACCATAACTTGTTTCATAATTTCTTTTACCACATGAAAATCATCATAAAAAATGAAATAACTTAGGTACTTTATCTAACTAATCAAACTGCCTTCCTGTCTTCTTGATTCGAATTACAGCGTTACCTTTTTCTGACTACAAGATTGTTCCGCACGTGCTTACGCACGTATAATCTGGAAATGGATTAATCGCTTTTTATATGGTTTAGTTTAAAACATAAATTACTAATATACCCCCACTTTTATTATGATTTGTGTGGGCATGATAAAAGGGTAATATTAGAAATTTAAAATTCGTAACTTCAAAACACTGAACAATGCCTAAGGCCTAAGGAGTCTTCGCAAGTGCTTTCCTTTGCCCTCATGGGAACCCTTACACGTGACCCACTCTCTCTATTTTCTTATTTTCTCTTGAGTTTTGATTTGTTTTTTTTTTTTCATTTTTACCTTTTTAACCTCATTTAATTTAGATGACATTTTTTATAAAGTTGCAAAATTAATGGCAGTTTCGGATTTTCAAAAGTTACAACTTCACATACTGTTCATAAACAGTGCCTAAGGGGAGTTCCCTTTATAATAGTAATAGATATTAGACAGCTTTGTATTTTTCGTCTTTCCTTTTTGACTTTTCTCTTAGAGATTTCAGTGAAATAAGACTGTTCATGTGGGGAGCTCCTTGAAAATTCTCAAAACTTTGGTCCTCGGCCACAATTTGGTTTAACCTCCAACTCTGAGATTTATACTCCCCTTCTACATCATCATTGTTGCCATTATTTTTCTTCCGCATATCTTTGAGTATATATCCACGCTCAGTTGAATTATGAACAAGACACAAATCCCCTCCCAGCACGATTTCGTATGTGGCACTCTCCCCCGCCATGGAAACACGGTGGTACAGTTGACAACCATCGAAACTGTTTGTCTGCTAAATCAAAAGCCACAATCTTCTTTTCTACCCAATCCAACCAATTAAGGGATCCATCTGCAGAGGGTACCCATCCAAAACAATGAATAAGTGGATCCTCAGATGTTTCTTTCTTTTTCCCTCAGCGAAGAAGGAGAATATATTGGAAGAATGAAAAAAATACAAAACCCACTAGCCAGAAATGCTAGGAAAACAGACTGAAACCCAACAACAAGAAGGGAAATCCCAACTACAAAACTTAACAGAAAAGAACAACTTAGGGAGGATTTAGAAAGAAATGCGCCCACCCCATAATAACAATAGAGATTTTAATACCCTTAAAACAAGTCAAACCCCTGACCAATTGAAAGCATAGATTTTTATGTTTCTAATAACATCATTCAACTTGAAAGGTTTTCTTTCGAAAGCGATATCATTCCGAGCTTTCCATAAGCCCCACGGAATGGCTGCAGGTAGTCTTTTCCATAGTTGAAGACCTTGAGCATAAAAGGGGAGTTTTCCAACCCATAATGAAAAGGGCTTCGGTTTTGAAGATGGCTGACTTTAATAACATTATTAGAAGAGGAAGACATAAAACCACCAAGAAAACCATCCAATTTGGCTTTGCGAAACATCATAGTCAACACTTCAGACACAAGAAGAAATAAGAATGGAGATAATGGGACACCTTGGCGCAACCCTTTCTCCGAAGTAAACTTACCAAACGCAGAGCCATTAATAATGACAGAAAAAAGAACCTTAGCAATGCAACCGTAAATCCATTTTTACCATATACAACCATTTTTTGAAGAACCTCTGTAAGGAAAGACCATTTAACGTTATCGAAAGCCTTTACAAGATCTTTTTTTACATACAACCCCTAGAGTACCGAGTTTAAGTCTAGAATCGAGACATTCATTGGCAACTAGAATACTATCTAGGATTTGTCTACCTTTAATAAAAGTCGATTGCTGATCAAAGATCATTTTAGGAAGCATTACCTTAAGACGCTCGGCTAGAATTTTTGAGATGGCTTTGTAAATAGTGCTAGTCAAGCTGATGGTCCTCAGGTCTTTAATCTCCTCGACCACTTGCTTCTTTAGGAATAAATTAAAAAAAATGGATTTCAAACGCCAATCAATCTTCCCTGAGTTCTTGAAATCTTTCATACTACTCTCATAATATCATCCTTCATGAAGCTCCAACATTTTAATACAATACCAACTTGAAAACCATTAAGACCCGATGCCCTATTCTGACCAAGAAGTTTTAGAGCTGATACCACTTCCTCTTCAAAAATAAGTCTTTCGAACGAAGCAGCATCCTCGTAAAACAGGGTCTTGAACATATCCCCAACAGAAGTATTAGAAGTATCGGAGAGCTTGAATCTGGAGCTAAAATGATTCAAAATGCCATTTTTAATTTGTAGCTTATTGTCCACCCAAACAAAATCGATTTTTAGGCTGTGAAAGTATTTATTCTTCTTCGAATCTTAGCAATCCTATGGTAGTAACTGTAATACCCCGATTTCGGCAGTGGTTCGCCGTTGGAATGGAATATAAGTAATGGTTTTTCCTTTCCTAACACCGAGGCCTTTTCAGCATAATTGGCTCCAGAGTCGGAAAAAAACTCTGCAGTTAAGCGTGCTCGGACGGGAGTAACCCAGGGATGGATGACCTCTCGGGAAGTTGCTGTTGGATGACCGCAACGGTGCCTGTTGAAAACCCCACACTACCGGATAACCCCAGTGGCTAAGTGGGGACAATTCCTTTGGTGACTGGTCATAGTTGCGAAATCTGTCTGGATAATGGATTTTTACAACCTTGTACTTGTTACTCGAATTATGGTAACCAAATCTACTCACTATAAGAGCATCTCCAATGCAAGGGGTCAAGGTCATCCTAGGTTTATTAACACCTTCAATTTGTGAGTCATTGCTAGATGAAAAGAATGGTAAAACGTTTTACCTAAAGTTTATCTCGAATCCACAGTTATTTAACACTTTATTATTAAATATAGAGGGAAAGTGATGATGTGGACTTAAGATCCAAGGCCATGAACAGATTAGACGCTTTCTCTTTTACCCCCACTTAGTCATGTCATCTTTCTTTATGACCTTCACCCATGCATTGGAGATGAAATTTTGGTGGAAAAGGTCTTAAATCCTTAGTGTCATGTTATTTTAAGACCTTTACCCCTTTCATTGGAGATGCTCTAAGACCATATTTCTTATTTAACCTAGAAAGACTAATGTACTCTGTATTAAAAGGGTTGCAGATGTAGACATGATCTTTTATAAAATTATGAGGTATACGAAAACAAACCAAACTTGCAAGAACCAACAATGTTGTCCACATAGTCGTGTCTTTGCTTATTAATGCCAGGAAAATTGATCCTTGTAAGTGTTTTGTACCAAAACTTCTTATGATCATTTTTATTACCGTTGCTACTGGTACCAATACATCTACCATGACTATAACTAATCTCATCATAATCTCCATAATAAATTTGAAGGTTCCTATCACCCAATTTTCTAACTAAAAATAGAATGTCCAATTTTTTATGTGAAAGGTAAGTTTTCCAGGTTTTGTAGACAAGTTTGGACTTCAAACCGACTCGGGAGGAAGATGAGAAAAAATAACTGAAGTTATATCCTTGTGAAAGTCTTCCATAGTAGATCGAAAACACAAACCAGAAAAATTCAGTGAGAAAGAAATCGCTAGACAAGACGATTATTTTGTGTGTGCACTGCTTGTTAGATCACTCAGTACACTTTATTTTTTACTGGAAAGATCAATACACACTTCTGAATTTTGATTGTTTCTTATGTATATAAATAGAGTTCAAGCAATCTTCCCCCTTAAAGGCCTTGACAAATAAAGCTCTCACATTAACCGGTGATGAAACCCTCGCTTCCTATTGGCCTAGAAAGGCCTTTTCTAATGCAGAAGCTATGGTGAGGACACTTGGCATAACTCTATTGGTTGTAATAATTAAAATTTGGTTATAATTTGGATACATCAAATACTTAACTGTTCGTTAGTAACATCGTTGACAAAAAGGTAGGTGGACAATATTTTTGTTAGAATTTTATCCTAAAAAATTTCTTTACACCGTGTTTACACCAAATACTTAACTGTACGTTAGTAACACCGTCACAGGTGGACAATACTTCTGTCAAACCATGAATATTTTTTGGTTTTTTATAAAAAGAATAAAAAGAAGTGGTAGCCTGATATATCGACGGGCTTTCCTGATCCAACTAGGCTTCTATAACGTGAATATTCCAAAAAAAAAAAAAACGTCCTTGATTTTCCAAATTTGGTTTGGCTTCCATAAAAAAAATGTCAGGATGTCAGTTTGCTTTTATAACTATGTTTCTTAATACGCAGTATCCAAAAACAAGAAGGGATATATACGCCAGTCCGTGCATTTTTTTTTTGAAGGAAATACGGGCTTAAGAAAGCCCGACACTTTATTAGACTACCTCATTAAATTGAGGTTTGAAGAAATACAAGATGGTGGAGAATCTGCATTCCACCTGTTATTTACATTATCTTGTATTGCAAATTGGCATAATTCATGTGCCAGAAGATTAACAAATTTAGGAACATGTTGAAACTTTGCATCAGCGAAAGAAGAAGCTTCATATTTGATCTCCCGAATGACTGAACGTATGCTCCAAGGAATATCACGATCATCCCCTAAAATTGTTGTTGTGACATTCTTTGCATCCCCTTCAAAGATGGCGTTTTCCACAGATAAACTTTTCGCCAAAGTGATTCCTAGTCTGCAGGCTATAGCTTCAGCCTGTATGGAGGAAGTAGCGTCAAAAGTGATTGTTTCGCAACCTAAGAACATACCTCTGTGATCTTGAGCCACCGCCCCTGCTGCTCCTTTATTTGGAATGAAAGCAGCATCTGTATTAATTTTCACAAAGTTCTCATCTGGAGGAACCCATTGTTGTTGCTGCGGATTTATCTCTTCCCCATCTATTGCATCAGGGTAATGAGCCATACAAAGATCAACATCCTGATAAACTTTTTTAAGAATTAAACCAACGGAGAAATCCACCCCTTGAAAAACTATATCATTTCTCATTTTCCATAAGTTCCAAAGGATGCAAGCTCTTCGAGAAAAACTAGAATTCATATCATGCTCCATCCAATCCATTAGAATATCATTAACATTCTCCAGATTTCCGGCAATGTTAAAAGATAAAGAGGCACTATCAAAAACCAGTTTCGACATAGGACAGTCAAAAAGAAGATGAAAAATTGACTCTGAACAGCCCTTGCAGAACGTACAAGAAATATCCCCATTATGCACAAATCTGTTAATATTCATCTTCACAGCAATGCCATTACTTATAATCCTCCAAATAAAAATGTGTATTTTTGGTATTATATTTTTGAAGGACCAAAAGCGTTTCCATGGGAACTGACTGTAGGAAGATGAAATAGGGATATCATTTGTAAGCAGACGATAACACGATTTTGCAGAGAAAATACCTGACGGAGTGCAAGACCAAGTTAGAATATCCTCCGCATTCATATCGATATAAATCGAAGAGATCTGTTCCACAATATCAGGAGAAAAGTTATCCTGTAGGAGTTCCAAATTCCACGAACCCATGTCAGGGTTTATGAGATCACAAACTCTCTGAATATCAGTGGATGTTATCGAATTTTTTGGAATAAGATTATGCACACAGTTTGGCAGCCACGGGTCTTCCCAAATCCTAACTTTTCTCCCATCAGAAATCTGCCAGAATATTCTGTTTTCCAATAATGATCTTACTTCAAGCATACTGTTCCATATGGCCGATGATCTGTCATTCTTTTCAACCAACCAAAAGCTTGAATCTTTCAGATATTTTGCCGACAGAAGTTGAGCCCAAACCGCATCTGATTCCTCCAAGAATCTCCAAACAAGCTTGCGGATAAGAGATTTATTTATCAATTCAGCGCTACGAATTCCCAGGCCACCTAATTCTTTTTGCAAACCAGTTTTTTGCCAATTGAAAAAATGTAATTTCTTTGTATCTGAAGAATGCCCCCACCAGAAATTTCTAACTATCCTGTCTAGATGATCTGTAACACCCTTGGGTAATAAGCAGATGCCCATGAAGAAATTTGGGATTGCAGTCAGAGTAGATTTGCAGAGAACAGTTCTCCCTGCATGATTAGTAAAATGCTGCCTCCAACCAGAATATCTTGAACCAAATTTATCCTTCAAGAAATCATACATTGAAATCCTGTAATCTGATTTAAGTGGGCAAATTCCCAAGTATTTATCATCCACAGACATTTCCCTAACACCCACACTAGTGGAGAATAGCATTTTCGCGACCGTCAAAGCAAGTCATATATACGATTTAAATGACTTGTTTTAACGGTCGCGGAAATGGTCGCTGTTTGAGCGTCTTTTTCATCTATGGCGTGGCTTTGCGGGTCGCGGAACAACCTATATCAACGACTGATTTTAGCGGTCAAGGTGTTAAGACTGACCCCGACCGGTCGTAGATATACATTTTAATATAAAAAAAAATACATTCAGATTTCCTGATTGGCCTGAGCTGAATCTGCTGAGCTGAAATAAATCTGACTAGACTAAAATGAAATTCAAATTATAATGAAATGATTCATAAAAAGAAACGACCATTTATTTAAAAATAAGTTTTCATACAGGTTCAAATTGCCAAATTACAATGAAAAACCATAATCTAGAATTTGCACCAATCGCCTCAAGTCCTAGCTAATAGGTTCTAATGTTTCTTAAAGACAAGTGTAAATCTGAATACCCTTGTTTGGAATGTGCAGTGACTCAACTTTCTTCGCGACACTTCTTTGCCTCGCTTCCATGTCTTTCGGTTGTTTTGTGTGTCGTTTTCCATTGCGTCGTCTCTAACTTTGTTTCTCTCGCTTCTTTCAAACAAAGATGAACTACTCCGAAAAGAAACAAGAAAAAAAAAAATTTTGATTATTAATTTTAGTTCTAAATTCTCTTGGTAAATGCTACTAAATACAACGTGGAAGTAATGACATGATCCAACAAACAAAAATTACTAGATACAATGAAATTCTATATCACAAAGATGGAATCAATCGCAGACTTGGAAATAGCTCATGAATTACTTGCATGGAAGTGACTTTGAGATAACAATACAATAAGCCCAACATAGTGTTTGTATATTAACACTACCAAACGCAACAAGCTCTTAACACATACCGCAATCTTCCTCTCGCCTTAACTCAAACTCTGCATATCGGGCATTACATATCTTCTACGATTCTTTCAAGGAATGGGAGATGCTCCCTAGCTCTTAAACTCTCGAAACGTGCAATGCCACTCGAAGGCAATGATTCTTTCAATGGAGGTCTCTAGAACTATGTCTCCGACCCCGCAATTAGCTTCAAAACCGTGGGAAAAAAATAATCTAGAATTTGCACCAATACAAGTCCTAGCTAATAGGTTCTAATGTTTCTTAAAGACAAGTGTAAATCAATACCCTTGTTTGGAATGTGCAAACACTCAACTTTCTTCGCTAGAGTCCGTCTAACTTTGTTTCTCTCGCTTCTTTCAAACAAAGATGAACTACCCATTTCTTCTCTTAGCCTTTCTCTCTCGAAGAAACAAGAAAAAAAAAAAAAAGGAATTTTAGTTCTAAATTCCGTAAGCTACTAAATACAACGTGGAAGTAATGACATGATCCAACAAACAAAAAATTACTAGATACAATGAAATTCTATATCACAAAGATGGAATCAATCTGCCTCATGAATTACTTGCATGGAAGTGACTTTGAGATAACAATACAATAAGCCCAACATAGTGTTTGTATATTAACACTACCAAACGCAACAAGCTCTTAACACATACCGCAAGCATATCAGGCATTACATATCATGGAAAAACAAGACAATATGCATGAATAATTCATCTTGTATTCAGAGAAAATAAATCCATAAACAGTTCATTTATAACCAAGGTACAAACCTTAAATTGTGGCTGATACTTTGCTGGAGCACCACCCTTTACTCCTCCGAACTCTCCTAGTGCTCCACCTCTTGGACCACCAAATCTTGCTGGTCTTTCTCCACCTGCATAATTACGTCTGAATACACAACAACAAAATCAACATCAAACTCCAAAAAAACATAACAACATCGGAAATCAAATTCACAGAACCATTAGAAATTACTCGCGAGAACATGAATTCCAAATACTAGCAGCATTCAATAAAAAGTAACAAAAAGACATTGTGGAAGTTATACAAAGTTGTACTTCCATGCTAATGTGAAAGTGGCTATCAAGTACCCTTGTACGCAGGAGAGATAAATTTTTACTAGTTATGCAAGCATCCAAGCACAAGTCTAAAGGTAGCTTAACGAACCTAACATTCAGAATTCAAGTCGATCTATAAAACAGAGCAACGATCAAATATCGACTCGGAACTAAATAGCACATACATAGTCTATATTTTTCATTACTCCTATATCTACAATCACATACAGATCAACAATTTAAAACCATGAAAATCCCCTAGTATCAATCTAATTTCGGAATCAAACTTTAACGCCACCCTACAAATCAATCCAACTGAGCCAACAAGTGTAAGGAACCTTTGCATTATCATCAATTCATAGCATCAACAGATATATTACTAAGGCAACTAAAAAATTGCACAAGGAGGCCATTCGCTGATATCCTTCAAATGTTCAAATATATAGATGACATTTCTCTATAGAAACATGTAAGGTAATGAAAACAATTCAAGGTACTCATCAACATGAAAATGTTACCAGACACCATTTAAGAAAAATATTCAATCTACACAACTCAACTGATTTCAATATGTTCTACAACAACTGCGGAAATACACTTGGTTACAACAACATACGCCACAATGAATAACTACTAAGGTTCATAAGTAAATAATTCAAACTAACAAAACAGAACCTGAATTGGATTATTTCTGTTGAATGGAGTATTTTCAGTTACAAGTTGAAAATGGATAGCACCACCACTCCAGAGATGCCTGTATAACCAGTTTAAAGTGAGTGAAGGAATCACAGGAGAATTTGAATTGCAACAAGTAAACAGAAGTGATCATTTGTCACCTTTGTGTCATACTTCTGCAGTTGCAATATATCTTTGTAGGTGAAACGAATATCAAAATGGTACTCAGAGGTGTTGTGATTGTCCTTATCTTGGTTAATAGGGCAGATTCTGGCTATCTAATCGTTCTTGCCCTCTGCACCGATTAAACGGAACAACACTATCAGACTACATCCAACAAAAGATATATGTAATTACATCGATCAAGAATCAAATGAGGCTACACCTGTTCTAGACAATAATTTCATCCAATAAAAGATATAAGTAATTACTTCACCTTTTAAACTCAATACCCTATCATCATGCCTCTAGCATCCTTAAAGATGCAATCAACAACCAATATTAAACCAATTAACCAACAATATATGATCTATGTAAAACCAATCAATACTAAACAATTAGGCCACTGCTAAAACAACTAACAAAAAAATGAAGTCTCATTTTCACATCACCTTTTTTATCACCATCTTAGAGTGCACAGCCGCTTGCTGCCAGTTAAAAATAAACCAAATATAAATACACCATACTATTTCATAAAAAAAATGGTTTCCAATAACTTCATTAACAACAAACCGGTGAACCTGCATGCAGAACCAATTTATAACACATTAATCAAAGCAATTAATCGAGAATTACATAACCCATCTGCAAGATTCATAACTGACAGCACCTATTATGTAATTATTAAGATACCACCACCACCTTCTGGTAGCAGCATCATCAATACTTGCACCTCCAAACACTACCACAAACAGCAGATCAGCGTGATGAACACCGCCAGCATATTCTACCACCAACAGTAGATCCATCAACAATCATTCAAGCGCTAGAATCCTACCATACAAACAAAATACTAAACTACGTAAGAAATTACCATTTGGACAGGGCGTTCAGAATCCTGGAACTACTCAATGGTAATACCACACATAAATTACCACTAAACCTCTTTTCCTACTACCAAATTTAGATAAAGAAGTAGCGACCAGAAATATTACTCCTGTATGTGAAGCCTGCCTTTCTCCTTTGATATGTCCTCACCTCCCATTAAAAGACCTGGAACCATCAAATGGAATCAGTGCATTAATTTTTGAGGGATTTCATTTACCTGAATACACAATTCTCATGTTGGCACAAGTACCAACACTTTAAACCAAAAAAAACCCAATGTCAATCCTAGCTTGCCAACCTAGCACTCATGTGATAAAATTTTAAAAGAACAAACTTGCTGAGTTAAGTCTTTACCATTGTTTCATGAGACTGCTCGATTACCATAAATTTGCATATTGAACTACTCAATGCGAGGGAAGACGAAGGATTTGAAGTGATAAGATCAATAAGTTGTCCCTGAAACATCATAATAACAAGATGTGGCAACCATATCATATACAAGTTAAAATATAAACTTAATACTTGATATTGGTTACCATACCGAAGTAGACTGCAGCTGGCTTGGTGCTATATTGGTGGATGCGAATGGTGGTGATGCTGGATAGCGAGAGGAGCTGGTGTCGTGGACTGAAGTGTTGGTGGTGGTCTTCAAAACTGGTAAGGGTATGGTGTCAATGCAAAAGATGATGTCGTGGAGTATGAACTGCAAGACAATAACAAGGACTGCAACTACAAATGAAATGGTTTTAGATGGCGGTGCAGTTGAACTTGTGATGCCGTGAATGGTACGATGCAAAATGTTGATGGTGTAGGTGCATATGATGTGAAAGTGGCGGTGATTCTCGAGCAGGTGGTGAAGATGATACACAGTTGTGATGACTGCAAACTTCTAAGTGAGATGGAAGAGCTGATGGTGATGGATGGAAGGTACACAATGTGAAATGATTATATCTACTACTGAAGGAGGCTGTGAAAGCTAGATGGGAGCTAAAACTTTTCACAAACAATTGAGGTGCAGGATCTAGTGTGCAGAGGGGTGATTTTCTTGTGTTCTTTTAGACCCCTTCTATATAGCTTTGAAGATGCAAATTCAAATTGGTTAGAAACCCAATCTTACCAAGCATAAACAAATGCTAAACATTCAATAATCACAGCTCCCCATCCCTTAAAGCAACAACAACAACTTTTTAACCCAAAACCAATCAGATGCGTGAAACAATTCCTATCTCAACAAATCAAACCATAAATCCCATTACACAACAAGATCCAGTTGAAAGAAAGGCTAAAATCGAAAGTAAATACTCAATACCCTTAAGAAAAATAACACTTCAATTAAAACTATTAAGAAAAACTATCAGGAAAATAACACTTCAATTAAAATTATTACCGGGAAAATCACAATAGGAACCCGTTGAAGTAAACCACAACCCTCATTAAGAAAAATAACACTTCAATTAAAACTATTACCAGGAAAATCAAGAGCCTAAAAATTTACCTAACCCTAATTTTAAAATTAAATTTCTGTAATTGAAGATGATGAAGAAGATTGGGTCATAGATAATTACCCTAATTAATCGCAGGAAGGATTTTATCATGGATAACACAGGAGAAGGAGGTGACTAGATCTGGATCCATTATAGAAGAATAAGATGATGGAGGTATTGACTTCTATTTCACCTTCCAGATCTGAATTAATTGTAAAAGAAGAAGAAGATGGCTAATAGAGAGCTAGAGTTAGAATTTGCAGAAAAAAAAAAGAAAAAGAGAAAGAGGTGAGTTCGTCTGCGAGAGAAGAAAAGATTAATGAAACAGAGAGAGAGTGAGAGAGAGAGGTTTCTTTCGATTTTAATTTTAATGTGGGAGAGGGGGATATTTAATCATAGCCGGAGATCAAAAAGAAGTTTCAATCTCGAGAAAATCTTACCCAGGAGGGATAAAATTGTAATAATTCAACGACCAACTTTAACTGCTCAGGAAGTTCTCCATGTTTTTATTAAGACCGCGACTGTCTTGACCGGTCCAAGAACAATTGACCGTCAATGGGAGTCGCGGATGTGGGTTGAGAAAACCTCATTCCCCACTAGTGCCAAGTCTTGAATAGTGGATTGTTTTCTCAGATCTGAAATGCCTTTGCTAAAATGGATGGAAGACTTGCTGAAATTGATCTGTGGCCCAGAGAGACTAGCATTTGAGCAAGTAACTTTTTCAAATTATTAACATTCACCCTTGAATGTTCACCAAAGAAGAAGAGGTCATCAGCAAACATCAAATGACTGATAGTTGGTGCCCATATATTTAATTTGTATCCCTGATATAATCCCTGAATTTCAAACTGATGCATCAAGATTGATAAACCTTGAGAACAAATTATAAAGAGAGATGGCGACAGAGGACAGCCCTGTCTAATGCCACGTTCATTCTTAAAAAAACCTTGTGGAGCACCATTCAAATTAATTGAGAAAGAAGCTGACGTAACACAATTCATAATGAGAGCATGAGAATTACCTTGAATACCCATTATATGTAGCATATCACTGAGAACACTCCAATCTACTCTATCATAAGCCTTCGCCATATCAACCTTGAGAGCAAAATGTCCATTAACAGCATAAGAATTATTCATAGAATGCAACAATTCTTTTGCTACAATTATGTTGTCCAAAATTTGTCTCCCTGGAACAAATGCCGTCTGAGATTGACTTATAAATTCATTCAGATATGGTTTGATTCTTTCAGAAAGAATCTTTGCTACCAATTTATACAGCACATTGCAAAGAGAAATTGGACGATAATCTGAAGGAGTTTCTGGATTCTTTATTTTCGGAATCAAAGTAATATGTGTGTGATTAAGCAGTTCAGGGAAAACAGCATCTCTAAATATCTGAGTGATTAAATGCACAACATCATTACAGACAATTGACCAACATTTTTTGTAAAAGATAGGAGAATAGCCATCCGGACCTGGTGCCGTGAAAGAGCCCATATGAACAAGCGCTGACCATATTTCCCCAGTTGACGGGATTCTTGATATATCAGAATTATTCACCACCAGCGAAGGAGTTAAACTCTGCAGGGAGAAAGGAATTTGATCTGTAGAAGCCTCCTTTCGAAATATCTCTTGAAAATGATTCACTAGTATCCGAGAAATTTCATTGTGATCCGTAACCCAAGAATTATCAGCTTTTTTTAGATGGCTGATGTTATTCTTTTTTCTTCTACGTTGAACGGATAAATGAAAATGTCTTGTATTTCTATCTCCATCTTTGGCCCAATTTTGTTTCATTCTTTGATCCCAGTATGTAGCTTCCATAATCAAGTACTCGTTAAGTTGAGCAGCAAAATGTTTTTCTTGAAGGATAGAAGCAGCAGTCGGCCTCCTTGCTTGAACTCTTAAAAGCTTATTCTTCAAGGTTGAAATTTTATGTCTGACACAGCCTATCCTCTTTCGACTCCAATCTGTAAGAAAACCACCTAATTTGCAGAGTTTTGATTGGATATTTTCATCTGTATCTTGACTCCAACACTGTCCAACCTTTTCCATGAACTCTGGATGAGAAAGCCAATATGCCTCAAATTTGTAATTTGGCGGATTTCTCGGCAAGTTTCTCATAGTGTTAAGTAATATAGGAGCATGATCACTGGAAAGGCGAGGAAGATGAAGAACTGCAGCAGAGTGGAAAGCAATGCACCATTCTGGATTAGCTAAGACACGATCCAGACGTTGTCTAATGTGGTGTTCATAAGATCTCCCATTGCTCCAAGTATATGCTGGTCCCGAGAAACCCAGATCCAATAAGTGATTTTGGTGAATAAAATTGTTGAAGTGAGAGATATTAGAGTTAAGCACAGGCAAACCACCACTCTTCTCTTTAGTAGCAACAATAGCATTAAAATCACCTATAAAACACTTATTACCATTGAAGTTCTGCACATAATGAGAAAGGGAAGACCAAAAACTAGCTCTTTGGTTTGCAATAGGCGGACCATAGATGCAAAACAGGTGCCAAGGAATTCTATCACCATTTTCATGAACTAAAGCATGGATTAAATTTGAGGAACTAGAGATAATCTCAATATTGATATCCTCCTTCCATAGTAACCACAAACCACCACTTCTACCCACAGATGGGACTATACATGAATGTTCATAATTAAATTGCCTGATTGTTTGTTGAGAGACCAAATCTGACATTTTTGTTTCAGAAAGAAATAATATGGAAGGGTCAGTACCTCTGAGGAAAGAATGAAGGGTCCTAATTGTTGGGTTATTCCCCAATCCCCAATAATTCCAGGATAGGATCAACATTTATCACGCGGCATTTGAGGAATAGCCGCCTTACCATTTGCAGAAGAACTCTTTGAAGAGGATTTTCTTTGTACTTTTGACTGAGGAGAGTTCCTTAAAATGTAATCTTCATCTTGCCCTCGTTAGAAACCTTGACCACCATTATTTTCACCAAACTGCATCGAAGATGACTGCCCTTGGGATCTAGCATGCATCTTCCAATCAATCTGATTAGTAATAGCTTTTGAAGGGGGTTTAGCAACCAACTTTTTCGGTCCTACTGAAGGATGATTCTTTGCGTAGGCTACAATAGGGTTGAGACACAGAGGGCTTTCTACAATTATCTGATCATGATCTGTGAGGCTATAGTTTTCCAGATTGACGTCATTCCTTACCACAACAACACTGTTATTGACATTTCTTAACACAGCAACACTGGTGTTCATGTTTTCCTGCATTACTTGTTTACCTCTAGACAACATCATGTTCATTCGATTTTCCTCAGCCTGACGTTCTCCTGCATAAGAAGAGGACCTCCTAGAACCGGAACCCATCTCTGAGTTTCTAGAGAAACTAGTGTTATTTGGATCAACCACTTCCGATCTTACATGGTATTGCCTCTGATAACCGATTACCAAGTCAGTTTGTTCATATCTATGTTCAGTATTAGAGAATGTGTTTCCCATGTAAGTTGTTGATGTGGATCTGCACCGATCAGGATTTGAATAATTATTTTCTGTTGCAATAGAAGCCGGTTCTTCCCCAACAATGTAAATATCTTTAAATTCTGGCACTTCCTTAACTTGTGATTTTGCAGAAACGTTGATGGATGGATGATACACTGGCTTGATCATTTTCAAAGCTTCTTGTTGAAGTTCTTCTGGATGATTTTGAAAGATAAAGTCCTTGAACTCAGAAACCCTTGGGCAGTTACGCATCAGATGACCAATAAATCCACAAAAGACACAGAACTTTGGCAGCCGTTCATATTTGATAGTAACTTGATATTCTGGATTGTTTGGCAATGGGAAATCAATTGCATGTGGAAGACGACGATTGAGGTTGATGTGGGTTTTTGTTCTTGCAAATTTCCCCCATGTAGTCGCTTCATAAACAGGAATCGGGCGAGTTTTTCCAATCTGAGACATAAATTCATATACAAACATAGCACTCAGGTTTTCCACTGGTAAACCATGAATCTGCAGACCGAATTCCACTGTATGAAATGTATAATCACAAGGCAGTTTACCCAATGCGCATCTTTCCAAAGCAAAGAGATCTTCCTTGATGATCCATGGAATTCCTTCCATTATCATATCAGTATCAGCGCGGGATTCAAACTTAACTAAAAATGTTTCTTCAGTGAAGACAGAGATATAGAAAGCATGATTAGTTTTCCAAAACTTTTGAAGAATCTCTCTGACTGTGGAAATCTGGAGAGTTTTATTTGTGACGATCTTGAGAACTAGACACATATTGTGATTCAACTTTGAGCCAGGGAAGCAAGTGTTTATGTTGATTGTGGAGGAAGTTTTTTCTCTGGCCAAAAGATTTGCAAAGTCCTGTAGAAGACCATTGTTCAAGTGGGTTTCATAGTTTTCTTGATTGGATGACATGATTGAATGAAAAGGTTGAAAGTTTAGAAGAACTGATAAAAGAACCATTAAAGGCCTATAGAAAAAGGTTCATATAGGGAACCGAAAGAGACAGTTATTGTAGCGGTTATTGGCAGTTACAAAAAGGAAAAGAAAAAGAAAGAGTAAAGAAAAAGGGATAGTGATCCAAGAAAAAGAGGAATTTTTAGAACAGAGATTACGAAATCATTTACTGATTCGAGTTGCGAACCAGTAAAGATCAAGGACAATGTTTTTTGTTTTTCACAAAACTGAGTTTGTTTCTTAAAAATATGCAGAGCAAATAAAGTTGAATATAAGGATTCCAAAACAAAACAGCCCTTACATAATTGATTTTTGTTTGAAAAACTTCATCTGATGATTACATTAATGATTGAAAGACTCGAACAATAATTGTAGATTACATTTACAGGATCTAGAAACGATATTCTAAGGAACTTGCAGAGAGAACTTGCAGAGAACTTGCAGAGAACAATAATTATATACTATACATCTTCTACTTTATTTTTTATTTTGTTTTCCAAATTTGTTTCTCATCTTGATTTCACCTAGAAAACGAGAACAAGGATTCTCTCTATGTTTCATCGATTTCAACTCATGACATTTTGTTTCCCCTTTCTGTCTTTATTTCTGTCTTTATTCTCTCTAGTCCGTGCATTGATATTCCTGGTATAACTGTGAGTTTTAATTACGAACAAACTCTTTTTATCTTACAGCTTTCCCTTTCTCTGTTCTCTTAAATTCCTTTTGTATTTTGTTCTCTTGCTCATTGTTTTATTGATTTTTTTACCGGTACACAAACTAGAATTCTCAAACAGGTGTAGATTTGATTTCTCTCTATCCTTTTTGCTTTTGATATTCTGTTTTTTTTTTTTTTTTTTTTTTTTTTTTAATGTAATTTTGAGATTGTATATCCATTTTGATGATTTCGTTAGGGTTGTATTGTTTTGATTTGGATCTTTTACGATTTTTTCATGGTATTGATGTTAGTGTGAAGAACTAATTTTTATGCGTTTGCCGGATTGGATTGGTATCTTGAAGCTGAAGAGTTCATGTGATTGGGTTTTTATCTCACTTTACATCATCACAGAAACTACCAAGTTTATCTATGGATAAGATTGCTCGAGTTGTACAATTCAAATTACAGTACGAAATTTTCTTTTGATTTTAAATTTTTGCAAAATTGTGATTCGTTAACCAATGGCCATGGACAACGATGGTAAGGGTAGAAGTGGTTATTGGTTAGAAGATATTTAGTTATATACTGTATTAGTTACAGTGATCTTAAAATCAATACGATCTGCCACTGCAATGCATTTAATTTAGGCATTATTTGCAGGAAACCCGGTGAATGAAAGACGTACGGCACAAATGTCATAGACTAGAAGATGGAACTTGGAACATTCCAGGGAATACTATAAGCAACCCTTCGTCGGATATGAATGATCAAATTTTAAAAAAAAATTGGGGATATAAGGAGAGTATGGGAGTGCAGCGTTAATGAATTGATTACGTTGAAGGATGTAGGAGAGTACATAAAAGAAAATGTTTGATTTGCGGAAGGTAAGGGTTCTACCTAAGAGAGTACGCACCGGAAGTTGCAAAATAATGTTGGAAAATCCCATTGAATCAGTTTGCTTAATGCGTACATGCTTTCTATGCTGTGAGACAACTGGTCGCCTAAGAGCAACCACAGTGGACGATCAAACCTATAATTATAGTCCAGCGACAAGACACAGCGGGACGGAGTAAAGACTAAAATCTGGACCAAGACCAAATTCCAGACTATATTTGGTCGGCGACCAAGACCAAAACTATATATAGTCGAGCGGACGTATAATGTTCGTTTGTCACCGGGCGTGCATATAAAGTACGCTTCACATGAAGCAGTTGTAAAGTTCACGCCCCACTGTGAGGCGAAGTTATAAAGTCCGCCTATTAATATAACTCAATATATAAACCACACACACTTGTGGCATATGTGGTGAATCAACACCAGGCCAAGATATAAAGTCCGCCTCAACACCAGGCCAACATATAAAGTCCGCCTCATTTGGGGCGGACATATAATCAACGCTTGACCAAATTTTGGTCATTTTCCATTGTTCTCCACCACAGACTAAACCTAAATTTTGGTCTTTTTTTTTTGGTTTTTAGTCTTTGGTTTTACTCGTACCACTGTAGTTGCTCTAATGTCTTTTACGTTACTGGTCTGTGGAGATGGGTAAAGGATGTATGCATTTCAATATTACTCCCTCCGTTACACTTTAGATGAGTGTTTAGGGTTATTTGTTTGTTCCACATTACTTGATAGTTTTCATATTTTTCCCACAAAACTATCAACAATACCCTCACAATTTGTCTTGGAACCATAAATTTACTTTTAAATACACTAATAGCAATTAATGTTTGAAGACTTTTCTCAAGGACATATATAGAATTTTTTTATATCTCTCTCCATTTCTTAATCTGCGTGAAAACTCCTAAAATATCATCTAAATTGGAACGGAGGGAGTAATAATTTATGGGATCGTAACCAATTGAATGAGTGGCAGGTAAGCGTACAAAACAAAACTTTTGTTAGTTCCAATTCAGGTTGTACATGCTTGCTGCAGTTTAACAAACAAATGGACAAGGTCACCCCTGACTAATATCATGGCTAATAGTAGATGGCATTACTAAGTGCGTAACAGATTGTTGTTTCAAAGTGGTTAGTGAGAAGGATGTAAAGTGGTGCACTAGGCGGGAACCTACCAATGTGATATAGGTTCCTGGTTTGTTTTGAATGAAATGTTTAGGTCAGCGGTAAGGTGTTCAATGTTTCAGAGAAATAGTATCCCACTCACTGTATGTAGTTCAGGGCGCACAAAACTTTCCGGCTTTGTTTTAACTAAAGATTTTTATAAGGTTGTCTTTTTTGTTTGCAGCATGATCGTGGAAGACCCCTATTCCTAGAAAAAAACAGAAATTAAAGATGGAGTTAACCTTAATATTTTCTCAAATCACCCTACTACATAGGTTTCTGGATTACATCTTTAGCTCTTAAATCATCTACTAGATAATCTTAATCTCCTTAGGCTTCATTGATTGCTTGCTTAGAAATATTTCATTACTTGATGGTCTTTAGAAAGTGAGTGATCTACAGCATTCTAAACACAGTTACGTTAGCTTATTAATTTGTAGGTGAGAGTTTCTTTGATCCAACTTAATCTCCAATTCAACCGGAGAGTAGACTCTATAACACAATTCTCCTTTAGCTGATTAGCTTTTAATAAATTATTTGCCAAACGTATGCTTAAATGAGGAAAACACTAAAATAGTGAGCTTAGAATATTAAACCATCAACAGTGATCGATTTAAGATTAAGCTTCTTAAAATAGAGTATTTATGTTGCTAATGTTATTGAACTTAACTTTGAGGAATCATATGGGATTTTTTAATAATAAAGATCATGGGGGTTTGTATTTAACCATAGAGAAATGGAAATCTTATGAAGTTTGTGTGTTTTTAGCACGAAGATTTTGCAATTGGATCATGATGAAGGTAAGAGTGAAGTAGGAGGTGATAAAATAAGCTCTATTGGTCTCACGTTGAACGGGGAGACAAATAGATAGCTATTAATTGTAATTAACAGTGTGCACTTGCTAGCTAGATAACCATTGGCATTGGCTCCAACCAAGTTTAATGTTCTTAGTTTTCTTGGTTAAGTCAGTCAGTATCAGCGTTCTTTCCAGGCATTTATTGCCGAGATTTTGGGAGGAAAACAAATTTAACCGCACATCATAGCCTCTCAACATTACGAGAAAAAAAATTAACATTAGATAATTTTTATGTGAAAAATACTAGAACCCCCTACTATATGGGTTCAATATATAGTTATCAAAAATAGTAAAATACACCGTCACAGGACGGGTTGAAGCTCCGCGCACACCAAATCAAAAACGCGTCGTCATGGGGCGGGATAAAGCTCCGTGCACACCAAATTAAAAATGCAACGCCACGGGGCGGGGCGAAGCCCGCGCACACCAAATTAAAAATGCGTCGCCACGAGGCGAGGCGAAGCACCGCGCACACCAGATCAAAAATTTGGTTTAAAGAAAAAAATGCCCGTTGCGTAGCACGGGCACAAATCTAGTATATATTTATAGAGAAAGAGATCCTCGATGGTTCTAAATAAAATACGCAAATCCCAGTCGTTTTTGGGAGCCTTTACCAAAAGAATGTAACTTGAAATGCCAGATCATGTCCAAGGCGTTGTTGTTCATTAGTATATATGTCCACCTGGATTTTGGCTTGAGGACTCGGGTCAATCTAATGCTAAATCTTCTCTTAGATGTCTCAGAAAAGAAATTATAAAAACAGAAAATGGTAGATAGTTGTAAGTCTTTTTTCAAACATTTCCAGTTCAGTCAATTGTGGCTCTCTTAAAACTAAGGGACATGATGAGGCAATTAAAGGAACATCGAAATCAAAGAAAAGTTGTTGTAAAGAGATTTCTCAAATAATACCATCTCTGAAAGAATTTTCTGGTGTTGAAACTAATGAAGATTTACACTCAACTAGTGGTAGTGTAAGAAAATCTAGCAAAGAGCAAGAGGAGGATGCATTCATGGTTGGCGGACTAACAAAAAACCTTGAAAGCTTTTTAGGTAAACTAAAGGATAATGGAGGTGACTCAGGTGTGATTTTTACAAGTGTCGAAATTAATTTTTCACGACTTGTGATTAAGTCTCTTCTTTCTCATGCAATTTCTTTTAATTAAAGAAGAATTCAAGGTGAGAATAGCGGGTGGGGATTTAATTGTGGTGTTTGTTTGGGTTCTTAGTGTTCGAAACTCAAGAAGCTTGCCAGACTTTGGAAACCTATTATTCTTATTATTCAAAATATAAATCTTAGCAATTGTACCAACCTTATTGTGCACCAATCTTGGGGTGCAAATCCTTGTAGGCGGATATATCTAAATTCATGTGGAAGATCTGGTGGTGTTTTATTGATATGGAACTCAGATATGATTGGAATAAATGATTTTATATAAGGTATTTATACAATAAGTATCTTGTGTCACAATGTGGAGGATAACTTTCGATGGGTTCTTACCGGTATTTACGGTCCTTATAACGTGAACGATTTTTTTTTTTATATGAAGTTACTTTGTAAGGGTATTGGTGTATCGGTGGATATTTTAACGAATTTAAAGTAATGAGAGAAAGTAGAGGATGCTGCAAAATTTCAAACTCGATGCAGTATTTTGATGAAATATATAATGACCTAGAGCTTATAGAATTGCCAATCTCCGGAGCCAGGAATAATAAGAAAAGCAAGATTGATGCGTTCTTATTTTATCTGGATTAGGAGGAGCATTTTCCATATATCATCTTAAAGCGACATGCAAGACCTTCTTCGAAACACTATCACATCTAGCTGTGCTCCATTATGATTGATTAGGGCGCTTGTCCATTTCGTCTTCAATTATTTTGGCTCGAGAATACTAACTTATTTGCTTTTCGGAAAGAAAGGTGGATAGCTTTTTCTTTCGTAAGTACAGTGAGTGTATGTTTTTCCAGGAAGTTATTTGGCTTGAAAGAAAAGTTAAAAGCGTGGAACAAAGATGTTTGTGGAAATATTAATTAGGCTTTCGTGCGTCACTTGAAAAGATGCAAGTTTTGGATGTATATTGGTCATGATAGGAGTCTCTTCAAGGTGGAAGAGGATATGCTTGTGACCGCTAAAGTTGATTTAAAAACGTCTTATAGACGTATATAAATATTCATTTGTCAAAAATCAAAAGTCAAAGCGATTCGTGGTGGTGATAGAAATAGCAAGCATTTTCATCTTATGTTAAGAAGGAATAGATTAAAAAACAACATCATAATATTCGCATTAGTGGTATATGGACTGAGAATAAAGACAAGATTGAAAAAGAGGGGTATCAACTACACCACCAAATTTTAATTATGAAACCTGTATGGACAAACTTGTCAAAATCAATAGCATAGATCAACAATGTAAAATCTGAAACCTGATATCAAGACAAGTTTAGCTTGAACGAATTTAAGAAACCAATATCCAAGTAATAACCTAGTATGACCTGAACTATTACAAAATCAAATTCAAACAAAAACAAATCTTGTAATATGTTTCAATATATAAATTGTCAAGAATAATCTTGTAGGTTCTATACAGTTTTGTGGGCTTAAAATTGTCTAGGTTATTCTAACGTACTTTGTGTGATATTTCAATATAAAGATAAAATAATATAATGCAGAAAACAAATAATACAAGACACCAAAAAAAAAATTAACGAGAAAAACTGCAAAGCACGAAAACCCCTGAACCTAGTCCACAACTTGAGCACCACGTTGTATTAAGCCGCTATAAACACTTGAATACTATCAGACTTCATAATGGAATGTAGTTGAAACCGAAATGATCCTACGAGCAATTCAACTTTAGTCACGCTCATTTACGTCTCTTGGATCTCGCAAGATACTATGCAACACGATTCCCCTAGAAGACATCCGTTACAGGCCTAGGAGTTGCTTCAACCTAAGTAAAGAATTTTATGACTATTCTGCCTCTAACAGTATTCAATCAAGGTATGAAAATCTATATGTATATGGGGGATATTCAAGAAAAAAATATTTCAATCAATCTGAATAACAAAGTTTGAGACAAAAAGAACTTTGTGAATCCTATCAATCAAGTTCCTGATCTAAAATGTCAAGAACCTAAAAGATCAATAAGAACAAGATCCGGATAACAAAAATTATCAGGTAAAAGATAGTTTGACCGGACTTCACAAATCTCTTATTGAAGTATTTCCAAGTCATAAACCTAATACAGTTTCAAAGAATGAAACTTAGGTTTTTAAAGGACGACTCTAGGATCAACAAGGACACAAAAGTGTCGGGATTAAGTTTCTACTATCCAGGAAATCCTCTATTTATATTGATGAAGCTTAGAAACATAGATAAGTTCGTGAATGATTACCTTGTATAGAATTTCCAAGTAAGTGAAACTTCTCTATATAGATTATATGCATGAACCATGTGAGAAGTTTGCTTTGAATCACAAAGATGATGTATGCAACCAGAGAATGGTTTGCCAGAGAACTATGGGTAAATAATTATGAGATCGGGAAACTTAATTTGTCATAAGACTGAATTAGTTTGTGAATTGTCAAAACAGTTTGTGAACTAAAAAGTCGTTTCATAACTTTTTGAAGTTTTATATTAACAAGTTCGCAAGATGTGCAAAACAGTTTGTGTACTTGAAAATACAAAGTGTACAATCGACATCAAAATCCACTAATTAGTGAAGTGAGCAAATAAGTTTGTGTATGTTTAAATAAACAGTCTCCAGTACCATCTCAAAATCGACCAGTTCGCAAACTGAGCAAATCAGTTCATACGCGAGTTAATTGAGATATTAAAAATCAAGTATATATATTTATGATTTCAAGTTCGTGAACTGGTAAAACAATTGTGAACTTTAAAAACTAGCTTGACTACTCCTTATAGCTTGAAATCTTCTTTGCAAAGTTCATTATTATACTAAAGTCATACGACATGTCTCAGTAGATAGAATGGTAGATAATATGAGTAACTAAGATATATTGTCTTCACATACCTTTGTTAATGAAATTTTTGTTGGCGCCGCCTTCAATCTTCAAGGTCGGTTGGTAATTTTTGATACTCAACTACCATGATATAATCCTAATCCGAGACTGGCTTTAATAGACTATAAATCAAGACATAGTTTTGATTAACTAAAATTGAAAACAAGCTTGACATACCAAAACTTGTGAGTTCGACCGAGCGATGCTCTAACAGAGATTAAAGAAAGTATTACAAATCACTTTGAGGTAGCTTTTAAAGAACAATCTAATCATAGACCAAGAACTAAAAATACGTGTTTAAAGAATATTGATGAGAATGCCAAAGATTGGTTGAAAAGGTATTTTAGTGAAGAAAACTATTAACGATTTGGGTGTGAATAGATCTCCGGGTATGGACGGTTTCCTAATGAAATTTCAAATTGTTGGGCAGTACTTCATAAAAGAAGAATTGATGAAGGTGTTTTGAAAATTCCATGATCAACCACATTATCGATAATTCTCTAAATAACAACTTTATAGCATTAAATCCTATGAAAATTGAGGTTGATGAGGTAAGGACTTTCGGCGGGAACCGTATACAAAGTTATTTTCAAAGTTCTACCAGGCGAACAAAGGTATATCTTCCTATTTTAATTTCTCACTCTCAATCTAGCTGGATAAAGGATCGTCAAATTTTAGATGGATATTTGATGACAAATAAATATGTGGATTCTAGACTCCATCAAAAATCACTGGCGTTCACGATAATTGGTATGATTTTAGCTAATCATCTTAGCTCTATTGCTTCTAGAATTATCTCTCCACAGCAGCGTGCCTTTTTAAAAGGGAGAAGCATTTTCGAGTGTGTAAGCTTTACCTCAAAGGATATCTACAAGCTGGATAATAAGACTTATGGTGGTAATTTAGCACTGAAATTTGATATTAGTAAATATTTCGACACACTAGACGTACTGGGACTTTCTCCCCAGTAATCTCAAAGCTTTCTGATTTTGTCATCATTTTGTGCATTGAATACATGTTATTCTGAAATCTGCAAAGATGTTTGTAGTAGTTAATGGGAAAACGATGAGATATTTTGGTTGTACCAGAGGGGTGCACCAAGGTGATCCCATGTCTCCAATAATTTTCTACTTGGATGAAGACGTATACAGTAAGGGAATGTCTCATTTGCTTGATCAAGTATTAATCCACCCAATCTCTTCTCCAAGAGGTACAATCGCCCCATTTCATATTCCATATGCTGATGATATTATGGTATTCTGCAGAGGTACCAAATGAGATGTGGACAATCTCATGAATCTTTTGAATGACTATGACGCTTGCTCTGGCCAAATAATAAGCACCTCCAAGTGTATTTTGTTAATGGGAAAACGATGGGATATTTTGGTTGTACCAGAGGGGTGCACCAAGGTGATCCCCTATCTCCAATAATTTTCTGCTTGGCTGAAGACGTCTACAGTAGGGGAATGTCTCATTTGCTTGATCAAGTATTAATTCACCCAATCTCTTCTACAAGAGGTACAATCGCCCCATCTCATATTCCATATGTTGATGATATTATGGTATTCTGCAGAGGTACCAAATGAGATGTGGACAATCTCATGAATCTTTTGAATGACTATGACGCTTGCTCTGGCCAAATAATAATGTTAGAGCACTGCTCGATCGAACTCGCATGCGTTGCTATCTCAAGCTTGTTTGTCAAGTTTAGTTGCCAAAACTATAAGTCTTGATTTCTAGTCTACTTATAGCTAATTAAGTCTCAGATTTTGAGACAAAATTCGTATTGGTATATAGACTTCGATTATACACATTTGCTATTTCGAGCCGAGTTTATTTCTCGAAATATGTGTTGGTAAGCTTTCGCTTTGCTCAAGTTCATCTTTACTAGTGACGAAAGTCATGTTGATTATTTCAATGAATTGAAAATTGCTTTGATGAAAAATAGTTTGTGAATAACAACTATATAACATCCTCTAAAAATGTTTCAATGATTGAAATGAGAGTTTAGAATATATGACCATGTTTGGATATAAACATTGTATGTGAATTCATACTTGTGTAAGTCCAAAATCCTTGAACCAAAGTATGCGTACTTTGGTGCTCAGGATAACCGGGGCTAAGTCCGCGTACCTATACGTGTACTGCCGGAAGTTCACATCCCGTGAATTTCTGCTGGAGTTTGTGAAATGAAAACAAGCTCAATCCGGGTACTTAAGTATGCGTACTTACGTGGTTTTTTTTTTTTTTTAAAAACAGTTAATTCGTGAACTAAGTCATTTGTAAATTAAGGAATGCAATCTTTGCAAACTGTGGCTATAATGTTAATGTTCATGAATCGATTCGAGTAAATCAAAACTGTTTTTGCTTTGATTGTGTCTTGTATACTTCTATGAAATCTAAGCAATTGAACAACTCTCTAACTAGTTCTTTTAAGTCATTTGAACTAGTTATGGTGAAGATGAATAAGGTTGATATGAAAGTCCTGATATGGCTAACCATTGGTTAACTACTGTTGAACCAACGACTTGTACACGTTTAGGTACGGTTACTCAAACCTAAATAAAGTTACATTTCATGTGTGTATAACAAGCTAAGCTCGATCTAACAATTGAAAGATATTAGCTTGAATCTAATCAGGTTTTCATCTAACAGTGAATATTGAATTCTTTGTTACCAAGGTAACTTAGATTGCAAACCCTGATTGGGAGACTATATAAAGGAAAACTCTAGCAACTGGGAAACCTAATCCCCACACCTCCCGTGTGATACTAGTTGCAAGCTAGAGTCGATTCTCCTTTAACCTTAGGTTTCTATCGAGACCCAGTAGGTTAACGACTTAAAGACTTCATTGAGATTGTAAAGCCAGACCCAACTATTTTCTCTGTAGTTGCGTGATCTGATCTTGCTGTTTCTATCGTGATTGAGTACAATCGTAAGATTGGCTTGAGATTAATTTCTCCAATAGGCAAGATAGAAAAGTAGTCACAAACATCTTCGTCTCATCATTTGTGATTCCACAATATCTTGTTTCGCTAGTCGATTAATAATATTATTGTGAGGTGATTGATATTTCTAGGCTGTTCTTCGGGAATATAAGTCCGGTATATCAATTGGTTCCTGTTCAACTTGATTTATCAAAAGACGGAACAAAACTCGAAGGTATTTCTGTGGGAGACAGATTTATGTATTCCTGACTTTTCTGTGTGATACAGATTTGTTTATTGAAGTCTTCGACTTTGGGTTGTAGCAACTCTTAGTTGTGGGTGAGATTAGCTAAGGGAATCATGTGCGTAGTATCCTGCTGGGATCAGAGACGTAAGTAGCGCAACTGTACCTTGGATCAGTGTGAGATCGATTGGGGTTCAACTACAGTCCAGACCGAAGTTAGTTTGTAGTAGGCTAGTGTCTATAGCGACTTAATACAGTGTGTGTTCAATCTGGACTAAGTCCCGGGGTTTTTCTGCATTTGCGGTTTCCTCGTTAACAAAACTTCTGGTGTCTGTGTTATTTCTTTTCCGCATTATATTTTGTTATATAATTGAAATATCACAGGTTGTGCGTTGAATCGATCAATTGGTAAATTCAACCTATGGTTATTGATTGAAATTGATTGATCCTTGAACATTGGTCTTTGGTCTCGTTCAAGTTATTTCTCTTGTATTCAATCAGGCTCGCATATTTCTATTTGTTTGAGTAAGGATTGATCGAGAAATTGAGATATAACTCTTTGATATACTTTTCATTAAGATTGAGTCTAACTGTCTAGTTGATTCTCTTAAAAGTATATTGGAGTTAGTCCATTGCTAAGCGAAATATTGGGTGAGGTTGTTGTACCGCCACTTTTTCAAATAAGCACCTCCAAGTGTACTTTATTTCGCAGCAAGCACATACCTCATAGAGCTGCTATAATTACCGATAATTATGGAATTCCTATTGGATCTCTTCCTTTTGGTTATTTGGTTATTCCGATTTTTCAAGGTAGGCATAAAATAAGGGACATTCAATCTATCATAGACAGAATCAAACTAAAATTCGATACGTGGAAGGGCATTCCTTTCCATGATGGGTAGAGTCGAATTAATTAAATATGTTATAATAAGCTCCTCATTGTATAGCTTATTACGGGTTAAGCATTTGCTATGTGCTTCGGTCATTAATTGTGTGTAGTTAATTTGGTGGATAAGAAATGAGTTGAGGTTTCAGTTCTTAGTTACTACAGTTCAACAAGCCATTAGAAAGTTAAAGCTTTTGATCGCAGAGTCAGGGAAAATTGGTAAAGTCCATATGTCAAAGGAGGTTACTGATTTGTGCATATTGAAGTTCTTCAACATTAAATGTAAGATTGCTAGAGCTCCAAAAGCTATCGAGGTTAAGTGGCATCCTCCTCTTTATGAATGGTTTAAGCTAAATGGTGATGGTTGTTCTCTTGGAAATCCTGGTCTGGCAGGTTGTGGTGTTGTTGTTAGAGATAATAATGGCCTTTTGGTGGGTAGTCTTTCTCAATTGTGGGCTAACTAATTCTATAATGACTGAATTTAATGCGTTTTGGATCGTTCAACTTAGAGGCATGACCAAAATTTGGTTCGAATGTGATTGAATAATTGTTATCGTGGCTCTTTCGAATATCTCTTTAGTTCCTTGGAAGATTTTGGTACACTGGGAGAATTGTTAGAGATTTTTATCTTCCATTTAGTTTAGATTCTCGCATATTTACATGGAATGTAACACGGTTGTTGATCTTCTTGCTAAATGGGGAGCTTCTAATGGCACACACTGGTGGAATCAACCGCCTCAATTTATCTATTTTGCTATGGGTCGGGACCGATCGAAACTTTTAACCTATAGATTCATTTTGTAGCTTGTTGTTGTATTTCATTTTTCCTCTCTTCTGCTGAGGTTAGGCCTGGCTGTCTCATTTCTGTTTATTTTTCCTTTGTTCAATAAATCTCTTTTGGAGTTTTGCAAATAAAATAAAAAAAGCTTAGTTTAGTGTGTAAATTAGATTTTGAGAAGGCTTTTGATAATGTGAATTGAAATTTCTTAAATGAAGTCATTTATAAAATGAAATTTGGAGTTTTTTGCCGTGCTTGGATTCAAAATTGCTCATCTTATTCAAAATTTTCAATTCTTATGAATGGTACCGCTTATGAGTTTCTTAGGAGTGAGAAGATATTCGTTAAGGTGATCTTCTTTCTTATTTTTTATTTACCATGGCAAAGAAGTTTCGAGCCACATGTCGAGTAAGACACAAAAACCGAATAAAATTACGTGTTTTTTGTTGCAAAACGAGTGAATTAAAGCTAATGATCTCCAATTTGTCGAGGACACCATTGTTTTCGGACGATTATTTTGAACTCATACTCTGATTTTTTATTTTTTTTTCTAATTATTATAAAAACTCGTACAAATATTAAAAACACAATTTCAGTCGTGCCTCCTTGCTTTCAAAGTGCATAAAGAAAGAAAAAGAGAAAAAAAAGAATCAGAAAAAATGCAAAATGGGACCTTAAGTTCCACAACATCATAGATCCATCTGAAATCAGACGGCTATAAACCTTACAATTCAATTATAACTAACAGTAATACAAATAGAGCTCAAAACAATAGAGCTCAAAAGTTTTGTTGTGATAACAAAACAACTAGACAAGCAGATGAGTGGATTGAAGGGGATAATTGGTGAATAACACGTCCTGAATCTTCGATCCAGGCCAAAGATCTGTGCAATATGCGCAGCCAAATGATAATTGTTTCATTAACCTTCAGATAGATTCAATACAGGTTTCTCTTACAACATAAATATCCAATAATTAGACCTAATTCTACTCAATGGATGAAGAACACGTGTCTCTTATCGAGTGGATATTATTAACCCATAACAGAATTGCTAAATACACCCAGATAGTTACTATAGGCAGACCAACAGGACAGCCCTTACTGCTGAGAATGCAACATTGCCTCCCCCTGAACAAGATCCTTGTCCTCAAGGATAAACCGTGGATAGTGAGCCTTAATATTTGTAATGGCCTCCCAAGTAGCGTCTTCTGGAGAATGATAGGGTGTAGAATACATCCTATTTACTATCTATTGTTTATGCTTTCTTTGCTATTTTTCTGGTAAATTATGTATTTTACGCTTGTTTTAAGTTTTATAGCTACCATGGAGTTGCACGAACGAAAAGAAGAAGAAATTACTCAATTTGAGAAAAAAAAAAGGACAAAATTGTCATTTCAGGGGCGAGCACTATCTGGAGCCCAGTCCAGGTTAAGGGGTAACTCTTGGAGGAATACTAAACGCAGTCCAGATGAGGTTAAGGGGCTGCCATTAGGATAGCCCTTATCACTGTGACCAGACACTGAATAACCTACCCTCATCTAACCCTAACATCGAGAGAGTTTATCTCTCATTTGTTCGAAAACTCTTGAAAATGAAATGGAGGCACAGCTGAAGCTCAAGGAGAAGATGAATCAGAGGAGAACTGAGAGATCGATTAGGGTTCGATTGATCGAGAGAAAAGGAGACCAAATCGAGAGCTAAAAGCAGCGGCTGCTGCTGTTGAAACCGAGAGATGAAACAATGAGTCCGAGATTAGAAGGTGGAACTAGGGTTTCTGAGACAAATGATTGCTCCGATTAATGGTGGTATCGATTGGCTCGACAGAGAGGAAGAATTGGGTTTTGCTGTGATTCATAGATCGGTGAATTACAGGGAGAGATTGATGTTATGAGAAGCAGCTGGGTTTGATTCGAACCAAGAGATTGAGAAGAAATCAGGGAGTGAAGAAGAGATGAATCGGATCGAGATTGGGTTCTGGTGGTGCTGTGAGATGGGTATGGTGGCGATTTGAAGACACAGAGAAGAGCAGATTCGATAGTCTGTTAGTTTACAGTGTTGTTAATGAATTGATGGGTTTCGATCTAAAGATGAACGAGACCTTACTGCTGCTATTGATGGTCTGAGATCGAGAATAATGATGGGTTTGTATTCGTGGATTTGTTGTTGATTCAGCCGAGCTGCTGCGTTACATATTGATTGAGTGAAGCTGCTGGGAAGCTGGGAGTGTGAATGAATTGCAGTAGCAGGTGTTTGAACTGTGTAGATGAATGTTAGGAATCATCACAGAATCGAAGAAGTAAAGGCCTGAAATTGGTAGGAAGTCTTGAAGACAAATGAGACTCGGCGGGTTTTACACCGGTGAGTCAACTCGGCGATGATCGATCCAAATAGATCCAACTCACCCTGATTAGACCGATCACCCGAGTAAGATGCTTGACTCGGTGGCTGACTCCCTCTTCTGCCTTGACCGTTGACTGACGGTTTGACCACTTTGACCGTTAGTCCTAACGGAGGACTGACGGAATATTCCGTCGAATATACCAGTGACGGCAACAGAACTCAGGTGGCCGGCGACGATTATTCCGGCCATAATACCAGATTTCCGGCGACCAAAATTCCAGAATTTTCTGTGGACTTCTCTCATGGGTGTGAAGACTTGGACTAGGAATTGGATGGAGAATTGGACTCAAATTTGGAAAGAGAAGATGAAAGATGAGAAAGACTTGAATTTGGAAGTTGAATTGCTAAAGGAAAAGGATTCTATTCCTTGGAAGATTTGGAGAATATTGAAGCTTATAAATAGAGAAGTTCTCTATATCTTTTAAACATCTCTACACACACAACACTTTTCTTTTCTTATTCTTTGTGTGAACTCTTTAGCATGAGTAGCTAATTTTATTATTGATTGAGGATGAATTCCTAGTTCTTAATATGATTTAAGTTTTTGTTTTCAATTCTATCTTGAAGTTTTTCACATAATTATCGTTTGTTTTTACTAATAGGAATGATCTTAATGACATTCATGATTGATTGATAGATTGTTTGGGTGGCCAACTAAATTGATTTGTCGGTTTAATCTAAAACTAGTGAAAGTTAGGAGATAAGTAATCGTTTCTTGACTTTTTACATAAGTAGCAAACACGAGACCTTGCGGAGGGATTCCGTGGAGCAATTGTGTGTGAAAACAACGTTAGCAAGTAGACCTTGATCTAAGAGTCCAACTACTAATATTGACCTAATAAGTTCATAAATCTTAATGCGTTTATTTAAATTACATCTAGAGTGATCTACTACTAGGTGGTTTGGTAAATAGAATCCGGTAGTCGAGAACTTCCGTATCCTGTGATACAAGGGATTTAGGGGTTTAGCACTGATCTAGCTGCTTTACCTACGGTTGGTGATAATTTGTGACTAATAACAAGTAGAAAAGAACATAACTTGATTCATTGTTTCGTAACGAAGAAGGATTACTTGGTCTTGTCTCTCTTATTGCTTTCAACTTTATCTTTTAATTGCTTTGTTTATTTTCTTTTGATTTTTACACCCCCCTTTCGTGACAATTTTTACAACTAGAATCTCTTGCTCCTCGTGGGAACGAACTTGACTTCCATTATATTATTTTTAATTGAGTGGAAATATTGATTAATTTGATTGCACCTACGACACGCATCAAATTTTGGCGCCGTTGCTTGGGAGCAACGGGGCGATTTTTAGTTGTTTTTATTTTTCTTTTTGCTTTATTCTTGCTTTGTTAGATTCTTTACCGTATCTAACTTAGTTTTTGAGAATCTTGTTTCATGTGTTATACCTTTGGTGAATGCTTAAAGAGGGCAGACCGAGTCCAATACGTCTTCGATCCGGCACTCAACTAAAGGATTTCATTCGAGCGGTTAACACTCCACTTCCTCCTTCTTCATCAAGTGATTCGGACAAAGAGGAAGAAACAATGGCTGAACGTACACTCAAGGACCTAGCTTCTCACAAGCTTGATACACAACAATGGTGTATCCAAACTAACTCAACCTTCGAGATCAAGCCGGGGTTGATTAGAGAGTTACCAAAGTTCCATGGCATGGTGAATGAGGACCCAAACAAACATCTTATGGACTTCTATACCATAGTTATGGCTATGCTTCCACCGGAGACTAATGCGGATGGAGCAATGTTGAAAGCTTTCCGTTTTCTTTGGCGGGCAATGCTAAGGAATGGTTATATTATTTGCCTTCCTAAGTATCACAACATGGAATGGGATGAAGAAACTTTTCCTCGAGAGATATTTTCCCGCATCCAAAGCTACTCAAATTCGCAAGGAGATTTGTGGGTTGAAACAACAAGTGGGAGAATCATTGTATGAATGTTGGGAGCGATACAAGAGGTTGGTGGCAAGCTGTCCACACCATCAATTTAGTGATGTTATGATACTCCAATACTTCTACGAAGCTCTCCACCAAAGTGATAGGTCTCTTCTTGACGCCGCGGGTGGTGGTGCACTAATGAACAAGACTTTGACCCAAGCTAGAGAGTTGATTGAAAGTATGGCTGCGAACTCGCAACAATTCTACACAAGAGATGAACCCATGGTTAGGCGAGTGCATGAAGTTAGTGATTCATCATCACATCTTGATCAAAGGATGAGTAACATGGAGATAATGATGTAAAGGATGGCCGCGGTAATTATTCCGGATGGTGAGACCGAACAAGTGAATGCTTTATATCCAAATCAAAGGCCAAGGTACGATCCATACTCCTATACCTATAATCCCGGTTGGAAGGATCATCCCAACTTTAGTTATGCAAACAAGCAAGCGGCGGCTCCTAATCCATATGCGCAACAAGGTGGTTTCCAACAATCACGCTTTCAACCTCAACAACAAGGTGGTTCTCAACAATTCCAACCACAACACGTCAAGGAGCGTGATTCTTTGAATGATGACAAGCTCAATGCGTTAATGCAAGGTGTGCAAAGTCTTACTTCTATGTTCCAACAAAGCCAACAAAAGACCGATTCGGCCATCAAGGATTTACAAACTCAAATGGGACAATTGGCGACCGATGTGAACCTATTAAAATCTCAAGCATCCACAAAACTTCCTTCACAACCATTTGTGAATCCAAGAGAGAATGTTAATGCGGTTACTTTAAGAAGTGGAAGACAAGTGGATGGTCCAAGTCATCATGAAGAAGCTATTGAAGAGGTAGTCAAAGACAAGGAGGAAGTCGCACCAAAGGAGAATTCAACACCAACCGACCAATCCAAGGAACCGGTGCCTACTTTCACTACTCCACCTCCTTTTCCTAGTAGTTTTGCTAAATCCAAGAAAGAAGCTCAAGACAAGGCACTTATGGACATCTTCAAGAAGATTGAAATCAACATCCCATTCATTGAGGCCATTAAGACAATTCCAAGGTATGCCAAGTTCATGAAGGAATTATGCATCAAGAAGGATAGGTTGCTTGATAATGAAATTACTAAAGTTGGTGAGAGTGCATCGGCTATGCTATTGAAGAAGATGCCTACAAAATGCACGGATCCCGGTGGTTTCACGGTGCCAATTACTATTGGTAAACAAAGGTTTGAACATGCTTTACTTGACTTGGGTGCTTCCATTAGTGTGATGTCGGCCGAAATATATGACTCCTTGAATCTTGGACCTTTGAAAAAGACAAGAGTTATTATCCAATTGGCAAACAAGTCTAACATAAATCCAAAGGGGCTTGTAGAAGACGTGCTAGTGCAAGTAAATGAGCTTATTTTTCCGGTGGACTTCTTTGTGGTCGATATGGATAACAATGAGAACCGGTCATCTACTTCTTTACTTCTTGGGAGGCCATTCATGAAAACCGCAAAGACGAAGATTGATGTTGATAAGGGTACACTCACTATGGAATTCGACAAGGAGATAATACACTTTAATATATTTGAAGCCATGCGCTACCCAAGTGATGTGCATTCCGTTTACTCCATTGATGTGGTTGATTCATTAGCGCAACAAATGGTGGAATTGAACCAAGAGGATGAACTTGATGTGGTGTTGCAAAAGAGCATTGAATTGACGTCCATGGCTTGTCTAACTTGGATGTTGAAATCTCCAAGGAATTGGTGGAGATGTGTGGTGCTTTGGCGACATTGCAAGAAGCTAAAAAGGGTAATGTTTCATATATTTCTTTACCCGTGAATGATGAAATACTTGTACCATCTATTGTGAAGGCGCCCAAGCTAGAATTGAAGCCACTTCCGGACCATTTGAAGTATGCTTTCTTGGGAGATGGAGATGAGCTTCCGGTAATTATTGCAAAGAACCTCACACCGGTACAAGAAGACCGTTTGCTTAGAGTCTTGAGAGAGCACAAAACGGATATTGGGTGGACAATTGCGGACATCAAAGGCATTAGTCCATCCATGTGCATGCATAGGATTCTAATGGAAGAGAACATGAAGCCGGTACGTGATGCTCAACGTCGGCTAAATCCTCCCATGATGGAGGTTGTGAAAAAAGAGATACTCAAATTGCTAAGTGTGGGGGTAATCTACCCAATTTCCGATAGCAAGTGGGTTAGTCCGGTACAAGTGGTACCAAAGAAGTCCGGAGTCACGGTTGTTCGAAATCAAGACGATGAACTTGTTCCTACAAGAGTTAAAACCGGTTGGAGAGTGTGCATTGACTATAGAAAGCTTAATTCCGCAACCCGAAAGGATCACTTTCCTTTACCTTTCATTGATCAAATGTTGGAGCGGTTAGCGGGGCATTCTTATTATTGCTTCTTGGATGGTTATTCGGGATACAACCAAATTGTTATTGCACCGGAGGACCAAGAGAAGACCACTTTTACTTGTCCATTTGGAACGTTTGCATATAGACGGATGCCGTTTGGCCTTTGCAATGCGCCGGCTACTTTTCAAAGATGCATGGTGAGTATATTCTCGGATTATGTGGAGCGCATCATCGAGGTATTTATGGATGACTTTAGTGTTTATGGCAATTATTTTGATGGTTGTTTAAATAACCTTGAACTAGTTCTTAAACGATGCATAGACACGAACCTTGTCCTTAATTGGGAGAAATGTCACTTTATGGTAAACCACGGCATAGTACTTGGTCACATTGTGTCCTCTCGAGGGCTCGAAGTGGACAAGTCAAAGATAGATTTAATAATAAACTTACAATATCCCACTTCGGTGAGGGAAATTCGTTCTTTTCTTGGCCATGCAGGTTTCTATAGGCGGTTTATCAAGGATTTCTCCAAAATCTCCATGCCGATGTGCAAGTTATTACAAAAGGAGGTGCCTTTTGACTTCAACAAGGAATGCAAGGATGCTTTTGACAAATTGAAGGAAATGTTGACAAGTGCGCCAATTATCAAATCACCGGATTGGAATCTTCCATTTGAATTAATGTGTGATGCTAGTGATTATGCGGTTGGAGCCGTTTTGGGTCAAAGAGTGGACAAGTTGTCCCATGTTATCTATTATGCATCTAGGACCCTTAATGATGCACAAATCAATTATTCTACCACGGAAAAGGAGTTATTGGCTATAGTTTTTGCGTTGGAAAAATTTCGATCATATTTGGTGGGTACAGAGGTTATTGTGTATTCCGATCATGCCGCACTAAGACACTTAATAAAGAAGAAAGAAGCTAAGCCAAGATTAATCCGGTGGATCCTATTGTTACAAGAGTTCGACATAGAAATTCGTGATAAGAGGGGTGTGGAGAATACCGTTGCGGATCATCTTAGTAGACTTGTTATGTCTCAAGAGGAACTTCCATTACATGACCGCTTTCCGGATGAACAACTTTTCTCCATGGAAGAATCAACACCTTGGTATGCGGATATAGTGAATTACTTGGTGACAAGGAAAGTACCTAGTACAATGTCTAACTTCCAAAAGATGAAACTTAAGAAGGTAGCTAAGCAATATGTGTGGGATGAACCATACTTATGGAAATATGGGGTTGATCAAATAATGCGAAGGTGCGTGCCTAACTCCGAATTTCAATCCATCCTCTCCTTTTGCCACACTTTTGCTTGTGGTGGCCACTTTGGTTCTAAACGCACCGCTCTCAAAGTTCTCGAGAGTGGATTTTATTGGCCCACCTTGTTTGAAGATTCATATATTTTTTGTAAATCGTGTGATAGATGTCAACGAACGGGCAATCTAGGTGATCGAAATCAAATGCCACTCACACCAATTCTCGCCGTTGAGATTTTTGATGTGTGGGGTATCGATTTTATGGGCCCTTTTGTCAATTCGAATGGAAACTTTTATATACTTCTTGCCATAGATTATGTTTCGAAATGGGTGGAGGCTAGAGCCACCAAAACTAATGACTCTCAAGTTGTTTGTGATTTTGTAAGGGAAAACATATTCAATAGGCATGGAACACCAAGAGTGGTGATAAGCGATGGAGGCTCACATTTCAAGAAGGCTTTCCACGCTCTCCTCAAGAAGTACAACATAACACACAAAATTGGTACGCCTTACCATCCACAAACTAGTGGACAAGCGGAAATTTCAAATCGTGAGATCAAGTCCATTCTTGAGAAAACGGTGAATACCACGAGGAAAGATTGGAGCTTTAAGCTCAATGATGCACTTTGGGCGTATAGAACGGCGTATAAGACACCGATTGGTATGTCTCCATATCGGTTGGTTTATGGCAAGGCTTGTCATCTTCCGGTTGAACTTGAACATAAGGCTTATTGGGCGATAAAGAAATTCAACATGGAGTATGATGAAGAGGGAAACAAAGGAAGTTACAACTAAATGAGTTAGAGGAGATACGTAATGATGCTTACGAGAGTGCCCGGATTTACAAGGAAAAGACCAAGCTTTTTCATGACAAGATGATTTCTCGTAAAAGCTTCATCGTGGGACAAAAAGTCCTTTTATATCATTCTCGCCTTAAACTATTTCCTGGAAAGTTAAGGTCCCGTTGGATTGGACCATATGTTGTTACTAATGTTTTTCCTCATGGTGCATTTGAAATTACTAGTCTTAGAGACAATTCGGTTTCCAAAGTCAACGGCCATAGATTGAAGCCATACTATGAGAACATCGCTTATGTGAATTTTGATGAACTTTCATTTGGAGATGCACTTCCTCTGGAGGAGTAATGTGCCGCAAGAGCTAAGTCGGGCCGTCGACTTTAAAACAAGCGCTTAATGGGAGGCAACCCATAGGTTTTGTATTTCTTATCCTTTTGCTTTTTGTTATTTTTTTTTCTTGTTTCATATCATGTTAAAATTTCCCACCTTGACTTTACTAGGAGGATTCAATTACATTGAGGACAATGTAAGGTTTAAGTGTGGGGGAGTGGTTAAGCATGTTTTTAAAAAAATTACAAAAAAATTAAAAAAAAAAAAAGTTTTACATAAAAACTCCAACTTTTAAAGATTTTAGAATCACTAGCATACTTCTAGGTATGTTTACATAGAGACTTTGACCGACATAATTGAACTTGGAAATGTTAGAGAACTACATTCGGATTTCTTACTTGTTTGAGTGTTAAATAATGGATTTAATCATGCCGGTGATGCGAATTTGGTGCAGGGAGAAATGCGTTATTAGAGTTGCTGATCAATCATTAGTGGAGACTACCCGTATTCATATCATGTGAGGCACCGACCAGAAATTTTTCCATCTACTAAAGAGCTTTCTTTTGAGTGTGTGTCACCGTAAGTAAATTCCGGGTAGAATGGTGAGCTACCCAACCTCCCACCAATAGAAGCACTACTCTTTGATCTCTTGAGTGCTAATTTTGTCAATCATGAGGGTGACGTCTATAGATGAAAGCTTCCTTCTTGTAGTTCGATTTGCAGTTAGCACCATTCTCTCTCGACAACAACGGATCCATAAAAACACAATCATCATCAACAAGGAGCGACATCAAAATCTACAAGGAAAGTTGGAAAAGTTTAAGGTTTACAAGCAACAGAACGAGAAAAAGAGCAAATTTCAAATTCAAGTAAAGCAACATACAAATGAGCGGATTTTACATATATGTTGAGGACTTACACTACAATGAGGTAATTTCATATCCAAGTATGAAGACTTATTTATAAAAGCGAAGAAAATCAAAAGGTGAGAATTATTGAAGTTTATGATTTTGAGGCGATACAAGTTGTGAAGAATCAAGCGGTAAAATACTTCTTCCACGGCCATGGTTTATTTTGTATTTAATTTCTCTTGTTAAAAAAAAAAAAAAAAAAAAAAAAAAAAAAAAAAAAACAAGAGAAATATTAATAAGCCGGGGGGAAGGAAAATCTATAAGGAAGTTTCAAGCGACAAGGATTTTTAAGGTAAAAGGTTACAAATTGTTAAGGATTTATGAAATTCGAGAGTTTATCCAATAGTTGAAACCGAAGACGAAGACCAAGAAGTTAAAGACGAGGAGCGGAAGATGTTTTTATTGGATTCCGTGAGAGTGGTGTTATCATAATTGGCGATCGGATGTGAAGGTGAGTAAGTAATCTCATCCTCGATAATAATGGTTGATTTCCTTTCATAGAGATCGTCAGAAAATTGGTTTTTCAAAATATTAAAAGATGTGGGTTTTTAAAAATATTTCGGAAGTTGTCCTTCCCACCATTCAACGTGTCGCAGGATTTCTCTCTTCATTCCTACCGCACACATGTGAGAACCATAAAAAAGCCATCTTTTTGAGTGCAATTATCATAAAATCCTTTTTGGTGAGGCAGAAGTCGAGGCGAAATGCTTATTGATCGTTTCTCAAACACGCGTTCTCTCATTATGGTGTGGTTATTTCTCACTCAACAATTAAGAATGAGAATATGTTCTTTAGTATTTCTAACTTCTTATTACTAGAATGCAGAAACTCTATGTCCTCATAACTCTTTGAATGCTTGGGACGCTTGAACGCTTTGAAGTTGTGAGTTTTTAGTTTGATTTGCTCGAGGACTAGCAAAGTCTAAGTGTGGGGGAATTTGATAGGGTGTAGAATACATCCTATTTACTATCTATTGTTTATGCTTTCTTTGCTATTTTTCTGGTAAATTATGTATTTTACGCTTGTTTTAAGTTTTATAGCTACCATGGAGTTGCACGAACGAAAAGAAGAAGAAATTACTCAATTTGAGAAAAAAGGACAAAATTGTCATTTCAGGGGCGAGCACTATCTGGAGCCCAGTCCAGGTTAAGGGGTAACTCTTGGAGGAATACTAAACGCAGTCCACATGAGGTTAAGGGGCTGCCATTAGGATAGCCCTTATCACTGTGACCAGACACTGAATAACCTACCCTCATCTAACCCTAACATCGAGAGAGTTTATCTCTCATTTGTTCGAAAACTCTTGAAAATGAATGGAGGCACAGCTGAAGCTCAGGGAGAAGATGAATCAGAGGAGAACTGAGAGATCGATTAGGGTTCGATTGATCGAGAGAAAATGAGACCAAATCGAGAGCTAAAAGCAGCGGCTGCTGCTGTTGAAACCGAGAGATGAAACAATGAGTCCGAGATTAGAAGGTGGAACTAGGGTTTCTGAGACAAATGATTGCTCCGATTAACGGTGGTATCGATTGGCTCGACAGAGAGGAAGAATTGGGTTTTGCTGTGATTCATAGATCGGTAAATTACAGGGAGAGATTGATGTTATGAGAAGCAGCTGGGTTTGAATCGAACCAAGAGATTGAGAAGAAATCAGGGAGTGAAGAAGAGATGAATCGGATCGAGATTGGGTTCTGGTGGTGCTGTGAGATGGGTATGGTGGCGATTTGAAGACACAGAGAAGAGCATTCGATAGTCCGTTAGTTTACAGTGTTGTTAATGAATTGATGGGTTTCGATCTAAAGATGAACGAGACCTTACTGCTGATGTTGATGGTCTGAGATCGAGAATAATGATGGGTTTGTATTCATGGATTTGTTGTTGATTCAGCCATGCTGCTGCGTTATATATTGATTGAGTGAAGCTGCTGGGAAGCTGGGAGTGTGAATGAATTGCGAGAGCGCAGTTTGAACTGTGTAGATGAATGTTAGGAATCATCACAGAACCAAGAAGTAAAGGCCTGAAATTGGCCGGGAAGTCCTGTAAACAGCCGAGACTCGGCCGGTTTTCTGCACTGGTGAGTCAACTCGGCGATGATCGATCCAGCCGATCCAACTCACCCCAGTTAGACCAGTCAGCCGAGTAAGATGCTGACTCGGTGGCTGACTCCCTCTTCTGCCTTGACCGTTGACTGACGGTTTGACCACTTTGACCGTTAGTCCTAACGGAGGACTGACGGAATATTCCGTCGAATATACCAATGGACTAAGAAGAGCGATTGAATGAACTCGGGTGGCCGTGCGACGATTATTCCTACATAATACCAGATTTCCGTGACCAAAATTCCACTTTTCTGGGACTTCTCTCATGGGTGTGAAGACTTGGACTAGGAATTGGATGGAGAATTGGACTCAAATTTGTAAAGAGAAGATGAAAGATGAGAAAGACTTGAATTTGGAAGTTCAATTGCTAAAGGAAAAGGATTCTATTCCTTGGAAGATTTGGAGAATATTGAAGCCTATAAATAGAGAAGTTCTCTATATCTTTTAAACATCTCTACACACACAACACTTTTCTTTTCTTATTCTTTGTGTGAACTCTTTAGCATGAGTAGCTAATTTTATTATTGATTGAGGATGAATTCCTAGTTCTTAATATGATTTAAGTTTTTGTTTTCAATTCTATCTTGAAGTTTTTCACATAATTATCGTTTGTTTTTACTAATAGGAATGATCTTAATGACATTCATGATTGATTGATAGATTGTTTGGGTGGCCAACTAAATTGATTTGTCGGTTTAATCTAAAGCTAGTGAAAGTTAGGAGATAAGTAATCGTTTCTTGACTTTTTACATAAGTAGCAAACACGAGACCTTGCGGAGGGATTCCGTGGAGCAATTGTGTGTGAAAACAACGTTAGCAAGTAGACCTTGATCTAAGAGTCCAACTACTAATATTCACCTAATAAGTTCATAAATCTTAATGCGTTTATTTAAATTACATCTAGAGTGATCTACTACTAGGTGGTTTGGTAAATAGAATCCGGTAGTCGAGAACTTCCGTATCCGGTGATACAAGGGATTTAGGGGTTTAGCACTGATCTAGCTGCTTTACCTACGGTTGGTGATAATTTGTGACTAATAACAAGTAGAAAAGAACATAACTTGATTCATTGTTTCGTAACGAAGAAGGATTCCTTGGTCTTGTCTCTCTTATTGCTTTCAACTTTATCTTTTAATTGCTTTGTTTATTTTCTTTTGATTTTTACACCCCCCTTTCGTGACAATTTTTACAACTAGAATCTCTTGCTCCTCGTGGGAACGAACTTGACTTCCATTATATTATTTTTAATTGAGTGGAAATATTGATTAATTTGATTGCACCTATGACACGCATCAGAGAAGAATTGGTCCATTGGATGAGCACCTGGGGGACTAGCTTTTTGCCTATAAGCACAATTCTGTGGCTCAACACCTTTTCTGGCAGCATGATTATATCTCATGTAAGATTAACAACAGGCAGTGTAGGGGAAGGAGTGTACCTGAGGACAATGTTTTTCTTTAACTGAGAAACATGGAACACTGGGTGAATGCGAGAGTTAGATGGCAACTCCAATTTGTAAGCTACTTTTCCCACCTTCTGCAGTATTGGAAATGGACCATAAAACTTAGCTGAGAGTTTGAAGTTCTTTCTTAAAGCAACAGAGGCCTGTCTGTAGGGTTGGAGCCTCAAGTAGACTAAGTCCCCCACTTCAAAGGTTCTGTCAACTGATGTAGTTTTTACAAGTGGTAAGAAAGATTCGTTGCTCGGAATCTTTTTACAGATTTGGTTTTTGATTATTAAAAGAAAATACTAAGACAAACTAATTAAAATTGATTTTTGTTACCAAGGAGAGATGAGTCTAGGGCTTTGGATTCCACTACTTCTAATGAAGGTAAACTCAATAATTAAAACTTTGACATAATACTCCTACTTTACTCAAAACAATTCGAACTCAATCTCATGCTTTGGAAGATATAACGTTATAAGCTCTTTTTTTACAACTTTCGTCACTATTCTAAGGCCTAATTTTCCTTCGCTTATAAAATATCGGCAGCTCAAACTACCCAAAACAGTTTTTACGAAGCATACAAAGAAGAGAAAATTTTTGGACAATTGAAAGCACAAATATGGAGTAAAATATGTCAAAGAATTTAAATACTAAATATTACCCATTAAAAATAGTTTCCTCCAAAACCCTAAAAAAGAAATTTAGCTACTCATAGATCGAAGATTGGAGAAAATTTCATTAATCATTGTATTAAAAATAATAAAAAAATGCTTACAATGATTTCCAGTTGCTAGAGGAGTTTAGCACTGAATTGAGCACCTTAGCTACTACACGACAGTGTCTGAAGGTTTTTTTTTTCTACTGATTGTAGAACGATAGAGGATTATCTATCGTTGTATCTAAGACTGCTTCTAAGACCGTTCCTGGCGTACCTTTGTTCTTCGTGTTCTTGCAGCAGCAGGTAACTTTCTGAAACTTATGATTTTTTCAATTCTGCAGTATTTATTCTCTCCTAGGTTCTCCGTCCTCTCAATCTGTCTCAATCCAAGGCTATATATACACCACAAAACCCTAAGTTTCTCGATTAAATCTCCCCTCTTCTTTCAATGGAAGTCTCGGATTTTCCCTTTATTTCTTCTCTACGCGACATCTATCTTGTCAAGAAATCTTCCCTGATATGGAACGGAATCTAGCAGATACGATACAACTCCAAAATTCGCACGTAACTTCCTTATATTTTATGAAAATATCTTCCCATGTTTTGAAACAATACCGAATATACGAAGATTTAGTTCCTCTTTTGTTCCCAAACACGTGCTTCAGCTTCCTTATTGGATATAATCGAATCTTGGAAGTTTATCTCCTCTCCCTGCCGCACTTAACTCTCATACACACCCGAGTACTCTCCGGCCCTGTTCTGCTTCGGATCTGATATCCTAACCAATTTTAGTCGAATCAAAAAGTCATACCAAGCCTGTTTAGCTATAATATGTCCATACCGACAAGTTTCGGTAATTGAATCTCTCCCAAAAGCCTCCAAAAATCCAACCCTAATTCTGTTTGTGAAGGAACCAGTTTTCCCGCCAAAATACTTTGAGACCGTGAATTCTCTGTTCTTTAATTTTCGACATTTCAGCCAATTCTAGACGAAACCAATACCATTACCAGCTCTGTTAAGTCGATTAGGATAAACCCATTTGATTTCAGCACTTTAGTCTCACCACAGCTTGCCTAAAACACAAACCCTAATTCTGTTCTTCAGTTTTCCGCCAACTTTTGAAATTCAAATGGAGAAGATGACCTTCCCCTTATCCAACAGCGGTGTCCCTTAAGCAATTTGGGATACGTTTAGCAATTCCTGGGGGTGCGAATAACAATTTGTGGGGTACAAAGATGACTTTTGGGCTGCATATAGTGAAAATTCTCTTGGGTTACTTTATCAACTCCCCCGGGACATTTCTGGGGGTGCCTTTAACACTTTTCTGGGTGCTTTTAGTAGTTTCTCGAGCATTCATCTCTTTCCTCTCATATAAATACTTATTTTCTTCAATTTTTATACATCACTAAGGCTGTCATGCTTTTTAGACATAACTCGCATCACTAAAGCCGACATGCCTTTCAGATAGAAAAGAAGTAAATAATGAGAAATAATTCGCCTCCAACAGCAGTTGCACATGAAATGACATTTTAGCCCCCTTATAAGCGACATTTCTTCTTCTTTTGCTCCAAAGTACCTAAAACTCAAAATTAAACATAAAAATACATAATTTACAAGAAAACTTAGCAAAGAAAGCATAAACAATAGATAAATATCAAGGTATTTTAGACACCTATCAAATTCCCCCACACTTAGACTTTGCTAGTCCTAGAGCAAATCAAACTAAACTAATTTTAAAACATACAACTCCATCTCGTCGAGGATACGGTCACACTTAGCACGTATAACAAGCCTTTAAACCCCTAGGTGGCCCTAGTGGCCGAGTTATAGTCTCGGGGAGGTTTACCAGAGGTGTACCTACAAAACCTTTTATTCCAAACTCTAGCTATCCGTGAAGAACTCAGGAATGCTACTAAAGAATCTCCTTGGTTGGCATACTTTCATTGGTTACAAAAGGAAGTATCCGGATGCGAGTCATATTCATATATATATAAGTGACAACCAATAATCGGAATCACCTTGGGTGGTAGTTGAGTAGGTTCTTGGAATATGTCTGTGAATTCTTGTAATAAGGGATGTAGTATTTCAGGAGTGGGTAGTGCAGTAGTTGTGGAGATTGAGAGAAAATGACCCACCAAGCCATGATAGGTTGTAGAGAGAAACTTATTAATTGCAGCACCACTGGTCATAAATACTGAAGGTTTTGGGAGAGCTCCCATGTAATGTGATCTTCTTATTGTGGTATTTAAAAGAAATGCTTAATGTAGAAAAATTGAAGAACACATCGCCTAGAGTCTTGAGCCAGACAGCTCCAAGAACTATGTCACAACCTCTTAGTGGCAGAATTCTGAGATCATCCACAAAAGTATGGCCCTACATGCTCCATGTAAGTTTTGAGCAAATGCCAGTACTCACTGTTCTGTCACCATTAGCAACTGTGACCATCATGGCAACAGTTGGTTCAATGTGGCCTTTGAGAGAAGTTGCTAGCTTGTTGTCAATGAAACTGGTGGTGCTACCAGTGTCAATAAGAATGGAAACTTTGTGTTTGTTGATGGCACCAGGAATTCTGATTGTCTCCCCAGTTGCATTGCCTGTGAGTGCATGGAAAGATATCTCTACATCAGACTTAACTGGAGATTCATTAGCTTCTTCAAATATTTCTTCTTCCTCCTCAGTATCTGCAGATTCAGAATTATCCATTTGTAGCATATAAATCTTCTTCTTGCCCTTACAAAAGTGCGCAGGTCTATAGACATCATCACAATTATAACAGAGTCCTTGAGCTCTTCTTTTGTCCATGTTCTCTTGAGAAAGTCTTTTAACTATAGGGAGTTGTGGATTGGACTTTTGTGTAGGGGTGAAAATTGACTTGGGAGTGGTGTGTGCAGATTTTGGTGAAGTAAGAATTGGTTTGGGTACAAAAGATGTAGAAGAATACTGTCTATTTGAAGCAAATGGGTTATTGAAGGACTTAGTAAATGGTTTGGTAGCAGCAGCTGTTAGAGCTAGCTTTTGTTCTTGTAGTCTAGCTAGAGAAAAAGCATCTGATAGGGTTTGAGGGTGAAACATAGAAACAAATTTACCTATTTCATCCTTTAATCCACTTAAGAAACTCATAATGAAGTAAGATTCACTAAGGGATGCATTCATTTTAAGCATCAATGCCTTGAGTGATTCAAACTCCTCATAATACTCATCTACAGATGATTTGCTGTACTGGTTTGTTAAAGCTACCAACAAAATTCTCATCCACAGGATTTTCAAAATGAGCACATAGATGTGTAGCTAAATCATGCCAAGTTATTCTATGTTTATTAACTTGAAAGTTTAAAAACCACTTTTCAGCCTTACCCTCAAGGTAGATTGCAGCAATATCGACCTTTTTGTGCTCTTCAATGTCATGGAGTTGAAAATATCGCTCAGCTTTCTGAATTTATCCTCGAGGATTGTTACCATCAAATCTTGGAAAATCTAGCTTAGGAATACAGTGGGAATACATGGGTTGACGATGGTGAGCAAAACCCTGATCATCAATATCAAGTACGTTAGATACACTGGCATCTTCAGAATGAACTTGATGTCGGTTGTTGTAAGGTCTACTGAATAAGCTCACTAGATTGCGATTATTTTCCTGTAAAGTGTTGTTGAGATTGGTGGCCAGAGAATCGAACTTAGATGCTAGCTCGGCTGAGAAGGTATCGAAATTTGATTGTAGTTTAGCTTGAGAAACCTTCAATTGAGCTACATTTTCCTCAACCGCCTTCAATGTCATTGTAAAAAAAATAAAAAATTGATGGATTTCGAACGGCTTTGATGCCAATTGTTGTGATAACATAATAACTAGACAAGCAGATGAGTGGATTGAAGGGGATAATTGGTGAATAACACCTTCTGAATCGAAGATTCAGGCCAAAGATCTGTGCAATATGCGCAGCTGATGAGTGCCAAATAGTGCATATTTATACACCTTTTTATTGGCATTTTACTCATCTTTTGCGTTTAGAAATCAGATATTATCCCAGATTCTGTGTTTTCTTTGTTTTCAAGAATAAATATTTGTATTAATTAATTTTGTGTTTTTAGGTAATAAATAAAGCTCGGAGAAACTGAGGAGCCAAGGAGCGAAGAATTGGAGTCGAGCATCTATGGAGCAGAAAGCCAAAACCCGCGCGCGCAACAGTTGCAACTCAACAAGTAGCAACTCATTTACAAGACATGGGCTTGAGCTAGACCCGACCAGCGACCCGGATCCGAGCCCGTACACTCCAATCCGTTGAGATTTCACCTAGCTACATCCTACGGTCGCTGCCTCCACGTGCATCAGAGTTCGCTGCTCCCGTGCAACACCAAATCGTCCCAACTCTATCTCAGCCGTTCAGATCTTCACTCACACATCCAACGCTCGGTCCGCCCGTCTCATCAAATCTTGATGTACCTGCCTCACACCAAAAATACCTAACCCTATACCCATCGAGACAAACTCATTTCATTTCCATCTTCTCTTTCTTCCTCTCCCGTCACTCTCACAGAGCAAAGCTCTGCTCCGCCACCTTCCCTCCATCTCCTGTCTCCACCATCACCACCTCACCTTACCCCCGACAACACCAACACCACAGCCTCCAACCGCACCCCTTCTCCCCCTAGCTTCTCTCTATTTCTCTCATAGCTTCTTTCCTAGAGGCTAAGTGAGAAATAGGAAGAACTAGGGTTAGGTTTTGATCAATCAATCAAGTGAGGGAGCTCTCAAAGCCGCACGACAAGAGGAGACGACCGAATCGAGTATGGGTTCGAATTATTTTGATTTAATTTCTATTTTAAATTGAATTAGGGTTTGTCAGTTTTGGGGAAATTGTTGCATATATAAATAGAAGAGGGAGAACATGATTTTAGTCATGCCTGGATTAGCCAGAGCATCCTTGTAGTTTTAATTTCTGTTATTTCTCATTTTTGATTTAGTTGCTAGGGTTTCAATGAAACCCTAACTCCATGTTATGTGTTTAAACTCTGTTGAGTGTCTTGAGTGTTTAATGTATTAGATACTTTCAATTCTAGCATCTAGCAATCTTCTCTCACAATGCATGCCAATGCCATGGATGCATTGTAGTTAGGTTATACTTGTGTTTAGAATGCTGTAGCTCAATCCTTAGAATCATAGGCTAATTCCCTTGACTAGTTGTGCTTAACTAGACAACTAGTGCTCTGGGTTAGCACCTTAGCTATGTATTGAAGTGTCACTAGGTGAAACCCCTTAGCCAAGTGATAAAATTGACACCTTATCCTTAGCTGCCATAGGAACAAGAAGCTCAATTTAGTTCAACACATAATAGGAATTTAGTGGTGGAATTGAAGACCTTAGCATACCTTTGTCACTGTCTATACCTTAGTTTAGGTTCACTACATTTCACTTCAGCCGTATCGGCAAAACAACAATCGTGTTACCATCACTAGAATTCAGTTTAAGAAGCCAAGCCTTAGATCACTTAAGCACACCCTTGTCTCTGTGGTTCGACCCGTACTTGCCGCGTCTCCGATAGACGCCGTGCACTTGCGGTTATCACCGTAGGCCATAAAATATACACTTCTCGAGGCCTACCAAGTTTTTGGCGCCGCTGCCGGGGACTTGGCGCGTGCCCTGTGTTCATTGGCTCGCTTCACTGTTTTTCTTTACTACCCTGTATATATGTATTTGTATCATAGTGTAACTTAGCTTTTTGTAGTGTAACTTAGTTTCGATTCATTGCGTTTAGTTCATTGCACCGTAACTTAAGCCATTGTAGTATAACTTAACTTGTAGAGTAACTTAGCATTGTTAATTTTATCTGCCTTTCATCTGTAACTTAGCATATCATTTGCATCTCATTGCATACCTGGTATAACCCTGCATATAGTTTCACTTCAACCCTGCATATGGTTTGCTTTCCTGTAATTTATGACTTGTTTTAACCTTTGCATCATAGCTTCCTTTTGTAGTTTCATAGCTTCTCTGCATCATTGCCATGCATATTAATCCCGATCGGTCAAGTTATTTTCAGTGCATGTGGTAAGGCTGAGCCAACCAGCTGTGCTACCCATATTACCTGTGTGTTGCTGAGCTGCTGAGCAAAGCTTGAAGCTGTTGAGCCTCAGAGCATACCAGGTTAGTAATTGAACATTGTATGACCCCCTGATAAGCTAGTTCACCTGGCTAGCCCTTGGTCTACCACCTGTATTTCCCTGCGCTTTGTAAACCCTGAGCATGCCCTGCTAGTCAGGATGCTCATGTGAATACTTCTTTGATCTGTGACCTTGCATGCTAGCCTGTTGAGCCTGTTGAGCCTGCTAACCGCACTCACCTGTTACATTAGATACCTTGCCAAGCAGCCCCTGTAGCTGTGAGGTTGGGCTTGGATAACCCAGTTAGCTACAAGACAAGTGAGGTCAACCGAGATAGTTGATTCCTCATGCTTTAACCTTCATGTATGTTCAACCTTGTACTAGGCCTTGATATCTCGCCGAGCTTTGCAGGACCTCGAGCATAACCATCTGCCCGAGCTCCAGCCCTCGAAGCCGTTGAGCCTCGAGCATACCCGTGAGCCACCACCGTGCTAAACCGAGTTATTGTGTGTGGCCCGAGCTAGTCTCGTGTTACCCCCGTGTGCATTTGCCAACCCGTGGAGAGCTTGAGCTGCTCTCGGACTTGAGTTGTGAGAGACTTGCCAATCTCGCCAATCCACCGCACCGCACATAACTCACCAGCCAGCACAGCCCGGTGCAAGAGCTTGCCAAGCTCGCACAATCGAACCATCGACCCCACATATAGTCTGGGGTCATGCAAAGAAAAACTAGGCCCACATCACATCATCTCGGGATGTACAATTTCACAAAGTGCACTGGGCTGCTTATAATCGAGCCCACGCCCACTGGGCTGTGCAATAGACTAAGCCCCCATCTGCTGGGCTGTGCACAAAGATTTCAGCCCACACCCATTAAGCATTGCACACAACAACTGGGCTAACCCACAATCAACCAAACGGTGAACTGGGCTAGCATTATAACCTGGGCCGCACTTGAACTGGGCTGTGCAATTGCAATCTAAGCAGAAAACCCAACCACTGGGCTCTGCATCCTGCCAAGCCCACATAAGCCACACTGCTGGGCTTAAACTAAACTGAAGCCCACATCTGTTGGGCTGTGCACACAATTGGGCTGTGCAGTTTCACAAATCCTGGGTTTCAAACAGCAAATCCCAAACAAACCAAATTCCCACAAAAAAAACCAAAACCCAACAAACCAAATGAAACCCAATAAACCAAACCAATCCCACTAAAACCAAACTTAGTCCACTTCAACTGGGCTTTGAGTTCAATTTGAGTTGATAAATCATGTCAGGATTTTGGTCTGCATCTGGGGATGGAAACAAATCCCTTAGAGAGCTTGCTTATGGGAACGCTTCACAGGATGAACCCCCCACATACCATAGTGATTTTAGGGAATTTTATGCGCCTTCTCAGGGCCCTGACCTCACATACCCTAATCACTATGAGCACATGCATCATCCACTACAGGTTGAAAATGAACACTTTCCTCATACCCAGTCATCACTTCTAGATCAATTAGAAGCTCAAGTTTCGGCTTTAGAAAGGCAATTTGTCAAATCTAATTCCTCTAGGCAATATGAAATTTATGCATGTACCTTATGTGGTGGCTTAGACCACCCTGCTGAGTAATGTTATATTTTGCATGATTTTAGGCAGTCTAGGGAAAGCCATGATAATCAAATGTACGAATTGTCTAGAAGTGACTATGACCATGCACACATGTATCATTCACCACAGTGGGGAGATGAACAATTTTATACTCCCCCAACTCCTAGTTTGCAATCAATAATGGAAACACTCATAGAGCAAAATGCTAGGCTTGAAATGAATGCAATGCACGAACATCCATATAGCAACATGTCTGAATTTCCCTTCTCTAGTGAACCTCATGCACAACCATACAATGAATATCCATATGAGGAATGCATACCCACTAGTGAAGACTCTTCTTTCAATAGAACAACTCAAAATGATTCTTCAAAGGAACCTGATTGAGTTACGAAATGATAGGATTGAAAATAGTGTTTCTAGTCTTACTCATGCAACTAACATTGAATATGAACCTAATCTAGAGGTAGATGAGTACACTAAAAATACTACATTTTTGAATGGAGAGATGAATTCTTGCTATGATGATGATGATGAATATGAAGAGCATGTGTATTTTGAAAATGTAGTAGAATCTTTAGGTTCAGAGACATTAATTGTCTCTTCTGTGAACCCTATGAATGATGCTTCTTCTGATATTCATGCATGTGATGTTGATATGGATCCTGTGGAATTGTCCTGTGAAAATGAGCCTGCTTTACCACCTGTTTTTGACCTAGGAATAGCTGAATTGTCTCAGTTGACACGAGATGATTCAATGCATGTGCCTAATTCCATGCCTAGGTTACAACATGATATCTCTCCTAGTCATGTTATGCGTGAGACTGATAATGATTATGACATGGAGATTGATGAATTGTTTTATGCAGGTGAACATGATTTACCTTCTTTTGACTTTAGGAAAGTGTGTGATGGTACAAATGATTTTAAAAATGAAAAACAACCTAGATGTACCTAACCTCTCTCCTGAGTCACAAATTGAAACTCCTCCACCAAACCTAGGTGTAGTTTGTCACAAAATTGCAAAACCAACTTTTCTAAAAATGCCTAATTAGGCCTAGAGCTTTGTGCTTCCCAAGTCCTCTTGGACTATTTTGCATCAAAGTATAACACTCTTAAGAAGCCACAGTTGGAATGTGTATGTCTGCCTGTAATTAGCAAAACTCATTTCGAGTTAGACCTTTTGCATGATGTACCTTTAAAATTGCAAGATTTTGTTCTCACAAACACACTGTTCACAAGTTTAGGTTTGGGGAAACTCCTTCACATCTGCAGATCTTACTTGCACTATCATATTATATTTGTGTAAGGCTGTTAATGTGTGTACATATTTTCTATTGGGTTGATCCTCAACTCTTTAGATTGTTAGTTTATGGTGAATTTTCATTGTATATATCCAGTAGGACTTGTTAAATTTTCTTTTCTTGAATCGGTTGAGTCTTCATGCGCATATATTATGCTAATCCGATATGATCTCCGTTGAGAATGTTGGATTCTAGCCTTGACTAAAGAAGCTTAACCGTGCTCCGCCGACATCCGGTAATCTCTTCCCTTTTTCTCTTATCAGCATAGTTCTCTCGGTATGTGACTGTTTAAAATTTTTCTATATGTCGACACATTGAGGACAATGTTTGATTTAGGTTTGGGGGTGCATTGCATATTTTTGCATTTAGAGTTTTTAGTCTTTTTAACCTTTTATTTCAATTAAAAAAAAAAAAAAAAAAAAAAATTCAAAAATTCAAAAAACTCTTTTTGTAAAAACCTCCAACTTTAAGAGATTTTAGAGTCACTAGCATGCTTCTAGCTATGTTTACATAGAGATTCTGACCGAAATAACAGAACTTGGAAGTACCGGAGAACGCAATCGGGTTCCTTAGTTGATTAGAGCGTTAAAGTTGGATTTAACCATACCGGAGGGCGAATTAGGTCTTTGTTTAGATATTCGGTAGTAGAATTGTGATCACCCATAGTGGAGACTACCCATTTTACATCAAGTGAGGCACCAACCTTCAATTTTTTGCAACTTTCTAGAAAAGTTGTTAGAGTGTGTGTCACCGTACGTAAATTCCGGGTAGGAATGGTGAGCTACCCAACTTCGCACCATTTTCAGCACTAATTTTGATCTCTTGAGTGCTAGTTTTTGTCAATCATGAGGGTGACGTCTAAAGATGAAAACTCCTTCTAAATATCGATTTGCAGTTAGCATCACTCTCTCTCTCAATCAGCAAGACCCATAGAAACACATCATCATCAGCAAACGGAGCATCATCAGAATATGGAAAGAAAAATTGATATAGTCCAAGGTTTATGTGCAACAAAGAAAAGAAAATAGGATGAGAATTAATAAAATTTATAAAATCAAGACAATACAAGTTGTGGAAAAATTGAGTGATAAAGTCCTTTGTCCATGGAGTTAGTTGTTTCATTATTTGTATTTTTATTTTCACTTATTGTAAAAAAAAAAAAAAAAAAAAAAAAAAATCAATCAAAAAAATCAAAAAAAAATCAAAAATCAAAAAAATATTGTAGTTTATTTTTGCTACCACCATGGTAAAGAAGAATTTAAAAAGAAAAAATCCAAACAACAAGGAATTTGAGTAGAAAAGTTAAAAATTGTCAAATTTTGTGAAGTTTAGAAGTTCGTCATCAACATTTGAAGACCGAAGACCGAAGAGTGAAGACGTTTCTATGGTTCCTATGAGAGATTGATGTTAATTGCCGATCGGGTGAGAAGTGAGTGAGTACTCCCACCCTTGCTAATGGTTGATTTCCTTTCTTAGAGATCATCGAAAAAGATTCTTTTTGTCCACACTTCGTGGAGTCTCCAGATTTTATTTCGAAGGTTATCCTTCTTACCTACAACGTGTGCGGGATTTCTCTCTTTATTCCCGCCTCGCACACATGAGAGACTAAAAAGCGATCTTTTTGAGTGCAATTATCATAAAACCTTAATGGTGAGGCGAAGTTGAGACTTATGATCACAATCGAATCCGAATTCTTTCATATGGTATGGTTACTTCTCGCTCAAAGACTTAAGGATGAGAATGCGTTCTTTTGTAGTTCTAACTTCATGTTACTAGCATGCGAAACTCTATGTCCTCATAGCTTCTTGGATGCTTGAGACTCTTTTACACTCTGAAGTTGGAGAAGGTTTTGTGGGTACACCTCTGGTAAACCCTCACGAGACTACAACTCGTCCACTAGGGACACCTAGCGGTTTAAAGGCTTAGTGCATACGCTAAATGCATTCGAGAGACCTACGACAGTGGTATAGTTAGGATTTCTTATTTTCTGTTTCACTTGAGGACAAGTAAAATTCAGGTTTGGGGGTATTTGATGAGTGCCAAATAGTGCATATTTATACACCTTTTATTGGCATTTTACTCATCTTTTGCGTTTAGAAATCGGATATTATCCCAGTTCTCGTGTTTTCTTTGTTTTCAAGAATAAATATTTGTATTAATTAATTTTGTGTTTTTAGGTAATAAATAAAGCTCGAGAAACGAGGAGCCAAGGAGCGAAGAATTGGAGTCGAGCATCTATGGAGCCAAAACCAAAACCGCGCGCGCAACAGTTGCAACTGAACAAGTAGCAACTCATTTACAAGACATGGGCTTGAGCTAGACCCGACCCGCGACCCGGATCCGAGCCCGTACACTCCAATCCGTTGAGATTTCACCTAGCTACATCCTACGGTCGCTGCCTCCACGTGCATCAGAGTTCGCTGCTCCCATGCAACACCAAATCGTCCCAACTCTATCTCAGCCGTTCAGATCTTCACTCACACATCCAACGCTCGGTCCGCCCGTCTCATCAAATCTTGATGTACCTGCCTCACACCAAAAATACCTAACCCTATACCCATCGAGACAAACTCATTTCATTTCCATCTTCTCTTTCTTCCTCTCCCGTCACTCTCACAGAGCAGAGCTCTGCTCCGCCACCTTCCCTCCATCTCCTGTCTCCACCATCACCACCTCACCTTACCCTGACAACACCAACACCACAGCCTCCAACCGCACCCCTTCTCCCCTAGCTTCTCTCTATTTCTCTCATAGCTTCTTTCCTAGAGGCTAAGTGAGAAATAGGAAGAACTAGGGTTAGGTTTTGATCAATCAATCAAGTGAGGGAGCTCTCAAAGCCGCACGACAAGAGGAGACGACCGAATCAGAGTATGGGTTCGAATTATTTTGATTTAATTTCTATTTTAAATTGAATTAGGGTTTGTCAGTTTTGGGGAAATTGTTGCATGTATAAATAGAAGAGGGAGAACATGATTTTAGTCATGCCTGGATTAGCCAGAGCATCCTTGTAGTTTTAATTTCTGTTATTTCTCATTTTTGATTTAGTTGCTAGGGTTTCAATGAAACCCTAACTCCATGTTATGTGTTTAAACTCTGTTGAGTGTCTTGAGTGTTTAATGTATTAGATACTTTCAATTCTAGCATCTAGCACTCTTCTCTCACAATGCATGCCAATGCCATGGATGCATTGTAGTTAGGTTATACTTGTGTTTAGAATGCTGTAGCTCAATCCTTAGAATCATAGGCTAATTCCCTTGACTAGTTGTGCTTAACTAGACAACTAGTGCTCTGGGTTAGCACCTTAGCTGTGTATTGAAGTGTCACTAGGTGAAACCCCTTAGCCAAGTGATAAAATTGACACCTTATCCTTAGCTGCCATAGGAACAAGAAGCTCAATTTAGTTCAACACATAATAGGAATTTAGTGGTGGAATTGAAGACCTTAGCATACCTTTGTCACTGTCTATACCTTAGTTTAGGTTCACTACATTTCACTTCAGCCGTATCGGCAAAACAACAATCGTGTTACCATCACTAGAATTCAGTTTAAGAAGCCAAGCCTTAGATCACTTAAGCACACCCTTGTCTCTGTGGTTCGACCCGTACTTGCCGCGTCTCCGATAGACGCCGTGCACTTGCGGTTATCACCGTAGGCCATAAAATATACACTTCTCGAGGCCAACCAGCAGCCAAATGATAATTGTTTCATTAACCTTCAGATAGATTCAATACAGGGTTCTCTTACAACATAAATTGCCAATAGTTAGACCTAATTCTACTTAATGGATGAAGAACACGTGTCTCTTATCGAGTAGACAATATTAACCCATAACAAAATTGCTAAATACACCCAGATAGTTACTATAGGCAGACCAACAGGATAGCCCTTACTGCTGAGAATGCAACAAGTTTGTACAAAAATGTGATACAAAATCTTATTTGCACGTATTAACTTTCAAAGTGCCTTTAAAAAGGAAACGCCAAACAGGGCCTAAGCCTAACTAACCTAACGGCTGTGAACCTCACAATTAAGTTCATCAAGAAAAGAAAAAATCCATCTCAAATCGAACGGCTGTGAACCTCACAATTAAGTTTTTAACCAGTATATAACCACAGCCCATCCTAGTCATACTAGACACACAATAAACATTCTTTTCTCTTTTCAAAAAAAAAATAAAAAATTCTTTTCTTGATTTTAGCGGGAATAGAAAGCAGAAACCCAGAAACCTGCAAAAGAACCATCTAGAATTTCCATCCGTACACTTCCATTTCTTCTGAAGGGAGAAAGAAATTGGGGAAAAATCTCATTCTCAGAGAAACCCAAGATTTTCAAGAAAACATGATAATTTCAAGTACTGAAGTATTTCATGATCAAGATCGAGGTAAAAAAACGCATAGACACTGATTTCTTCAGTACAAGGATAGAAACAACATTAACGTCAAGACCAGCAATCATACATCAATGGATTCACTTTTATGGGACACTTTACAGAAATTACTATCCAAAACCACTCGTTGTTGGAATCAATGTGCAATTTTACAGAACAGAATCAGTTGACAAGGCTGATACACTACAGCTTTGCATCGGTGTTGGAATTTGAATGTGTCAACCACGTTTAAATTAATGTTAGCATATATTTTGCTAGTTTGTTAGTTGATTTGATTTTGGTAATGTAGTCTTTGGTTATTGGAGTCCTAGTATTTAGGAAATAAAAAAGGAAATTTGATTAAGTATTCTAGTCGTGGACTTGTGGGGAGTTTCGATCCTACAATTTAGGCAATTTATGTTAGTGGGTTTAGTGTTTAACGTTTATGTATTGCCTATATAAGGCTGATCAATTAATGGAAAATATTCACCGAGTTTAGAAAAGATCTTGCAATATCTCCTTTATATTTTTGTTTCCATATCTGTTCTAAAACCTACAATCGGTACACATTGTTTACTGATTCACTTGTCTCATACTCCTTATGTTCCTGAGAATCTTCGTTTGTTCCTTCTTGATCCAAATATTCATTTCGATGGGATTCAGAATCATTCTGATAGAGAATTACTTTATCATAGGCATGGGTTGGCGTCTTTGAAATTGTTTAATCTGTGTTATTTCGTTTATATTGGTAATGGTATGGAACCTAATATGGAGAATTTGGCAAGATGTTATATTGGTCTTGATATTCGTCATGATCAAACGCTTCGGACCAGTAAAAGGAGTGCTGAGTATTGTTTGTACCCTAATTAAATAAGGTACGTGCGTACTGCACAAGCTGTTTAATAATGGCGGACCGTGGGTTATCAGGGTGACCCACGGAGCTCATCAGAGCTGGATCCGGACTAAGTCCGGAGGTTTAAAAACCCGGACCGTGGGTTATCAAGGTGACCCACGGAGCTCATCGGGGAGCTGGATCCGGACCGAGTCCGGAGGTTTATCAAAACCAGACCGTGGGTTATCAAGGTGACCCACGGAGCTCATCAGAGCTGGATCCGGACTGAGTCCGGAGGTTTATCAAAACCAGACCGTGGGTTATCAAGGTGACCCACGGAGCTCATCGAGCTGGATCCTGGACTGAGTCCCAGGTTTATCAAAACCAGGCCGTGGGTTATCAAGGTGACCCACGGGGCTCATCAGAATGGGATTCGGACCGAGTCCGAGGTTTGTTAAAGAAACTAGGCCCAGGTTTATAAAACCCGCATGGCTAAATAAGGAAGCCCAGATGACTGGAAGTCATTTGGGGATAATCATAAATCTTGGAAGATAGACAAGGATCTTCCAAGATAATTGTAAATCTTGTGAAGATGATATGAATCTTCCAGGATATATTCAAATCCTAGAAGATAAATAAGGATCTTTCAAGATAAACTCAAAATCATGTGAAGATATACAAAGATCTCTCAAGATAGACATGGATCTTTAAGGATATGTACAAATCCATGTGGTTATTTTGGATGACTACAAATCTGGGTTATTATGGAACCAGATTAGGGTTTACGCCTATAAATAGAGGCCAGAATCCAACTCAAAAGATACACAATTCTACTCCTTTCTTCACAACGACTTGCATTGATTATCCTCTGACTTTATCATCGGAGTGTCTTTGCAGGTACCCCCCATTTTCTTCATCAACCCTTGAAGAATTAAACCAAACGGCGACGATTCAATCTTCTAGCACACACCTCGAGGAGTGTTGGGGTAAATAATTTTGCACCAACATCTTTTGGCGCCGACTAAGGGGACTTCGAAGAAAAGTTCGTGCCCCTAAAAGCAATAAAGACTTTCTCAAAAGATTTTCGAGCTAGTGGTTTAAAGCCATACTGCACAAGAAATTGTTGTAGGATCGATATAAAAAAAAAAAATCAGGAAGGGTGTTGCCAAAGTTGTTGACGGCTAATATAAAAGGGAGTTATATGGATGTTACAAGAGTGAATCAATCGGAGATGGACACGGATGCACCCGTCAGAAATCCGATGAATCAACAGGCAAACCATCGTCCGTTGAGGAGTGCTGTCGTTCAAGGAGTTCATGACCCAAGAGATGGGAGAACAGCGTCGTCATCGTCATCATCCGCGTCTGCTTCCCGTTCTCGATCTGAGGGGACAGTCCCAAGGGTTAACTACGTTTTGGTGAACAGATCTCCCCCTCCGAACACTAGCCGAAGATTTCAGAGGGGATCCTCAAGTCATTACACGAGTAACCAGGTCCTTCGTGAACAAGATATCGCTAGTAGAGGTGTACGGGCTCGAATGAGCAGTCCACCTGCTGTTCATGCTAATACCACAACTAACGTGCAAACTGAAGTCCCACCGTCGATACAAGCTAACGTCCCGCTGGCAACACAAGTTAATAACCCAACGGTTACACAGATTAATAACCCGCATGTCACGCCAATTGATCTAACGGCCCGGGGAGCGTCTGCAACAGTTGGAGAGAGAAAACAGACGTCTCAGAATCGCATTGGAGAAAAGAATAGAAGTTGAAGAGGCTGTTGTCTCTCGTTCTGGAAGTGAAAGATCAAATTGTCACCAAGAACAGGGTAGTCGACGAAGAGTGGACGAAGTTTTAAACGATCGATGGCAGAGCTGTGTTGATGATAGAGACCGTTGTCAAAGCCTTGGTCGTCGTGGTATTGGCACTCATGATCGTCGTACTTCAAATGGTGGTGATAACATGGTTGGAAGAGATAGACAGGCAGGGATGAGTCGAAGGAGACACGAACGAAGAGATGATCGAACCAATGACGGTCGCTCAAAGAGGTCAAGGCATGAGAGAAACCCTTCCAAAAGAAGGACTGACCCTGTCAGGAATGAAAGAATTCGTAGGGAGACGGAGGATGACTCAGAGAGAGACGAGGAGTTTAGCAAGAGAAAGCTTAGCGCCATGCTCGATGAATTGTTAACACAAAAACAATCCAAAGATGAGGAGCTACATGTTTTGTCCATGAAGAAATCAATGGATTCCCCTTTCGTCGGAAGGATAAGGCGTTTCCGTCCACCCTCCAACTTCAATCAACCTCAGTTCAAGGAGTTTTTTGACGGGAGCAATGGAAATCTTGTGGAGCACATCCAGCGTTTCCAGGCCTCAATGAGTTTATGGGGATATAGCGATGAGTTACTTTGCAGGACATTTCCAATAACATTAACGGGTAAGGCTCTGACCTGGTTCTCTCATTTAGAGCCTAATTCAATAAAAAGTTTTGTAATTTTATCGGATGCATTTTTTCAACAATACAAAATTAATCTTGGGAGCAAGAAAGGAATCGGTAATCTATTTCTCCTCCATCGGGAGCCTGGGGAGAGTCTCTCAGATTTTAATGGCAGATTTCGACATGAGGTCAGCGAAGTTGGGAAGGTCGATGAAAATTTTGTAATTGAAGCATACAAAATGCATTGGATCATGACGAGTTTGGAATCTACAACTCCTTAGCTGTTCAACCAGTCGAAAATCTCAGGGAGCTGTATGACAGAGCTGACAGGTATGCAAAAGCTGAAAATGAGAAGAGGGCCAAGTTATCTCGATCAGCAAAAGGGGCTGCAGCCGAAGGACACATAAAGACAAAGCAACAGCTTGATGGCAATACCAAAGGAAAAGATCGTGGAGACCAAGCAAGGAGGTCAAAGAACGAGCAGGAGTTACACAAGACCAAAGAAAGTTTTAACACGAAGCTGCCTGACCTTACTATTGGACTTGGGGAGCTGCATAAAAAGATAAAGGATTCACTTCCCGACCCAAAACCTTTGTCAGCCGAGACAAGGGATAAAAGAGACAGGAGCAAATACTGTGCATACCATCATGACCACGGGCACAATACAGAAACTTGCCGAGCACTGGCAGCAGAAGTACGGAAGATGGTTGACGATGGGAAATTGCAGCAATATGTCAAGAAGAATCCGTCATATGTTAACTCAATGGTCAACACACTCGATTTGCGAGAAATCGAGTCGATCATGCAAGAGTTAACACAACGTCAAGAAAAGCTCAGGAAAATGCTACGCGTTTAAAATTACGCCACATTAGTGACTGGCGGATTTCGAACAAGGTCGACTACGCCAATCTGATTGGTACTGAGACTTTAGAAGAAGGAAAAACAGAGATATGTTTCTCTAATGCTGATCTAGCCGGAGTGTATCAACCCCATAATGATGCAATCGTGATTTTAGCTCTCATTGGAATGTACAAGGTACGCCGGGTGTTAGTTGACACTGGGAGTTCGATCAGTGTCATATTTTCGGGTGCATATTCGTCGATGAGTCTGAGTGAAAGCCAAGTTGAAGCTGATGATAATCCTATCATCGGGTTTAGTGGGGAAACGATGACGGCAATGGGAAGAATTAATCTACCTACAATGGTGGGTGGGAGAACAATTATGCAATACTTCTCGTTACTGGACTGTCGTGCACCCTACAATGTAATCCTAGGACGTGATTGGATTTATGCCATGGATGCCGTGACATCTACTATTCATCAATGTTTGAAGTTTATTACTCCAGCGGGGGTGATGAAGGTTAGAAGCGATCAGGTGGCATCCCATAAGTGTCATGAAAGCGCAATGGAGGAATATCGGAAATCCGAGCTAAAAGGATCGAAATACTTCAAGTTGAGAAAAAATTATAGCAATTACAGTGCCTTCCGACCTCATATCATGGAAGAGGAAAGGAAGGACCACCCACTGTTGAGGAATTGATAAAGGTGCAAGTTGGGGATCAAAAGGAGCATGCAACGTTTATCGGGGCCCAACTACCACTAGGAGAGAGCGAAAGTCTGATTTCCCTTTTAAGGAAAAATAAGGACGTATTTGCATGGAGTCTTGAAGACATGCCAGGGATAGATCCTGCTATTGCTTGTCACCGATTGAATATCATTGAAGGATCAAAACCAGTAAGACAAAAACCGCGAAAGATGTCGCCTGAACGGAAGGTAAAAGTAGCGGAGGAGATTGAAAAAATATTGAAAGCCGAGATTATTAGACCCGTCAGATATCCTGAATGGTTAGCAAATATTGTAGCTGTTCCGAAGAAAAACGGGAAAATCCGGGTATGTATCGATTTCACGAACTTAAACAAGGCATGCCCAAGTGATCCTTATCCGATGCCAAGGATCATTGAGTTGGTAGATGCTACTGCAGGGTTTGACATGCTGTCATTCATGGATGGTTTCTCTGGTTATAACCAGATACCACTACATCTAGATGACCAGGAATATACAGCATTCATAACAGACAGAGGAGTGTTTTGTTACCTTGTCATGCCTTTCGGTTTAAAAAAACGCAGGGCAACTTATCGGCGACTTGTCGATGAAATGTTCAAGGATATGATAGGAAAAACCATGGAAGTATATATTGACGACATGGTAGTTAAATCCAAATAAAAGGGATCTCACCTTTTGGATTTGAATAGAACCTTCGAACGACTACGACAATATGGGATGAAGTTAAATCCCGCAAAATGCTCTTTTGGCCTTACATCCGGGAAAATTTAAGGGATATATGATGACACGAGAGGGGAATCGAAGCCAATCGAGAACAAATTAGAGCAATTATGGAAATGCCATCACCGAAAAATAAAAAGGAAGTGCAGCGACTTACCTAAGACTCGCGGCATTAAGCGAGATTCATTTCTCGTTTTTAGAAAATGCAAATCCTTTTTCTTAGTTCTAAAGAAGGTGATAAGTTTGGATGGAACCGGGAATGTGAGTTTGCATTCGACAAGATTAAAAGGTATTTGGTCTCACCACCGGTTCTAACAAGCCCAAAGACCGGGACAAGTTTGTTTATATTTATTTGGTAGCAAGTGATTATCTTTGTCGGTAGCGGTGTTGTTTGTTCGGGAACCAGAGGAAAAGCCTGTCTACTTTGTTAGTAAATCTCTAACAGATGCTGAGATTAGATATTCAAAGATTGAGAAAATGGCATTAGCTATTATGCATGCGGCACGGCGTTTGAAACCATATTTCGAAGGACGGCGACTCGTGGTATACACCGAGTACCCCTTAAAGAAGGTATTGGGAAGAGCCGATGACTCCAGCAGATTGGCTACATGGGCTACTTTTCTTGGAGCATACACCATCGATTATGAGCCAAGAACAGTGAAAAGGGCATGCAATAGCATCCTTAATGGCAGATTTCCAAGTTGAGGACATTGCAGTTTCGGATTCCATGATTGAACATGAGATCTTGCAGGATACGGGAGGCGTATTTCCCATTCCACTACCTTGGGAACACATAAACGTTTGTAAGGAAGTTTCAAAAGCTGCCGACGAATGACAAGTGCTCAAGAGCCCTCGGTGGCACCCGTAGAAAGCAATGGAATATGGAGAATCTACACAGACGGATCTGCAAACGCCGTTGGATCGGGCGTGGGATGCGTATTAATTTCTCTGAGGGGTCATGATTAAGAAGGCTATCCGATTAGGATTTACTGCTTCAAATAATCAAGCTGAATACGAGGCCGTGGTTTCAGGCTTGAAGACTGCTCTTCACTTGGGGGCGCGGAAGGTTAAGTTGACAACGGATTCAAGGCTGGTTGCCAACCATTACTCTGGAGCGTATAAAGCCAGGAATGAGAGGTTAGCATCTTATTTGGAATATATACATGAGTTGGCAAAAGAATTCGAGGTATTCGATATCGAGCAAAGGCCAAGGATAGAAAATAGGCATGCAGATGCCCTTGCCTACGTATCGGCTGCAGTTGTATCAGATACAACACGGTATATCATAGTCGATTACCAAGAATTTCCGAGCATTCATAATACCTCCATGGCTACGCATAAAATTAGTTCAAATATAAGCAATCCCACTTTATCCGAAATCCAGCATGATCCGATGGATGTGGATGTGGAGAGCAACGATCAGTCTGGGGATTGGAGGCGACCATACATCCGTTACCTACAAACGCAAGAGCTTCCACAAGACAAGAGTCAGGCTGGAAAAATATCGAGGACAGCATGGAAGTACGCTCTTATTGAAGGAGAGCTATACAAAAAACCAGTTTCAATGGAGCCGTACCTGAAGTGTGTGACCCGCGAGGATGGGAAGCAATTATTGGCAGAAGCACATGAAGGGTGTTGCGGAAACCATTCGGGAGGTAGAAGTCTTGCGCATCGTCTGTTATCTCAAGGATATTTTTGGCCTTATATGCAAAAGGATGCAAAAGAGTATAGTAAGAAATGCGTCGCGTGCCAGTTGCATGGACCTTTAATTAAGAGGCCAGCGAATGAGCTACATCCAGTCTTGAGCCCGTGGCCATTCGATAAATGGGGTCCGGATATCATAGGACCATTCCCTACAAACACAGGGCGTCAAATATTTGTTGGTTGCGGCGATTACTTTACCAAGTGGGTAGAAGCGGTGGCTGCGTAAGAACCGAGGCGGTTCACGTACGTAAATTTATTTGGGAGAATATCATTTGTAGGTTTGGAGTTCCTGTGTCAGCGATGATCATTTCTAAGGAGAAGATATTGGTCGATAACGGGAAGCAGTTTGATTGTGAGACGATAAAATCCTTATGTGAAGGATTGAACATTAAGCATAATTTTTCAACCCCGTATTACGCACAAAGCAACGGGCAGGCCGAGGCGACTAATAGGGTTATCTTGGAAAACCTCAAAAAAACCTTAGACAAAGCCAAAGGAAGGTGGACGGAATTCTTACCAGGAGTTCTATGGGCATACAGGACAACTCCGAGACGTTCAACAGGGTTCTCGCCATTTACACTTGCATATGGAACGGAAGCAGTCCTACCAGTGGAACTACTGGTTCCAACCACCAAAACTCTAGCCAAACGATCAGGAATGAATACTGAGATTCTTTCAAAGGACAAGGAGTTGTTGGAAGAGGTCAGAGACGAAGCCTCAAGAAGGTTAGCAGTATACCAGCAGTCGATGAAGCGACAGTATAACAAGAAAGTGCGCGAACGGAAGTTTCTCCCAGGAGAGCAAGTGCTGCGAAGGTCAAGGCCTAAATCCTTGGATGGAAGTAATGGAAAGCTTGGGGAGAACTGGGAAGGACCCTTCTTAATTGATAGACCCGCTAGTGGCGGTGCTTATTGGTTAAGAAATTTAAGAACTGGGGAGGAGGAACCCAAGCCCTGGAATTCCTTCGACCTCAAAATTTTTTTCCATTAGCTCAATTCTCGTTTTCGCATAATGTAGTTTTTATTTCTTTAATAAAAATCCTTTATTCAAGCGGCTAAAGTGTTTTCTAAGTATCGTCAAAACGACCGAGGCATAGCCAAGTAACTAGACGACCTACGCTCAGGAGTTTATACAAAATCAAAGATGGACTTTCGAAGGGTGAAGAGTTTGACTAAGAGAATTGCCATTCCATCAATAAATTAATAAAAGCGAAATCCATAAACGAAGCGACAACTGATGAAGAAATAAAGAGACAATTCCTAGATTAGCCTAAGAAGAATGGCAAAGGAATTTCCAAGACTCGAACAACTACTCTTCAGAGATTGGTTCTTCTTCCTTTGGGTCGTACGGTTCGTCGCCGGCTGAGGGAGAAGCCTTTCCATCGTTGAAAGGGACAGCAGCACAATCTCCAGATTCCATAGAGGCTCGGTCACGCTGCTTCCGCATCAGACCCAAGGCGTTGATAGTTCCACGATGTTTGGCATGGAGACCTTTGAGTTGATCCTTCAACTCATCATTTTCTCGCTGACATGCCTGCAGGGAAAATTCGAGCTCTCTCACCCTCTCGTCTAAGGCCTCGAAGTGGAGTTCTCCAGCCCGACGGACAAGTGACAGACCCTGCAAATAAAGAGAGTAGGTGCCGTTAGAAATTCGGAGGATGGCGGAGAGCTAGATATTCATAGTTAAAAAATAAACGCGTACAGCAAAGTGCAGCTGGGCAGCTTTATCAAGGACTTGAGGAATTCCAGTCATATTGTCATAGAAATGGTGGTCCATGGGTAGCATGCCAGTGTACATAACACCACGAGCGACGGAGGGATCTTGGATGGCAGAATCTCCAGTGGTAACAATAAAGCCGGATGGTCGGTATAGTACCGGGAGGAATGGCTGAGGCAATGATTTGGGAGGTGGTGTCAGAGGAGTATATTCAGGGGATGAAGGGGAGTTTATGGCAGGAGCTTGGTGACTGTTAACTTCATCATCACTAATAGTGATTGTTGGAGGTGCTTCTTTCTCTACCTCCATCTTTTCATCATCGATTATGTTAATGGATTTCATGAAGTTAAGAGGGAAATCTCTTGTTGCCGATACACGTCTGGGAGCATAAGGTTTGCGTTCATCACCTCGACTTTTTGAGACGTTACGGAGAGGACCAGTAGTTTTCTTATTCATGCTTTGTTTGATAAACCTGTTTGGAGACGACATACTGCAATATTGAGAATTAGAGGTTAGTAAGCGTCTCGTCAACGCATAACAGGAGATGTAAGTATTTACCGTGGCGAGAGAGATGGTTCGTACCTTAGTTTACACAGGATCTCGAGAAGATATAATAATGTGTGAGAAGCTTATAGGTTTGTGATAACAACTATAGATACACTGTTATCACGAGTCCCCTAACATCTTTTATATTGGAAAAGGGCAGTGATCTGCAAGAAGCCAATATGAGAAGTTTGTATGGAATGAAAATTCAATAAAAATCCGATATATATTAGCCATAGATGTTGGCTGGGCAATCGTAATGGAGCTGGTTAGGAGTTTCCGGGGAAAACAAATTCTCAGGAAATTCCAATTACGGTGAAATTCATGCTTAACTATCTTATCCTTAGCGACGATACCGGTCGTAGATTGGGAGCGGGGTAATTTGATATCTTTGGGAAACACATATTAGGTTGTTAGCCAACAGATGTGGCCCACCTAAGACAGATGGGCGTAAGTTCGTCACTGGGTTTATAACACTAAGAAACTTGAGTAAGTTCTATGTAAAGCCCGGCTGGGATGGACGTGGCGTTGATGTGTTGAGAAGAAGTCCTGTCGGGAGAGCGCTAAAGAGTGACAGGATACATTTGTACATGCTACACACCTGCCATCGTCACATAGAACCTTATTCTTCTTAACTCCTCAACAAGTTGAACAGTTAAGAGGGGGCGATGTTTGTACCCTAATTAAATAAGGTACGTGCGTACTACACAAGCTGTTTAATAATGGCGGACCGTGGGTTATCAGGGTGACCCACGGAGCTCATCAGAGCTGGATCCGGACTAAGTCCGGAGGTTTATCAAAACCAGACCGTGGGTTATCAAGGTGACCCACGGAGCTCATCAGAGCTGGATCCGGACTGAGTCCGGAGGTTTATCAAAACCAGACCGTGGGTTATCAAGGTGACCCACGGAGCTCATCAGAGCTGGATCCGGACTGAGTCCGGAGGTTTATCAAAACCAGACCATGGGTTATCAAGGTGACCCACGGAGCTCATCAGAGCTGGATCCGGACTGAGTCCGGAGGTTTATCAAAACCAGGCCGTGGGTTATCAAGGTGACCCACGGGGCTCATCAGAGCTGGATTCGGACTGAGTCCGGAGGTTTGTTAAAGAAACTAGGCCCAGGTTTATAAAACCCGCATGGCTAAATAAGGAAGCCCAGATGATTGGAAGTCATTTAGGGATAATCATAAATCTTGGAAGATAGACAAGGATCTTCCAAGATAATTGTAAATCTTGTGAAGATGATATGAATCTTCCAGGATATATTCAAATCCTAGAAGATAAATAAGGATCTTTCAAGATAAACTCAAAATCATGTGAAGATATACAAAGATCTCTCAAGATAGACATGGATCTTTAAGGATATGTACAAATCCATGTGGTTATTTTGGATGACTACAAATCTGGGTTATTATGGAACCAGATTAGGGTTTACGCCTATAAATAGAGGCCAGAATCCAACTCAAAAGATACACAATTCTACTCCTTTCTTCACAACGACTTGCATTGATTATCCTCTGACTTTATCATCGGAGTGTCTTTGTAGGTACCCCCCATTTTCTTCATCAACCCTTGAAGAATTAAACCAAACGGCGGCGATTCAATCTTCTAGCACACACCTCGAGGAGTGTTGGGGTAAATAATTTTGCACCAACAAGTATCTTACTACTAATCAAGTTCAGTATGCTGTTGTTCATGCTTATGTTTCTTTTCGAGTTGGAAGGATTGTCAACATTTGGGAGATTCTGAACTCTTGGAGGCGAGTACCATTATACAGATTTCGAAGGTTCTGAAATTTTAGGGGTTTCTTGATATTTTTGGTTGGATTTTCATGAGGATTTCTTGTTTGGGTTTGGCGTATTTCCAACAGCAGTAATGATTTACATTAGGTTTTTTTTTTCCTCATTCAAGTAGTTCATGATTTCTTGGTATGAGACCTACTATGGAGAATTTGGCAAAGGCATTTTCTTGGTTTTCTTGGTGTTTGTAAAGATCAATGAGTTGGGAGGAGGGAGTAATTGGAGTAGTGTGTATCTTAGTATTGAGCAAGTTCAGTATGCAGTTGTTTGTGCTTATGTTTCTTTTGAAGTTGGAAGGATTATCAAGATTTGGAGGTTCTGAAATTTCTGGGGGTTTCTGGGGGTTTCTTGATGTTTTTCGTTGGATTCTCATGAGGATTTCTTGTTTGGATTTGGCGTATTTCCAATGGCCGTTTTGCAGCAACAGAAACTGTATAGTGAGTTCTTCTTTAATATGAGCAGTACTGATCTACATTAGCTTTTTTTTTTTTTTTTTTTTGCTCATTCTAGTAGTTCATGATTCAGTGTAATGTCTGACAATTTGGGGGTTGAATCATGAATGTGCATGCGTAACAATATGGGGATTGATGTTTACACACTAATGCTACATCTATTGAAACGATTTCGTATGCCATTTTATAATTTTCTGCGTTGTTATAATTCATGTTTACTGTTGATCAATGTCCTAGAATGCTAGTGGTTGGTTTAGTTTTGCTTTTGGAAGTATGTATAACATTTAGAATCTCCATCACTAGATTTACCTTAGGAACATAAAAACCTTAGGAATGGGTGTCTTGAACTGACAAGTTGTTCTCCTTCTGTTGCTATTTGTATCTTATGAAAGACTAGATTGACCATGTAACAGGATGGTGGAATGCTTCATTCAGATTGAGGTTTGAAATTATACATTCCAGAGGTGATGAAGCATTCCACCATCCTGTTACATGGTTCTGCATTGCATACTGACATAGGTTGTGCGCAATGATTTCCGGAACTGATTCAAAACAAATATCAGTGAAACTTATTCTTGAATCTTTGATGGACAAAACTAGAGACCTAATACTCCAAGGAATGTCCCTATCCCTAGAAGGCTAGAGTTGCTTTAGGAACAGTAACATCATCACCTTCTATAGTGACTTTGTTAAGTGGATGTTTCTTTGAAAGAAAGATGCCCAGAATGCAGGCTTTAGTCCATTGATTTTGATATATCCTTCAGGTGGACATTTCCAAAGGCTATTCTGAATATTTGAAGCAGATGTTGATTCAAAAGCTACTTTATCTGCAATACCTTGTTGAAAGTCAGACACATAGCCTTTTTCAATGTTTGGCCATCAGAGAATGTTTCATTAGAGAAATCAATTTCATTTCTAGTCTTCCGCGGATTCCTTAAAATGCACATTCCCATAGTAAATTGAGTACTGTCCTGTTCCTCCATCCACTGACAGATAATTTGTCTTAGGTCTTCAGTCACTTAATCTTGCAGGAAAAGAATAGGTGCATTATTGAAAACACTTCAAGCCCCAAGGACATTTGAATAGCAAATGACCGATTGATTCTTCATTGTTGTTGCAAAAAGTGCATGCTGGATTAACATTGCAATTGAATCTAGCAGTATTTGTTTTGATTGCAACGGTACAGAAAACCCTCCAACTGTTTTTGGAGTTGTAATTCATTCATGAATCTGAGATGCGGATACTGGAATGCTCCCAAGCAAATAAACAAGTGACTGAATACAGCCTTACCCAAAATAAATTAAACTCATAACCTTACTGCCAGAAGCTTACTGGCTAAAGACTAACTGCCAGAAGGCCATACTGCCCTGCACTCGTTTGAAGAACCTAAAAAGGTTTCCAACAACCAAAAAACACAGGATTTTGTTGAAGATAAACTTCCAAATACTTAAGCCTCAATGAAATCAAAATTTCCAATTTATCTGTACTAGATTACCAATGCCAACAACCATTCCCTTTTCTAAGCTGCACCGAAAGTAAGAAATCAGATACAGTCAGTTAGCAAAAAAGCAAATGGATATGATAGTTAATGAATACAGCCATTTATTAAAATGTTATTTGGATCTCAAACACCATTTGCATGGTCATATCAGTTGTGGTTTTCAATATTTTCCTCCCTTATAATACTCTTCCAGTACTAATGCTCTCCCATCTTTTTAGTATGTTGTTGGACGCTGGCGGAATGAAGGACACGGTTTTGTGGAAGAGTCCAAATATAGTGGAACTCCAAAACCGTGTGAGTTAGCTAGGTCGGTGGAGTTGGTTTTTGGATAAACCAAAATCAGAGTTTTGATAACTCTTATTGGTTTCTTAATCCTAAAGTTTAGGGACTTATTAGCTAAGTTATGAAACCCTAATCCCTACCTATGTGTATATAAATAGCCTAGTAGAGAACCTTGGAAACACACCAAAATTTCTTCTTTCTCTCTTAGGGTTTATATGTATTCTCCCTTGCGATAATATATAAATCACTTATTTTTCCCGAGGATTCAACCTCGTTAAATTCTCGTCTCTTTTCTTCTTTAGTTTGTGTTCTTGGCAATATTTGGAGTACCGTTTGTAGCTGTGCATATCGCTTCCGCAGGGTTTTAGCGCAACAATTGGAATCAAGAGCTCGGGTAACGTTCTTGGATTTTTTTTTGGGTATTCATAATATTGAAGCAGTGGTATTTTTTCTGAAGTTGTTTGAGGTAATTCTAATCTCAAGGTTTAGTTTTTTTATCTATATTTGGTTGTTTGTGAACAATGGTTAACGGGGATAAACCAGATGATCCGAACGATCCTAAGGGAGAACATTCGGAGTCCACAAGTAAAGATAAAGATACAAAAGAAGAAATACTGCATTCTCATAGATCACAATCGAAGGTTGAAAAGTTCACCTAACCAATAACTTTGGTTTATGGAGAACAGACGTAATGGATGCTCTTGTTCATCTTGACCTAGAAGAAGCTTTAGAAGGTCAGCCAGTGGAGATGTCTGAAAAGCAGTGGAACAAGATGAATAAATTATGTCTTTCCTCGATACGAGGGTGTTTAGCAACTGCAGTAAGAGTTAATTATCAGCACGAGACTTCAGCTAAGGATCTTTGGGAAAAGCTAGAGAAGGAATACCTTGTGAAGAACGTGGCAAATAGGATACATCTTAAAAGGAATTTGTATCGCTATAACATGAAGAGAGGTGCAACCTTAACCGAGCACCTAGATTCATATAATAAACTTCTTGCTGAGTTGGTTAACTACGATGAGAAGATCAACGACGAGGAACAAGCTTTGTGTCCGATAAACTCTCTTCCTGAAAGGTATGAACCCGTGATCAAGGCTTTAATGCACGGAAAGGATAAGATGACATACGCCGAGGTCACTACAGAGATTGCGTAGTGAGGAGTTCAGAAGATGGACCGTGAAGACCTGTCAAGTAAAGCTAACAGTGACTTGCTTCTTGCAAGAGGTCGTTCAACAGACAGGAAAAAGAAGAATGGTGATCGTGGCAAAGTGAAAGGGCGTTCAAAGTCAAGAGCGCGTCTGCAGAAGGATGAATGTGCATGGTGTCATGACTTTGGCCATTGGGCTAAGGATTGTACCAAGCGTAAGGATCGAAAAGGGATAACACCGAGGTGAACATTGCTAAGGCAAGTGAAGATTCAGATGAAGCTTCAGATTTCTCGCTGACTATGATACCATCAACTTTTATCGTAACTGACGGTACGTGGGTATTAGATTCTGGTGCTACTTATCATATTTGTCCTCATCGGGACTGGTTCTCAAACTTTGAAGAGTTTGATGGAGAAGTGCGTATGGGGAATAATCACACCTGCAGGGTGATTGGGATTGGTAGTGTTCGAATCAAGATGCATGATGGTATGGTGCGGGAGTCAAGGAAGTAAGGTTCGTACTGGCTTTGTGAAGAAGAATCTGATCTCGCTCGGAACTTTGGAAGCTAAGGGCTACAAGTTAGTCGCTGAAAATGGCATTCTAAAGGTAATTTCTGGATCGTTGGTAATCATGAAGGGCACAAGGCATCATAACTTGTACTACTTAACTGGGAGTACAGTAACGGGAGATGTTTCAATTTCGGAACACATCGAGACTGCAGCGATGGAGACCACGAAGTTATGGCATATGCGGCTTGCACATCCAGGTGATAAGTCGTTACATTCTTTAATTCGTCAAGATTTATTGAAAGGTGCTATTGCCTGCAAATTAGAGTTTTGTGAACATTGTGTGAAAGGCAAGAAGACAAGAACAAGCTTTGGCACAGCAATCCACAACACTAGTGGAGTTCTTGATTATGTTCACTCAGATGTTTGGGGTCCCTCCAAGAATGCATCATTGGGAGGGAAACATTGGTTCGTGTCGTTTATTGATGACTATTCTAGGCGCGTATGGGTGTACACCATGAGGCATAAGGATGAAGTCCTAGAAGTCTTTGTGAGGTGGAAAAAGGCAACTGAGACTCAAACTGGCAGAAAGATCAAGGTACTACGTTTGGACAATGGTGGAGAGTACAAAAGTGATCCATTCTTGCAAGTATGTCAGGATGAGGGAATACAGAGGCACTTCACAGTTAAGAAGACACCGCAACAAAATGGGGTAGTGAACGCATGAATCGTACTTTCTTTACCGAGAAGGTACGATGTATGTTATCTAATGCTTGGATTAGGTAAAGCGTTTTGGGCTGAGGCGGTGACATATGCGTGCTTCCTCATTAATAGGTTCCCATCAGCTGCGTTAGAAGGTAAAACTCCGATGGAGAAGTGGTATGGTAAACATGCTTATGACTATAGTTCAATTCATATCTTTGGTTTCCCTGCTTGGTATCATGTTAGTGAAAACAAGCTTGATAGCCGTCTTTGTTAAAGGGATCTTTATGGGTGTGAAGAAAGGAGTTAAAGGGTTCAAAATTTGGAATCCAGTTGAAAAGAAGATAGTCATGAGTAGAGACGTTACATTTGATGAAGCATCTATGGTGAAGTTTTGGGGTTCTCGGCAGGTGGAGAACACTACCAGTACCAGTGAGCCTTTACAGCAGGTGGAGATTGATGCAACTCCACTAATTCCAGCTAAGTCTGTATCTGTTATGACTACTTCCGAAGGCGTGGCGTCTACAAGGGAGGTAAATACTGAAGTTCCAAATGATAGTGACGATGTTAATGAAGAGGAACATGAAGCAGTAGAAGATACAGAAGCTACGGTCACTGAGACCATAGCAACCAGCAAACCGAGAAGATCAATCAGGAAACCTGGTTGGATGGATGATTTTATAGCTTATGCATTACCAGTTATTGAAGAAGGCATTCCTAATACCTATTTTGAAGCTATACACAGTGTAGAGCGTCAAGAATGGGAAGCTGCTATCTTTGGATGAGATGGAGTCTCTTTACAAGAATGGCACATGGGTTCTTACGAAGCTTCCGAACGGTAAGAAGGCCATTGGGTGCAAATGGGTATATGCTAAGAAAGAAGGATCTCAGGTGAATCAAGTACGCTACAAGGCAAGGTTAGTTGCAAAAGGTTATGCCCAAAGAGAAGGGATTGACTACAATGAGGTGTTCTCTCCGTTGTGAAGCACTCATCAATCCGAATTTTGTTGGCCTTGGTAGCACAATATGATTTAGACCTAGTTCACTAGATGTCAAGACGGCATTCTTACATGGTGATCTAGAAGAGGAGATCTATATGACTCAGGCCGAGTGGGTTCGAAGTTCTTTGAAAAGAAGATTGTGTATGCAAGCTGAAAAAAATCGTTGTATGGGTTGAAGCAGTCTCCAAGACAAAGTGGTACAAGCGATTTGATCAGTTTATGATTGGCCAGAAATACACAAGAAGTCACTATGACCATTGTGTATACTTCAAGAAGCTACGTGATGGGTCTTTCATATATTTGCTCTTGTATGTCAATGATATGCTGATAGCATCGAATAACGAGAAAGAGATTGATCATTTGAAGCAGAAATTGTCAACTGAGTTCGAGATGAAAGATCTAGGAGAAGCTAAGAAGATTCTTGGCATGGAGATTCAACGTCACAGAGAGAAGGGTAAAGTTTGTTTGTCTCAAAAGGCATACTTGAAGAAAGTGTTACAGAAATTTGGTATTTGCGAAGGAACTAAATCTGTAAGTACTCCCCTTGGTCCTCATTTTAAGTTGAGTTCTGATATGTCTCCTACTACTGAAGAAGAGCGTGAGTATATGGACCAAGTCCCATATGCTAGTGTTGTTGGTAGCTTGATGTATGCGATGGTATGTACAAGGCCGGATATTTCACATGCAATAAGTATGATCACCGTTATATGCATAATCCCGGTAAAGGACATTGGCAAGTCAGTGAAATGGATTTTGAGGTATCTTTATGGTACCGTTGATGTTGGCTTGGAGTTTGTGAAGGAAGATGGGAACAATCAGCTGTGTGTTGGTTATGTGGATTCGACTATCTTTGGTGATTTGGACAAGAGACGTTCAACTACGGGGTATGTATTTACCATAGCGAGAGCACCGATAAGTTGGAGATCAATCTTGCAGTCTGCTTTGTGGCGCTTTCAACTACGGAGGCGGAGTATATGGCGAGTGATTGAGGCATTTAAGGAGGCTATATGGTTACAAGGTTTGCTAGATGACTTGGGTGTTGTGCAGGAACGGCTGCCTGTTCATTGTGATAGTCTTAGTGCAATTTACTTGGCTAAGAATCAAGTTCATCATGCCAGAACCAAACATATAGATGTTCGATTTCACTTTGTTAGAGAAATTCTGGAAGAAGAAGACATTCTACTTGTGAAGATCGATACCAAAGACAATCCAGCTGATATGTTAACGAAAGTAGTATCTGGTGTCAAGTTTCGTCATTGCTCGGAATTGATCCACATTCTTTCGGTTTGGTGAGACCCTTTGGGGTAGAGGTTCTTAGGAACCTAGTCGAGGCCTTCTAGTAAGGCCATTGAGTGAACTACGGTCGGTTTGATTCCTTGAAGAGGATACGTAGGCAGCCTATGGCGCAATCGACGTTGGAAGACAATGGTGATTTAGTGTATTGATCGTCTCATGCATGAATGCATGATCCGAGGTGGAGAATTGTTGGACACTGGCGGAATGAAGGACACGGTTTTGTGGAGAGTCCAAATATAGTGGAACTCCAAAACTGTGTGAGTTAGCTAGGTCGGTGGAGTTGGTTTTTGGATAAACCAAAATCAGAGTTTTGATAACTCTTATTGGTTTCTTAATCCTAAAGTTTGGGGACTTATTAGCTAAGTTATGAAACCCTAATCCCTACCTATGTGTATATAAATAGCCTAGTAGAGAACCTTGGAAACACACCAAAATTTCTTCTTTCTCTCTTAGGGTTTATATGTATTCTCCCTTGCGATAATATATAAATCACTTATTTTTCCCGAGGATTCAACCTCGTTAAATTCTCGTCTCTTTTCTTTTTTAGTTTGTGTTCTTGGCAATATTTGGAGTACCGTTTGTAGCTGTGCATATCGCTTCCGCAGGGTTTTAGCGCAACATATGTTTGCTTAGTTTTTAGCAAGATAAATTACAGAAATCATGTACTTAAGTTAACGATCACCAAAAAAACAAGATGCTGCTAGCTTTGAAACGATATACCATGCATTCTTCAGTACAATTTTGCCACTCTTATATGGACTTCAGTACATATAATGATTTTTTTGGATGATACCAGTATTTGAGTATTTCCAAACAAGATTCCAAGGGAATTCGATAGCCGAAGATGAAGGAACTTCATTTGTCAACAATTTGTAGCAAGGCTTAGCCAATTCTGTGTATGTCTTGTTGTTGCTGGTGTATTTCTTATGCACTTTCATTCTTGGTTCACATAGTGCTAATTGCACATTCCATTCGTGGTCCACACAGCGTCTACGTACATGAACTGCAGCTTCTGGAGACTCCAGTTTCTTAAATGGCAGGACCAAGTTACTCGCTTGCCACCCTGGATCCATATTAATCATGTGGAAGCAGCCTGCTCACAAACTACACGCTGTGGAACGTCGACATAACTGCCCACTGATAAAGTAATTTTGCTTGGAATTTGTCAGGCCATAGCATACTTCGGAGATGATATGGTGGTGAAAAGTTGTTTCAAAGACAACTAGCGAAAAAACAAATACATCTACTGAGATTGGGCGAGATATCCTCCTTCCTCTGAAGAATTGCGTGGCCGTCTGGCAGATAGGACTGAACAGAATCAAATGCTGGCTAACGGAAAAGCAAGATAACAGTTAAGTCTAACAGACCCTAACGACAGAAGCCAACTGTCATAACTAACCGTACAATAGACAACTGTCACGTAAATGTTTACACTCCTATAAGTACCATATTCACCGACATTTATCGTCCCCCGCAAGATGAGTTGTGCTGTGAACTGTGAAGAGGGGAGAAGCACACTCAGCTTATCTCTCACGAAACCGAACATTTGGTAAAAACATTTGTTATCTGAAATTGTGGTAAATTATTTTCGGGCCCTATGATGAACGTTAACTTAGCCCAGCAAAAGTTAAGCTAAATAAAGCCCACCATCGGTAAGAGCCGTAAGGCGTAAGATATGTAACGTGTAAGAGCGGTGGAGGTCCTTGAGGCGTCCTAACTCCTAAGAGCAACCACAATCGACGAGTATAACTAAAAATTTGGTCGAGAAACCAAGCGCTATCGAACGGACTAAAGACCAAAAACTAGACTAAAACGAAAAACCAAACTATATTTGGTCTTTAGTTTGGTTTTGGTCGAGCGTAATTTGAAACTACGCCCGTCGTGAGACGCAAATACAAGTTACGTCTGGAGTGGGGCGGAGTTATTATTTGCGTCTGGCGTGAGGCGCAAATATAGAGTTGCGCTGTGTGAAGCGTAATTTTAAAAATACGCCCGACGGACGGTATTTTAATTTGCGTCTGTCACTGCATTTAACATTTAAGTTGCGCCCCATCAGGCGCAATTGAAAATTACGCCTGTCACTTAATGAGGCGCAAATAAAGAGTACGCCCCATATGTGTGAACAAGGTTTGAATGTTTGAAAGTTTTGGTTTTTTGTTTTTTTTTTGTTTTTTTCTTCACCGACCATCATAAAGTTGTAAGTTTTGGATATTTTTTTTATTTTTTTTTCATCAGGCGCAATTTAAAATTGCGCCCCATCAGGCGATATTTTAAATTACGCCCCATCAGGCGTGATTTCAAATTGCGCCCCATACCAAACGCAAATTTAAACTACGTCCGTCCCACATCAGGCGTTACTTAAACTTACGTCCCACCCGGACGCATTTTATACCTACGCCCCATGTCAGACGAACCTTTATACATCCGCTCCACCAAATTTACTCCACCACCGTAGCGTCTCACCACGGACTAAACCCATTTTTTTTAGTTTTTTTTGGTTTTTAGTCTTTAGTTATAGTCGTATGACTGCAGTTGCTCTAAGCACGCAGTTTGACCTGAACCGTTTTTTTGGGGACTACTCAAAAATGGTGGGGACTACTCTCCATTTTTTGGGGTGGATGTGGATATTAGAAGTTATATTGAGTCACCCCTTATCTAAGTTTTTTTTAATACCAAACTTATCCTTGGTAATTAAATTAGTTAGTATAATGATTAATTAGTGTTAGTGTAATGATTAATTAGTGATTATTGATGTTAGATTAATTAGTTGGGTGTTTTTAAAAGAATAATTTTTGGGAAGAAGGTTTTTTTTTTTTTTTTTTTTAAGATGGTTGATTTGGAAATGAGGGTTTTGGGTACTTAGCTATACTTCAAATTTACTTAATCTTGCTTGAATTGGCATAAACTTTCGAAAAAATGAAAATTTTATAAACTGATTTCGGCTATGATAGTAGAGATCGGCTAGGAAATCTGAAGAACAGGTAGCCGAACTCTTCTGCTAGTGTAGTTCGGCTAATGCTTCTGAAGACACAGGTACCCCAACTCATCTTTAATGGAGTTTTTGCTTCCAGAGAAAAGTTCGGTTAGGAAAAAAAATGTGAGGTAACCGAACTAAAAGTTCGGCTAGGAATTTTTTTTGCGAGGTAACCGAACTTAAAGTTCGGCTAGGAATTTTTTTTGCGACGTAACCGAACTTTTTTCTGAAAGCAAAAACTCCATTAAAACTAAGTTCGGCAACCTACGCCTAGAAACTTTTTTTTCTTTCGAAATAGCCGAACTTTCCTTCATGTTCTTCGTTTCCATCAAGTTCGGCTAGTTCGACAAAATTTTTCCCAAAATTCCTAGCCGAAGTTCTCTCTGCGACTTCCATTTTCAACTTATTTTGACGATTACTTCTCATTTTTTTCAACCAAAAACGAATGAAAAATAATGGGTTTGTTATAATTTTGATTTTGATTTTATTAATGATTTAAATTAAGCTATATATAGAGGTGGCGGCGGTGGTGGTTTGAGGTGGTCGGTGGTGGTGGTAGCGAAGGTGGTAGGTGGTGGTCGGTGGTGGTGAGCGGCGCTGGTCATGGGAGGAGGTGGTTATATATATATATGTGGTTATTAGGTTGGTTTTAAATTGAATTAGGTTAAGGGTAGGTTAGTCATTTCTATACTTTAGGATACCCCTTATAACTATAGGGTAGATACTCCTATCACAAAGTAGTCCCCGCCATTTTTGAGTAGTCCCCAAAACGGTTCTTTGACCTGCTTCGGGATCAGGATACGGTGCTGATATTCGCAAGGGTGTACTAGTTATGGGTTAACTTTTTAAAACCTTGTAGCACTTATCAAAATTTCTGTTAAACCTTGGCTATAAGTAGTATATTTTAAATGAAAAAAAATCTACCGATCGAGGAAACTGTAAATGACTGTCAAATATATATATTTCGGTAGAAAAACTGGTAAGTTATTATCTACTAGTGATCTATTATTATTTTTCAGTTGTTTGTAACTCTGTTGTCAATAAATCCGGTGCATAAGCGCATTAGAGTTTCCCATAGCCCAAAAGTTAGACTATCTAAATCAAACTATGTGCTTGGTTTGCCTCTCATAGATCGCTATTTTGAATTGCAACTGCTACCTCGGCGAACCCTGACCTGTAGATTAGTCGGATAAGAAGGCCGGTTGATGATCGAGTATGCCATTACAAGTGGGTGTCAGACACCCCCTCCACTGAAGCATTGCTGCATTATAACGTGTGGGTGTCGATAATAAAATGTGGTCCAAGTATGATGCTGAGTTTGGACACTCATTTCACAAGTGGGTATTCATTCAAACAGTTGAACTCTCCACATAACTACAACCTTTGAGCTGTGTGCGGAGAATATAAACCATCCAATTATTTGTTTTTCATCCCTAAACACGTAATTTAGATGTAGAGATATGACCATAACCATATATATCAACATCAAATATCCTTGAGAATCAAGAATACCACTAAGATGAACAATCGTTTATATGCCTTAATTATACACACCCCACTACCACACCATTCAATGAACCTAAATTAAAGCATTTATATCAACTCAAAAAAACATCACAAAAAAGGAAAAAAAAATAAAGCCATTGTTATCAGTTACCAAATTTTAGTACTAGCACTAGCTGATATATATTTCTCATCAATCAACTTTTTTTAGCTTTTGGAAATTCTCATCAACTTCTTTCAATTCCTTTCATGCTCTCATCAACTTTTAACTTAGTTTTCAGTTCCCTTACTCTAGATATATTATCTTGATTATAATGTAAGTGAACCCAAACACTAATATGGGACAATAAAGAGAGACAAGATAGAACAAACAAAAATTGATAAAATTGATTTACAGTACATTAATATTAACAATAACAATAATAACGATAAGCTGAAACTAGCATGAACTAGCAAGTCCTTCCATTATGTTTAATACAAAGTGCATCTACCACATAAATTAACTACCTAGCTATGGCTACATAAAGATTCAAAACCAAGAACATTGATAGTACTAAAAGGCTGTTATATATAATGGTAGTGAATGTATGGTTAATCTCTAAGGTTTTCTTTTCAAGTGATCTCCGAAAACTCTGGTCAGTGTACAAGTACTATATAATATCGAATTTGCACAGAGATAATATCCAGAGATAGGAACATGTAAATTGGTTCTACTCATCTTTGCGCATATCGGATTGAACGATATCTTGGAGGAGTCCATGATCTCTAAGATATGAAGCTGAAGCTGACGATGTGCTGTAGTGCCGAGTCTGATCATGAAGTAAACTATGATGAGCAGTTGAAGGTGGAACGGATGTTGTGGTAGTAGTACTATAATTCCCAGGTGTCTGTAAATTGTACATGTAGGGTTGCTGTTGCTGCTGTTGTTGAAGGTGAAGTTGTTGCTGTTGATAATGGTTCTGCATCATTGAACCGTAGTTATTGAAATGACTCATAGAACTCTGAGACATTCCAATGGAACTTCCGCGAGTCATAACAGGACTGTGGTGCGTATGCTGGCCTTCGTAAGTCGTTACAACCATGGACGGATCATCCGAACATCGTTCTACTCGCTTCTTTACACCACATGTTGCACTGGTGCAACGATAGTAGCTCCTAATAAAGAATGAAAATGAATACCCAATTTGATGAGAGAAAACAAAAACAACGCTGAAAATGCCTTCAATTCTCATGAGTACTTCATGTTCATGATCATGTCATATGATTCCATACGAGTAATTCATTGTACTACTAGTTATCATTACAAAAAGCCGTACCGATATAACTAATACAGATAATAATGAAAATTTCAATCTTATATAATGATCGAAACATACCTTGGGAAAGGACTATTCTTAACAGCTTTTTGTCCATATTTTCTCCATCTGTAACCATCTTCCAGATGATCAACTTCACTTTGTGTCTTGAAAGCATACCTCTGCTCTCTTTGCTTTTTCAGTGGTTTCTTTTTGGATTTGGATCTACACCCACAAAACAAAAATTAAGTTCAACATCAACAATTTCTTAGAATTTTCTAGGGTTATGTCTGTAACCTGAATCGATTTTATCATATAAGAAAAGAAAGCAAATAAACAAAACCTCTTTCACACATACATGTAAAAGAGAAAGAAATTTTATTAATGTATATGCTTACTGTTGTTTTGACTTCTGATCATCTTGTTCTTTATCCTGCTTTGAAGAGATTTTATTGTTGTTGACATGTTCAGTATTATTATCAGTAGCTGCTTCATTAGATGTTGCCGAAGAGATCGAGTCGGAGTTGGGCGTAGCCGGTAAGTTGGTCAAATCAGATGTAGCCTCAGAAAATGGTGGTGGTGCTGCTGCTGCTGATGATGATGGATACTGCAGTGAAGAAAGTTGTTGTTGCTGTGGGATCATATCATATAAATAAGGACTAAAATCTTGGTTGCTGCTACCTAACAAATCCATAAACCCTAAATCACTACTAGACATATCAAACATGCCTGGTTGATGTTGTTGTTGATCATAAAATGTTGCAAAATCTTTCCTCTCCATAATCTTCTTAGTGTTAATATATCAAGAAAAGCGATAAAACATTTGTGATTGTGGCGTGTTGTTCTTATGTATGGTTTTAGAGAAGACAGAGAGAGTTTTAGAGACTGTAGGTGTGAATGAAAACCTTTGGTCTTTGTGTAGAGAGGAAGGAGGTGGTTGGGATAGATGGAAGGTCTAGAAATACTAGTCCAAATTGGTGGGTAACTGGCTATAACCAGTTAACTATGTGTACGGAGAATGATAATTGAGTCATTTTGAGGATGGTGTTTTGACTGGATAACCGGGTTAGGTAATAATTTTTATTTTTGAAGGTGTGTGTGCGAAGCCTGAAGTGTGAACCTTAAAACGGTAAAGCTAGATTCCTGAAATTCATTTCAATCCCTCGTGCCACGGAAGAAAGAGATCTCTCAAATCTCAATTTATTTATTTATTTTTCCTCTTTTTTTCACTTTTAGTAGTACTGGTATTGTTTTTTCAGGGTATGAACAACTTTTGCTTAATTGACTAATATATCCCCAACTCTTCATTCTTCTGCGAGGAGGATTGATACTTCAACCCAACCACGGGTCGCAAGCCTAGTTAGCAATTCGGGGTTCGGCAAACGTACGGAACGGCAAACGTACGAGTATTATACGGTTTTGTGAAACCCAGATTCGGTCCAAAATTCGGTCAACGAAACGTGATTCGTCGATGAATTTAACGGCATACGTACGTGTATAATTCGATTTATAAATGTGAGTTCGGCTCTGAAAATTCGGTATCTATATATAACAAATAATTTGTATTTATAAGGCCATAGACCAATTTTTATGCATATGTATGAGTTATTTAAAGAAAAAATAAACTTAATATGATGATATTAATAATTTATACAAAATTAGTCATCCAAGAGGATGTGGTATAGTGGTTTAGATGCTTGGTAAGTAAGTTAGAGATCTCTCTCACCTTCACCTTCAAATCTCTTCAGTCATTTTTGTTTCATAAAAATTACAACAACGTCTAATATTGGGTCGTGTATGCTCGGGAGGTAGTAAAGCCCAAATAGTGGGGCCTTTGAAAACGTAAAAGCTAAAGAATTTACGGCGAATTAAGCGGACGTATCATTCGGGATACGTAAAATTCGTGAACGATTCGCGAATAATTCGGAAATGCCACATAATACGCGACTTGGGTTCGGAGTTGCAAACGTACGCGAATAAGACGGTAAAATTTGTGATACGGAAAAATTCGCGAATGATTCGCGAATCATTCGAGAACTTACTAACTAGGGTCGCAAGTGGCAATATGTCATAAGGGGGCACTCAAAAGTACACAGGTAAAGCCCGGTTGAGGTCCTATTTACGAAAGAAATTGTTCTTTATGGTATGACAACGTGTATTAATGGCTAGTAATGACATTGAATTTTGTATCAACTAATTTAAATATGTTGCTTTGGAAATTACCGGCTCTAACCCTTGTGTTGCTTTATACTGATTGTGATGCAAGAATGTTCTATTTCAGCAGTGGGAAAGCTAGCCGGTTACTTTTTCGGTAGTTAGAATACTACTACCAACTAAACAAGCTTCTATTTGTGAATTCAAACTAATTGAGTTGAAAAGATAGTTGGGCTGAAATATCAGGAAAGTTTTCCCTTTATGTACTTTTTTTCTAAAGAGAGAATTTGAGAAGAGAAGAACAAAAATAAAAGGAATTTCATATTCATGGTCCTGGTGGGTGGATGGATGGATATGGCGGTAAAGAAAGTTCAAAAAGTTAGGAGGATATTGTGGGTCTCTCTAATCTAATGCCCCCATATTAAATTTGATATTTGCTACTTTGTGTTTGTTGCATGATGATGATGATATAAACATAATATGATCAAAAGGATGTGTTTCGACAAATCAAATCAAGATGATTCCAAAAGAAATCTAGGCATGCATGCTTCTAAAGGAAAAGAAGAAAGAAGAAGTTTCGATTAATTTTGTTGGAACTTTGAGAGACCCAACTTTTGGTAAAGCTACTCACGGAGGCTATAACGCATTCGATTATTTCGGATTTTGTGTTTTAAGCTTATTAACAACACAGTATGTGAATCACTACAGCTAGATTTAGGACCCTATATGGTATCTTGTGGATGATATAATAACGTTAAATGGACGTGAAGAGATTTAACTAGGGAAACCAAAGTTAGGCAAGCCAGTTTCCATTTGTTTGAATTCTTAGCGGTTGAGTAGGAAGCACTAGCAGTTTTTTCTTTTTGATCAAAAGAGAAGTTGTATTAAGAAGAAAGAGAATGTACAGAGTTTCTACCGTAGGTAGAAGAAAAGAAAGCAACAGATTACATGAAAATTGAGTCCCACGTATTTAGCATAGAACTTGAGAAATTCAAGTGAACATGTTGTCCTGCTGCAGCTGCCCAAGCTAGCACTAAAGATTTAGCTTCGTGAACCAAGTCATCGTCTGTTTTATAAAGATATTCAGATTCAATCGTCTGCAATTTCGTTCTCGCCAAATGGTACAAATAATTGCTGCTGGAATCAAATCCCATATGTAATTACCAGAGCACTAGCAGTTCAAGAAACAAACATTTTGTAGCACATATTGGCGCATTTATACAAACATTTAGTGCACTCATGCACCCGTCCAACATGTAAGCTCTCTTAAGGGTGAATGTCCGGCACCAACGGTCAAAACAAGAATTTAATTACCACTCATCTTCCTAACATTGTGGCCAAGAACAAAAAGAAGACCGTTAATTACGCAAGTTCACATTAATTTGGTCACGAAAAACATAAAGTGTAATCTTTGTTGCGATTCCGTATGAAAGTGAGCATGTAAAAGAGAATTAAAGTTGTGTTTGTGGGCGTGTGAAGTGAATATGATCATATTTACTGCTCTTTACTATGTGCACGTGTGTGCAAAAGCACAAACTTACTCATGACACGGTCATCAATCACCGACACCATTTAATGAATTTGGGATCTCATGTTTTAGGATCCCTAATCAATCTTCTGCCTCTCGACAAACCAACATCTCATTTGCACACGCCTAATTAAAGTTTAGCTAAAGAGAAAGCTAAAACTATATTTGGGTCACTTTTATATTCGAGTAATGGATTTTTATCCGTGAACTATTTCGGAGGATCTTCTTCGTTTGGGCGGTACAAAAAAATTTATACTAATGGTGGGTTTGGATGTAGAATTTTAAAGGTGGAATTTATGGGTCCAGGGAATTTGGTAGAATTACGTTTCTCACTGTATGTTTGGTTGCCCGAATCCTTGGAATCACGTTTCCTACGAGATTCAGTTTTCCAGCAAATCCTCTGTATGGAGTCCGACCCCTCCCCCTAAGATTTGCTAGGAAACTTATCAAGGGGTTTATGGACCCGGGTTTTTTTAACTCTAAATCCCGTATATCACTGTAATAAAAAAAAGGTGGTCTTTGACTTTGAGATTTGAGAGTCATTAGACGGACAGGATTTGACGGGGACACTGATCCGACGGTCGGAACCATCCTGATCGAGCTATGACTTGGACGGCTGTGAATGACTCACGGTGATGTTAAGTTGGTCGAAGTAGGTGAACCAAATATTGGGCGGGTTTACGCTCTTGGCCTTTTGTCTCTATTTTCCACCTCCAGCCGAGCAGTAGATTTCTTCTTCTACATACCGGGTTCTTCTTTTGGTTCTCCGGCACTGCCACCACCACCATTACCACCAGAATCTATACCATCATCTACATCTTCTTTTCCTTTTCAGTTGGTCATGACGGGATTGGCTAAGAAGCAGAGATTTTGGGATTTTGTTAATATTTCATAAATTAAAACCTATGGTTTCATATATCTGGGGTAAATCTGGGGTTTTTTAAATATACTGTTTAAGTTTAATGGTTGCTTTATTCATTTTTTTTTTTTTGAATTATTGAGTTATTCTTTTTTATCGCTTTGATTTTTTTGTTTCTGCAATTTTGTTAAGGAAATTACAGATCTTTTTTGTATGGTTCGCAGAACTTCAAGAGGAAAATATTGTAATTCTTCGAAGAGGTATGGATCTCGAAACCTGATAGACACATTTTGTGTCTGAATTGTCCTCAGTGTCTCTATTGTTAGTGCTTGATTTTGTACTTATTATGGTGTTTTTATGTTTGTGTAGGTGTTTTTTGGAGAAATACGCTTGTGTGGAAAAAGTTGTTCAAAAAGTGATATTTGGACCCCCGGACAAAAGTACTAAAGGCACCCTCATTTTGGATAAGGGGCACCCCAGGACACCCCTTAAGGAAGCTGCTATTCGCACCCCCATCGCTGTTAGGGGGAGGTCATCTTCACCATTTCAAATTGTTGGTTTTGGCGGGAAAAACAATTCTCGCCTGGCAGATTTAGGGTTGACAATTTGAGCTTGTTTCGGTGAGACTAAAGGGATGGAATTGATTGGGTACTTTTCTATGGGCTAGACAGGGATGGTAGAGGTGTTGGATTCGATCCAGTTTGGTTGGAATTTCCACGAGAGGAAAACATGGAACACATACACCGGAGGAGATATTCACAAGATTGCGCGAGCAACAGAGGAATTTGCACGTATCTGGAAGACCCTAACAACTATCTGGAGTGTGAAGGAGTTAAATATGGCAATTTGGCAGCTTTATAACGCGTGGAGAAATCAAAAATCTAGATTATTTCCGAAACAGGCCGTAAAGAATAATGCCGAGTAATGGAGGATTATATGAAGTTATGGCGAGATATTTCGGTGTTGTTGGATTATAAATAGTTGCTGAGATAGCATAGAGGGGTTATGGAGAGTTTGGGAGAGTTTGGAGCATAACATAGTGAGGATTGATCGAGTTGCAGAGACGAGTTTTCTGCTGCTGCTGAAGAACACGAAGAACATAAGATGCACAGGAGACAGTCGTTCATGCTACAGTAGAAACGACTGCCAACCGTGGGTCGCAGAGCTACAACAACAGTTCATCATTATCGTTCTCTGGAACAGTATTTTGCAACAATTATAAAAACACCCGGTTTTAATTATTTTCTCCCATTTTTCATCATTTGTAAACACTTTGAGCAATGAAATCAACTTTTGAGCGTGTTTCCAACATGATGAGCTAAACCCATCCTCTGGGGCGACGGAGGAAGCCATTCTTTCAAGAATTATGTGGTAATATTTACTTTATTAATTTATGCAATATTTTTATATGATTAATTGCATTGATAAAAAAAATGAATTAAATGATTTTTATTAATCAAATGTGTTTTCTCTAAAAATCTGCTTTCACAAGTCTTGAACGAACTATTTACTACAACTAAATTGAAAATCACACCAATTTTTGGCGCCGCCGATGCGGACTTGTCTTTAGGCTAGAGTTTTTATATTTTTTTTTTTCTTTTTTAGGTTTTTACTTGTTTTTGTTCTTCTTTACGTTTTTTGGGTTTTTGTCTTTTCCTTATAGAATTTGGAATTTGGAGCGAAAGAAAATTTTGCCAAAGCTTTTGGTGAATACTTAAAGACTTGGAGTAAAAGGCAAAGCGAAAGGAGCGAAAGAAGAAGATTTTTTTCTATTTTATAAAAAAAAAAAGAGAAAAAAAAAAAGAGAGACATTTTTATTTTTATTTTTTAGATATTTTTATTTTTATTTTTTTTTAGACTTTCCTTTTTTTTTTGCACTTTATTTTTGGACTTTGGACTTTAAACTTTGGGACATTATTTTTAAACCCTACGGAAGGGTAGTTTAAATATAAACTGTGTGCAGAGAAGGACGGCGATTACGATATCGCCTTGACCCCTTGGGTTCGTACATGACATAGGAGTCGTGGCCCGAGTCGACTACAACGGTTCATCTCCCGTCTGGAACGGGAGGTAAGTTTGTCGAAACAATCGCGAATCCCCTGTCAGCGAGTTACTGTATTCCTTCGTTTGCATATATGCTGAGGAATTGAAAACGGCTGCTTTAATTTCCTATTAAAGGGCAAGGACTGGCCATACAAGATAAGGGTTCGGATTTCATCACCGTTCTCTTCTTGCCCGCCTTAGGAAAACGATACTTAACGCGAACCTAAGCTTTAAAATTTGGAATAGAACGAGACCGATAGGGTAACAAGCTTAATAGGAAAGTCGTTCGAAAAATATTGGTTACTCTTTTAAGCATACTTCGAAGTTCATGATGGTTTCTGTGAGTTGAATGCGTGACTGCGCCGCCTTGTAATGCGGTGAGGCCTTGGGTATCAAATCTCCACGCAGCTTCCCTCGCCTCTATTCAACTTACTTCAACTCGGATTGATTTTAGAGAAGTTTGCTCAGATTGTAACGAGTTCCTTTTTGAAAGATTAGAAGCTGGTCTAGAAACAATCTAAGTGGAGCCATCATGCTTTTTGTTTGCTAGAAATCATTAGGTTTGCTGTGGTGGAGTCATCCTTGTTTGTGTTTGCATAGAACTTCCCTTCCTTTTAGGATTTTTCTTTTTCTTTTGTTTTTCTAGTGTATGCCCGAGGTTATTAGAGAGCGGGCTTGGAAAAGAGACAATCTAGGTCGATTGATTAGTGAAAAACCTAGTAATTCTTCTTGTGGAAGCGGGGAGCTCGAAGACTCTTCTTTTGAGAGCCCCGTTTTTGGAAACTTCATTTTTGAGAATCTGTCTCTTCGTGAGAAAGTACCCCTAGTACTTCAGCTGTGCCAGCGATGGCAACTTTGAAAGATTACATGCTCCCAACTAGGACCAACCGAGCTTCGTGCATTAAATTGCCAGCCAATACGACTAATTTCGAGATAAAACCTAGTATTCTTCAGATGATCCCTATATTCTTAGGAAAAGATGATGAGAACCCTTATTTTCATATTAGGGACTTTGAAGAAATTTGTGGGACAATTAGAATAAAAGACCTTACTGATTAAGTTTTGAAACTTAAGATGTTGCCCTTTTCCTTGAAAGATAAAGCCAAGACCTGGCTAAACAACCTACCATCTGAATCCATTGAAACATGGCAGGAACTCATTGCTGCTTTCTATATGAAATTCTACCCTAAGCATAAAACCTGCAAATGTGTTAAACAGAAAATTAGTTCCAGTGTGCAACAAGAGGGAGAGTCTCTTTATAGGTTTTTAGAGAGATTCAATGATCTCCTATCCCGGTGTCCTCACCATGGATTTGATAAGATGAAACTTGTAGAGATTATTTATGATGGTTTAGACTATTCGACCAAAGCCATGGTCGAGTCTATGTGCGCTGGTGAGTTCACTAGTAAAAGTGTTGAGGATGCTTTTACCTTCTTAGGAGTTGTCGCTGAAAAATCCCAACAGTGGGAGTCTTGTGTTGAACCCCCTAAGAGACTCTTGGTCAATAGAAGTAGCACCAATATGGTAGATACAAGCTTCGGGTCAGATGCTAAGTTTGCTGCTTTGTCTAGAAGGTTAGAAGCTTTGGAATTGAATCAGCCTAAACATAGGTCTCTTGTTGAACCTGATGATAGGATGAGAGCCTCTCAAGTCTCTAGTTGTGGAGTAGAACCTAATATCTCATTTTGGGAAGGACAGGTTAGTGAAAAACAAGCCCATGTTGTCTATAACAACTCTAGGTTTGAGAACCGTCAGAAGTTTGACCCATACTCAGAGACATACAATCCTGGTTGGAGGAACCATCCTAATTTCTCTTGGTCTAAGGGCCATAATCAAGGCCAGTCTAGTAATTCTCAGCCTCCCCCAGGTTTTGGTTATACTGAGAACTCTTCAGTTCAGGCCCAGAACCCATCTGAGAATAGAATAACTAGCTTAGAGGAATCTCTTAGTATATTAAGAAAGAGCCAGGATATGCTATTTCAAAGCCAGGAAATTTTAGTAAAGAGCCAGGGTAATTTTCAAGAGGAAACCAAGCAGAATTTTAAGAATAATTCCCAGTGTCTTGCTAAATTAGAACTTCGAGTCGGCCAAATAGCTAAGTTTCTTAGTGAGAGAGAAGATTGAAGGTTCCCTAGTCATACTGATCCTAACTCTAAAGGAGAGAAATCGTACAATCATGTGAATTCTATTACAACCCTTAGGAGTTGAAAGAAAGTTAACAATAAGGTCGCCATGCCTGAAAGTGAACATGCTGTAGTTCACCCTTCTGAGCCAGAAAATGAGGAGACTGATAGAGTCTCTAAAGAGACCAATGAGGGTCATGTTGAGCCCGGCTTTGTTCCCAGATCCCCGTTCCCCCAGCTGCTAGTTCCAACTAAGAGGGAGTCCAACTTTAATGATATATTGGAGGTTTTTAAGCAGGTAACTATCAACCTTCCATTATTAGATGCAATTAAGCAGATTCCCGCTTATGCCAAGTTTCTTAAGGATATGTGAACGCGAAAGCGGAAGCTTAGTGTCCAGAAGAAAGCCTTTCTAGCTAGTCACGTGAGTTCTATTATTCAGAATACCACTACTCCCAAGTATAAAGACCTAGGGTCCCCTACCATTTATTGCACAATAGTTAAATACCGTGTTGATAAAGCTTTGCTTGACTTAGGAGCCAGTGTGAACTTACTCCCATACCATGTATACCTTAAGCTAGAACTTGGTGAGATGAAACCTACCCAGATGACACTCCAGTTAGCTGATAGGTCCGTTAAAATTCCTCGTGGTGTAATCGAGGATGTTCTTATAGAGGTCGACAAGTTTATTTATCCAGTGGATTTTGTTATCCTAGATACCCAACCTGTCCCTGACCCGGAGAATCGAATCTTGGTAATTTTAGGTCGCCCGTTTTTAGCTACATCCAATGCGATCATTAACTGTCGAAATGGTATTATGAATTTGTCTTTTGGTAATATGACTATTGAGTTGAACATTTTTAATATTAGTAAGCTACCCTCTGAACTAGATGACTCGAACATAGAAGAGTTGAACATGATAGGAACATTAGTCGAGGAGTCATTACCAAACACTTTGTTAGAAGATCCAATAGAGAAATGCTTGGCTCACTTTGGGGTTGATTTTGATGATGATAATGTGATTAATGAGGTGAATGCTTTGTTAGATTCAACCCCTTTGTTAGACACTAGTAATGGATGGAAACCTAAGTTCGAAACATTATCAGTTTCTAAGTCTACCCTAGTTTCTTCATTAGAAGAGCCTCCTAAGTTGGACCTTAAACAACTACCAGATACCTTGAAGTATGTGTTTTTAGGCCCATCTGAAACTTTACCTGTAATTGTAGCATCCGACTTGGATTGTGATCAGGAAAGTAGGCTAGTAACCGTCCTTCAAAATAACAAGGAAGCTTTAGGGTGGACCATAGTAGACATTAAGGGTATAAGTCCCACTGTTTGTATGCATCAGATCTATTTGGAGAGTGACACCAAACCTTCTAGGGAGATGCAACGTAGACTGAACCCAAATATGAAAGAAGTAGTTCGAACCGAGGTTCTTAAGTTGTTAGATGCAGGCATTATCTACCCCATTTCAGACAGCAAGTGGGTCAGACCCGTTCAGGTTGTTCCCAAGAAATCTGGTATTACTGTACTCCATAATGATAATAATAAGTTAATCCCAACCCGAGTGACCACGGGTTGGCGTGTTTGTATTGACTATAGGAAATTGAACAAGGTCACTAGGAATGACCACTTTCCCCTTCCCTTCATCGACCAGATGCTATAATCAGATCGTTATTGCCCCAGAAGACCAGGAGAAAACCATTTTTACTTGTCCCTTTGGTACCTTTACGTATAGACGCATGCCTTTCGGGCTATGTAACGCCCCTGCGACTTTTCAGCATTGCATGATGAGCATATTTTCAGACATGGTAGAACGGTTCTTAGAGGTCTTTATGGATGATTGTTCAGTGTTTGGTTCATCTTTCGATGTGTGCTTGCATCATTTGTCATTAGTGTTGACTAGGTGTAAGGAAAAGAATCTAGTGCTTAATTGGGAGAAATGTCATTTCATGGTTCGATCAGGAATTGTTTTAGGGCATATCGTATCTTCTAATGGTATAGAGGTAGATAAAGCCAAAGTTGACCTTATCAAGACTTTACAGGTCCCAAAAACCGTAAGAGATATTAGGTCATTCTTAGGGCATGCAGGTTTTTATCGTCGATTCATTAAGGATTTTAGCTTGATTTCTAGACCTCTTTGCAATTTGCTTGCAAAAGATGTTAAGTTTGTTTTTGATGATGCTTGTTTAGAGGCTTTTGAGAAGCTTAAGACTTTACTTACTACCGCCCCCATAGTCCAGGCACCCAACTGGAACCTACCCTTTGAGATCATGTGCGATGCTTCAGATTATGTTATTGGTGTTGTGCTAGGTCAACGAGAAAACAAATTACTTCATGTGATTTACTATGCTAGCAAAACTCTGAATGATGCCCAATTGAACTATATCACTACGGAGAAGGAACTGTTAGCCATTGTGTTTGCCTTAGACAAGTTTAGACCCTATCTCTTAGGTTCTAAGGTCATAATTTTCACCGATCATGCTGCTTTGAAGTATCTTCTTTCCAAGAAGGATACTAAACCTAGATTGATTAGATGGATCCTCTTGTTACAGGAATTTTCCTTAGACATTAGAGACAGAAAAGGTGCAGAAAATATAGTAGCAGACCACTTGTCTAGGCTTGTTGTGGATACCCCTGATGATTCTCCTCCTGTTAGGGATAGTTTTCCTGATGAACAACTGTTCTTTGTTACCCAATTACCTTGGTATGCGAATATAGTGAACTATCTTGTTACTGGTCGAATGCCCCAACATTGGGGCAAACAAGATCGTTCTAGGTTTTTAGCCGAGGTTAAGCATTTCTTTTGGGATGATCCTTATTTATTTAAGTATTGTCCAGACCAGATTATTAGGAGATGTATACCTGAGAGTGACCAATCCAGTATTATTTCCTTTTGTCATGATCATGCTTGTGGGGTCACTTTAGTGCTAATAATACTGCTGCTAAGATATTGCAGTGTGGATTCTATTGGCCTTCGTTGTTTAAAGACTCCCACAGTTATTGTGTTACTTGTGAACGTTGCCAGAAATTAGGAACCATTTCCCGTAGGAACATGATGCCCTTGAACCATATTTTAGTTGTCGAGGTCTTTGATGTGTGGGGTATTGACTTTAATTCTTTTGGTAACTTATACATCCTTGTCGCTGTAAACTATGTCTCTAAGTGGATTGAGGCGGTTGCGTGTAAGACCAATGACCATAGGGTTGTGATTGATTTCTTGAAAAATAATATACTTACACGTTTTGGTACACCGCGAGCTATAATTAGTGATGGAGGGTCGCACTTTTGTAATGGACCTTTTAGGATTTTGATAAAGAAATATGGTATTACACATAAGGTAGCTACCCCATATCATCCACAGACTAGTGGTCAAGTAGAGGCTTCCAGTAGGGAGATAAAACGTATATTAGAGAAAACAGTTAATCCTAATCGGAAAGACTGGTCGTCTAGGCTTACTGATGCCTTATGGGCTTACTGTACTGCGTTTAAGACCCCCATTGGAATGTCGCCTTATTGGCTTGTGTATGGCAAGGCATGTCATTTACCTTTTGAGTTAGAACATAGAGCTTATTGGGATGTTAAGCATCTAAATTTTTCACTTGACAAGGCAGGAGACCGTAGGAAACTCCAGCTCAATGAGTTGGAAGAGATTCGTATAGATGCTTACGATAGTTCTAAGGAGTATAAGAACAAAATGAAACTTGTGCATGATAGAAATATTTTAAGGAAGTCATTTTCTCCAGGTCAAAAAGTTCTTCTGTATGATACCCGTTTGCATCTATTCCCCGGGAAGTTACGTTCTCGGTGGACGGGTCATTTTTATTGTTCGCACTGTCTTTCCTCATGGAGCTGTTGAGATCGAGACACCGGATGGTAGTAGTTCTTCGAAGGTCAACGGTCAGAGATTGAAACCCTTTTTAGAGCCCTTTCCTACAGGTGATGTTGAGGAGGTCCCTCTGGAGGACCATGTTTACCCTTGATTGACTATCGAGGGGATTGTATGTTGTATATTAGTTATTGATTTCTCTCTTCACCCAGGTACTATCTTTCCGACTTCTCTCTTTACTGATTCCTCATGTTACTTTACTTTTTGGCTTTGCTCTTTCATCAGAAACATTGAGGACAATGTTAGATTTAAGTTTGGGGGTGGGGTAGAAACTTTTTATTACCTTTGTGTTCGAATAAATAAACTCCAGAGCCTAGAAATTTATGTTTATTAAGGATGGCACTAACCAATCTAAGTGGATGGAAGCATCTTGGTTGTAGGAGTTGAGGAACCAATCTGATTAGATAAAAACATCTAAAGAGTCTATTCATAAAAGCACAGAGCTCAGGTTTTAGAATTAAAGAAAAAAACATGGTAGTTTCGCCATATCTCGTGATGGAAACATCGAAAGAATCCTGGTCACTTCTTTTTTTGTTTTTACCTTTGCTAGGGTGAAATAGAGTGACTGAGATACAAAAAAATAAAAAAAATACCAGACCACCAGACCAACCGGAATAAATACGATGAAGTCGACCACTGGTACCCTTGTATATGCCAGCTGAGTTGACCTAGAGTTAGGATTATCGACCACTGGTTCCCTTGTATATGCCAGCTGTGTTGATATTAGTCATACATATATCTCAGTCCATTAGGATAGGTTCACCTTAGTCAACATCATCTACGTTTATTCTCTACATCCATCTTCTTAATATATCCATGTGATTGGTTGACTCCGGTTTATGATGTCTAGAAACTATCTGAGTAGAGCTCTGTCACTTTATATGAATTTTAGTATACTTGAGTGCAAACTCGTGTACAGCAATTGGAATTTCGCATCAGGGTACTTCCTCTTGTAGTCAATGAGAGTATGCCAACCAAGGAGATTCTTTAGTGCCGTCCAAGGTTCTGCGTAGATAGCTAGGGTCTGGAGTAAAGGTTTTGTGGTTACAACTCTGGTAAACCCTCCGGAGACAACACTCCGCCGCTAGGGCCACCTAGCGGTTTAACGGCTTGCTGCACGTGCTAAGTGTAGTGTTTCTATTTTCTAGATTAGATTTGCTCGTGGACTAGCAAATAATAAGTTTGGGGGTATTTGATAGACACATTTTTGTGTCTGAATTGTCCTCAGTGTCTCTATTGTTAGTGCTTGATTTTGTACTTATTATGGTGTTTTTATGTTTGTGTAGGTGTTTTTTGGAGAAATACGTTTGTGTGGAAAAAGTTGCTCAAAAAGTGATATTTGGACCCCAGGACAAAAGTACTAAAGGCACCCTCATTTTGGATAAGGGGCACCCCAGGACACCCCTTAAGGAAGTTGTTATTCGCACCCCCATCGCTGTTAGGAGGAGGTCATCTTCACCATTTCAAATTGCTGGTTTTGGCGGGAAAAACAATTCTCGCCTGGCAGATTTAGGGTTGACAATTTGAGCTTGTTTCGGTGAGACTAAAAGGCTGGAATTGATTGGGTACTTTTCTATGGGCTAGACAGGGATGGTAGAGGTGTTGGATTCGATCCAATTTGGATGGAATTTCCGCGAGAGGAAATCAGGGCAACACATGCACCGGAAGAGATATTCACAAGATTGCGCGAGCAACAGAGGAATTTGCACGTATCTGGAAGACCCTAACAACTATCTGGAGTGTGAAGGAGTTAAATATGGAAATTTGGCAGCTTTAGAACGCGTGGAGAAATCAAAAATCTAGATTATTTCCTAAACATACCGTAAAGAATAATGCCGAGTAATGGAGGATTATATGAAGTTATGGTGAGATATTTCGTTGTTGTTGGGTTATAAATAGTTGTTGAGATAGCATAGAGGGGTTATGGAGAGTTTGGGAGAGTTTGGAGCATAACATAGTGAGGATTGATCGAGTTGCAGAGACGAGTTTTCTGCTGCTGCTGAAGAACACGAAGAACATAAGACGCACAGGAGACAGTCGTTCATGCTACAGTAGAAACTACTGCTAACCGTGGGTCGCAGAGCTACAACAACAGTTCATCATTATCGTTCTCTGTAACAGTGTTTTGCAACAATTATAAACGTTGCAAACACCCGGTTTTAATTATTTTCTCCCATTTTTCATCATTTGTAAACACTTTGAGCAATGAAATCAACTTTTGAGCGTGTTTCCAACATGATGAGCTAAACCCATCCTCTGGGGCGACGGAGGAAGTCATTCTTTCAAGAATTATGTGGTAATATTTACTTTATTAATTTATGAAATATTTTTATATGATTAACTGCATTGATAGAAAAAATGAATTAAATGATTTTTATTAATCAAATGTGTTTTCTCTTGATGATGCATGCTTAGTTTTAGACTCTTGATGCGTTATGCTTGCGACTAACATTTGATATTTTGGAAATCTGATTTTGGCAATACTTTAGAATCAAATCAATTGTTTAAATTGTATGATATAAATTAATTTAAAACCACATAAGTATCGATGAATGGTGAAATCCTAGCTCCAGACTCTCCATAATTTTCACAACATTTTGTATTTTGAGTTTGTTATATTTTTGCTTTAAAAATTAAGTCTAAAAATCTGCTTTCACAAGTCTTGAACGAACTATTTACTACAACTCAATTGATATTAATTTATATGATATTTAGGGTTTCGATCCGTTTTTATTTCGAATCATCGAGTCACTAATTTATTTCGAATCACATCAAAACCTATTGCAGCAATCCCTAATTTATTAATTTATATGATATTTAGGGTTTCGATTCGTTTTTATTTCGAATCATTGAGTCACTTAGGGTTCTAATAAGATTGTTGTGATTTAAGGCTTCTTTTCAACCTATATAGATAGGATACAAGCTCTCCCAGGAGTAGTGCTTCAAATCACGAAATATATCTATCAGTTTGATCCTTGATTGAGGTGTATTGACATGAATGCAGTCTTATGTACCGTACCCGGGAAATCCTAATTCAACTGGCTGCTCCAGCCACTGTTTTAAGCTAAAATGTATGTCAGAAGATGGCAGTCCATGCCGCAATTTTAAGTGCTATAATTTCTCTAACATCTTAGCTGGGCAGCTAATGTTGAGATTAGAGCTAAAGCTTCTAAATTGGTAGAACTCTAATTGGTCACATGGTTTGTGTTCTTCTTTAGATTTGGTTAATCTTATTACTGTTAGCTTCTGTTGATTTGGCCATGCATTGATTTCAGTAGAATTTTCTTCATTATATGTTTTTTGTTAAAGATAAATCTACAGCTATTATTGCTATTATTTGCAAAATATGTTTTTATGAATTCCGAACTATGGGATTTTATTTGCAAAATTCTGAATTCAAGGCCTTATTTTTATTCTTTTAATGCTACTAATGCGCAGAAACCTTGGGTTGTTGCTTATTTGTTTTTGTTTTTGTAGGAGTCAGAGTTGTACATCTCAGCATCTAAGGAGCGCTGCATTTGTTTAAGATTTGCAAGAACAAAGAAGGTGTTGATGTCAACAAGTTCAGGTCTAAGAACTCTAGGAAAGTCGTCGAAGTTGTTGCATCTGCTGATGCTCTCTATGTGAAACCCGAAGTTTGAGCTTCTTTTGCAAAATACTGAATTCTAGGCGTCATTCAGGTACAACTGATCATTCTTTAGAGTCAAAACTTTGTATCTCCGGGCTATATTGTTTCGATCATCTTCTTATCTCTTTTCTTTAATTTTATTTATTGGTTTCTGTTCCAAATGCTTTTGATACATTCACTGATGCAAATTCGAGAAAAATTTGAGCAACTATAAGATTCATTACGAGCGGATCTATATTACGTAGGTCTGTCTTTATTTTATTTTTAACCTTGGTGGGTGCCTCGGCATTTCATGATGTAATGTAATTATATTTTATTAGCTTGCACTCGATACATATACTTTACGTCCTAGACAGCTTCGGTTTTATACTGACATGTGCTAAGAAATTGTTCTAAATAGCTATATGTTCAACTGACCTGATCTAAACAACTATGATTTCCAAAAAAATATGATGTTTAATTTGAGGGGACGGTTTGTTAGTTTTGTCATATGAAAGAGATGTTGCGAGGAAACTTATGTGACCTGTTCTTTTTTTAATGTTTTTTAAGGTTGTATACATCATATTACCAATAGAATGATCATCAAACGTACTTTCGTTCTCATTGTCACTATTTGATATCTATCTTACATGTATGGATACTTTGCAGGTGTATGGTATTGGTCGTCAGTCATGGGGGAGACCACAAATTCTGCAAACAATAATATGTGCAATTGACAAAGCACCCGGAGAGGATTTCAGGACTACAATATAGGCAGTTAAAGTATCTTCTCAACTCATGTAAGGAATTTATCCTCTGAATAGTAAAATTTAAATTTTCACTCTTTGAACCAATTTGTTGCTGAGTTAAGTAAGGGTTTCTGCCGAAGTCTGCTTCTATCGTAAAATACAGTTCTTTTCTTATAAATTTGCTAAATCCATTTTTCCTTGGTGAAATTATTATGACAAACCATAGTAATTCAGGTAATAGATTGTGCTTTGCGGTAGAATTGATCTCAAATGAGTTTCATAAAATCGAGAGAGACTAAGGGTTTCTTCGATTTAGTAGTTTTAGTATGCAAGAAATTACGTGGTTTCTACTGATTAGCATCGTTAAGGATTTGGTTACCTATTTTTTTCGAGTATGGTCTAATGATTTCTCTCTCATTATTTTGGAAGAAAAATTTAGTAGAACAATGTTTCCATTTAGTTTTTGAGTAAAGCAACTAATGTTTACAAACGCCAAAATTTTGGTCTCTAAATCTTAGTATCTAGGCATACAAGTGTTAGTCTTCATTAAGTCTTTGTTTGGCCACAACGTGTGACTCTCTAAACATATATAGTACACGATCTTTGTGAACTTGTATAATATATATTGTTATCCGGAATTATTGTTCTCTAACATTCTTTTTGCAATTTAATTACTTTTTTTATTTTTTATTATGCCGTTATCCAGATATAATTTGTACTATGCGTTTAGCTATTATGTGCAGTTCTTTCCTTCGTATGTTGTTCTACTATAGCAATTTATGGGCAATTGGAAAATGCTGTTTTTTATTTCTCAAAAATCATTTTTATGTTGAATTATTAGTCGTATTTCAGCATTAGAGTCTCATTGAAAAACATTTTGGGTGAGTTGACATATCATTTATAGCTTAGCTGCGGGGATTGTTCGAAAAAACAGAGTTATCGGTGGAATTGACCAAGAGAATCAGCCATAAGCTTAAGAGGATAATCCCGAGATGCAATGTGAAACCCAACACTTTCTTCTGAGCTTGAAATGTTAGCCTTGCATTTTATTTTATCTTTAGATGATCGGTTTTGTTGTTGACCATTTATTCTTACTTTAGAAAATTTAAGGAAATGGCGGCTTAGTTACTCATTTGTGCGGGTTTAGCTGCCACATCCAGTAATGGTTACTATTAACCTGGAAGGCTAGAAGTTGCAAAGAAATGGATGAAAGTTTTATCTTAGGACCAAAGAACTAAAACCATGGACATGGAATTGTTCAATTAGACAATTACTAAGAAAGTTCAAATTTATTTTTGTAATTGTACGTTGTTGTGATGCTATGAAAATTCTAAAGTATAATAACACAAGATTATATGATTATGAATCCGTTCGCGCTTTGCAATTCCTCATATGTCGCCACTTGCCATCTTAGCTCAGTCGGAAGAGCGCATAAGTTTGAACCATGTGGTCGTGGGTTCGATTCCCACAGATGGCGGAGGGTCCCTATGGTTACACATATTTTGGTGCAGCTAATCTTACTTGGATATTTGTGTGGTACTTAACAGTTAACACCCTTCTATTGAAGTGGACTTTAGTTTTACAGATAGCTAACTGAGGTAGTTCATTGTCTCTGCGGATGAGCTATGGTGGTCTTAATCCTTTTCATCGGACCCCTTCTACTTTGTTAACATGGTTATCAATTGTTCATTTTGTCTGTTAGTTTTATTGGTGCTTCATTACACATCTACGGTTTGTATTGAGGCGCCTTGGATTTTTTATAGAAGTACTCACACACTAATATTTTTTCCTTTACAGGTAGAAATGTCTTGGACTGTTCAGAGACCGTGAACAGGGTCATCAGAAACCTATACAAGCATCAGAAATTCTGGAAATTCTATGCTTAAAAGTTAAACACCACTTTCCATGGTATTTTTTGCAGGGTTTTGAGAGTATAATCGAGTGTAAGTTTCTTAAACCGTATGACGATTGCAACTTAAAATGTCTCTGGCACGTGGGATGTGCCGCAACTTATAAAATCATTGTTGATTTATGGACCCCGGGCCTATTGGGTATGCAAGTAAGGTATTAACAGACTTTCCTACTCTTAGAAGGTTAATTTTGGTGCTCTAACAACGCAGGCATGAATTTATTCTCTAGTAATAAATAATCCTTGGTTTCCGATGCTTTTTTATTTCTCAGATATAATATAACCTGCCTGTCAGCAATAAAGGCATTTTATACCAATTTTATTGAACCACGTAACTAGCCTTAGCATTGATCTACCTATTTTTCAGTCCAAAAAGTACACCACTTTGCTTATTTTTAACAGACCCGTGTTTTAGTTTCCCAAGGAACTCTATACACGTAAAACTGCCAATTTCTAGCTAAAACTTAAATTTCGCATGTAATTTACTTGCATAAGGTTCCACTGCTATTAAAGTTTTATTTGTTGATAAAGAGGTCACTATACTATATAATTTTTCTAAAATTTGTACTACCTTGCCACCACCATGGTATGCGACCTAAAACGCAAAAAGATTATTTGAGGAAATCTGTTTAGAGAATATGAGTAGCAGATGTCCATGTAGTTTCTGCAGCTTTGTTTTTAAAATTTTTAAGTAGCGTGTATATGTCACAGAAAGTTAACCTATGTATGGATGTCTTTGTGAGAAGGATTTAGCTATGGACATTAATGGTCGTTCCATGAAGTACATGTTCAGGTACATTAGCGAAGGAACGGGTGAGCTGTCTTGGGTACCGGATTAAAGCCCGAGGAACATGTATACTTGAGCAAGGATACAGTTGAAGAGAAAGCGCCCCAGGTGATTACTGATATTTTGATGTCTGAGCATGCGATGGCAGATTCTACAAAGAAGATAGAAAAAGGAAGAAGATAGAGCCAAGAACGTACAAGTTTGGATATCAATAGAAAAAGGAAAGGATAGACCAAAGCACGTACAAGCTTGGATTTGGAGTGATGACATCCTTGGAGAAAGATAAGATAAGATAATGATAGATGAACTGTGTTTGGAGGAACTTTCAAAAATAGTTGACTATGAAGCGCAGACAAAATTGTACTTCTGTGTAGAAAAAATATGGGGATGGTTTCAATCTTACGAAAAGATGGTAGAAAAAGAAGAAGAATATGATGCGGCTAAGAAGGTTAAAGGAAGAAAATTTTGTTGATACCCATGACTCTACTGATGTTTTCCTGTAGGAAATATTACTAATGAAATGACTATCTTTTTCCTGGATGTTATTCAATGATTATTCTTAAACCATGTTCTGTTTTTATTTTGGATGTACTTGATGCTTTTGTCAATGTTTCTTGGAACTTTGTTACTATCTTCTTTATTGGTTAAGTTTTGTTAGTCCTTTGAATTGTTTTCTCAAACGTTAAAATTATATACATGAGTTTGATAGAATGCATGGAATTCAAATCCATATAGGTGTTGAAAGTGTAAATTAGTTATGTAAATCCATTTTGGTTATCAAAGATTTACAAAATTTCTCTATAACTAATGTTAAAACCAAGATAGTAGAATTTGCAAAACTAATAGAACTGTTAAATGGAAGAACTTCGACGAATCATCTTAATTAAGAAAAAGAGAGAAAAGGAGAAAAATCGAACAAATATGTAACTTGATTGCGTGGCCAATGAAGTTAATGTTAAGTTTTAGTCGATGTATATTTGAGTGACAATGGTATTAATGTGCACCATAAAAATAAATAAAGAGCTACAAAAGGGTATTAAGTTCTTAGGGAAAACATTAAAATACACAAACAATTGAGGAAAATACAGTAGCGGGCTTCCGATGAGAACAACTATGTTTCTGAGACGAGAGACATTCGATGTCTGATTTTCACTGCTTTTTTAGGATAATTTTGTTTAGATTACCTTTTTTTGGAGGATAGTCGTTTGATTATTCTATTTATAAATTTCACAGTACAACAACTCCGAGTGAGTTAATTCTCGAGAGTTAACATTAACATTAACTTTATTTTTGTTTCATTACAGAACAGACAGATTCATTTACATGGCTTTCACTAATAAATTTTGAAACTAAGCTCATTACCAAAAACAAGATTGTCTTACTGCTTTTTCATCCCGTATCTTATTTATAACTTTTGTGATTTGTATTGTTCGTATAGAGAGAACTACTACCAAAACGGGCAAAAGGTGTACTAAAAATAAGAGGTACCAGAAGCATTCGACAGAACTCGGGTTATAATCAGAAGGTTAATCTCAGTCTTTGAAAAAATAGGTTGATGACGATATCAATACCAATAAAACTCGGGTTATACTCAGAAGGTATTCATTTGCCCAATTCAAGTGTAGGACCAGAATATCGCGACAGTAATATTTTGCGAGATTAATAAACGACTACGTCGCGAAGGAGTCGCATGGAAATAAATAAATGACGTAATGGATGATGACAGTCAAAACATGAGGAAAGTGTGAAGACTTGGCGAGAATTAGGGGTGTCGCGAGGACAAGCGCTTACACACTCGCGAGGATTCGCGAGTCGTTTCCGAAAATAAAGGACAGCTTAGATGTCATCCGCTATGTAATACCCTATATAAAGGGTCGAGTAAGTCTGTTGAGGGGGAGGTCTCTTTTGAATTGTTAAGCAAGTCATTAGGAGAGAGAAAATCAAGAGTGATTATAATTTCTTGAGCTCTGTTCTACATTTCTTTGTAAACCTTTCAAGAAAACAATTAATAAAACATATTATTATTCATCTTCAAATGTATTGATTAAGCAAATTCGAGTGAGGGGTGTAGTGTAGGTTTTCCTGCAACTACATATGCGCTAGAAACAGGGAGAATTTGGAGTAAGAGAAGAGAAATTTGATACAATTTTTAAGAATTTACCAAAAGAAAGAAATGGCTAGAAGGAGAAATGTACCAGAAGGACAAACAATCGTGAGAAGAAGCGGGAGACTTGCTGGTGAAAGGAGAAATGAAAGGGGAGAATCATCAAGGATGAACATAAGAAATGATGAAGAAAATCAAATTCAATCGCCAATTCAACCGACTGCAAACACAACTATGGATTATGATAGAGTAAGTGTACACACATGGAGATCAGATTCTATGGAGGAAAGAGAGGAAGAGTAACAACAGATAAATAATGGACGAGGAGATAGAAATCGAGAAGAAATGGGAGAAACAATTCGTGGAAATAAAGAGATCGCGGCATTAGAAACATTGAGACAAACAATATATGAAGAAAGGCGGTTAGAAGCAGAGGAACGTGCAAATTTAACAAGGCAAAATCATGAGTTGAGAATGGAAAATCTGAGATTGCAAAATAGAAGATCGAGAAGTATGTGAGATCAAGATCAAGTTCGGTCAGAGAAGATAGGAGGAGAACATTACCTGTAGAAACTATTAATGAAAAAAATTTGGAAAGAGAACCAAATCTTGGTGAAGGATGTCGCGAGAGAAGAGAAATAGAAGGAAATCGTTATGTTCCACGACCTGAGACTGTACAAAATGACCAAAACGATGGAAATCAAGGAGATAGACAACCTCAAGAGCAGAATAATCCGACTGATGAAGAAAATCGGATAGAAGGAAGAAGAATATTGCATGGAAGAGAGGCACGAAGGAAACAAAAGGAGATCGAAAATGACATTGAAAAACACTATGTTGAGCAAGCACGTCTAGCTTGCGAAAGGGAAAGATTGAGGGCAGAAATAGAAGAACGTGAATTTGAAGAGGCAATTCGGCAGAATAATCATGACAACCGAGAAAGAAGGCGCGAGCAAAATCGCAATAAGGAAAATATCAATGAAGAATATGAAAGAGTGCAAAGGAGAGTCGATAGACAACCGAGAAGAGAGATTGATAGATATAATGGTGTACAAATTCGCGAAAGAAATGAGGGAGAAAGCCGCAGAGAAAGGAGAGAAGAAAGTGATGAGCCAGAAAATATAAGTAGACATGAGCGCAGAAGAAGAGAGGTGGAATTAAAAAGACCAATAGATTCAAATCCTGAGGCAAACGAACAAATTTTGAGAGAATTGGCAGAGATGAGAGGAATATTGAACAATAGAAGAGAAGGAGGAAGAAGACAGTTAGACGAAGCCATCGCAGAAGCTGCGAAGAATCCCTTTACATTGGAGGTGCAGTTAGGAGGAATACCCCCAAAATGCAACTTACCAGCGCTAACTAGCATTTTTGATGGGTCAACTTGTGCAGTACAACACATCAAGGCTTACGTGAGATGTATGCTACAGTGGGAAAACCATGACGCTATATTGTGCAAATACTTCGGCGTCGAGTTTAACGGGAGAAGCGTTGAAATGGTTTGAGGGTTTACCAAGGAATACAATCACATCATTCAATCATTTACAGGCTATATTCTTGGGGGCGTATATAAGTAACAACTCTTCGCGACCTGGCATTGAAGATGTATTTGGGCTAAAACAAAGAGTTGGCGAGAGCTTGAGACATCGACAAGAAGATGGAAGACAATGTGTAGCGAAATGGCGGGACGGGTTGATGAAAGATATCTCATACTATCATTCATAAATGCTATGTTCGCAACCAACTTATTATATGTTCAAGTTTTCGAGTCAAGAATACGATCACGATGACCGAATTGAGAGAATTGCAAGAGGAATATATTGCTTTGGAGGAAAGGCAAAATGAAGTAGAATCGTACCCGATTGCGAATACAAATTCAAGTGCTGCGCGAATGCAAGTCTGTTACCTAGATTAATACAAACAAGTGGAGCACCTCGCAAGGGCAACAAGAGAGAATGGTAGATGATAAACAACCAAAATTGGTAGCTATGGGAAGTCGCGATCAGGAAGAATTTGAAAGAGAAAGAAATTTGTACAACCGTGGCGGAAATAATAAAATTCAAAGGCTTGATCAACCGCAAGAAACCTATGGAGGTCAAAGGCATAATTCGCAAGAGACTTATGGAGGCCAGAGGAAGAATTATCATAGAGGACAGCGAAGTCACAGAGTAGTGTGGGAGGAAATTAAAATGCCGCCATTGAATGCCAGTGTGGAAAAAATATGGGAAGCAATACTTTTGATGGAAAACATACCTGCACCATGGAACATGGGAAGTGAGCCACCACCTGGAGATAGAAGTCACGAGTTCTGTTCTTACCACCGCTTTCATGGGCACCTAACGAATGACTGCAGAAACATCAAGAGAATTATCCTAAGAATGATTGATCAAGGAAAGTTGAATCACTTTTTAAAAGAAGAAGAGAAAGTTCAACATTTACCACCACCACCGGCAAAGGGAAAAGAAACATTTGTTATAGAAGTTGGGGCAAAGGCTAAAAATTTGTTTTGCAACTCCATTGTACACTCATACCGCACTATTGAAGATTTTCATGACAGTGTACTTAGTAGAGTTTTCGCGAGGGATGCAATGATAAAGAAGTGATGAATGTTGCGAAGACATCGCAGTTAAAAGAGTGGCAATTGCAGATTATTTCTTTCTCGGCTGAAGAAGTACCCAAAGGAAGAGAAACACATGATAGCCCATTAGTGGTAAAACTGGAAATTAATCCAAAACCTATTGATGGCGAAGATGATGAAGCGGAAAATTGTTGGGCAATCAATAGAATATTAATTGATCTTGCGGTTCGATCAACATTCTTTTCTACCATACTTACAAAACTATGGGAGGAAGAGATGAAGATTTGATCCCTTCAACATACAAAATATATGGTTTCAATGGTACCGCGAACAAGCCCAAAGGAGAAGTGCACATGAGGATACCCTTGCAGGGGTTATCAACCGATATTTTGTTTTGTGTAGTTGATGTGGAATCTCCCTACAATGCATTGATTGGAAGACCATGGCTTCATGAAATTGCAGGTGTAGCATCGACATACCATCAGTGCATAAAATTTCCACATCCTAGCGGTGTCGGAATTATAAAAGGAGATTGGATAGAGGGGCAAAAATGTTATGAGGTGGATGTAGAGAGCTGCGAAGAGAGAACAACAAAAAAAGAAAGGTTGGAGGAAGAATGTAAAGGATGAACAAAGAAAAGAAAGACTAATGGTAGATACCATAGAAACAAAAGAAGAAGAGATGCTGCGAAGTGAATGCACAAAAGCAACTGAATATCATGATGCAAAGGAGACATTGAAATGTTGGACTGATGCGGAGGCAGAAGGAAGTAAGAATAAAAGGTGTAAAAAATGAATAATTGCGAGAAAAGATAACAATTTAGTGGTGAAAGCATGATAAGGATAAGAAGCGAGAGATGATGGTTGCGGAAAAGTTGTGCGAGAATCTCGCCATGAAGAATGTGTACAAATCTATTGAATAATTGAAATGAGATTGTGCGATAACTTGAGACAAATGATTGAATAAATTGATAAAATGAATGAGTGAGTGAATGGGACAAACCTTTATGGCGTACACCCTAGTTCGCGAATGATATTTCGCAAGAGGCAAATGTAAGACCTAAAGTACGTCATATAAGGGGTATCTCTTAACATGGCTCGAGATGGAAGGTTACACCGCTCCACGAAACCTGGTCATGGAGATTTGGGGCCCATGAAAGCCTATCCGGAGAGATACCTTGGATTTCCAACTATATATATAAGGTTATACCCTGGTTGGACGCCCGAGGGTCTCTTCCAAGGAGTCAGTGTATGACCAAGGCGCCGAGGTACACGGTTGAGTCAAGAGTGCGGGGAGCATGGAACTTCCTTACCACTCTTGACAAGTCTTGGCACATGCTGCACTCGGCCCGAAGAAAACTCCACTTAGGGTGCAGCCTTGTAACCATAAGCCCTATAGGTATAAGGGATAAGAGGTTGCGAAAACAACTGCTTGCTGTTAAGACCGGATGGGAGGAGCTAGTCTTGTATGGCCGATGTACGCCTCCTTGAAGGGGCAACCAGGGAGAAGATAAGGGCGGCACCCTCCATTAGGGAGCTGATAAGTGTCAAAAGACGCAAATGTCATGAGGCTCTATTTTCGCAAGAGAATTTAGGCTTGTCATATTTGTGCAATGATCCTGCAGAGGCAATAATACTAACGCGAGGGTAAGACGAGATCAATGGGTTTTTACATGAAAATGTAAGAACGTCCTGCGATTTCGTCGCAAAGACGACAATGTTACGGGATTTTATGGTCGCAAGAACATTTAAACCTGTCATATTGTCGCAAATATAATGTTTCGCAGAGGCAAAAATACTTAAGAAATGATAAGACAAGGTCAATGGGTCATTATATGAAAGTGTAAAGACGGCCTGCGATCTTGTCGCAATGAGGGTGGCAAAATAAGACCTTTACTTAGGAAGGCATAATAAGACCACACAAATAATGATAAGGCAAGATCAATAGATTTCTTAATCCATGAAGATATCTTGCGATCTTGTCGCAATGATAATGTGCAAAGTCAAAAAAAAAAAAAAAAAAAAAAAAAAAAAAAAAAAAAAATGATATATATATATATTTATATCTCGCGAGAATGATTATATTTTATGTAACTCGCAAAGTTGATTATATCTTATGGACAGAGGCAAGTGTGAAGTTATAATTACAAAGAAGGGTTGTTTGATTGATATATCTGAACAAAGGAAGCAAAAGTTGAAATTCACATTCAATAGTCAAAGATATATGTATACAGATACTACAAGAAATGAAAGAAGAAAAAGAAGTTATTTCTTTGCTGGTTCTTCTTCTTCATCTGATTCTTTGGTTCCATCACTCTCGTCGTCAGATTCTTCTTCTTCATTATCTTCACTATCGAAACATCCGAGACAAGGCAAGTTCTCGGGAACTTCTTCAGCAAGAAAAGGATATGAATGAAGAGGGATGTTGTGATCATTACAAACTATTTCCATAGCTTGATTGCGAAAACGAACAACATCATTATTAAAATTCGCCACTGTAGTTTGGAATTGTTGTTTCAATTTAGAATATCTATTCTCGCGAAGAGAGATCCTTTGCGAGACGTTCTTTTTCGATTTCAAGCTCTCCAATCCTTGTCTGAAATCTCTTTTCAGATTCTGAAAACATGAGAAAGTGAGTTAATGATAATAGTACAAAAAGAAAAAGAACAGAAAAGTAAAGAAGTGTAATAAACAACCTTCTCTTTCAAAGATCATATCCTTGATCAAGGTAGTTTGCTCGGCGCGAAGACTAACATCGACACCTAAGTTATTTCTAGCATTATCTAGAACCTTCGCAGCCCAGGCAAACTCATCATCATTATTTATGACAAAAAGTGAACGAATTTGGTCTTCTCGCTCGCTAAGTATGGTATTCTAACGAAGGAGTTCATCTCGCTCAACTTGCACATCAAGGAGAGATTTTTGAAATTTTGCTAAAGCCTGTGCACCTTTGTTAGTAATGCGATCTTTTTCATCTATGAGATCACTAATTTTCTTCCTTAAGGTTTTGGCTTTCTTCTTGGAATCAAGGTACATTCGCTTAAATTGATTGGCTAAATTCAAACTGGATCTATGTTCAATCTCTAAGAGGCGATGTTTGGTTTGAAGTTCATTTAATGGAAGGGAATCGATTTTATTTGATGAACTATTTAAGGATTCGTTGAGATAAGTAAGAAGAATATCATTATCCATAGGCTCGGGAAACGAATGAAGAAGAATGGCTTCTTCAGAGATTATATATGTCTGCGAGAATAATAAATCAGGAGTAGAAAAAACAAATGGAAAAATGAAAACGATTTGAAGAGAAAGAATTCTATACTATATAGTTGTTGATTTGCACTTTGAAGAGTAGATACTTTAGTCTTCTGAGAATCAAGCTCGGTTTCCAATTTTTGAATTCTCTCATCTTTATCGCGAGAAGACGCAACTTCAATTTCTAATTCTCGGACTTTCTTGTTAAGTTGAAGGTTCTTCTTTTCAAGGTTATTGCGTCTCTTCTCAAGGTCTGAGGCAACAACAAAAGAAGCTCTCCCTGACTATAGAAGAAAATAAAGAAATAATTAAAACAAAACTCAAAAGTGAAATCACAAAGAAGCAAAGGAATATGAACATACCAAAGCATTGAGAGCATTTAAAAGGCTAGGAGTCATTGTTCGGGAAATTCCGCGAAAAGACTCGGTGTCCTCCAATAGTGGGGCGTCGCAGATTTTGGCGAGAGCTTCGCAAGTAGCGGATAAATTATCATCTCCCGGTCCTTGCATAGGATCGGAAAAATACCGGATAATAGCGACATAGCGAAGTATCTGAATGAGTCCCCTTAGCGAGAATAGGTATCGATCTCATTTTCATTTTCGAGTCCTCGGCCGACTTGGGAATTAGAATGGGAGGGAGATTGAACTTTTCGTCTTTTAGAAGATGGACCAGAAGATTTGTCCTTAGAGAAATGGCCTTATTCTTGCCTTTAATTTTCGCAAGATTAGCTTCTTCATCATTAATCTTTGCGGTTTCAACTTCTTCAACACCAATCTTCACACACGAATAAAGATAAGAAACAGAGGCAACAATATTGTTTAAAATAACAAAAGAAAATGTTTCTTACTTCATCCGTGAGCGATCGAAGTATCGCCGGGATATTTGGTCATGGATTCTCTTTGTATTTCTTTCTCATTACGTGATCTAAAAATTTTCTAAAAGTTAATGAATGAAAGAAATGGAAGATATAGCAAAGCAAATTTAAAAAAAAAAAAAAAAAAAAAAAAAAAAAAAAAAAAGAGAAATATACCTCTTTTGTCTTCTCAGGCCACTTAAACTCCCAAGGATAATAATTCGCGAGATTGGCTGGGAGTGCATGTGAGCTCATGCGATATAAGGTCCACTCGAGAAAAAGAGGTACAACCCACCACTTTTCATCTTTGGAGTGGCGAGGGGTATTATTTTTACCCGAATGCCCGTCAATGTCCTGCATGAGCGCTTTGTCGGCATCAACGTTATCATTTTTCTTCTTCAATCGAACACCCCAATGAGATTTATCGTTTCTCATAGTTATGATTGAATAATTTGCAAAGAAGTTGTCCACAGTATACTTCTCGGCAATTATTGGTAAATTCGCAAATTGAGGATCTCTAACATTATCAGGATATAAAGATCCTTTACCGGCGCCACGATAGGCGAATTCAAGCATCAGGCGAATACAGTCGCCATTCAATTGATAAACAGCCCGCGAGAATTTCTCGTGAGCAAGAATCTCATAAAACAATGGTATTTCGGGATTGTATAGAGGAATGGGGAGCCCTGCGAGGAGTCGACCTAGCGAGACTATGATTTTCTGATCATCACATTGATGATCAGAAAACAATTTTGCAGAAAGCATAGATGAGGATTCTTGATTTGGAATGGTTGATAAAGTGAAACCTTTTTCCTTTAATTTCTGGAAAACGTCATTGAAAAGTGGTGCGTATGTACGACCAAGTGAAGCCATTATCAGGGTATGGGAATGAAGGGAGAAGTGAAGAATCGAAAAGGAAGCAAGATAGTGAAGCGCAATTTGCGGAAGAAAAAAGTTGAAGGAAAGTTGCAGAGAGAAAATAAAAGAGAAGAAGAGAAAGAGGAGAAAACTATATATAGAGAGAAAGATTTTGGGAAAGTAAGTGCATTTAATGCGAGATGGGACATGAATGGTTAGAAATAAGCGGTTGGATGAAACGTGTCAAGAAAGGAATGGAAGAAAAGACATCTGTTATAAATTCTATGTAAAAATTACGGGGTTAAAACAGATAAGGATGAGTGTTGCGGCATTTCAAGATATTGATTCTCATGATACTCTCTTCTTCGCAGAGAATACATGAGAAGAGGCAAGATGTAGGACCCGAATATCGCGACGAGAATATTTCGCGAGATTAATAAACGACTACGTCGCGAAGGAGTCGCATGGAAATAAATAAATGACGTAATGGATGATGACAGTCAAAACATGAGGAAAGTGTGAAGACTTGGCGAGAATTAGGGGTGTCGCGAGGACAAGCGCTTACACACTCGCGAGGATTCGCGAGTCGTTTCCGAAAATAAAGGACAGCTTAGCTGTCATCCGCTATGTAATACCCTATATAAAGGGTCGAGTAAGTCTGTTGAGGGGGAGGTCTCTTTTGAATTGTTAAGCAAGTCATTAGGAGAGAGAAAATCAAGAGTGATTATAATTTATTGAGCTCTGTTCTACATTTCTTTGTAAACCTTTCAAGAAAACAATTAATAAAATATATTATTATTCATCTTCAAATGTATTGATTAAGCAAATTCGAGTGAGGGGTGTAGTGTAGGTTTTCCTGCAACTACATCAAGTAAGATTTTTTTTTATGAACTGATATTTTGAATTTCGCTTCGTGCGCTTTCAACTTTCTTACAGTGTTTTCTGAAGTGTGGCATCTCAATTCATTTGGGGCCCTTTCTGTACTGCATTTTCTCTAATCTTAGCTAAAAAGTCATTGCATAAAATGTCTTCATAGTATTTGGTTGATTTTCACGAATTATGGTTGTTAAACAATTAGTCTTGATCATGCCATTTCAAGTATATGAATCTCGCTAAAGAATCTGGTATGGTTGAATGGGTGGACGATAAAACTCAGGTGGTCATTGCCCTAAAGAAACAATGCCAACCTATAGTATATCTTCTACAGAAAGGATAGTCACCCTTCTGTATATAGAAAGAACTATGTGACTTATTGATAACAAGTTGCATCTCTGCAGCGCTGAGGACACTGGCACAATGTATACTAAGGGATTTTCCAGATTCCGCACTATCAAACAAGATACGCTATTCCATAAATTGTATGCATCACGTCCTTGATGGTCAAGCATGTCGTTTCTATCCATTTGCTGTTATGATAGGCGATAATGCTCCAGCTCACTGTGTAACTGATCTCTGGAAGGAAAAAATTGCCATCTAGGCAAACACATCATGTGAATTTATGAGGAGCCTGCAGAAGTTGGATGATGTAATTTTCAATAATAGTTTCTGGCAATTTCATTTTTGGCAAGAATTACCAAACCTACATTGACTGATACTTTGTCCAGCTGGGGTGTTATCACTGGTGGACATGTTAGAACAATTTGTTGCACCAAAGCTAACTTCAGTTTTTTTTTTAATATTTTGTAGTGAATTGACTGAGCTCGGCCATACCGACAGAGATCAATTTGTGTTCGTTGATCCTCACCCAACACCCGCTATAGTATTCCCTCATGTAGCATCGACATGGTGGCTAGAAAAGGTACATATGATCCATGTCACTCTTTTTCTGCTACCATTAGTATCATAAAATGTATCTCTTTGCAAAATTTGTGTTGATTATCGGACCAGGAAACCTAGCAGTACAAAGACACTAAAGCTTTGGTAGGTAAAATAGAAGAATGAAGAGGCGATCGACCGACCTGCTTCTGTTCTATTTAGTTTTTTATGAAGGTTCTCTTCGTTCCCCCTAATTTTATACATTAATTATTTGACTTTATAAGAATAATTTCCGGTGTGCTTCTTCCTAAATTGTACACTAAATTTTCAAAGAACTATCACGATCACGAAGATCAGAGTACAGATTCAAGCAACATGACAGCAATAAGAAGTTCTACTCAATATGAATAGTAATTCTCATCATGTGAAGAAGGTAAAACTATTACACCACCAGACCTAAAATGATTTAGTTTCACATAGACGGACGACGTATGATGGGGACTCCGATCCGGCTGTGGGGTAGCTCCAGATTGAGTTTTCAATTGGACAGCTAGGAAAGACTCACGGTTTTAGCAGTACCAATTTGTTCTGTATATGGAGATCATTGCGATATTTACCATAAAAGGGACTCCTGGCACTTATAGATGTCGAATACTTTAAATACCTTTCAGAGTTCTTTCAATAATTTTTCAGGGATTTCGTGATCATCGATCTAAACTAAATCCTTTGGATAGTACCCATCTTTCTTACTTTACATCGATTTAGCAAATATGACATCAAATCATGATTATCGCAACCTTTACAGTGAAGCTCCAACAGCTCAGACAAAATGTTGGTCGAGAGAGAGATGTGAAAAAACCGATAAGAGTGATGGGCATTGCCAACAACAGTCCCGTTCACATATTACCAAGGTATGCTCACTTTCTTTAATGTATTAAAGATTTTCATAACATTAGATTTTCACTTTTTCCATCCTTTGGTTTTTCAAGAGGATCATGCCGGCTTGCCTCTTTAGTCGTATCTCTGTCCATAATTATTTCAATGAAAACCTTACCACTTAACTTTAACCCAGTTATGCCTCTTTAGTCATATATGCTTTGGTGATAACCATGTTACCGTAGGTTACACTTAATATTTCATGATAACACTTAATAATTCCTCAGAAACTTTGATTGAATCACAAAACTAGAATCATTATTATCCTCTTCAATATTTTGCCTCATTCTCTTGCTGAATTAGCTTGCCTACTTTTTGATTTGCCAGCGATCCAGATCGGAAGCATAAAAAGCACGCTGGGAGAAGGTACGCCGAGAGAAAGAAGTTGGACAACGACAACAACTCACGGTGATGGCCATCACGGACAACAAAACAATACAGGTATTGTAACAATACATCATCATCCAAATTTACATAACTCAACTATAAGGGCTAAATTATGGTTACGTGTCTTAGTTATAAATTTGTTGTTGTGATTTCTAATTATTTCTAATATGATTGATTGGTGTCCGAATTTCCAGGGATCTTGCTCAACTGCTCAGAAAGCACGTCAAAGTAGGATAGCACAACATCGCCAGGAGGAGAAGGATGAGAACCAGGTGATTTATCTACACATAATACTAACAAAATAACCTTATACATCATATCTATAATATATGTTTTTGCAGCTTCTTTCGTACTGTCATAATAAGATTAATCTAAATTCACAGAAAATCCATTAAATAGGCAGTGTATGAAGACTTATTTGTTTAGTAACATTCTAGGAAGAATTTTGGGAAGTAGGTTTATTTAGCTCAAAATGTGAAAGATAATAATTGTGGGATCAGTAGAGCTGAGCACAAGCTATGTTTATCAGAAAGTTGGTTTGCATGTACATGAAAACTCATTGCTGAAGACATAGAATGAAAATTCATGTACAATCCTATATATCTCATTAGTTGGATATGTTTCATATGCCGCGAATACCAAAACATGAGAATTATTTAGACGTGTATAATAGTATCATTTTATGTTGTGCGGTATCTTTCATAATCATCCCCACGAACAACACTGATCCATATTGGTATACATAAACTCTCTTGCTTACGTGTCCGCAACATGCATCTATGCCACAATGGCAGCTCATCTGGCTCTATGTTTGTTTTAAAAAAAATTGGACTTCATGTTAGAAGGTTGCATATTCGATTCACGTCATCAAAGGTATATAATACCTATCTGCTGCTAAAAGACTTTTGGTGCATTAATAATTGAATTTAGAAGGAATTGTGTATATTTCCTGCCAACTACTTTGTAAGCATGAATGTGAAAAGTTAAATGAATAGATTTTTTTTTTTTTTTGATAAGTCAATATAGAATAAATTAGGCCAAGGAGGTTTTGGGTCAGTATATAAAAGATTTCTGCAATAAGCGTGATGTCACAATTAGGATCTGTAGCTCGCCAAAAGGGAAAGGCAAATTTTATCAATGAAATAGCTATTGTACTATGTAATTAACTATTTTACACTTATTTACAGCTTAATTGAATATTCTATGTTCTCTTTCCACATGAGTGTTCATAACGAACTTTCTTAAATTTTGTAGGTTATGCAAGCAAGTGTTGACAAAACCATACATATGTAAGATACATATAATTAACAACATTGTTACTTACAGATGCTATTGGAAGATTGAAATGTGCTTCATGTATTACTGTGGCTACATCCGATGGTCAAAAAGGGTCTGGCGAAGTTCATAAGAGAGATATAGTCATGGAAGTATACAAAGTCAATAGCTTTGATTTTAAAAGGTATATAATTTCTAATTGAAGAACTGACACCCTAAATCAATTGATGATGAATATTATATTGTTGTTGGAACTGGATGGTTGATATGAAGGTCACTCTATGTGGGGGCGGGGGTGGGGAGAGGGGGGAATACTCCGATAATTGGTATTATGACTGGAACGTTTGTAAGCAAGTTCTGATGTTAGTAGTTTGTTACTAATTAACCACATCATATGTTGACATTAGCATTTATTTGTTCACCTAACTGACAATTATACCTTGTAACAGGTGCACTTGCATTGGCTACTACCACTGTCTCTAGAGTGTTCATCAATCTGAATATACTAGGACTATATAAATTAGGACTATGTGACTTTTATTACATACTAAAAATTCAAAATTAGTTTATGCCAGGAGACAATCAAAACACAATGATTTGCTCACCACAACCGGATGATCCCATTGAAAATATAAAGACCATATAGAAAGCAATTGAGAGTGAAAATATGGTAAGCATGTATTTGGTACATTTTTTACATCCTAGAATAAAACATAGTAAAATGTATGATGCTTCGAGTAAATGGCAGGATAAAACATTTACCTACGAGGAGAATGTATTGGGCTTAGTTAAGAATAAAGAATGGTACTACATGGCATGCATCAAATGTAATGTAAAGATTGAGTACGCCGAAGACGAGGAACCTTGGTGATAAATTTAAATAAATCGATATACCATGGTGAGAATGAACGACATTTTTAAATAAATCGACGGACAATACATCGAGGCTTACTAAAGCCTTTGTTATACACATGTACAAATAGAATGTGGATGTAAAGGATGACAGGGACATAACAGTATTCACAGTGATGGGAAAGACAACAAAAAGGTTGATGAAATGCACTGCCAAATAGCATGTATATTACTTGGAACAATGCAACGAGGTAATGACATAATATTAATATGGATAATTAACTTGAGTATAGATAAATGTACTGTGAATGCATGCTCTCTATATTATTTACTTTCAATAATAAGGGAGAAAAGGCACACGGGTGGTTCAACCGAATAAGGACCACACCCTTATTTTTAAATTGGTAATATGATAATACAATATAAATAACAAAGATGAAAATTTTACGATCCAAAAAGGATTAAATACAGAAGGCGAATCAGATGATTCATAAGATTATACAGAATCCCATGTAGCTTTGCAAGCGATTGGTAGTAAAACATTTTTTTTTTTAAATATGAATCACTGTTTACATGTAAAGCTCTATTTCTTTACAGGGTTCTGGTCGCGAATGAAATGTTATACATACTACCAAAGATAAGGAAAATGAGACATCTAAGAGGGGTAGGAAACGTGCATTAAATAACAACAAGGAAGTGAAGCATCTAAAAAATCCGGCCAAAAAGACTAGACGTGGACTGGAAAAAAAAATTACACTTCGATGATGAAGAGTGGGCGACCAATGATTTTCTGAAAACTAATCTGAAGAAATAGTGGAGTGGTATTTCTTTCGATCTAAAATTATTAAAAAATTTGATTATTTTTTTCAGTACTAGCTCCTACATTAAGGTTAAATAACATTATTTTAGATTTTCTTTTTAAGTTAGAATGTTTTTGGACTTAATGCTTTAAGGATTATGATCTTCTGGAAACTAAAAGTGCAGTATTTATAATAGCGATACCTATGGAGAATCAAATAAACTTTTTTGGGTTTTCCGAGTGGTGTTTATTCCAGATTGTTGAGCCAATCAATTCCTTGACAATTTAGCTTATAATATAATTCTATAGTTTAACATAGTGTCCAGAGTTCAACGCAGTGTTAGTGTGTTTTTTTTACAACTATGTTACGTAGGTTCAAGTGTGATCTCATCAGCTTAGACCACCAGTCGTCGCACTTTAGTCGAGCTCAAGTTGCTCGCTGCAATCAGCAATTAAAACATTTAATATTAGGTAGAGTAGTCAAGTCAATATCTCCAAGTGTTAACAAACTTGGAATGTAACTAGAAAAGTATACATCGCTGATTAACTGTTGATCAAGTTGCACAATCGGTACTTCCAACAACAAATCGGACTTACTGAGGTGGAAATCAATGTTCACAATAATTGAGTATAGCTTCTCAAGATGCTTCGATATTTAACAATCCAATAGAGGATAGGTGGTTGCATTAACTAAATTCAAGCATGAACATGGAGAATCAACAGTGGAATAGAGAATAGATGGTTGCAATGTCAGTACCTATCACATGTCTATAATTTTTTTTTTTAAGTTTTGACACTTCCGGGCACAAGAATTACAAACTAAAAGTAAGGAGCTAATTCACAGCCAGCACAACTAGATCTAACTATATTTTTTTGTATCCTAAGGAAAACACAATGTCTAGGTTTCATTGAATAACTTTTTTTAAGGATTTGTTGGGTACATGTTTACCATGTGACTTTGTGAAATTTGTTAAATTTCGATGAGTAAAATCAAGTTATAGAGTTAGTACTTCCAGCGGCAAAACTGACCTACTTCAGTGAAAAATATATATTCACAGTAATGTACGTACATATACAAATACATCGACGAGTTAATTGAGTTGGTTGCTAAAATAATAAGATTTAAGCCATCCAAACACACTAATTCCAAAATACCTAGATGATTTCTAAAATAAGTTAACATTCCGTATATACTCAAGCAGACGAATCACAAGCCGACATCAAAATATGTTAAACTCGAAAAATGACAAAATTTTCGGATTACAAAAGCTGAAGTTTGAGAACAATAAAAGATATGGTTTTGGAGAAAAAGAGAAAGAGAAAAATATTTGTCCACAACAAGATTGTTCGAACTTCGGGTCAAAATAGTTCATAGATGAATAACAGATCGTTATCAAACAACCAATGTTAAGTAGGCATAATAAAAAAAAAACCACACACGACGCACTTATTTGCTTAATAGAAAACCGATGGATTCCAATGAAAAATATGAGTTGTAACAATATATACACGAAGAGTGGCATTGGTACGGGACAACGTTTTCGTAGTATTATCCGATTGAGTTTCATGAATCCAAAAATTTTTGGATCAAAGATCATTACAATAGGATCATCATATATATGTACAAAGAAAAGAGAAGAAGAAAAAAAACAAGCTTCCAAAGTTTAGAAAATATCATAAATTAGACAAAGACTGGAACTATCTCACGTTTATCCAATTTTTAGAATTGGATGACACTGACGAAATCAACAATGTTGAAAGAAAATTTACGACTCATCTATTATAGCATGGCGGTAAAATGCATGAAGCTTATTTACCAGGAAAAACTTTTAGAGAATATCCAGAGTCTAATGAGGGGCCAGATGTAAAATAACGACAAAGACATCTTTGCATCATTACAAGACAAGAATAGACGATTTCAATTTTCAAGATGTTGTTTTGAAGAAGAAAAAACTAAAATAAATAGACGGGGAAGTGATTTCATTCCTTGGAAAACAAGTAACATAACAAATATATAGAGAGCGTGATAATAGGAGTCTTTTCCCAAATCATGGACATGATTAGCAAATAAAATAAGTTTTGGAAATAAGTAAAAAAATAAAATATAGGATATTAACGTTCAAAGAACATCTACAACAAAATAGAATATAAACATGGATAAAATTTGGGATCCAGAAATAGCGAAAACAAGAAAAGAAGGTTTTATAGTGTATAAAACTGAAGAAAAAATATGGGAAGTGGAGCACAATTCAAAGACATAAATTTGGTTTCGTGTTAAATGACTAGCATAGGTCAAATACTTAGGATTAAAAGGTAATGCCATGCTATGTGTTACGTTAAACTTTACGATTGTTTCCATGTTTTTTTTTAATCAACATATATTTCTGCTTTCTTATATTTGTTGAGCGAGATATATGTACCAATACAGATTACATTAGGTGTAAATATGTACCTATGTACGACTTTTTATCATTTTTTTTTGATATTATAAAAGGATGCCACTTCGGTTTATACTGAAAATCACATAGCACTTTTCACACATGAATGGGTGGGAGCCGGGCAACAATCTGTGCACCAACTCCTATATTGGGTTAAATTTTCTCTTTTTTTTTGGGTTAAATTTTTTGGTTTGCAATTTTGTTAATGAGTTCTTGCAAGTTTTTATGTAGAATTATATCATTGATGAAATAAATCAAGTGATTAATATTTTTTCTCAAGATATATTTTTGGTGTAACTGAGAGCCTAAAATATAGACCAATTCTTTTAGCACTAAATAAGTTGTGGTCTTTTTTAATATATTTTTAAATTATGTACTTTAGGAATAACGTATGTACACTTAAGAATAAAAGGAGAGGTTGAGCCGGGGCCGTAAGGCCCCGGTGATACCTAGTATATATATATATTCAATTTTAAGATTTGAAGGTAATGTCAAACTGTATAAAGACTTTAATACAATAAAACTCTAAAAATCCTAAGAATTTTAATTGTGTTACCAAACACACGAGGAATTTACATAAATCCCAGGATTTGTAATCATATGGAATTATAAATTCCTGGAAACTGTGAATTCTGCAAACAAACCCACCATAAAATAAGAAGAAGAAAAGAGCCAAAGTTCAAAGTACAGACGATCATAATTATACATGCAGAATAATCTCCCAATGGCGTAAGATTTGGTTATAACCGATAAAGCTAAGTGTATCCAAATCACAGCTTCATAATACAATAATATATTTTATTAACATTTTGAGATCCGCAACATTTTTTCGTCTAGAGACGAAGTCTTTATTGTTACGCTCCTTTCAAAGATTTCAAATGATGGCACACAAAAAAAAATTCCGAACCTTTTTACATCTTTCTGAAAGAGAGTTGTGATTTCATACCTTAAACATTGCATTATAGTCTCGAGTGCAGGCCATGAAAGGTGGATTTTTTTTTTATGGAAAATCCCAAAGATCAAAAGAGTAGTTGCAATGCATTAGAATGTGATCTGCGGTTTCAACAATGGCATTTCCTCCTCACCTGTAAAGAATAGAACAGTTCTCAAGTCACTGCATAGCAAATCACACTCGAGCTTTTCAGTGGCATTCAGATTCATCTTCTTGAACTCGCAGTACCAACTTTCAGACTTTACTTCTTCGATAATAGACAATTGTTTATCTTTACATGCTTTAAAAATTGTAGGAAACAAGTCCTTCAGGGCACCCCTTTTAACCTACTTTTCATACCAAAATCTTATATATCTTCAAATTTTTTACTGTGAAATGAGTGTGATGTTGTATTTCCGATACCAGAGGGTGCATAAACTCAGATACTGGGATGAGCCATCATCCACAGGCAATGCAATATCCTACTTGGACTTAGATTTATGTTGTATCATCCTTCTCCAGACGAAAATAATTACATACCTAGAATAGTCTCCCAATAGCGCAAGATTGGTTACAACTGATAAAGATGTATCCAAATCACAAATCCCTAATATAATAGTCAATTTTATTAACATTTTGAGATCCACAACATCCTTTTGTCTAGAGCTAAAGTCTGTTGTTACATTTCAAAGATTCCAAATGATAATACAGAAGAATTCCCCAAACCTTTTTACATCTTTCTGAAAGAGAGTTGTGATTCCATGCCTTAATCAATTGCAGTATAGTCTCGAGCGCATGCCATGAAATGGCTTGCTTCTATAAAAAATTCCAAAAGATCAAAAGAGTAGCTGCAATACATTAGAATGTGAACTGCAGTTTCAACAACGGGATTTCCTCTTCCTCTGTAAAGAATTGAACGGGTCCCAAGTCACTGCATAGTAATTCTCATTTGATCTATTAAGTGGCGTTCAGATTCATCTTTTTGAACTCGCAGTACCAACTGTCAGACCTTACTACGTCGATTATAGACAATTGTTTATCTTTACATGCTTTAAAGTGAATAACCTTATCGTAACCCTTTACATAGTGAATTACAGAGAGATGATAACAAATAATGCACCATTTCATTTATATTATCCATTTTCCTACAAAGTCATGTTTATTCAAAATGCAAAATAGAGATTACCAATTATCGTTATCAAAAGCTTTCTCCATATCAATTTTACAAAGAATCCCAGACTTCTTAGACTCCAGCCTTAAAACCATGCATTTATTCGCAAGTAGAACGTTATGCGGGATAAATTCTCTAAGTAGTTTTTTTTTTTTATAAGCAAAAATAGATAAAAGAGTTACACAGCGACAGTCGTTCCTTCCCTGTAGTCGCCACAAAGGGCAGGGAGGAGCCAGGTTGGTGGGACAACCCAAGCCATATGGGTCATGTTATTTTTCCCCACTGAGCTAATTCATGGGCTTCCCCATTACAGATTCGGTTAACAAATCTAAAAGATAATAATCGAAAATTGAGAATTATGGATTTTATATCTTGATACACATAATGAGTTCTCAAATTTCATAGGAAGTTCTTCATGTTAATCTTCTCAATCAAATCTGCAGCGTCGGCTTCAATAATGATTTGATCAATCTTCATTCCTTTTGCAGCTATCAACGCTTCTCTGATTCCCCATACTTCAGATTCTTCCGCTAAGAGACACTTCAAATTCTTTGATTCTGTAGACAAAACTGTGAGATGAATCTCTTATTAAGAAACCCAATCCCCCAATTTCAGAGTTAGGGTTCCAAGCACCATCAATATTTATTTTAAACCAATTTCTAGGAGGAGCAATCCAAGGAGTAGAGATTGATTGATTTTGTACTATTGCAGAGATCCGATTGATGATTGGAGTTTTGGGCATGTTCCTCATCATAGCTTTGGCTCTTGAAAGGGTAGCCACTGGTTCTTCATACTTATCATTGTGCACTATATCATTTCGACTTTCCCAAATTGACCACAAGACTGCAGCAATCAAAGGGAACTGCTCATCCCTTGAAGTTAAATCTTAATAGGGATACAATTGCAGCCAATATCTGGTCCATTGCATTAAGGTAAAATCCTGGAACTGATTGCTTTGAATGTTTATGAGTTGCCATACTCTAGATAACTTTTTGCAAGTGACTAGAGCATGTATTGTTGATTCAGTCTTCATTCTGCATTTAGGGCAAGTAAAGTCAGATATATGAATTCTATGATGGAGTATTTCTCTCACTGGCAAAGCACATTTGAGTGCCTTCCAAACAAAAAGTTGAATCCTTGCAGGAACTTTTAGTTTCAAAATCACACTCCATAAATCAGAATTAGATTCGTCCCCTCTCACACTTAGGGTAGAATAAGCAGACTTTGTAGAGAAAACACCATCTTTAGATGGAGTCCAAATTCTTCTATCAATAGACGGTTCAAGGATAAGTGGAATTTTTTCAATCTTTTCCTTCAAGTCTTGATCAAAAATAGCACTTATCTTTGCTGCATCCCATGTTTTTGTCTCCTGGTTAATAAGATCATGTACTTTTAGATTTTTATCAGGGACAGAGTTTACTCTTGGTGTAGCAACCCCTTTCCCTGGAATCCAGTTGTCACACCATGGGTCTATGAAATTTCCTTCCCCCACCACCCATGTAATGAAGGGTTTTATCTTATTCATTGTATTATGGAGGCATTTCCATGCCCAAGACGCATTGTCAGGATATTTAGAATTCAATATGTCGCAGTTTGCAAAGTATTTGGCTTTTAGAACTGCTAGGAGGTATGATGTATTCTCAACCAACCTCCACACACTTCTATCCATCATAGCCAAATTATTGATTTCACTTATTCTAAAACCTAAACCACCTTCTTTTTTTTGTTTTGCAGATACTCTCTCAAGCTATGATGTGCATCTTTCTCTTGTTTGATCTTGGATCCTCCCCCCACCAGTAATTGTTCAGGTGAGAGTCAATTTTATGACACATACCTTTAGGTATCAACAAAGTGGCCATTTGGTAAAGTGACATTGCTTGTCCTACATGCTTTACCAAAGTAGTTCTACCTGCTTGGGCTAAAAATTGTGTAAACCAGTTATTCACTCTTTTCTCAACAACACTTAGAAGGGAGAGATGAGTTTGGGTCTTAGACTTTAAAATATTTATTGGAACTCCCAAATATTTCTCCCCCAGATTGAGATTGGTGATGTTTAAGATTTTAGCTAACATTTTTTTGTGCCTTGGGTGAACTTTAGGACTAAAGAACAGTCATGACTTGTTAAAATTGATCTCTTGACCAGTGGCTTTGCAATACTTATGCAGGTAATCTTTAGTAGCATGGAAATCAGGTATTGTAGCCTTAGTGAATAGGAGGCTATCATCTGCAAACAAAAGGTGACTGATGGATGGAGCAGACTTGACACATTTTATGCCATGTACCAGGTTAGTCACTTCTAAATAATTTATATAAGAAGATAGGGCTTCTGCACAAATAATATACAGGTAAGGGGACATGGGATCCCCTTGCCTTAACCCTATTTTAGGTTGAAATTTTCCTATTGGACTACCATTTAGTAGAATAGAATAGGATACTGAACTTAGACAGTTCATTATGAGTCTAATCCATTTTTGGTTGAACCCCAACTTTGCCATTACTTTGGTCAGGAAGGACCATTCCAATTTGTCATATGCCTTAGACATATCTAGCTTGATAGCAACACTTTCAGTTTTCCTTTTATTCTTTTTGATAGAATCTATTAGCTCATGAGCTAGAATGACATTGTCAGCAATTTGCCTTTTTGGAACAAAAGAACTCTGATTGGTAGATATAATTCTATCCATCAGTGGCTTCATTCGATTAGCAAGTGTTTTTGAAATTACTTTGTAAACAAAGTTGCATAGCCCAATGGGCCTGAATTGCTCAGCCGAATCTTCCATAGGGCTCTTTGGTATCAGTACTATATTAGTGTGATTGAACTGAGATAGTAGGTGCTCAGATTCAAAAAATTATTTAGCCATTTGAATGACACTTGCACCCACAATTTCCCAATAGTTCTGGAAAAAATCTCCAGTGAATCCATCTGGCCCTGGTGCTTTTTTTGCACCCATTTGGAAGGCTGCGATTCTGATTTCTTTATCTGACAGAGGAGAATCCATGATGGTATTATCCAGATTAGATAATTTTGGTTTAATAGTGTCCACAATGATATCCTGATCAACTGGATCAGAGGTTTTATAGAGTTGTTGGAAATATGAAATGAATTCGTCTCCAATAGCTTCCCTTGTAGTTAGCCAAGTTCCATTTCTAGCTTTTAGCCAAGAAATGTTATTCATTTTCCTACGAAACATTGTGCATTTGTGGAAGTATGGCATGTTCTTATCACCTTCTTTTAGCCATAACTCCCGAGACTTATCTTTCCACAAGATTTCTTCCAATGAATACAAGTAAGATAACTTATCAGTTAATTCAGCGATCTTCCTTGTGTCCCCTGGATTGTTTGTTTATACAATCTGAATTTCAGATTTAGTATCCTGTAGAGAGATGCTTATATTGCCAAATGAAACTTTGTTCCATAGTCTAAGTTTAAACTTTGCATGATTCAATTTTTGCTTAAGTTGAAAAGCTTTAGAGCCTCTAACTTCCAGTGACCAAGCTTTTTCGATGACAATTTTGCAGATTGATCTTTTGTCCACATAGACATGAAGTGGAAAGGTTTCTGCAGGTTCTCAGCCCCAGGATTTAGAGATACTAGGATGGGTGCATGGTCAGAGCTAATATGCGGGAAATGGAGAGTATGAGAATGTGGAAAAAAATCTTCCTATAATCCATTAACTAGAGCTCGATCAATACGCTCCATAACTAGATTTTCCCCTACTTGTTTGTTCGTCCAAGTAAAATCTGGACCTGAGAATGGTAAGTCTCTCAAATCCCACTTAATCATAAGATTTTCCAAATTGTGAGTATCATGTTCAGTGACTGGTCTTTTCCCCCATTTATCTTGAGGATGTAAAATGCAATTCAGATCTCCCACAACTATTGTAGGAACAGATTGATCAAAGGGCTGTGCCATAATAGCTTCCCAACTGTTATTTCTCAGGTTTCTATTTGGCTCACTATATATGAAGTACATGTTACATACCGTATTAGCTTTGATAGATTTGGTAGAGCATACAAATCCTTGTTGACTGGACTGCTTGATAACGATGTCAAAACCATCCTTCCAAGCAAGAGCAACACCACCTTTCTTTCCTACTGATGGTGTGATAGTTGTGATAGCCAAGTGATCTCAATTTAGATGTAGATGTCTTTACACTGCTCATGGTTTCACATAAGAAGATGATATCCGGGGATTTTTGTTTGACTAAGTCCCACAGCTCTCGAATTGCTTCTGGTTTTCCAAATCCTCGGTAATTCCAATTTAAGATACTCATATTGCACAAGAGACAGAAAACCGCTTCCTTGTGAGAACCAGAGAAGAACAGGGAACTATCTGAATGCGAGCTAAATCTGTAAACAATATCACCAGGGGAATAAAAAACCACAATGAAGAAGAGTTGCGGTATCTTAGAATCCAGATAAAGAGTATCTAAAGGTTTCAAAGGTTATGTCTTCAGAGGTGGAGTCACAATGTCTTAGTAACCAGAAACTTAGGGTCTTAGTAGCATGGGTTTGATAGTGTCTTTGAAGAGAAACCAGATTAAGAATTACTTGTGTCTTAGGAACAATGATGATTATGTCTTTAAGAATCTAATGGGTTGATTTTTGACTTTGAAATGGTCTTTCCAAACTAATTGCAGGTGAATCTGGAGGTTTCTAAACGAAATTCAAATTGAAATTTAGCATTCAAGATCTAAAGGAATGATTATGGGGTTCTACGGTATGAGCAAGCTTCCTTCATCTGATTTGAGACATGAGTATTCATCAAAGATTCAGAATCTAAGATAAGGCTGATTTCCGATATCTTTCCGTCAATCTTCGATCATTAATCCGGCTGGTATTAAGGGGTAACGGGAAAATAACAGCTACAAAAGATGTATTCAGAGAACAGAAAGAGAAGATTACCACCCCGGAGGGTGGTAAAGAGGTTTAGAATTTGAAACTAAGAAAGGATGAAAGAGAGGGAGTCGTATATGATGAAAGAGAGTGTTTTTTTTTTTAAACTAAGATATACCTAATTCAATTAGTATTATATTCTCTAAGTAGTTGTGTTGCTTGGCATGATGGATTTTTGGTTATGACACAAATGCTAGATTAGTAGATAAATTTGGGTTGTAAAACAGATATCTATAAATTTGTACTTGAGGAATATTTTTTAGAGGACGACAATAAATTTTAGATTATTAAATAAAGTTTGGGATGAACCAATTCGGTCATGTGGAATTAGATCACAAAACATATAATTCTGAATTATTAACTATATTTTGATCATAAAACATTGTTGGATATTTTTTAAAATATTTGATTTTACGACATGAGGACCACTGGTGGCAGCCGCCCCCTCTCCTCCGCGGCAATGGTCTCCGAGGTCTAAGAAGCAGCGCCCCCTAGCAGAGTGCGAGATAGCGTCTCATTGATATTTATTCTAGCTGTATTGCGAAAACCTAATTCAAATTCAATTCAAATTTAAACAGGCGTATCTCCTCCCATAAGTGATGCCTCTTGGAGGTGTTTGATGGAGATGAAGAGGCATGTCCAATAGACATGAATTCGCCTATAAATAATGAAGATGTTCTCTCATTCAAACACATCATAACTCTTTGATTTTATTTTTATTTTTTACTAAGCATCGTCAGAAACCCAATCTCATATGTTCTTGGTTGAATCAAGGGATATAAACCTGCTTGAATCCAATTACATTGTTATAAGGATTCATTTTATCCTGAAGGCATTATTTTACATACCCATTCTAATTACCAATTTTATTGGGAAGGCCGAATTGTATAAAAGAAATATTTTAGAATCTTGAAGTCGGAATAACAACATCCCTAATTGTTTTCATCTTCTATTTTAATGCAATTTTCCAACAAGCATACATAGGGTTGGGACCCTCATGTAAATAATATTTGTTACGTAATGACAATTTTGGGCCGTATTGTTGTAGATTTTGGGTTGAGATGCAGATTTTGGGTAACAAAACCATTTTTGCTTTGTAATAACAAATTTTGGGTCATATGAAAATTTATGTTCACTTAGGCAGAGAATATTTTCAATTGCATGCTAGGTTTAAGGTATAGTGCAATCTTCTTCCGATTGTGTGATGAATGTGATTTCGGGTTAATGTAAAGTTTCGAGTCACAATGTTAAACTTTAAGTTACCAGCTACACTTTGGATTAAATGGAGAAACGTGGTCATATGAAATACTTCAGATGCTGAGAATACTTTGGATTGCATGATAACAAAGGCAAATATTGAGTTATGATGGATTTTAGTTAATGGCAATATTATGAGCACAGTGATAGGTTTTGATTCGCGAGCCAGATTTTTGAACATTATGCATATTTGGATCATATGCCAGATTTTGGCTCACAAGAAACTGCATAGAACCATATAACTTTTAGGTCACATGATGAAATTGGTTCAATTCAGAGATTTTAGTTCATCCAAGGGAAATTTTTGGTTATTTGTCTATTATCAGATTATTGTAAATAAATTTTTTACTCACGAGGTAAACATTGGGTCGAGATTCATATTTTGAGCCATAATTAAATTTTCATGTCATGTGTAATTTTTGGAGCAGTGTAGTAATATCTCATTACGGGGCAGACTTTCAAACAATGGAATAAATCTTGATTCTCTATCTATGTGTTTGAAAAGTTATCGTAGAATTGCTTCCAAAATTGGTAAAGGAAGAAAGAACAAAAATAATACGGCCTTTCAGAAGTTAATTATTAGAGGAAGAAAGAACAAAAATAATACGACCTTTCAGAAGTTAATTATTGACCTTTAAGAAACTTTAAAAAGTTAATTAATTTTACGTATCCATGCTAGATTTTTATTTACTTGCTTTGAAAATTTAAGAAGCAAATTTTAATTGGTAACCAAGCACCTCCTGCGTAAATTTTCTACTAATTGCAAAACACATACCTACAAAAATTATTGGCTAACAACACTTGCAAGGAACTGTTAAATGTTTAGGTAACAAAATAGCCAACTCTTAAACATTACTTTCTCATTTAAGATTTTTTCTACTAAGGATTGTTTGATACCGGGGAAAGAAAATAATTCCATGTAAACAGTACATTGGTGGAGACAAGAAAGACTTTCCATGGATTTAAGCACGCTTTAAATGGCATTTCTTCGTAATGGACTCCTAATTCCATGGAAACAAATTTTTATAGTCAAGTGACGGATTCACATATTATTTCCATGAAAAACTAGATAATTTTATGGAACTAGATGCAATCAAATGCATCCTAAGCTAAAATTATGAGGGATAAGTATTAAAGAGCCAAGGTCTATGGGTAGAAATATATTTATTCAAAGTTTTACATTGTTTCACGTAGTGGAAGTTCCATCGATAATCTTAATTAACATCATTTTAGCATTTCAATGGTAATTTTATTCATAAGGTACGAATAAAAACTAACCAGAAGTTATCTTTTGGTACAGTATTTCGATACTCCCCACAAACTTAGAACATCTAATGGTTAGCGGACTCATTATTTGTTGATTTCAATTTGGTAGATGGTTAAGTTACACGTCACACAAAGTGATGAAATTTTTTACGTGATCATAACACACAATAAAAAGATTAGTCTAAAAAATATAGCATTTTTCTGGTGAGCTTTCATAACCCTGTGAAGCTCGCACAAAAAATATCCCTGAAGGATCCAATCTAGAATACTCTTTCAATTGCTTTCAAACTTACATTTCAAAATAAAATTCCTATATTTTGAATGTAGGGTTTGTTAGACACTTAGTATCTGACTAACAGTATTCGTGGTACTCCTCCCTCTGTTTTTCCATAGATCTAACAATTTTAATTGTCAGAATCTGATAGGTAAGTTTACAAAGGAGTCCAAGGTTGAAAAATCAATCTCTTATCTTGAGTTGGAAGAACAACCTTTTAGAATCTTCTACCACTACTATGCATATGTTTCAGATAATCTGCTTCCCGCTTCCTAAAAAAAATTATGGACAGATTGGATGTTATACGAAAAGGTTTTTTGAAAATGTTATTCATTTAATCCTCAAGGGTGTTCTCTCAGGAGCTATATGGAGGGGGTTATCTAAACATCAAATCTTTAACTCTTTCTTAAAAATAAATCCCAAAAGATGGGTGATAAGCTGGGTGAATCACATAAATGTGGAAGATTTAATTGCTTATGTGTTGTGTTTTTTTTTTTGAAAATATAGATGCAAAGTGGCACTTAATAGGAAAAATCTAGACCTAAGAGAGCTTATATCTCAAATCCATAAAAAATGTTATGACTTCCTGAAAAAAAATTCCTCAAACTTCTTTTAAAACTTTATAATATGAAGATTATCCAAAGTGTCTGAGTGAAAAATCTAGACCGCAAGAAAGTAATAACTTTATTATGTTTGATGCAGCCTTTGTTGGAGAAGAGAAAAATAATATCTAATGACATTATAAAATGTTAACATTAATGGTGATATTTATGAATTTATATGAAGCACATGATAGAGCAATAATGCAAGTGAAGCAGAAGGAAGAGCTGCGAAAAAAACTGTCATATAGGTTCTACATCAAAATTGGAATCTATGACTCTCCTCATCTATGACAAGAGCATAATCAACCTTTTGATATTAATTTATTCCGCTGAATAGAGATATAAAGTTGTTTCGCTTAAATTTTGAAACTAATATAATTCGGTAGTAGCATTTCCCTTAAGTAGTATGTCAACAAAATTTGTAATAGCCTTAGTTGACAGACTTACTAAATTGATGTTGAATTTGGTACACCGCTATAGCACCGGATGACATGCAACATTTTACCGTGGTGTACCAGATCTGCTCAGTTGGGCATGTATCTCCTGTTTCCTCTAGTTAATATATAATTTCGTTTTTTTATCGATAAAGAAAGGAAGCAGTGATTTCGTTTCTGTCAAACAAAAATGATTAAAAAGAGAGCTAGCTAATCAACCAACTATATAAGAACCGGTCTTAGCTAGCTAGGCTAGTTATGAGCTTTAGCTAGCTAGGCTAGTTATGAGCTTTAGCCGATGTTCTTATAAAATAGGTCAATTAATAGTGGGACGGAGGGAGTAGTATATTGTGTTTCACAAGAAAGGAAAATGATAATTTCAGTTATTTATTTTCCTTTATGCCTGGAACAGGTAATATTTAAAAAATGAAAATATCACTTTTTGTGAAATGGACGGCGTAATTACCAAAAATAATGATATTGGCTGGCGTACACAGCAATGAAGAATTGCAACTTCAAAAAAAAAAAAAAAATCACTTTTTTTTTTTGGGAAATTAGGCTAAGGCCCAACCCATGGATAACCCATAATATGAGGCCCTTAATTAAAAGAAGTTTAAATCTAGGCCCCGAGTTATTAAAAGACATCCATGCCCTTTTATATATTGTCAAGCCCCAAATTAAATAAAATTTAAATTTAAGCCCAAAATTATTAAATCTAGGCCCAAAATTATTAAAGTATAGTGTGAATGTGTAAACAGAAGTTACACAGCATATAACATGTGTATCCAGAAGTTACACATCCTTATGCCATGTGTAATGCAAAGTTACACATAAAAAAAATAGACATAAAAAAGAACGCATACAAAAATTACATGTATTACTTTAATATTCATTTACAATAATTTCTTAGCATGTGTAACTAGAAGTTACACACGCTTCTGTTTATTGTAATTGAGAGTTACATATGCATCTATCTAGTGTAATTGAGAGTTACACATGCATTTGATTTGTGTATTCAACGTCAACTCCAATTCCAGCGAGACCATTATCACATTTAAGCAATTAGCATTTATGAAGTTATCTGAAACCTGAAATATAACAACAAGCAATCAATATTTATAAGATTAAAATGAATAGTTCATACAACAATGTAAATTCAGTTTCACCTACACGAAATCACATTCTATCATAAGGAGATGTGAAATCAAGTAATTAAAAACCAGAGCTTAAGAAACAACTTTTCTGCAAGAATTCAAATTTTTTGCAAACTCAAAACAAGTGCTCATCAAAAACACCAAAGTATAAGCATATGCAACAGCTACACATCCACATAGAATGTGTAACTCACAATTACACATTCAATTAGCATGTGTAACTAGCAGTTACACATCCATAAAGCTTGTGTAACTGGCATGCGTAATTTTTTGGTTACAAGGTTTGTTCATTTTAGCATGTGTAATTAGAAGATACCCATGCATCTGTCTAGTGTAATTCAGAGTTGCAAATGCATCCTACTTGTTTAATTAGGAGTTACACAAGCATATAACATATGTAACTAGAAATTACACATGCATCCTACTCGTGTTATGTGAATAAATGCGCAGTCTAGACATAGAATTTGAAACTAAAAATAACAAGAGAGGGATATAAAAAGGTGTACCAGCAAGCAAAGAAATGTCGTCTTCCCTGTCCCGTTTTCACCAAGCATAACCACAATCTGAGGATCAGCAAACTCTTCCTCCATGATATGAAGCTCCAATTTCCCTATCTGCAATACGAAGTTAACGTCGAAAGATGAGGTCAATTTATGAACTATCGCATCCTTGACAAGGTGGTTAAACAATAAAGACTTCAAACACATATGTAAATGGGAAAATAAACATCCCAATTAGAAGCTTCACCAATACTTTTCTCATACATTACGACAACTGAAAGTCCTAATAATTCAGCTAATCCAGATTCTTCAATTATCTCTTTAGTTAATGATATTTCATATTTAAACAAGCATTTATAGGTATAATAGCAACTAAATCTCCTTCGTTTAAATCAAATATGGCTTTTAATGAAATCGAATCTTAACTTAGCATAAACTGAAATCAAATAATTACCTATGACGACTGTCACCACCACTTTCTAGCAAACGATCATCATGCATATAAAATAGACTTTATATCCTATCCAATTAGCATGTGTATCTATAAGTTACATATCTAATTAGCATGTGTAACTAGTAGCTACACATCTAATTAGCATGTGTATATATAAGTTACACATCTAATTAGCATGTGTAACTAGTAGCTACACATCTAATTAGCATATGTATATATAAGTTACACATCTAATTAGCACATATAACTAGTAGCTACAAGTCTATTTATCTTGCCAAGTTATAACACTCTACAAATATGATCAAATCATGAACTGTACAATAAACGTATAATGTATGTTGATGTATATAAGAAATCACGGACACCTGCTCATGAAACGATACATGGCATGACTATGCATTAAGATTCGAGATACACCAGTTGGTCTCCGGCAATAAGCACGCAGATTTTGTATAGGAACTCCGGATACTGCCTTGTACAAGAATGTAGTTACCATCTATTCAGAGCTGAACGGAAACTCAAAAGTATTATATTCCAAACTCTCTCATATTTCTTTTGTTACGATTTGAAACATAATAAACAAACTTTTCGGTCGGCATTGTATTAAGATCAACACCAATACTAAGCACCAAAGCAACCTCTTCTGCTATCTTTTGCTTCTGTGCCTAAGCTACTCACAAAGAAAAACTTCAAAAAAAAATTGAGTGCATTGAATAGTTTTTTCCTTTTCATGGAAGAGTCTAGGGAGAGAGTTTTAGGATAAAGAATTGACCTGCTTTACTCACTTCTTTAGTTATATCATCATCCAAAATGAATGATGGTCTTTTACTGAGAACAAGATGGCCATAAAGCAACTGCCAACCAATTTTATCTAGTCATTCCAATATGCATGATATACCTTTTCATAAGAACCTGCAATATATAGAACATAAACTTTATATCCCAGGATGTGTAACTAGTAGTTACACATCCATATAGCTTGTGTTCTAATGTGCTTTGGCTCAAGGACTTCAGTATAGTAAGACCAAAGTAAACCAACTTTCTTCTGCAAATGCTATCAACAACATCACACCTCCTTGTTTCAGCTCCAACAATTTAGTTCAAAAATAAACCTGCAATTTTAGTTCCACAACCAACCATCACCACCACTAATTTTCAGTAAACAACACTAGTGTTACAAATTCAATTTCATTTACAGAGATACAACAAACTACATAGAATCAGAAGTAAAGTACACAAAATTGACTAATTCAGTCAAAGTATATGAAATTCGTAACAAATATATGGGTCATGATTCTGGTTCTACTTCTTCTTCTTTTTCAACAAAGTCTCGTTAGATTTCACACTGAATCTAGCAAATTCTTCAGCATCTTCTTAGTGTAATTGGTAGTTACACATGCATTTTCCTAGTGTAACTAAAAGTTACAGATGCTCATTGAAATGTTGATAATTGATAATAGTGTGCATCTGATGATGAAAAAATATTATGAACAAATATGGAGAGGTCAATTTTCCAGAGCTTACATCGAAGGTCATGCATGGGTCCAAAATGGATGCAAAGCTGCGTACACAGATGATTGCCTGAACTGGTTGTTTGTCGGAAATCATGAGATCAATCTACACAAAGGTTTGGCAGGAAACAACAAATACCTTGAAGTATACCACATTTGTTTCAAAAGTAACCGAATAATTAACACACTTCTTCTCCAATGCGCTCCCTGCTAATCTTAATTATAATAGCAGCTCTGACCTCATCACTTGCAGCAACTTTCTTTAACTCTTCATCAAGTAAAAAACTGAACCTTGCACTTGAAGGGCACAAGATTATCAACATATTCAAACAACAAATTCTGGAATAAAAAAAGGAAACACGCATCCTTCTTGTATTCACGAGTACTACATGAATTGCGAACCACAAAACCCAAAATACTATATTATTTGCCTTTAAAATGTATAGCTTAAGAGAAGAATCATCTAAGGAAGGAAGATATACATCCCTAAATACATGTGTTATCAGCAATTACACATCTAAAATTTCGATATAGTGAGTAAGGAAGGGAGATATAAATCCCTAAATACATGTGTAATCAGCAGTTACACATCCATTAAATACATGTGTAACCAGCAATTACCACATCCTAAAAGCATGTGTAACTAATAGATACACATGCTTATACCAACACAATTTCATCAAATATGGGTTCCTACCAACAACAAAGTTACCTGAACAACATAATTAAACAACAAAAAATCTCAACTAAAGTATCATAGCTCAGCAAAAGATGTCTCAGCTGAAGTCAGTGATTGTTTCAAAGTAACGATTATGCAAGCAAGGGAACTAACGATTTTAACATCCTACAATCTGTCATAATAATCTTGCGAACAATCCCAACAAGCCTAACTTCTCAACAAAATGTCAAAACTGTAGCAGAAGCAATACTTCCAAAATTTAGATTAAAATCAAAATGACAATAATATCATTCTGAAATTGCAGAAGAAATAGCCTCGTAAATATCGCCCAAATTATACGCCATGCAGTCATTTCCAATAATAATACAACCCTGCAGGTTCAAATACTTTTGCAGGCTACCAAATACAAAAGAAAATCAAACTTAGTCAGTTAAAATCACATTGTTAACACATAATAATCGGTACGTATTCAATTTTTACCTTTGAAAGATGTTTTGTAACAACTCCAGAACCAAGAGGCAGACGACACATCTTATCCCATCCAATTTGTATGTGTAATTACTAATTAGAAATTACACACGTAATAAGCATGTGTAACTAGAAATTACACATCCATTTATTTTATGTATTTAGAAGTTACACATCTGAGGTTCAAAGACATCAGTGTCAACTAATTCCATCAAATCATCAACAAAAGATTTCATAATTTTCATTTCAATAAGATATGTCCACTACACTTCAAGGAATATTATGAAAACAATTTAAAAAAAAAAACAGTTCATTCATTTTGTATGTGTAGGAAATGGAACATGCATAATTTACTTCTGGTGGCTATACTCTCTGCGCATAATAACAACAAAACTAAGATTGCTATATGAATGTGACTTACTGTACCACATTCTCATTATTAATTCACTACTACCAACAAGTATAAGTATATAAAAATTATAATAAAATAATAAATCCACTTTTTTAAGCCTTTTAATTGAAGCTAACACTAGTAAAGCACTTAACGCAATCATTATAATGAAAGAAAACACGGGGAACTCAACTCCATCCTACCAAACTTCAAAAATTCCTAACCATTCAACATCTAGATAAAACATTGCTAACACATTATGTTTCACAATTTCTATATACACTAGTCATTATCATGCACTCATCCACTCTTTAAATACTGTATACATTTGGATTTTTAACTGTAAACACCAAGATACGGATAAAAGTACAAAAATAAAATGATAAATCTACCTTTCTTTAAATGAAAACCATGCTTCAAAAAAAAAAAAAAAAAAATGAAAACCACCAGTCCAAATGAAAAATACCAAGTAGATTCCCAATTAAATATTCCAATAATTGGTTTCATGTCTATTATGTGGTCCCAAATCAACATACTTTGATTCAAAACAAAAAACAGCACCAGCAGATAGTTTCGATTTGCAAATACACATGCTTCACAGTTACGTACTATTTTAGTTCTAAAACTTAGTTTCAATTTTCAAACTGAAGTCGAAGACATGATACCTGATTTTTGGAAAGGTTCTGATGCTTTCTTGGTAGAGTTTTGATACAACGTTCCATAGACAGTGCTCTCTTTCAACAATATCATACCTGTCAAAATCTGAATCAGCACATAAATTCAATAACATAAAATCTAAATATAAGAATTTAAAGACCTCAAATTAACTGTAGCATAAACTGAAATCAGCTCACCAATCACCATTATCAAAAATCAACCCAAAATCAAAATTGAAATAAAGAAAACAACAAATCGAACCTAAACAACTACATCAACAATAACAAACAAAACGTACCTGGATTCGAAATACGAGAATCGATTGATTCAGGAAAAATCATGTTGTTCTTCTCCTCCGATCTGAATAGAATCAATCAAAACTAGGTAAAGAGAATTAATAATGAGGAAAACCTACCGAATCAAATCGAAAACCTTACCTGAAACCGCTTGATTGGATAAAAAAAGAATCAAGTTGTTCTTCTTCTTTACAAATCTGAATAAAATCAAAAATAAAATAAAAACAAAAACTAGATCAGAACTAAATGGAACTAAAATTAACTCGAATCTTACCTGAATCTTCGAATCAGCTTACTAATTTAAAATCCATTGATTTACAATCGACATCAGAGAGTGAATAGAAATGAAAATCAAAAAACATTAACCCTAGAAATTATTTTCGCTGGAACCGAGAGAGAAAGAGAATAGAGAAATGAAAATATCTCCATGTATTCCTATTGTATTTATGGGAAAGAGTAGTTTCGCCAATATTAAAATACATAATATAAAATTATGGGCCAGATCTGAAGAAAATTTGATATTTTGGGGCTAGTAATAGCATTTTCCTAAGTAGGAATTACCTATAGATCCTATTATAGTGTTCTTAGTTAGTGGCAGGTCCACCCACTAAAGCCCAGTAACTGGAGGTCCATAATAAAAAGAAAACATAAAAATGGACCCAATTTTTTAAGCCCTGGTCCTGCACACGTGTGGTGTAGTTGCAGGAAATCCCACACTACACCCCTCATAATATTTCATAGATCTAAATCTATTTCATAATCAAAATAAAGATTAAAATGCTAAAATTATAAAATGGACACAAGGATTTTTTACGTGGTTCGATCAATGTGATCTACATCCACGGTTCTTCACTATGATTGTTGAGGTTACATTAGTATTACATTTACAATCTCCATTAATGGATATTTTGTAGAGCTCTAGATCTAATTTTAGGGGAAGAAGATGATAAAGAAAAATAAATCTCTCTTTAAAAATATCTCTCTCTCTCTCTTCCCAAAATTATTCTCCCCTTTCTCTCTCATGCTCTCTTCTTTATATAGTGTTTACATAGTGGATGACAGCTCATATACAACTAATATTTCCCTTAATTTCGGATTTACCTTGCGACATCTCGCAGGAGTATAAATGTTAAGTCTCGCAGACACTCTAGTTTTCGCAAGATCTTCGCGCTTTCTTCATGTTTCTATCACCACCATCTATTGCGTCGTCGATCTGCGACACTTGTAAAGTGTCATTGGCGAGACTTCACAAGTATATCCTTGCTGCGATATTCTGCTCCTACATCTTGCCTCTTTTTTCTTGAATATTGCTTGAAGAGCGATTTTTAAGAAAAAATCCGTTGCTGTAGTAGTTTTTGATCTTTATTGATAAAGGAACGAGCGGAAGAATACTGGACTTGAAAAGTACGTACTTGCCTCTATTCTTTTGCGAAGTTCCGAAGCTTTGCGAAATAAATTAGAAATATCAACCCTTGGAGTATAAGAAGTATGAAGTATCCTTGAAGAAGTATAAGAAGTATCCGTCCTTGATTGCGAATAAGAAGTATTGCGAAATTATTACTCCATGCTCTCTCGCCTCATGCAATGCTCTATTCTTTTGCAAAATTCCGAAGCTTTGCGAAGTGAATAAGAAGTATTAATCCTTGAAGTATAAAAAGTATTGCCTCTGTTCATGCGAAGTTATTATTCCATTTTTGGTGAGGATTCTTGTTGTTCATTGGTGAATATCTTCTTTGGAAGTGATTCTTCTTGAGAAGATAAAGAACATAAAATATTTTCTTGGTTATCCATAGTTGCCTCTGTTCTTTATCTATGAGGGTAGAATCCTTGAGAAAGTGTTGATTGAGCGAATTGTTTTTTCATTCTTATTTTGCCTCTGTCTCATATCTTGTGCTCATACGATAGTATAATCTCTTCAGGCTGCTTATCTTATCTTGTGAAATAATCACATTCTCAGAAATTCTTAATAATTCTCGCGAAATTACGAATATCTTCTGCGACGTTTTGAATAATTCTGTAAATTTCGAATAATTCTGCGAAGTTTTGTAAAATACTTGTGCGAATATAATACTTATGTAATGATTATGTTATGAAATGTGTATGCGATGTTTATGCCATGAAATGCTTATGCGATGCGTTCATGATGCGAGTATGATGCTTGTATGATGAGAATGCTTATCTACTTTTGCAATGTATAGCCAATGTTTGTGTTACTTAGCTCATTTTGCCGCTCTAAAATTGATGTAGCTTTAAATCGCTTCCATTCTTCATTTCTCTGATTTTGTCTCTAGTATATGCATTCCTCTTTGCGTATTTATTTTTTCTCGCAAGTTCTTACTTGTGCTTCATCTTTTTTTATTCCTGCACTATTAGTATCGCATAATAATATGATCATAATATCAAGTGTATGGCATTTGCATTGCCTCAGTCTCATTATTATGTACATGTTCGCAAGTTTATCATTTAATCATTTTATCAAGATCGCAAGCTTATCATGTAATCTTTTTGCGATGAAAGATCTACATTACTTACATTCAAAATGTTTATGTTGAATTTTGTCATTGCGACAAGATCGCAGGACGTCTTTACATTTTCATGTAATGACCCATTGGTTTTGCCTTATCAGTTTTCTTGTGTGGTCTTATTTCGCCTTCCTAGTTAAAGGTCTTATTTTGCCACCCCTCCTTATTGCGACAATATGACAGGCCAAAATATTCTTGCGAACATAAAGCCCCATGACATTGCCGTCTTGCGACGAAATCGCGGGGACGTCTTTACACTTTCATGTAAAGACCCATTGATCTCTCCTTATCTTTGTCTTTTGTATTATTGCCTCTTCAGGATCATTGCACAAATATGACAAGCCTAAATTTCCTTGCGAAAATAAAGCCTCATGACATTTGCGTCTTTTGACACTTATCGGCTCCCTAATGGAGGGTGCCGCCCTTATCTTCTCCTGGTTGCCCCTTCAAGGAGGCGTACATCGGCCATACAAGACTAGCTCCTCCCATCCGGTCTTAACAAAGAGCGGTTGTTTTCGCAGCCTCTTATCCCTTATACCTATAGGGCTTATGGTTACGAGACGCACCCTAAGTGGAGTTTTCTTCGGGCCGAGTGCAGCATGTGCCAAGACTTGTCAAGAGTGGTAAAGAAGTTCCATGCTCCCCGCACTCTTGACTCAACCGTGTACCTCGGCGCCTTGGTCATACACCGACTCCTTGGAAGAGACCCTCGGTCGTCCAACCGGTATAACCTTATATAGTTGGAAATCCAAGGTATCTCTCCCGGATGGATGTTATTATCCCCAATCTCCATGACCCGAGTTCCGGGAGCGGTGTAACCTTTTCCCTGAGCCAGGTTAAGAGATACCCCCTTATATGACGCACTTTAGGTCTTACATTTGCCTCTTACGAAATATCATTCGCGAACTAGGGTGTACGCCATAAAGGTTTGTCCCATTCACTCACTCATTCATTTTTGTCAATTCGTTCAATCATTCATTTTGATTATCTCTTCTCATTATCTTTGCGAAATTATCGCATTTCCATTATCTCTGCGAAATTATCGCAAGTCTTCATTCTGTCATTCATCCTTTCATTCCTGTCATTTCCTTCATTCATTCTCATAATATCATATCATTTAAAGCAAAGTAAATATTCAAGAGAAATTCCAATACATTCTAGTCCTGAAATCTTTGTAGTTGTGAAATCTTTATAATTCTGCGATCGTATCGCGTTTTGTAATTCAAATCAAAAATCTTTTATTGTCTATAAAAGAAATATTCTAGAGAAATATATAAATTGAATTTTCTGGGTATTTTTTAATCTTGAAATCTAGAAATCTTTGTAATTTTGAAGTCTGTATAATCTTGAAATCTTAGTAATATTTGTAATCTTGCGATCGTATCGAGTTTTGTAAATCAAATCAAAAATCTTTAATTTTCTGTAGAAATAAAATGTTTTAAGGAAAATGGTACTTAGCTTTTGTGGTATGTTTCATTGTTGTTGTCTCTTGCGAAGTATATGATTTGCTTGCGAAGATAGCATCCTCGAAGTGTATAAACATCGCACAAAATATAACTATCTCGCAGCAAAAAGAAGTGTGATAAATGAGATTTGAACCCTTGACCTGCCTCTTGCGTATTTGTAGGATCATAATATCGCAACATACAAGGCTCGCGGGATTAGTGAACGACGGTGTCGCGAGGGAGTCGCAGGAAGCTAAAATAAACGACGCAATGGATAACGACAGGCAAAACATAAAGAAGACGTGAGAGTCAAGTGAGGTTAAGAAGTGTCGCGAGAGTGAATGTTTGTGCATCTCATGACACTTCATGGGACATTCCCGAAAATAAAGGGTAGATTAGTCATGTCATCCACTATGTATTACCCTATATAAAGGGCTAAATGAGTCCTAAGAAGAGAGATCTTTTTGGAATGGTTAAGCAAGTCAATAGGAGAGAGAAAGTTGAAGAGCATTTTAATTTCTAAGTGTAATTCTATTATCCTGTGTAAACATTTCATAGACTCAATCAATAAATATTCTTAATCTTACATCTTTCAATGAATTAATTAAGCAAAATCGAGTAAGGGGTGTAGTGTGGGAAATCCTGCTACTACATATGCGCTAGAAACAGGGACGATCGTTTGTAAAAGAAAGAAGATTGCAATTAAAGTTTTTGAATCGGGAAAATGAGAAAGGGAAATCTTAAATCGGATGAAAAAGATAGGGCATGCAATACGGACATACCCAGTGCGATTAGCGAATTTCATGAAAATATCAAAGGAAGAATACACAAACGGGATTTGAAGGAAAGAAGATTACGGATAGAGAAATGGCATCACCTTTGAAGGATTGGGAAAAGCAAGAGATAACATTCACGGCGGGGGAAATATCCAAAGAAAATTTGGATCACACATCTCCACTGGTGATCACAATAAATACGTATAAGGAAGGAGAGAAATCGGAGAACACAACGAAAACATGGATGGTGAATGGAGTTTTAATCGATACGAGGAGTCCGCGAACATCATGTTCTATCACGCTTACAAAAAGATGGGATATAAAGACGAAGATATGATTTTCGCGGCTTACAATATTCAAGGTTTTGGTAATTCCATAACAAAAGTAAAAGGAGAGATAAAAATACGTATTCCATTAGGAGGAATTGAAACACAGGTGACATTAAGTGTAGTGGATATGGAATCACCATACAACATATTACTAGGAAGACCATGGGTACATGCAATAAAAGCTGTGGCGTCAACGCTTCATCAATGTATCAAGTTTCCCACACCAACTGGAATTGGCGAGATCAAAGGGGACGCTGCCAAAGGAAGAATATACTATCAAAATGAAGTAAAGTGTTGCGAGGAACAAATAAACAAGCGAAAGAATATATCAAAGTACCGCAAAAAGATGGCGAAGGCAACTAAGAAAGAAGAAGAATTCATAGTTTACATGATAAGAGCAAAGGAAGGAAAAGGCATACTCAAGAGATCTCGGGGGAAGAAGATGATCTTGCGAGAGAACCAAAAGGACCAACCCTATGGGAGAACCGAAGGCCGGCACGTCGCAGTGAGAACAAACCAAAGAAGTGAACATTGGAACTAAGGAAAAACCCAAGATGCTAAAGATTGGAACTAGCATGGAAGCAGTGAAGAGAAAAGAATCGTAGATCTCATTACGAGATTATAAGGACATCTTCGCGTGGGATATGGATGAAATGCAGTATAGATCCGTCAATCGCTTTGTCACAAGTTAGAAATTGATAAAAATGTGAAGCCATTTAAACAAAGAATTAGAAAGATAGCAACAGCATACCACCCTCAGATAGAAGAAGAACTGCAGAAGATGTTGGACGCGGGAATTATTAGACAAGCAAAATATCCTGAATGGATAGCGAATATGGTTATAGTTCCAAAGAAGAACAAGGGAATACGGATCTGCATTGATTTCACTGATTTAAATAAAGCTTGCCCTAAAGACAGTTTTCCACTGCCAGATATTCCACAACTAGTCGAATCAGCAGTAGGGAATGAAAGAGTATCATCTCTGGACGGGTATAAAGGTTACAACCAGATTCCTCTCGCCGAGGAAGATCAAGAGCATACTGCTTTCTTCGCTCCAAGAGGATTATACTGCTATACTAAAATGCCGTTTGGTCTGCGAAATCTTGGAGCAACGTATCAAAGGATGGTGGAAGAGGTATTCGCAGAATGGATACACAAAACACTAGAGGTATACGTGGATGACATGCGGTAAAAAGTAAGAAGGCGAGAGGATCACGTGCGAGACCCGAAAGAAATTTTTGAGCAGATGAGGCGTTTTAACATCAAAGTAAATCCAGAAAAATGTACCTTCGGAGTTGCGTCGGGAAGTTCTTGGGTTACATTATATCAAAGGAAGGAATACATGTTGACCGGAGAAAGTAAAAGCGATTCGCGATATGCCGACACTGCGATAAAAAGGATGTTCAAAAGTGAATGGGTTGTTAGCATCACTAGGAAGGTTCATCTCGCGGTCATCCGATAAGTGTAAACACTTTTTCAGCGTTCGAAAAAGGATCGAAGTTTAAATGGACGGACGAATGTGAAAAGGCTTTACAAGGGATCAAAGAACATTTAATGGATATATCCATTATGCGAAAGCGGAACCAGGGAAGAATTGTTGTTAATATATCTCGCGACAACTTCGCATGCCTTAAGTGCAGTTTTACTGCGAACGGACGCAGGAGTAGAAAAACCAATCTATTACATCAGCAAAACTTTTAATGCCGCAGAAAGAAATTATTCAAAGATCGAAAAAATTAATCCTAGCATTAGTTTATGCAACGTTCAAGCTTCGCATATATTTTCAAGCACATACCATTAAGGTAGTCACAAAAATACCAATTGAGTCGATGATGAAACATTCAAAAGATCGGGAAGAGTTGAAAGATGGAATGCTCAAATAAGCCATTGTAAACTCAAGTATGAGATATTATCCTCAACTAAGTCACAAAGTTGTCGAGACTTTTTAGCAGAATTTCCTTTGGAAGAAGATGAAGCGATAGATGAAATGATGGATGTAGAAGAAGAGTATGGAGACCCAAAAGACACCTGCTAACTCAACCGGACAGGATGGGAAATATTAGTAGATGGATCATCAAATGGAGAAGGAAATGGAGTGGGAATTGTTATGATTTCACCGAAGGCAATAAATTAGCTTTCTCTTTTAGATTGGAGTTTGAATCCACGAATAATGAAACAGCAGTATGAAGCTATAATACATGCTCTGCGACTTGCAATAGAAATGAAATTGGAGAATGTGAGGATTACCAAGTGACTCGCAATTGGCAATCTGTCGATAACGAGAAGTATGCTACAAACGATCCATCCCTACAGAAATACAGGAAGCTTGTAGAAGTGTTGTCAGCACGGATACAGAAAATAAAATGGAGGCACATATCAAGGAGAGATAATAGACTCGCAGACGCTTTTGCCTTTATATCAAGTATGATGACAGACCCAACTGCGAGGAATATCAAAATACAGACGCCACTGGCGCCATCAATTAATAAAGAGGAGGGACAAGAAGCAGATATAATGATGGTGGTAGATGAAATGCATGGTCGCGAGGAAGACTGGAGAGTGGAACTTCACGCGTACTTAATGAAAGGCGAGGTACCAAGAAATAGATTGGAAGCACACAAGTTAAAGAGCCGGGCAACAAATTATGAATTACGAGATGGCGTGCTTTATCGGCGTTCTTTTGAGGGACCCTCGCTCCGATGTCTATCAAGGAAACAAGGAGAAACCATATTGAAAATGTTGCATAGTGGGGATGCCGGAAATCATAGCGGCGGGAGATCTTTGGCATATAAGGCAAAGACGCAAGGATATTATTGGCCATATATGCATGAGGACGCGAGAGCAATATCCCGACGCTGCGAAGATTGTCAAAGACACGGGAAGAAGATACATGCACCTGGAGCACCGTTAAATTCTTCGAGAAGTGTGTGGCCTTTTGGAAAATGGGGTTTAGATATTGTGGGACCATTCTTACCGGGAACAGGACAAAGAAGGTACTTAATTGTCGCAACGGACTATTTCACAAAATGGGCAGAGGTGAAAGCGGTACAGCACATCCGCGATAAGGATGTTTTTACTTTCATATTTGAAAATATTATATGCAGATTTGGGATCCCCGCACAATTGGTATCTGATAATGGGAAGCAGTTTGAAGGGCAAAATATAGAATTGCTGCTTAATGCATTTCAGATAAGATGTGGAAAATCAACCCCATTATATCCACAAGCTAATGGCCAAGCGGAGGCAACAAACAAAACAATTGCTGATATATTGAAGAAAAAAGCTGGAAGGACACAATAGGGGATGGTGCGAACAAGTACCCAATGCAGTGTGGGCTTATAATACAACTAGAAGAGAAGCCACGGGAATGTCCCCTTTTTGCTTAACTTACGGAGTTGAAGCGATCGCCAACAGAGGTCGTGATTCCGACAACCAAAAAAGAGGTTTGGGATAAAAATCTTAGCGCAGGCAACATTCTAATCAAGTTGGATGAATTGGAAGAAAAGCGAGAAAAGGCATTGCGACACATGGAGAATTATCAGCGAAGACTGGCTAGAGAATATAACAAACGTGTAAAAATACGTGAGTTCCAACCAGGAGACTTGGTGTTGCGAGAAACCCCAATATATCAACGTGAAAGTGGAGGCAAATTGGCGAGAAAATGGGATGGACCTTATATTATCAAAGAAGTAGTTGGTACAGGGGCATATAGATTGATGGATCCCGAAGGAAGAGATGTGGGACAAAAATTGGATAGACCATGGAATAGGTTATATCTAAAGAAATATTACCCGTAAAATTGAGAGAGGAAAAAAGGAATCAAGATGAAGTACTTCTTCGCAAGATATTTGCGACATTCAGTAAAATGCAGAGAAAATACGCGAAGATCTCGCGATAAGAATAACAAAAAAGTCATGAATGACTTAACAAAACAACAATAGATAACGAATGATTAAATGAATGAATTGGCGAATATCTCGCAAGCAAAATAGCAAATGATGAAGAATGATTGAATAAAAGAATGAATGAATGGGACGAACCTTTATGGCGTACACCCTAGTTCGCGAATAACATTTCGTAAGAGGCAAATGTAAGACCTAAAGTGCGTCATATAAGGGGGTATCTCTCGACATGGCTCGGGGGAAGGTTACACCGCTCCCCGAAGCCTAAGCCATGAAAATTTGGGGCCCATGAAAGCCTATCCTAAGAGGTACCTTGGATTCCCAACTATATATGTAGGTTATACCCTGGTTGGGCGACCGAGGGTCTCTTCTTAGGAGTCGATGTATGCTCAAGGCGCCGAGGTACACGGTTGAGCGCAGAGTGCCGGGATGGATGAACCTACCCTGGCCATTCTTGGCAAGTCTTGGCATATGTTGCACTCGCCTGAAGAAAACTCCACTTAGGGTGCAGCCTCGTAACCATAAACCCTATAGGTATAAGGGATAAGAGGTGCGAAAACAATCGGTTGTTGTTAAGACCGGATGGGAGGAGCTAGTCTTGTATGGCCGATGTTTCGCCTCCTTGAAGGGGCAACCGGGAGATGATAAGGGCGACGCTCTCCATTAGGGGAGTGTCAAAACAGACGCAAATGTCATGAGGCTATGTTTTCGCAAGAGAATTTAGGCTTGTCATATTTGTGCAATTATCCTGCAGAGGCAATAATACTAACGCGACGGTAAGGCGAGATCAATGGGTCTTTACATGAAAGTGTACGGACGTCCTGCGATTTCGTCGCAAGACGGCAATGTCATGGGGCTTTATGTTCGCAAGGATATCTAGGCCTGTCATATTGTCGCAACTAAAACATCCTGCAGAGGCAAAAATACTTGGAAAATGATAAGGCAAGATCAATGGGTCTTTACATGCAAGTGTAAAGACGTCCTGCGATTTTGTCGCAATGAAAGGTGGCAGGGGAAGACCTCTAATTAGGGAGGTCTAACTTGGAAGACCACACAAAAATGATAAGGCAAGGTCAATGGGCCTCTGCATGAAAATGTAAAGGCGGCCTGCGACTTTGTCGCAGTGAGAAGAATTAAAATCAAATCCCTGATTGGGATGGATTTACTTAATAAAAAATTCAATAAGCGAACATGCTGCAAGGCGGTCTTAACTAAGAAGGAAAGAAAGAAATACGGGAATTACTCAATCAAAGAGTTAAATCATTCACACAAAAAGGAATTCAGTAAATTACAAAGAGAATTTAACTCTCTACATCGGCATTATTAAATACGGAGGATGGTTGAGACTTTTAAGCCCTTATCGATTTCGCCTCCTTCAATTGGTGGATTTTCATTAGAAATGTTTTCATCACCTTCATTCTCGCTTGATTCTTGGATTTTCATCGTGAGTCTTTCTGTTTGGATCTTCATCGACAACTTTCTTATCAGGGAGATCTTCGCTGCTTTCATATTCATAATCACTATCCGGAGCATTAGGAACTTCATCATCACTTACTTCCAAAGGATCGACGTGAATAGGATCAAGAGACTTCGACAGAGAAAATATTATTCACAAGAACTTCCGCTTTAAGAGGGAACTGCGAAGCAATGCCTTTTGACGATTCTTACTATCAATGTCCTTACAATAAGACATATAATCAAATCTTCGCTCTGCACGGTCGCGAGAACGAGCAAGAGACGCGGCGAGTAGACCATTTTCTTTGCGAATTTTAGAATGATCAGACCTGAGGGTGGAGATAGTGGAGCGAAGCTTTCTCTCAGAGTCTGCATAATAAATACACAAAATTAGAGAAAATCCTTATTGAACATTATCGGCATTTTCAGGGTAATAAAGCATTCATGGAATAAATACATAAATTAAGATAGTCAAATAATTTGACTACCTTCCTTCTGAGAAGTAAGATGTTGAATTAAAGTCTGCGAAGTTATTCCCCAACGGTCCATGACATCATCAAATGAATCTCCAACTAAGCCTTTCATTCGAGATCGCAAATTCTTTTCATTGGAAACAAGTATGGAATTTTCGGTCGCCTGAGTAGAGTTGGATTTTTCTAATTTGACACATTGTTCTTGGAATTGCTTCGCTTTTACACTCAACGTTATTCTACCTTGAATAAGTTTATCTCTCTCGGCGATAATTTCTTCAAGTTGGTTTTTCAAAGTATGTTTAACTTGTTCGTGTTCTTCACATAACTTTTGACAAGCATTATCTTTTCTGCTGCGAGTAGCTCGCCATCTTATTCAACAGAAACGTTTCTCTTGAGAAAGAGTTCGGTTCTCATCGATAAAGTTTCCAACTCCAAATTAGTTTTTGTCAAAGCATAAGAGAGGCGAGATAAGTCATTACTTAATATGACTTGCTTTTGCGATAAATCAAAATTCTCTTTAGACAAGTTATTTATTTGATCAATTTGCATAGGTATGAAGATTATCTAAGAGATTATCTTGCTCCATCCAAGCATCTCTTTCAACTCGAACTTCTTCAACGATAGACTCAAATCGATATATCTCCATTATTCGTTTGGTTTAATACTTTGAGGACGAGCAAGGGTTTGAGTTGTAAAAAAAAAAGAAGATGGGGGGATGGCGAGAGCATACCTTTTAATTCTTCGTTCTTCTTGCGAAGATTATCACGATCAAGTGAGATACTGAGAAATTTTTGATTTTCAAGGTGGAGATTATTGCATTTCACAGCCATAACTTGGAGATCATCCTTCAGCTTATTAATCTCTTGAACTAAAGATGCTTGCGAGATCCTATCAGGACCAAGATGCTTACTTAAAATCTCGCAGACATTGGATTTGACAGGATCAGAAGAAGTCTTTTTGACATCATTCACGAGATCAGAAAGGACCTTAAAGGCCACATCTATCCCTTCTAAATTTTCCGAAGTTAGAGGAATTTGTTCAAACAAAGAAGACGAGTCGTCTTTTGTCAAAGGAACCTCATGAGAGGAGGAGGTTTCAGGGAGAGAAGTGATTGGAGAAATAACAGGGGACATTGATAGCGGGAGGAGGTGTAATATCATTTGTAGTAGGACAATTGAAAGGAACTTGGTCTATGAGGAGTTGAGGTATAGAAATATTGTCGCCCGATAATGTTACCAAGAAAGAGGCACAAAATTATTTTGCGAAGATTTCGCAGCGAGGAGATGAAGGTGTGAATGAAGGAAATGGAACGTCGGGAGTAACAGGTTTGGAGTAGCGAAGCCTTTTGGGAGTATTACCAGTGGTTTTATCATCCTGCGAATGACAAATTAAATAAGAAACAGAGGCAACAATGCATTATTAATAAAAAAAAAAAAAAAAAAAAATGTTTCTCAGATACCTTGTCACTCCCAGACTGTCTTTTTGAAGCCATAGATTTTGCTCGCGAAGAGGGCTTTTGTTGCGTGAGGGGTTCTTGTTGCGAAGTAGGTTTCGGTGGCGAGCCCAAAGAAAGAAGAGGGTCCTTCACGGTAAATTTAGTTCTGGATTGGTTCTTACTAAACAACAATGGCAGAAAGAGAACTACAAAGTTAATCATACCGGTATGATTTCAACAAGAAAAGCTAATTTGATCAACCACAAAATCAACTAGATATGGCAAAATTAACAAACCTGGACGCCATGAGAGTAACAACCGCTAAGGAATAGCAAAAATGGTGAAGAAGACGGTAAGAGACAATAACAGGCAAACACTTGCAGAACGATGAAGAAGAAGAACACTTGCAGACGATGAAGAAGACGAAAAGGAAAAGGAAAATTCTTCACAGGGGGTGCTCCTATAAATAGACGAGAAAAAAATGTTATGACCGGTTAACATTAAATGCACCGGTAAAGGAGGTAAACATAGACACGTGTAAACGGTCACTACTAAATCCAAGGAAGCCAGGATTTAAAAGAACTTTTGTAGAATCCAAATATACAACATATTTCCTAATAGGCGAGAATAGCTTGCGAAATTGATTATTTTCTGTAATTCATGAGGCAAGAAACGATACTTCGTATATGTATTACAAAGAAACTTCGGAACTTCGCAAAAGAATAGAGGCAAGTACGTACTTTTCAAGTCCAGTATTCTTCCGCTCGTTCCCTTATCAACAAAGATCAAAGATTACCACCACAATGATTTTTCCTTAAAGATCGCTCTTCAAGCAATATTCAAGGAAAAAGAGGCAAGATGTAGGATCATAATATCGCAACATACAAGGCTCGCGGGATTAGTGAACGACGGTGTCGCGAGGGAGTCGCAGGAAGCTAAAATAAACGACGCAATGGATAACGACAGGCAAAACATAAAGAAGACGTGAGAGCTGGCGAGGGTTAAGAAGTGTCGCGAGAGTGAATGTTTGTGCATCTGCGACACTTCGCGGGACATTCCCGAAAATAAAGGGTAGATTAGCTGTCATCCACTATGTATTACCCTATATAAAGGGCTAAATGAGTCTGTAAGAAGAGAGATCTTTTTGGAATGGTTAAGCAAGTCAATAGGAGAGAGAAGGTTGAAGAGCATTTTAATTTCTAAGTGTAATTCTATTATCCTGTGTAAACATTTCATAGACTCAATCAATAAATATTCTTGATCTTACATCTTTCAATGAATTAATTAAGCAAAATCGAGTAAGGGGTGTAGTGTGGGAAATCCTGCAACTACAGAATTCTCGCTCCATACCAACTGTTCTAACCCTCTCTTGCGAAATTAACTTGCGAAATAATCATCAACTTTCTTCTTTGCGAAATAATCAAATTTCATGCGAAATTTCGCATAACAAAAATAAATGTGCGAGAAGCAAGAATTGATCCTGCGACCTTCTGCTTGCATTCATGCTTCCTGACCAACTGTGCTAACCCTGCCTCTGCGAGGTGTTTCTGCGAAATAATCATCTACTTTCTTCTTGCGAAATACCCTTGCGAAATCATCTGCGAAGTGTTCGTGCTGCGAACGTTCGCAAGGTAAACATTTGCGAAGTTGCAAAATCTCTTTGCGAATGGGGAGATTCGAACCCTAGACATCAAAATCCTTCCCTTTACTGATGACCATCTGAGCTAGCTTCAGCTTGCGAAAGAAACACATATTTCCACTCTATTATTCTTCCTTTCTTTTCAGTAGTTCCAAAAAGTGTGAAAAATATTGAGCTTTGCGAGAATTGATCATGCGAACTCTAACCCATACTCCTAATCCCTGACCATATGCGCTACTTGTTGTTTGCGAAAGAAACACATAATTTCATAACCTTATTCCATTTCTTCTCATTTGAAAGTTCAAAAAATATGCGAAAATTCGCAAGAGGTGGGAATTGAACCTGCGACCTCAAGCTTATTGTCTTTACCTCTGACCAACTTTGCTGGCTTCTGTTTGCGAACTATTTCTGCGAAATAATAACTTACTTTCTTCTGTGCGAAATACTCTTGCGAAAAATCCATGCGAAAAATACACGTTCATTGAGATTTGAACTCGCGACCATGAACTCATTAACCTCGCAGGTGACCAACTGTGCTTCCTCTTGCTTGCGAAATAATGAAACAACCTTGCGAAATAATCCATTTTTTTAATTTTTTTTTTTTTTTTTTTGCGAAGCAAAAATTCTTTGCGAGGAGGGAGATTTGAACCTGAGTACTACAACTCACTCTAGCGAAGCTTGACCAACTGTGCTACGTCTTGTGTGCGAAAGGAATGCACAATGTTATAGTTTTAATTATATCTTCGCCTGTAGTAAAAATAGTAAAGGGTTGCGTACGGTGGGATTCGAACTCGTGATACTGAATTCCTTCATTTCGCTGCTGACCATCTGTACTAGCTTTTGTTTGCGAAAGCAAGCTATATTTCTGTCCTATTATTACTTCTTCTCGCCAGCTTAGTTTTACCATGGAAATGGTAGTGAGCCCCATTTGCTGCTTGACGAGAGTTGTGGGAATTAATTGTCGAGTAGAGATTTGTTGATATCCCGATCTGCTACAACTTGCATGTTGAGTCATTAATGTAAAAGTAATGATACCATGAAGCTCGTTGGCTTTTTCTTCTCCTGTTGTTGAACTTCACGTTATTGAATTCATTTTGTTCTGCAATTTAGTGACCGAAGTGATCCTACGTCATATTTCGTTTTTAGTCTATCTTCTTCCTTTACTCTTCTGGATCTGGACCAATCATTAACAGCATCCGTTGCTTGAAGATTTAAATTATCTCTTGGAAACTTCTGTTTTTCCCCTTAAAGTTTATAGATCCAATTGATTTCGTCACCAACGGTAGTCAATTTTTCTAAACTTTCTTGAACCAACAAGATTAGGTCCCTGTTTCTAGCGCATATGTAGTTGCAGGAAATCCCACACTACACCCCTCATAATATTTCATAGATCTAAATCTATTTCATAATCAAAATAAAGATTAAAATGCTAAAATTATAAAATGGACACAAGGATTTTTACGTGGTTCGATCAATGTGATCTACATCCACGGTTCTTCACTATGATTGTTGAGGTTACATTAGTATTACATTTACAATCTCCATTAATGGATATTTTGTAGAGCTCTAGATCTAATTTTAGGGGAAGAAGATGATAAAGAAAAATAAATCTCTCTTTAAAAATATCTCTCTCCAAAATATCTCTCTCTCTCTCTTCCCAAAATTATTCTCCCCTTTCTCTCTCATGCTCTCTTCTTTATATAGTGTTTACATAGTGGATGACAGCTCATATACAACTAATATTTCCCTTAATTTCGGATTTACCTTGCGACATCTCGCAGGAGTATAAATGTTAAGTCTCGCAGACACTCTAGTTTTCGCAAGATCTTCGCGCTTTCTTCATGTTTCTATCACCACCATCTATTGCGTCGTCAGTCTGCGACACTTGTAAAGTGTCATTGGCGAGGACTTCACAAGTATATCCTTGCTGCGATCTCTTTAAAAATATCTCTCTCCAAAATATCTCTCTCTCTCTCTTCCCAAAATTATTCTCCCCTTTCTCTCTCATGCTCTCTTCTTTATATAGTGTTTACATAGTGGATGACAACTCATATACAACTAATATTTCCCTTAATTTCGGATTTACCTTGCGACATCTCGCAGGAGTATAAATGTTAAGTCTCGCAGACACTCTAGTTTTCGCAAGATCTTCGCGCTTTCTTCATGTTTCTATCACCACCATCTATTGCGTCGTCAGTCTGCGACACTTGTAAAGTGTCATTGGCGAGGACTTCACAAGTATATCCTTGCTGCGATATTCTGCTCCTACATGTGGAACATATGAGGACGTATTTTTAAATACCGAAAACACCCTCAAGTATATAAAAGCAGTAACAAATCCATTTTTTTCTTCATTTTCTCGATTTATTCTTTTTTCTTCTTCATTTTCTCATCTGTGCTTTGGTGATGAGCTCCGGCTATGAAGATATTATGAGGTATTTCGTAAGTTGATTTACCTATATTGATGTTTATTTTAAGTTTCTTCTTGATTCTATCTTATCTGAGATCCATATCTCTTGATTTCATGGAGAAAAATTCAAAATTCAAATTTTAGGGTTCCAAAAAGAGGAATTGAATTTTTTTTTTTTGTGTTAACGATCTTCATGCTTGATTCGTTAATTTTTTACTTCAATTTTGATAAAAATACTACAGATCGAGATAGATAGTCATGTTTTATGTTCATTTCATTAGTAGATCCGATGTTTTAATTCCATTTTGTTGGTCTTTGGTTTGTTTTTAGTTTGCTTTTGTGTATCAATCATCAGTACGTATATGATGTACTGGTTGTTTGATGAAAATAGTCCAGATCTAGTTATAAAATCATGTTTTACGTTCGTTTCGTTTTAGATCTGGTATTTTAGTTTCATTTTGTTGGCTTTTGGTTTGGTTTCAGTTTGGTTTTGTGTATTAACCATCGATGCGTATATGACGTCTTGATTTTTCTCTCGTGTTTACTATGCTTCTATATGTTTGGTTTCAGTTTTTGCTCGTGTATTAAACATCGATGCGTATATGACGTACTGTTTTTATGAATCTTGATCGTAATTATTCGATTTTTTGGTTAGATTATGATGGTTTTAGCTTATTTGAACTCTCAATTTGATTTTCTTGTTATTTTCGTTCTTTATTTTCTCAAAATCATACTTATTTGTTGTTTCAGGGGTATTATCCATCAGTACATATGTTGCATACTAATACAAACTACTTTTGATTCTATTTTATTCTTAGTTTTATCCTTGTTGTTGTTTGATCCATAAGTACATATCTTCGATACTGAAATAAGATTATCTCGATTCTGTTTTTTTGATAGATTCATTGCATGCATTTGTTTTTTAGTTCATGAATCAGCAGTACATATGTGGCATACTTATACGAACTGCTTTTGATTATGTTTTATTCTCAGTTTTTTCAGTTGTTGTTGTTTCATCCATAAGTACATATATGCAATACTGAAATAAGACTCTCTCGATTCTGTTATTTTTTGTTATGGAGTTGTTTTATATAGTGAATTAACAGTACATATTTGAATACTGAAAAACCGCTTTTTGAATCTGTTTTATACATATATTTTAGTCAGTTGATTTCTATGATTTTGGCAGTGCATATATGGAATACCGAAATAAAATTGAACCATCGTTAGGTAATATTAATTTTGATGTTTGTCATATTACTTGTACTGTTCATTTTTATCTGTTATTCATATATGGATTGTTGTTGTGTTTCAATTGTTACATTTTGGTCACATTTACAGGTTCAATATATCTACTATTAAGAGTGTTGGCGCTTTGGGAGGAAGTGGTCCAATGGGAGTGGAGCACTAGAGAGATCCTGTTTTTTTAGTATATGAATTTTTACATATATGTAGTGAAACATTTCATTGTAACCCGTTTCTTTAAGTACATCATATATGTACTGTTGAATTATATTGTAAAAAGCAACTAAAGTAAGTGATGAACTTATGCAAATAATGAAATTTAACCAGCAAGCAGTGTAGCAGATATGTACTCAAATTATGTAAGCAAAGTGTAGCGTATATGTGTACTCAAATTATGTAAGCGATTACAGTAAATGATGTGTACTCGAATTTGTAAACAGTGTAGCAGATATGTACTCGATATAATGAGCATGTAGACACACACGTTTGGTAGTCGAGGGTATTATGGCCATTTCCATGTTTTAATTAATTTTGGACCTCCAGATAAAAGAAAATTCTGGTTGGACCCTACTATAAATAACTATATGGGCTTAGGACCAAATAGCAAATTTTCCTTTTCCTAAAGTATGGAGTTGACAATGAAGGATCCATTTTGTGGGGCTTCTATGTATTGAACCCATATAGTAGGGGTTATAGTATTTTTCACCGAAAAAAAAAACAATGAAGAATTACCGGGTCACATTTCAATTGAAGAATTGAGGTTAATTTCGACATTATGAGCTACAATAGATTCTTTACGTAAAGGGATTTAACTTATCTACGTGTTCGTCAGCCATTCAATGATTTGCAAATCTAAAGCAATAAATGTGAACTAGAAACGTGTACCTATCAAACTACGTTGCGGAGCTGCCGAACTTTCTATCAAGCGGTTTAGGTTTGTCCTGAATCATACTACTATTATTATCACGTGTTTGGTGCAAAATTTCTCATTCTTTAAGTTAAACGGTAGCTTGTGATTTACGGCCATTTTGCTGTTGGAAAATTAGGGTAAAAACGGAGGATGAAATAAATACAAAAGAAATTGTTGTACTCAAAAGCTTTCAAGGCTCATAAGATTTCTTTTAGACGATTATTTCTACCCTCCCAATATCAATTGGCGATTACAAATGGATGCGAAATAATGCCTTCAGGATACAATGAAAGCCCTACAACAGAAATTGGATTCAAGGTTTGCACCCCTTGACCCAATCAAGAACACACTAGAAAGTAATTCTGATGATGCTTTAGAAAGAGAGAAAACAGGTTGAATTGATTGATATGAATGGGAGAATGCCTTCACTATTTATAGGGATATTTATGCCTATTGGAGATGCCTCTTCACTTCCAAAAGACACATAAGGTGTCTATTGAGAATGGTTGCCTTTTTGAACCATCACACCTATTAAAGGTGTCTCTTCATCTCCAACTAACATCCATTGTGTTTATCCAACACAGATTACTTCCCCGTCATAGCGGCAAACCAAAACATAAAACCATTTTATTTCCTAAGATATTGAAAATATCCAACATTTGCAAGTTCCATTTACTACAAACCAACTATTAGCGCCTCTTTTTTGCAAGTTCCACATTCTCACTCTTTTTTGCAAGTTCCACAAAAATGTCATTCAACGGAGCTTGTGCACACTGGTTATGTTACTATCTTTAGGTGCTATTCGCGTCGCACATTCTGAAAAATTAGAGAAATATCTGTAAAAAGGGCCAACAAACGTCTTCTACTCTTTCCAACTCGACGTAGACAGACTCTATTCTCAGCTGACCGACTAACGTCTTCTACTCTTTCCAACAAACGCCTTCCTATGAATGTCATTTTATCTAAATTTGTTCTACAATATAATTATTGTAATTTGACATTATAAAAGGGAGTAAATTCCTTACGTGGGTGTTGACTGGTTGCTACATCCAAATCAGAAAATTTAAGAAACAACATAGCTATTTCTTTTCTTTTCAAAGGAACGACACTAAAGTTAAGCATATAATAAATTTTGGATGACATATATTTCAAAGAGTTGAAGTCAAATTATACAAAGGGCTGATGAAGTCACAGTCCAACAATAACTGGTTTACTTAGTGCTTGACTAAGTTTCAGGTCAGCCATTCGAGAACAACGCCCAAACTATACGCTTGGTAGATTGAGATGTCTTTCTTGGCACAATAAAAATAAAAATAAAATTGATGTTCCACCACAAGTCTTTTCATTTTTTTTCTTTTTCTCTCTTCTCTTTTGTCTCTCGTTTCTTATACTCGTATAGTCGCATTTACGAATCTCTGAGTTTCGTTGCAAGGAAAGAAAAGAAAAAACATGTCTACCCCTTACTGAGCAGAATAGTCATCCAGAATAAAAAAGAATACATAACTAAGAAAACGAATAGTTGAAAAAAAAAATGATATGTTACCACAAGAAAATTGGTGGCTATGATTGAGTGAATTTTCTCATTTGTATAATTTATAAATTCACGCGCATCGTTGATTTAGGAATTGTGAAACCTCTTTTGAGAATGTAGCTAGAAGGCAGACAAAGGCGGAAAATCTGTAAAAAATGCCAATGACCAACTTCTTCTTACAGAAAAAGTAAAAAGTTTGAACCCGTGAACGAGGAAGTTAGGCCAGAGTACCTAATTTGGGAATTTATTACAAAACAGTGCTAGTCAATTTTGTTATTGTACGATTGATAGATAAAACGAAAACTGTGATTCCTTGTCCTCTTATTTCACAAAAAACCGGAACCAAATTTATGTAGTTCAACTTGAAACGACATCGTATAAGAGAAAGCAGTACACCATGCACTTGACTACTTAAGGACGTGGCTTGTATAACAATGCAAGGTAGTGCCGTGCGTCATATACAATGCAAGAGCTCAAACATACAAGCCATATTGACTCAGAGTGGTAAACTAACAAAGCCGAGTTATATCCCCCAAAAGAAGAAAAGGGCAAGTCATTTGAATTTTGGAGCCAGATTGGATGGTTCCTTTTACGTCCATAGCAATCTATTACAAGTCTACAACTACAACGAAATATCCTCATGATTATCATATACGACGAGTCGACCCCTATTGCGCGAGTAGTACAATCAAATTGTAACTTTCGGCTGATGCAATGGATATGTACTCTCCCGTCCCATTAATATTATGGTACTGATACTGATCTAAATATCGTACTCGGGCTATAATGCATTTGTCTTTTCACTCACATAATAAATTGTACTGTCATTATTCTGCATAAGAATGGAATCATATCATGGGTTATCCGATTTTGAAATACAAATTCGGTGAACAATGGTACCAGTTCTGGGTTCAGGGTTCAGCCATCTTCATTTTGCGGACGACACTTTGGTCTTCTTGGATGCCGATATCGAGCAAGTAAAATTTTTAAAATATAATCTCATTTGTTTCGAGTTGATCTCTGGTCTGCATACAAACTTCGGAAAAAGTTGTTTGTTCGCAGTGGGCGTGATAGACAACATGTCTGAATTTGCCTCTGTCTTGGGTTGTTGTTATGACGCCTTTCCAACAATTTACCTTGGTCTTCCTCTCGGTGATAAAACGAATTCTTCCTTGAAGTGGGATAGAGTTAATGAAATTTGCAAATCTAGACTTGCTTCTTCGAAAAGAGGTTTTCTATCTAGGGCGGGTAAACTCACTTTGATTAAAAGTGTGCTTCTGAGCATCCCTATTTACTACTTCTCGTTATTCATGGCCCCTCAATCTGTCATTAGATGAATAGAGAGAACAATAAGAGACTTTCTATGGCATGACTAATCTAACTCTAAGAAGCATCACTGGGTTTCTTGGCCTACCGTCTGTGAGCCTCTTAAACACGGCGGTTTGGGAATTCGTAGCTTGAAGCTTATGAACAAGGCTCTGTTGTCAAATTGGTGGTGGAGACTAGGCAAAGAGCGTATCTCTCTTTGGGCTATTATCATAAAAGAAAAATACGGTCAGCCGGACCTTGGTTGGAGAACAAAAAAACCAATGCAAGTTCACGGGGTCAGCCTTTGGAGGAATATACATGCTACGGCTCATGATTTCTTCGATAAAGCGATGTTCAAAATTGGAAATGGGGTGAAGATCAGACTTTGGGAGGACAAATGGCACGCGGATGGGTCTATGGAGATGTTGTGTCCTAATCTATACTCCTTATCGAACACCAAAGGTATTTCTTTACAGCTTGCTTACACTCCTCATGCGTCAGGATTAAATTGGGAGATAGGTATTATGCGCAGGAGATTATATGATTTTGAGATTGAAGAAATGGCTCGCTTGCTTAATTATCTTGACTCCATTTCGTTTACCCCTGACGACGAAGATGAGCTCTTGTGGCTGGGACATAGCACTGGCCAATTCACTGTTAAGGCAGCTTATTCTTGTGCCAGTGCAAGTGCTTCCACCGCCGATTTCCCAGAGCTAAAATTTGGAGCAATAAATGGCCTCATAAAATCGGGTTTTTCTTTGGCAAGTTGCTCTAGACAGACTGCCCACCCTAGACAATCTCCACAAGAGAAACAGCTGCTTATTCTCGGCTAGTGGGAATCCGATCGCAAACATTTTCCCCATGTGTCATATGTTGCCAGAATCATCAGCTCACATCTTCCTCTCCTGTTCGTTTGCGAAGAGAATTTGGTCGTATTTCTTTGAAGTTGCGAGATTAAATTTCAGTACTTACTCCACCACTTTAGATCTCATTAATGATTGGTCGTCTTCAACTTCTCTGGTCCTGCTAAAGAGCTTTGGAGCAGGCTCTACGCCGCGATCATGTGGTCAATTTGGCTTGAGAGAAATGAAAGATCTTTCAACAAAAAAGAGAAGTGTGTTGCGGCTATCATATTGGAGGTTAAACTCAAAAAAAAATTCTTGGTCTAGTTTTTTTTGCTAGTTTATCTAACGTCTCTATTGACGATATCATTTGTAATTGGAAGTCGAAGTTCTTCGACCCTCCGTAAGCTTCTTTAGGTAGTGTACTCTAGTCCTTTGGGCCATGTGGGCATCTTTTTCCTTCTTCTCTTCGTTGTTGGTCCCTCCCTTGAGTTGGGTATTTCCATTCTAATTAATTTCTTCTTTGCCGACCAAAAAAAAATGGTACCAGTTCATTACATTTTTGTTCTTAGGGTCAAATTCATGCATTCTCTTCATTTTTTCCCATTTTAGTAAAATCTGAATAATTGATATCTATCTATGTTGTTTAGCTTAACTAATGAACCATTAATTGTTTATTAATGTTAATCAAATTTAATTTTTTTTATAAGATAGATTCACTGAATTGTACCAAATTCGATCTTACGTATTCATTTTATGTTAGTCGGATCGATAATATTCGATAGGTTGTTTATTATTTCTTGTTTAGTCTCATTATGTCGTTACAGATGATGCCGTTTCGATAATTAATCATCCGCTAATCAAGGTTGATTTTGATTATATTTTAATTAAAATTCATTCTTTTCCTCCAAAATAAGACACAACACAATGCATGCAGGCTAGCGAGGGCATTAGGCTCAACTCAAAATATCCAAATCTTATCTTATTCATCTTCTATGTGAATAGGATTGGATAGTTTAATCCTTAGAGTGAATAATTCCATCTCATTCTCTTCTACGCACTTCTTTCCTCAATACTTTCATTTAGCACTAAACTAATTAAACATGTTTATTGGTTCAATTATCATTAAGGCTATGCATTACTCCCTCCGTCCCACATATATAGGCGGAGAGAGACAATTCTCTTAGATTAAGAAAATTGTATGGGATTCATAATTTTATATGTTTTTTCTTGTTTTACCCTTCGTCTTATCTCCAACACATTTACCTATGTAAAATAAATATGGGTATATATGGAAAAATTCATCTTGGAAAGCAAAATCCGCCTATTTAGTGGGACAAACAAAAACCAAAATTCCGCCTATATATGTGGGACGGAGGGAGTATATTATAACAAGCCAAAGTCAGCAATTGTGTACAGTGGAGAAATAGTAGGTGGTTCATAGGTCAATGAACTGAGATACAAAAGACTCAAAAACGAACATGTAAAAACCCTTAAAAAAATTTTGAAAGAGGATTAAACAAATTACAAATTCCATTAAGGGGTGGTGTTAGACCTTTCAATACGTTAAGTACCACCTCTCATAATCCCTAGTTAAAGCACAATTAATAAGGGTTGTTAGAATATCTAGTGATTATCGGTTTTTTCCGCGTCTTTAGCTAATTTTTTTATTGCAAGCCGTCCAGAGCTACAATAAGATCTTCTTGACGACATAAGAATCTAGAGGGTACTCTTAGATATTATAGATTATAGAAAAGAAGAATCTTAAACTGTCAAATTAACAGAGCTCAAATACATAAATTTTTTTTTTTTTTTTTTTTTTGCAGATACCTACTTATTGTATGGTAGTATAAAATCGTCCATGTTCATCGACTGAATTCTCCATCGTATCAACAAAGTTACTGGGTGATGATATTAGTGATCTGAGTTTGAAACAAGTCAACACGAAATTCCTTACCAATCAAAATATAATGTTCCTGAACGGAATGGGTCCTCTTAGTTGGTGTTTGATTTGTTAGTCACATCATTTTCGCTCATAAATCTACACGTTAATACGCATGGGTTTAATGTCTCAATGTTGATGTCTATTATAAAGACTCGCGAGTCTTGTGAAAACACTTGTTATATTGTACGCTCTGCTTGTCACATTGCAACAAAGACTCGGCTATATATTTTTTAAGCGCGTTGATTAGTTCAAAATGGAAGCATTTTAGGAACGTACCAGCCTGAAAACGATGGATGATGTATAATGAAGTTAATGAGGTGCTTCATATTGGCCGACAAATTGATAAAGACAGAAAGATTAGTGACCGCAAATTTAGTCGCTTTTCGGTGAGTATTAACTAAAAAAATTTAAACTAATTTCTTAACGACAACTATTAACCATTAATCCTCTGTACAAGGAAACTAAAACGTCATCGTTCTTGTGGTGGATCATCATCATTATCATCAATTAAAATGATCGAAAAATGTCGAGGCTTGTTACCTTGTCTGGTAAACGTCTGGACCCATGAACAAGTTGCTTTTATGATAAAGATGAAGAATGTAAATGTAAATGCAAGTTCCATGTCTGGTTTATGTCTTCTTTTTAAAGAACACACGCAGTACTGAGTTTTATGCCATAATTGTAGATTAACGAGTTGATCTCTTACACCCTGTTTTAACCTTAAGTTACCCAAATTTATAGCGGATAGCTCTCAGTTGTGAAATGTTAAATGGATGGAGAAATCTTGTGCGTCAAATCATAGTGATGGCCTCATGAAGTGGTGAGGATTGCAAGCTCAAAATGTGGGGTGGAAGATGCGAAAGTTTTCGTTGGTCGTCTATTACTTCAGGAGTCGTCTATTACTTCAGGAATCAGGATTACCCTTGTTCTATGTTGGGCATTATCTTGGGCTTGAGTTTCGGTTTGGGCTGTTATTCTGCCCATCATAGGGAACCAGTTGACTGCTGATTTGGAGAAAATGAACAATTTGTTTAGCAAAGACTACTAGGATAAGCAGAGTCTTGGTTTAAAATGAACAATTTGTTTAGCAAAGACTGCTAGGATAAGTAGAATAGTAGAGAGTCTTGGTTTAAAACTTTACAGAATTTCCTATCCGGTTAAGTCTCATCACCTTAACTCTGTTAATAAAATCTTCTTTCTTATTAAAAAAAGAAAAGAAAATTGATTTTCGAAAACAAATAAGGTAAAGTACGGTCCTGGTAAATCAAACGAAAACAACCTTTACATATCCATGAATTAACATATTAACTTTTACAACCTTTATCATTGTTTGAGTTATAATTGTCTATAATTAATATATGGATCGCATGAATGAGTTTTATTGTGGAATCCTGAGTCCTAGTCTCTTGTAATATTGGTATCATATTCGTTTATTTGCTATCTTAAATCAGAATTCAATTCTCAAATTGAATCTTCACACGTCCGAGTTGAACAAATCTTTATTACCACTCTACAACAACTTTAAAATCACATCACCTAGTACTAGATCACTCAAGATGTAATTCGGCCGAATGCTTTATGTTTTGTGAACTCATTAGACTGGTCATAGTATTTAGACTTTTAGATCAGGGTCCACTTTCTAGTGTTGTTTTCATCATTCCGCCAACTCTATCTGCCTTATACAGATCAAAGATTACCTCCTGGGATGTCATGTTGTCCAATTTTTGTTGTATGTCTAACAACGCGTCCTTTTGTTCCTTATCCTGACACCCAGTGAAGTTGTATCGGGTTCCCATTGGTTTAGGATTTCTTCATGTCGGGTCCACTTTCACATCTTCATTGTCTTTGATCAATGAAGGGAAATGATCGTAAATCCACACCCATAATAACATCAAAACAATAAAACAAGACGATAAATATCAAAAGATTGAAGAATAAGAAATACGCACAACAAACAAATTTGATCACTCCGATTACCTGGAATAGAGCCAAATTCCCGTAAATTTTATAAGTTCGTTCCCGATAGGCCTTTGATAGTTGTCCATTCAAATGTGCTACTATGACAGTCTCCAATGAGTACCTACTCACCTCATTGAAGGGATCCCAAAGCTGAAGAAGGTTGTTGATGACCCCGTTTCTTTTGTTGTCGGGAAATACAGCCGATGCAAGGACGTACAACAAATATGCGGTCGTCGTTGCACGAACTTCCAAATCAGAGAGGAGATCACTATATGTTTCTTTGCTTCGACCCAACATACATCTTCTTAATGTCTACAAGTTTGAACTCTTTCTTCAAGTATTTTTTTCTCCTGGAATTAAAAGGCCATTCTTCTTCTCTTCATCCCAACCAAACAACTTGTTGCTCAAATCATGAATGTCTTTTCAAGTAAGTTTTTTGTTTTTTGAACTTGTCTCTGGTTGATTTTCCTTCGACCTGCAACCTTTTTTGCATCGTCAAGAGTTAATGGCATCTCGCCTAAAGGTAATTGGAAGGTATCGACTTCACCATAAAACCTCTCACATAAATATGATATTGCGATCTTATCATACGCAATCACGGGGTTTTCAACGGCAGTATACAAACCAGAGTTTTCTACAATCTCTTTGAATCTTGAAAATTCACCATCTAACGGCCAAATATCGATTTTAACATAAGAAGATTGGCGCCTAAAAAGACGAATGCCATTCTTATGATCCTATAAAAGAGAAACAAGTAAATATACAAAATTAGAAAATTAATAACAACAAACAAAATAATAACCGAAGTTGAGATTGTTACAATAGTCTCATATATGGTAGGATCCCACATGTCGGGATATCCAAATAGAACTTTTCTACCATCATGTTGGTACCCCTCTAGCATGGCCACCGCCGAGAGGACTGAGCAACAAGTGGCCGGCGGGAATTTTCCTAGCGCTAGGTTGATTAGGGACTTTATCCTCCGCATCCGCCATCGTTTGTACCGCCATCCCCTGTACCACCTCATTCTCTACCTCCCCATCCTCTTCATCATCCTCCTAGAGTCCTGCTCCTCACCACCACCACCACTATTACCATCATTATCATCACCACCACCACCACTACCACCAGAACCACTACTTTCATCATCACCATCACTATCACCTTCTTCTTCACCTTCTACTAGAAGTTCTTCTTCTTCCATACCTTCATCTCCATCGTTTGGCACCAGATATAGTATGATTTCAACAAACAAAAGTTAAGAGATAATTTTCTTAAAGACATGGATAATAATAATAAGTATTTTCATGCCCTCACTAAAAGGAAAAGAGCTAGAAATAACATAGACTCTCTTAAAAACAAAGATAGGGTTTGGATTCATTATAAAGATCAGATAGGTAACTTATTAACTGAAAACTTCAAGAGTGTAAGTACTTCTACAATCCTGGTTATTGAAAAAAGGTTCTATAATCACGTTCCTACAATAGTTTCTAAAGAAGATAACAATATACTTCTTGTGCCACCAACTAATGAAGAAATTTACCAAACTCTCAAGACATTGGAGAATTGGTCATCCCTAGGGCTAGAAGGGTTCCAAGATGGATTTTATAAATCTCAATGGAGTATAGTAAGTGAAGATGTCTGTGAAACGGTCAAGTTCTTCTTTTCATCTGAATTCATGCTTCAATTTCTCAACAAAACTTACATATCTCTAATTCCTAAAGGCAAAAAGCCTACTACCCCTTCTAAATTCAGGCCAATCAGTTTGTGTAATACCTCTTACAAGATTATATCAAAAATCATGGTTAACAGAATGAAGCCTTTAATGGAAAAGATTTTCTCTCCTTATCAAGATGCATGTCTCTGGGAGATTAATTAATGATAACACTATCATAGCTCATGAATTGGTTCATTCCATGAAAACAAAAAGTGAAGGTGGATGCCTAGCCTTAAAAGTTGATATGTATAAAGATTTTGACAGAATAGAATGGGTTTTATTCTCAAGGTTCTTAAGAGTTTGGGTTTTCAGATGATTGGATTCAGTTGGTCCAGCAATGTATAAAAAAAGCACTACTTTTCTATTTGTCCTTCTTAATGGGTCTCCTTGTGCTGAGTTTCATCCATCAATCTAGGGGTATTAGACAAGGAGATCCTCTCTTTCCTTATCTGTTTATCCTTGCCATGGAATGGCTGTCAAGAACTCTTGTTGTTGCTCATAAAACTAAACAAATCAAGGGTATTAAAGATGCAAGAATGCACCTCAAATTAATCATCTTATATTTGCAGATGATTGTCTTATTTTCACGCATCCTAATTTAAGCAGTGTGAATAATCTCTTGCAAGTTTTGCAAGATTTAGTTCATAATCTGGTCAGGTCATTAACTTTGACAAATCTTCCATTTTATTCAGTAGTAATATGGATCCTGCAGTTTGTACTACTGTCAATCACATTCTTGGAGTGAAAAATATGGATAAGAAGGAAAAGTACCTTGGTTTTCCACTGCTAATTGATAGATCCAAAAATCAATCTTTTTAAAAGGTCTCTGTAGCATTTGAAAGAAGACTAGATCATTGGAAAGGCATCAATCTCACTCAAGCAGGTACATCTACAATGGTTATGGCAGTGCTAAACTTTGTTTTTATGTACCAAATGAGTACTTTTAGTATGCCTAAAAAACTCATTAAGAGGTTAGATTCCATACAAAGGAAGTTTTTGTGGGGTCATAAAGCTAACATAGGAGTTAATTTTGTTGCTTGGAAAAACCTTGGCATACCAAAGGAATTTGAAGGATTCGCATTCAGAGATTTAGAGATGCTGAATCAAGTTTTACTCACTAAGTTGGTCTGGAGGATTTGTACACAGTTGTTTGAGGGTGAAAATGGTTTCTGCTGATTTCGGTAATTTCGGGTGTGTGGGTGAGAAACGAATTTAAACCCTAAACAATGTACTGCAAGGGAGTACTTTAGATTCGAGAGATCAATCTGTACAAATCCGGCTTAAACCAAGAAATGGTCGTTCCAGACTTGCTTCGGTCACAAAAAGGAGGAGAATGTGTTGGTTTTGGGGAGGGAAGCGAAGAAAGTGTTGAGACCAGGTTGATTCTGGAAGAGTTGTGGTTTCACGACTTGTATCAGAAAATGGGAAGCTAATAGATGGAAATCTAGCAAATGTTTCTGAGTGTTGTATTGCTCCTGACCGAACTTGTTGTTCGGTGGAAATAGGTGAGACCTATTTATACAAGTCGAAGTGAAACGTACTCTGGCCTCATTAAGAAAATGGTAAATGGGTGAGTAAATGGGAGGTGGTGATGACCGGTCACGCTTGGAATTGATGTTCCATAAAAGAAAGTGTTTCACCATTACTTCCCATGTTTACTAACCGCCTTATTCTTATTACACTTTCTTATAACGGGCGTAGTGTACGCCGCACGCTGTAAACCGCCAAACCAATACCCAAATAGGATCCCCTAGTTTGTGATATGTGTTGATGTCTCGAATTTTTTCGTGAAAAACATGTATCATGTTGTTGTTGCCTGTCAAGTCGAGCTTGGGAGACTTGCTGGCTTGGTGACCTTCGACGGTCGAGATTTTGCATCTTAAGAGGAAAGGTAGCCGTTGATCATTGCACGTTTTCGTTCTTTGGTAGTTGTGTAGGATCCAAATATCGCAACAACAACACACTTGCGGAATCTTCATCAACAACGTCGCGAAACCGTCGCAAAGTGATTTCAGAGATGGCGATGATATAAACATGAAGAAAGTGCAAAGATCTTGCGAGAATTAGAGCGTCTGCGAGATTCAACATTTATACTCTTGCGAGGATGTCGCAAGGTAAATCCGAAATTAAAGGAAATATTAGTTGTACATGAGCTCTCATCCACTATGTAAATATTATATAAAGAGGAGAGCAGGAGAGAGAAAGGGAATAGACATTTTTTAGGAGAGAGAAATTATTTTAGAGAGAGATATTTTTAGAGAGAAACTTTATTTTCTTTATCATCTTCTCCCCCAAATAATTAGATCTAGAGCTCTAGAAAATATCCATTAATGGAGATTTCCAATGTAATATTAATGTAACCTCAACAATCATAGTGAAGAATCGTGGATGTAGATCACATTGATCGAACCACGTAAAAATCTTATGTGTCTATTTAAATTTCTAGCACTTATATTTGAAATTTAGATGATTAATAAGTTTAGATCTAGAAATTATTATCAAGATATAGTGAGGGGTGTAGTGTGGGATTTCCTGCAACTACAAGTTGCATGGGAAGGCTAGCATGGTGGCGCGGCAAGGTTGGCATGCTATTAGCATGGCATGCCTTGGCGCGGTTTGGTGTGGCCAAACTAGATTTCGGGTCAAAGGTTACCATGCGTTGTCTGGTAACCTTGGACGGCTATGATTTGCTCCTGAGATTGAAGGGCGACCGTGGATCTTCGCACGCCTTCGTTTTGGTAGCCGCATAGGGAAGCCCATCATGGTGGCGCGGCTAGGTTGGCATGGCATGCCTTGGCGCGGTTTGGCGTGGCCAAACTAGGGTTTCGGGTCAAAGGTTACCATGCGTTGTCTGGTAACCTTGGACGGCTAGGATTTTCTCCTGAGATTGAAGGGAGACCATTGGTATGCTTGTAAAAGAGTTTCGCCTACGGGTTATACTGCAAGTGCACAGTGCCTATTGGAGGCAGGGCAAGTAAAGGTCGATCCACAGGGAAATGGAGTGTGTGAAGTTGATTCTAGTGGTTCACTAACTGATTTTTAAGGAAGTAACACAAATGTTGTTTTTGGTGTCGATACGACTAATTGGTTGTTGTGACTCTAATCTAAGGTAACAATTGAGCAAAAAGGGTGTTGTAAACAGTTGGGAAAGTTACTAGGATGGTCAATTCCACCCTCTAATCCTATGCTAAGGTACTGTAAAATCTCACTGTGTTCTTGTGTCTTCCCTTGAAGGCCTTAAATGGATCTTTGCTCAATTGGAATAACCCATTTATACAGAATGGTAAAGGGGCCCTAACTCTCCTTACTTACCCCTAGTATCAATGGTCTTCTTACAGTACCATTGATCATAGGTGAGCTTAGTTCACTAGCCAACTCTAATCCTAAGCATTATACATATCAAGAACAAAATGAGAATCTACTTACTTTCACATTAAATTAAAGGGTTTCATCTACACCCTAGTTGAGTGAATTAAAACATCATGCAAAGCATAAACAGAATTCAAATTAGGTTAACCAAATAAAACCCTAAAAACTGACTGTTTTCTCTCACATGAGGAACATCTCATTTTATACCTCTCAATCACTCAAACTTGCAATTAAACAAAAACCCAAACCTCTTTCCTCTGCTAATTCGTCTCTGACTCCATTGATTTGATGTTAGAGAAAACCCTAGAATTCCAACTATCTCAACCCTAGCTTCTAGGATATGGAAGAAGCTAAAGGTGAGATGGGTAGAACTAGGGATGGCGGAGATGCGGCTCTTGGTATGGTTGGTGTTGGTGTCGGGGGTAAGGAGATGGTGGAGGTGGTGAGGTGGTCTCCTAACTGGTATGGTCGGGGATGGGGAATAGAATGGGTTTTCTCTGATTTTGTCGGGGGAGAAGAAAGAGAAGATGAAGATGAGAAATGGGGAGGGGCGTGTTTGGTTCGATGGGTGTAGGTGTAGGCGGCTTGGGTGTGAGGCAGGAACAGCGAACTTCGATGCGCGGGTCGCCGCGAGCGTTGGATGCGGCTGATCCAATCTCAACGGCTCAAGATGGGATGGGTTTGGATCCGGGTTGTGGGCCGGGTCTTGGATTGCTCAAGCCCATGTCTTGTAAATGGGTTGCTACTTGTTGGGTTGCAACTGATGCGCGCGCGGGCTTTGGCTTTCTGCTCCATAGACGCTCGCCTCCAATTCTCTGCTCTTTTGGCTCCTAAATTTCTTCGAACTTTATTTACTACCTAAAAACACAAAATTAATTAGTACAAATATTTATTCTTGAAAACAGGGAAAATACAGAATTTGGGATAATATCCGATTTCTGAGCACAAAAGATGAGTTAAATGCCAATAAAAAGGTGTAGAAATATGCAATATTTGGCACTCATCAAATACCCCCAAACCTAAACCCTAACTATACCACTGTCGCTAATCTCTCGAATGCATTTAGCGTATGCACTAAACCTTTAAACCCCTAGGTGTCCCTAGTGGACGAGTTGTAGTCTCGTGAGGGTTTACCAGAGGTGTACCCACAAAACCTTCTCCAACTTCAGAGTGTAAAAGAGTCTCAAGCATCCAAGGAGCTATGAGGACATAGAGTTTCTACATGCTAGTAACACGAAGTTAGAACTACCAAAGAACGCATTCTCATCCTTAAGAGTTGAGCGAGAAATAACCATACCATATGAAAGAATTCGGATTCGATAGTGATCACAAGCCTCGACTTCTGCCTCACCAATAAGGTTTTATGATAATTGCACTCAAAAAGACCACTTTTTTAGTCTCTCATGTGTGCAGGCAGGAATAAAGAGAGAAATCCTGCACACGTTGAAGATGAGAAGGATAACCTTCCGAAATAATATCTGGAGACTCCACAGAGTTGTGGACAAAAAGAATCTTTTTCTGATGATCTCTAAGAAAGGAAATCAACCATTAGCAAGGATGGGAGTACTCACTTACCTTCTCACCCGATCGGCAATTAATATCACTCTCTCACCATTCTTAGAAACGTCTTCAATCTTCGGTCTTCGGTCTTCAATAGCTGATGATGAACTTCTGAACTTCACAAAAACTTGACAAACATTTTTTTTTTTTTTTTTTGAATTTAAAACATGAAAATAACAGATAAACAATAAAACTCAATTTTACACAATTTGTATTGTCTTGATTTCATAAACTTAACTAATTCTCATCTTATTTTCTTTTCTCTTCTTTGTTGCATGTAAACCTTGGACTATTTCAACTTTTCTTCAAATATTCTGATGATGCTCCGCTTGCTGACGACGATGTGTTTCTATGAATCTGTTGATGTTGTTGAGAGGGAGAGAGTGATGTTAACTGCAAATCGAACTACAAGAAGGAGTTTTCATCTTTAAATGTCACCCTCATGATTGACAAAATTAGCACTCAAGAGATCAAAAATAGTGCTGAAAGTGGTGCGAAGTTGGGTAGCTCACCATTCCTACCCGGAATTGACGTACGGTGACACACACTCTAATGATTTTTTAGAAAGTCACAAAAATGAAGGTCGGTGCCTCGCTTGATGTAAAAATGGGTAGTCTCCACTATGGGTGATCACAATTCTACTACCAAATATCTACACATCACCTAATTCGCCCTCCGGTATGGTTAAATCCAACTTTAACGCTCTAATCAACTAAGAAACCCGATTGTGTTCTCCAGTACTTCCAAGTTCTGTTATTTCGGTCAGAATCTCTATGTAAGCATAGCTAGAAGCATGCTAGTGACTCTAAGATCTCTAAAAGTTGGAGGTTTTTATGCAAGTATTTTTTTTTTTTTTTTAAAAGACTAAAAACTCTATATGCAAATGCACCCCCAAACCTAAATCAAACATTGTCCTCAATGTGTCAACAGATGATAAGAATTCAAAAAGTCACATACCAAGAGAACTACGTTGAATAGAGAAAAGGGAAGAGATTACCGGATGTACAATGATGTTGCTAAACCAAAGGAGGATGAATGCTTTGAAAGCAAACAACCAGAGCGCAAGACAAAAAAGGTTGGTTAGCACACATAAACTATGCAAAAAGAAAAATAAAAGGGAAAGAGAATGGATTTTTAGTCCATATGTATGTACACAAGTGAACTAGTTCAGTCCACATAGATGGGGTCTTCCAAGTCGACGGTCTCAACTTCACGGTGGAAGATGCTCCGAAATGGTTTCAATCTCGACCATTGACTTTGTTGGTTGCTTTGGGTTTTCAATTTCAACAGCTCCATGGGGGAAAACGGTGACGTACCAAGAATGGTCCCGACCATCGAGAACGTAGCTTTCACGGAAACAAGTGCAAACGAGTGTTGTACAATAAAACTTTTTGACCAGGTGTGAAGGACTTGCGCAGAATGCGCTTGTCGTGAAACACTTTCATTCTTTGTTTGTACAATTTGGCACTATCATATGCATCATTTCTCAATTCTTCTAACTCATTGAGTTGAAGTTTTCTTCGGGTACCAACTTTATCAAGATCAAAATTCAACTTCTTTACAGCCCAATATGCACGATGTTCTAACTCTACAGGGAGATGACATGCTTTACCGTACACAAGTATGTAAGGGGACATCCCAATGGGAGTCTTGTATGCAGTTCTATAGGCCCACAAAGCATCATTTAAGCGCAAAGACCAATCTTTCCTAGAAGGATTGACAAGCTTCTCAAGAATATGCTTAATTTCCCTATTAGAAACTTCTACTTGGCCACTGGTTTGAGGATGGTAAGGTGTTGCTACCTTATGAGTGATTCCATACTTTCGCACAAGTGATTCAAAAGGTCTATTGCAGAAATGACTACCTCCATCACTGATTATTGCTCTAGGTGTTCCAAAACGGGAGAAAATGTTTTCCTTAAGAAAAGAAAGAACAACTTTATGATCATTTGTTTTGGATGCAATGGCCTCTACCCACTTAGAGACATAATCAACAAGAACAAGAATGTACAACTTACCTTCGAGTTAGGAAATGGACCCATGAAATCAATACCCCACACATCAAACAGCTCAACAATCAAAATGGGTTGTAAGGGCATCATGTTTCTCTTAGAGATACTTCCTAATTTCTGGCATCGGTCACAAGCAACACAAAAAGCATGGCTATCCTTAAACAATGTTGGCCAATAAAAACCGCTCTGCAAGATCTTTGCAGCAGTTTTCTTGGCACTAAAGTGGCCTCCACATGCATGGTCATGACAGAAAGAGATGACATCCCTTTGTTCGGAATTGGGGACACATCTCCTAATGATTTGGTCTTGGCAGTACTTAAACAGATATGGGTCATCCCAAAGGAAATGTTTAACTTCAGCCAAGAATTTAGAACGGTCTTGTTTAGACTAATGCAATGGCATTCTACCTGTGGCAAGGTAGTTCACAATATCAGCAAACCATGGCATTTCAGACACAAGCATCAATTTTTCATCAGGGAATGACTCTTTAATCATCACGGATTCATCAGCAGATTCAACATTCAACCTAGACAAGTGATCAGCAACAACATTTTCTGACCCTTTCTTATCTCGAATTTCGAGGTTAAACTCTTGTAACAAGAGTATCCATCGAATTAGACGAGCCTTAGCATCTTTTTTTAGACAAAAGATATCTCAATGCATCATGGTCAGAATATATGATGACCTTAGACCCTATCAAATAAGATCTAAACTTATCTAATGCAAACACAACACTAGCAACTCTTTCTCGGTTGTGGAATAATTCGATTGAGCATCATTAAGTGTTTTACTAGCATAGTAGATCACATAAGGAAGTTTGTCTACTCGCTGGCCCAAAACAGCTCCTACAAAGATAGCAGACGCATCACACATAATTTCAAATGGTAATGTCCAAATCGGTGGTCCGACTATAGGGGCAGATGTAAGGAGAGCCTTCGATTGCTCCCATGCTTCCTTACAAGCATCATCAAAGACAAATGCAACATCTTTTGCAAGAAGATTACACAAAGGTCTTGAAATTTTACTAAAGTCTTTGATGAATCGGCGGTAAAAACCCGCATGGCCTAAGAATGATCTTATGTCCCTAACAGAACGAGGTTGAGGAAAGTGTTGAATGAGATCAACCTTGGCTTTGTCTACTTATATGCCTTTTTCCGAGATGATATGCCCTAAAACAATGCCTGAGTTAACCATGAAATGACATTTTTCCCAATTCAAAACCAAATTCTTTTCCTTACACCTAATCAGCACACGAGTAAGATGATGCAAACACTCATCAAAAGAAGACCCAAACACAGAAAAAATCATCCATGAAAATTTCAAGAAACTTATCTACCATGTCGAAAAATATGCTCATCATGCAACGTTGAAAAGTAGCGGGTGCATTACACAACCCGAAAGGCATGCGGCGATAAGCAAATGTTCCATAAGGACATGTAAATGTGGTCTTTTGTTGGTCTTCGGGTGCTATGTGAATTTGGTTGTAGCCCGAATAGCCATCTAAGAAACAATAGTGACTATGCTTCGCTAACCTTTCCAGCATTTGGTCAATGAAGGGAAGAGGAAAATGGTCTTTCTTTGTTACTGTGTTCAATTTTCTATAATCAATACAAACTCGCCACCCTGTGGTCACATGGGTGGGGACAAGCTCATTCATCTCATTTTGAACTACAGTAATGCCGGACCTTTTGGGTACCACTTGAATGGGACTGACCCACTGGCTATCTGGAACCGGGTAAATGATACCCGCATCAAGCAATTTCAGAATCTCACCTTTGACAACATCTATCATATTGGGGTTGAGTCTCCTTTGCATTTCCCTAGATGGTTTAGTGTTTTCTTCAAGATTTATGTGATGCATGCAAATTGTGGGACTTATACCCTTAAGATCTGAGATGGTCCAACCTAAGGCTCCTTTATGTTCTTTAAGTACTTCTAAAATTCGACTTTCCTGTTCTGTGTCTAAACATGATGAAATAATCACAGGTAAAGTATCAGAAGAACCTAAGAAAACATACTTCAAAGTATCAGGTAACGGTTTCAAATCAAGCTTAGGTGGTACATCAAGAGGTGGGGCAGATTTGGAATCAGAGAGTGGAAGGGGTTCCACTGCATTCTGCCATTTAGCAATATCCATGGGTGGGACCGATTCAAGCAAAGAGTGAATTTCACCAATGTACTTAGACTCAAAGAGATCTAAGTCAAAGTTATCTAAACATGCTTGCAAAGGGTCCACTGACAAAATGTCGGGCAAAGAGTCTTGGATCAGACTCTCAATCATGTTAATCTCATGCAAATCAGTATCATCATAATCAATGGGTTGTTGACTAGTGTTGAAGACATTAAGCTCTACGGTCATGTTACCAAAAGATAATTTCAACACACCATTACGACAATTGATGATGGCATTGGACGTCGCTAGGAAAGGACGTCCTAAAATCACAGGAATGTGATTACTTGGGTTTTGCACGGGTTGAGTATCTAAGACGATGAAGTCCACAGGAAAGAAAAATTTATCAACCTTGATTAACACATCTTCAACAATACCACGGGGATTTTCACGGATCTGTCCGCTAATTGTAGCGTAACAGGTGTGGGCTTCACTCCCAAGGCCCGATTGCACATACACAGAGTATGGCAATGATTCACACTTGCTCCTAAGTCTAGCAACGCCTTTTCGACCACATGGTCACCTATGGTGCATGTAATTGTTGGACTACCCGGGTCTCTAAACTTAGTTGGAATCTTGTGTTGGATTATTGAGCTCACTTGCTCGAGTGAGAAAGGCACGCTTATGCACATGAAGCTTTCGCTTTTGTGTGCACAAGTCCTTCAAAAACTTAGCATAGGTGGGTATTTGTCTGATTGCTTCGAGAAATGGAATGTTTATGTTAACTCGTTTGAACATTTCCAAAATCTCGTTGTATTGGTTACCCCCTTTCTGGTGGACCAACCTTTGTGGGAATGGAGCAACAGGTACATGACTTGGCAAAGAAACATCTATATCAGTAGGACTCTTAGATTTATCAACATGCTCGATTCTTTTCTACGGTAGATGTTTTCTGCGGTGTTTTGTGTCTTGGTGAGTCCGATTTAGACTCGCTTGACGGTGGTACACCTACATTGTTCTCAACAACTCTACCACTACGGAGAGTGGTGATAGCATTCGCGACTATGTGAAGGTTCATTGCGGTTTGAAGAACCCGCTGAAACACATTCTTTGGATTTTGTTGGGGTTGACTAGGGAGTTTGCCTTTTTCTCTCTCATTCAATGCATCATGATTTAACCCATTTTAAGTTCTAGACTTGTGAAACGTTGGTCGAGTAGTTTTACAAGTTGTGAAAGATTTTGGGTTAACATACCGACACGATCTTCAAAGCTAGGCTTTTTCTCTGAGTACTTGAGGGTGTGGTTGTACTTGGGGTTTCTAGGATACGAGTATACTTGGTTGTTATTTGTTGGTCCCCCTTGTACAGGCCCTTTAGACCATGAGAAGTTAGGGTGATTCCTCCACCCAGGGTTGTAGGTTTGAGAATACGGGTTGTTCTCTTGCCTATGGTATAATGCATTGGCTTGCTCGGTTTTAGACTCTTGAAATGCATGTAAGTCTGGACAGCTGTCCACTAAGTGGTCAGAGCTATGGCATGCGGCACAAGTGGCCATTTCAATTTGGTCACGGAGAGTAGGGGCATTAGGTTTCACATTCTTCTGCAACTCAAGCACTTCTATTCTCCGGGCCAAAGATGCCATTTTTGCATTTCCCTCAAAGTCAGACTCGATTCTATGGACATTATTTGCATGGGTAGTCCTTTTTGGTTCACGGATGGACTCCCACTGTTGAGTCTTTTCAGCGACTTCGATTAAGAAAGTCCAAGCCTCATCAGCACTTTTGTCAATAAATGCACCATTGCACATTTACTCGACTGTGGACCGGGTCCTAACATCTAGACCCTCATACAAGATTTGCACGAGTCTCCATTTTTCAAAGCCATGGTGGGGACATTGGAGTAATAATTCATTGAATCTCTCCAAGTACTTTGCTAGAGTTTCGTCTTCTAATTGCACAAAACCATTTAGACTTTGGCGAATTGTCGCCGTCTTATGGTTTGGGAAAAACTTTTTGAAAAACTATTTTGTGAGGTCATCCCATGTTCTAATGGATTGTGGTTGTAGGGCATGAAGCCATGACTTGGCTTTGTCTTTCAGAGAAAAAGGAAACAATCTCAGTTTGAGGGACTCCTCTGGCATTTGGTTAAAACGCAGAGTCCCACAAATATCCTCAAAATCTCTCACGTGATGGTAGGGGTTTTCAGCATCGACCCCTCTAAACACGGGTAACATGTGAATGGTGCTTGCTTTCAGTTCAAACTGACAAGCATCGGCTGGCAGAATGATGCAAGAGGGCTGGCTTGCCCTAGTTGGGTACATGTAGTCCTTGAGACTACGGGGTGGGTTTGGTTCATCACCCATGGTTTCTGTTTCGACGACGGGCTTGGGCTTTACTGTAGAAAGAACTGGGTATCTTGACAATTTTGTCCTAAGGATTCTAACTAATCGATTTGTTTGGTCTCTAAAAGACACAATCATAGCCTAGCTAGCACATCGAGTATGTTAAGCATGCATACATCCAATCGATCTCAACACAGACAAGCACAAAATAACCAAGTGACACACCAATTCTCAGACTTAAGCACAAAGGAGTGCTTTTTGTTGCTGTAAGGTACAACACAGGTTATGTGGGCTTCAACCCAGTTTATGCAGAGCCCAGTGGTTATGGGTTCCAGCCCAGTTTATGTGGGCTTCAGCTTGTTGCACAGCCCAGTTTATGTGGGCTTCAGCTTGTGCACAGATTGGTAAGTTCACACAACACAGGTCTAAGTGCAGCTCAGCTTATGCACTGGTTATGTGCACAGAGCAATACAGCTATATGCACAGCACAGATTGTACACAACACAGAACACCCAAAAACAAAGATTTCAGGTGTTGATCAATACCTAGCAAGAGGTGTTATCATGCAATCAGGGTACTCAGCCAAATTTCCAGTGTTGCACAGATCAGTAACAAGTCTGGCTAACCTCAAATTCACAGCTCATGCACATATATGACAAGGCAGCTATGTACACAAAGATACCATATGCTTATTGGGTCAGCAGCATTCATGCAGATATCAAAGTTCAGTGAGCATACATGGTGTTCATTTCATCAGAAAAAAAAATTTCAACTATTCAATGCTACTCAATGAGATTCACAGTTTCAAGACAACCATTCAGGGCAAAAATGGGGTTGGAAAGTACAATACCGCCAGTATAAAAACTGGGTTTAGGCAATTCCACAAATTGGTTTTGCTGCTCCCTTTTCTTCTTTTCCTTGGTTTTGCTCAGTTGCACCACAAGTACCTGTTGGCTCAACAAAGAGTTTTAGTTCTCTGAAGTGCACAGATGAAACAAGGAGTTTAAAACAAAAAAGCACCAATGTTGAAATGACACGATTCAGAGCTACACCTAAGCTACCAATAAGTTATGCTCAGGCTGAATACAAAGTTTCTGAGTGAAAATGGGAACTAAAGAGCACCTAATCCTACTCATACAACAGCTGACACAGTGGAGGAAGTCAGCAATCTCAGGATGAAAGTTTTAATGGAACTGAGGTGACAATTGTACTCCCCTCTAGTGCTGAGTGAGCAAGAGGCATGAACAGATGCAAACTAGCAGGCTTACTATCTAAGCTACAACATGTGCAAACTGAGAGGAAAACAAGTTACCAACTGCAAAAGACAATGAGCTAAAACAAGCACAAAAGAAAACTAGCAATGACAGATGCATAGATGTACAGGTTGTGAATGTAAGCTACAGATGATAATGATACAGGTGAGTTAAGTTACAGATGTATTAAACAAGAACAGAAGAAGAGCTAACAGATGTGATAATGCAATAACAGATGCAATAACAGGTGCACAAATAGCAAAATCACAGCTAAGTTACACTAAGATTGATTAAAAACAGAGTTTCAAATATATACAATATTACACTAAAAACCAGTAAAGTAAGTACTAATGTGAAACACAACACACTACCAAATCCCCGGCAGCGGCGCCAAAAACTTGGTAGGCTTGTAAAAGAGTTTCGCCTACGGGTTATACTGCAAGTGCACAGTGCCTATTGGAGGCAGGGCAAGTACAGGTCGATCCACATGGAAATGGAGTGTGTGAAGTTGATTCTAGTGGTTCACTAACTGATTTTTAAGGAAGTAACACAAATGTTGTTTTTGGTGTCGATACGACTAATTGGTTGTTGTGACTCTAATCTAAGGTAACGATTGAGCAAAAAGGGTGTTGTAAACAGTTAGGAAAGTTACTAGGATGGTCAATTCCACCCTCTAATCCTATGCTAAGGTACTGTAAAATCTCACTGTGTTCTTGTGCCTTCCCTTGAAGGCCTTAAATGGATCTTTGATTTACTAACTCTCCTTACTTACCCCTAGTATCAATGGTGTTCTTACAGTACCATTGATCACAGGTGAGCTTAGTTCACTAGCCAACTCTAATCCTAAGCATTATACATATCAAGAACAAAATGAGAATCTACTTACTTTCACATTAAATTAAAAGGTTTCATCTACACCCTAGTTGAGTGAATTAAAACATCATGCAAAGCATAAACAGAATTCAAATTAGGTTAACCAAATAAAACCCTAAAAACTGACTGTTTTCTCTCACATGGGAACATCTCATTTTATACCTCTCAATCACTCAAACTTGCAATTAAACAAAAACCCAAACCTCTTTCCTCTGCTAATTCATCTCTGACTCCATTGATTTGATGTTAGAGAAAACCCTAGAATTCCAACTATCTCAACCCTAGCTTCTAGGATATGGAAGAAGCTAAAGGTGAGATGGGTAGAACTAGGGATGGCGGAGCATGCGGCTACTGGTATGGTTGGTGCTGGTGTCAGGGTAAGGAGATGGTGGAGGTGGTGAGGTGGTCTGCAACTGGTATGGTCGGGGGAAGGGGAAGAGAATGGGTTTTCTCTGATTTTGTCGGGGGAGAAGAAAGAGAAGATGAAGATGAGAAATGGGGAGGGGCGTGTTTGGTTCGATGGGTGTAGGTGTAGGCGGCTTGGGTGTGAGGCAGGAACAGCGAACTTCAATGCACGGGTCGCAGCGAGCGTTGGATGCGGCTGATCCAATCTCAACGGCTCAAGATGGGATGGGTTTGGATCCGGGTTGTGGGCCGGTTCTTGGATTGCTCAAGCCCATGTCTTGTAAATGGGTTGCTACTTGTTGGGTTGCAACTGATGCGCGCGCGGGCTTTGGCTTTCTGCTCCATAGACGCTCGCCTCCAATTCTCTGCTCTTTTGGCTCCTCAATTTCTCCGAACTTTATTTACTACCTAAAAACACAAAATTAATTAGTACAAATATCTATTCTTGAAAACAGGGAAAATACAGAATTTGGGATAATATCCGATTTCTGAGCACAAAAGATGAGTTAAATGCCAATAAAAAGGTGTAGAAATATGCAATATTTGGCACTCATCAACCGTGGATCGTCGCACGCCTTCGTTTTGGTAGCCACATAGGGAAGGCCAGCATGGTGGCACGGCTAGGTTGGCATGGCATGCCTTGGCGCGGTTTGGCGTGTCCAAACTAGGGTTTCGGGCCAAAGGTTACCATGCGTTGTCTGGTAACCTTGGAATGCTAGGATTCGCTCCTGGGATTGGAGGGCGACCGTTGATAGTCGCACGCCTTCGTTTTGGTAGCCGCATAGGGAAGGCCAGCATGGTGGCGCGGCTAGGTTGGCATACCATTGGCGCGTTACCATGCGTTGTCTGGTAACCTTGGGCGACTAGGATTTTCTCCTGGGATTGAAGGGCGACCGTTGATTGTCGCACGCCTTACTTTTGGTAGCCGCATAGGGAAGACCAGCATGGTGGCGCTGCTAGGTTGGCGTGGCCAAACTAGGGTTTCGGGCCAATAGTTACCATGCGTTGTCTGGTAACCTTGGGCGGCTAGGATTTGCTCCTGGGATTGAAGGGCGACCGTTGATTGTCGCACGCCTTCGTTTTGGTAGCCGCATAGAGAAGGCTAGCATGGTGGCGCGGCTAGGTTGGCTAGGGGCCAAGGCAAGGTGTGGTTGGCTTGGCGTGTGGGGCCAAGGGTTTGGCATGCCGTTGGCACATGGTGCGGCTAGCATGGCTAAGGGCCAAGGCAAGGTGCGGTTTGGCTTGGCATGTGGGGCCAAGGGCTTGACATGCCGTTTGTTATATGGTGCGGCTAGCATAGTTAGGGCCAAGGCAATGTGCGGTTTGGCTTGGCAAGGTTTGCTATTGGCGCAGTAGTGCGGATGGCATGGTTGGCATGCCTTGGCGCGGAGATATGGCTGGCATGGTTTGCCATTGGCACAGTGGTGCGGCTGGCATGGTTGGCATGCCTTGGCGCGGTAGATGTGGCTGGCACGATTTGCCATTAGCACAGTGGTGCGGCTGGCATGGTTGGCATTCCTTGGCGCGGTAGATGTGGCTGACACGGTTTTCCATTGGCACAGTGGTGCGGCTGGCATTTTTGGCATGCCTTGGCGCGGAGATGTGGCTGGCACGGTTTGCCATTGGCACAGTGGTGCGGCTGGCATGGTTGGCATGCCTTGGCACGGTAACATGAGAATTTAGGGTTTGGTATAGGTGATGTCAGTTAGTGTTAAGGGTTCTGCCGTGGAACCTGACCCGTGAAAAAAGGTACCCCGGTAATTCTTACGTAAGCATGCTGATTAATTTAATAAATGCGCTAATGGTCATAGTGACGTCATGTCAGGTGCATAGTTTTACGATTTTGACCCTAAGCTAAAAACCACCATCAACATTAAGTCCTCTGCTTAGCTCGGAACAGGAGCATTGTTGCGAGGTAAGCATACGATGGTGGCAGGCAAGGACAAAAATCGAAACGACAGGTCGTGAAAAGATGATCAGGAAGGTACGACTAACCTTTTTCGAGAGGTAAGGAGAGTTCATGATCCTTGTGCATGGAGGCCCTGCGTAAATTCTACTCGCGGCGTTATTGGCTGGACCGTGGAGTGGTTGAGGCGTTTGTTGGCAATGATGCAAACAGTTGGCGTTGACTTGGCTTGGTCGTGCGCCATCTTGGATAGACTAGGAAACGCGGAGTTGTTGGCTTAGCTAGTCGTTGGCATTGCTGGCTTGTCTTGGTAAGCCGTTGGTATTGACCTGTCTTGGTATGGAGCCGTAGACATCGTGCTGGCTTGGAAGGGAGCCGCAGTCGTTGGATCGGCTTGAGATGGAGCCGCAGACATTGTACTGGCTAGGAATGGATCCGCAGTCGTTGGATCGGCTTGGGATGGAGCCGCAGACGTTGTACTGGCTAGGAATGTATCCGCAGTCGTTGTACCGGCTAGGAATTGAGCTGCAATCGTTGTACTGGCTAGGAATGGATCCGCAGTCATTGTATCGGCTAGGAATAGAGCCGCAATCGTTGGATTGGCTTGGGATGGGAGCTGCAGTCGTTGGATCGGCCTGGGTTGGAGCCGCAGACGTTGTACTAGCTAGGAATGGATCCGCATTCGTTGTACCGGCTAGGAATGGAGCTGCAATCGTTGGATTGGCTTGGGATGGACGCTGTCTTGGCTTTGCATGGCGTGGACTGCTTGGCGTTGTGAAGTGCTTGCTATCGCAGCCTAGTTGTCTCCTTCCATGCGTGTCCCAGATAGGAAATCCTTTCCTTATTCAAATCCCAACGCATCACGTTCATACGAAAGGTGTTAGCTTTCCTCCTCACGTTATACCGCCGGTTTCGTGGGATGATGGCAACTTGCTTCAGTTTCGTGGAAGGATGACGACTGGCTTTAGTTCCGCGGGATGATGGTAACTTGCTTAAATTAGGGTTTGGCATGCCGAAACCCCAATTAATGCCTCCTTACTAAAATCGTTGTAGAATTCTCATACGAACTCGGATTTTGACGGTACGCCCCTCCATTCGACCGGAAACGAATTTCCTATCTCGGAATATTTAGGTTTTGAGTTCGTCTAGGAGGCGAAAACAACCCGACAGTAAAACTCAGAGAGAAATCAGGAGGGTTGTTGCGGGCCCGAGGTGGCATAGTTGCACCCAGTCCTCTATTCCCGTTCATGGATCAAGAAGGAACCTTTATTCTGTTCAAACTTTAGAAACTCCGCCCGCATGAAAAGAGGTATCGACCCTCTTCTGCTTTTTGTTGCTCGTCTGGATCTGTGCTTTTGTTTGCAGTGTCTATCCAGTGGATTCCAAAATTTACCAAACTTCATTACATTCTTGGGATGGATGGATGGAATATATGTTCGGTAACGATTATGTCAGAGCTAATCTTGGAGATTGTGGTTGCGTCGTCGGTCCATCCTTGACTTTAAGTTGTTCAGTGTCTGACCCTTCTATAGCGATGATGATATGCTGTGGATGATTGTATGGTAGAAATCTTCCGAAGCCATAAGATGAAATTGATGAGTTGGGAGACATTCTATTGCCGATGTTCCGCTATCAAGTCTTCAAGGACTTTGTTCCCAGAGATATCCTTTGAACCGGCTTATGAATCTTGGACTATCGTATGGAATGGGATGAGGTGAGCAGTCCCCAGTCATACTCATGTTGGATCCGATGGCATGGTCGAATATGTGAATGTATCCTTGTGGCGTGTTTTTGGAGTCTTCGATGCACATGTACGGCTTCATGTTGAGAAATTCTTGCGGATCGTAAAACTTCGGCAGCGATGCTGTTGAAAATTAGACATAACCCGGTTGAGGGGAGTGAAGGCGCCCTATGCTAGTAGTCCCCATTTGTAGTTTACTTTCATTGTATCACCCTGAATCCATGTCTACGGGATTTGATATGAGCTTATTGTACTCTTCTAGACGTGACGCGTGGCTCCTTCTGTTTCTTCACGGAAATGTTTCAGCCGCGTCTCTGGAGTTTTCTCATGAGTCTTTGATAGCGAAGGGATTCCGTGTAAACCCCTCAGTCCCCAAGTATGGCTTACATGTTTCCATCTTGTAAGGTCAGGGGGTTGACCATGACAAAGATATCACCATCTCGTGCGTTCGTACTGGTGATTTTGTTACTTCTTTCGCGTGAGACTAAATATGGAAGAGCACGGGTTACCTTTGTAGTGATTACTGCTGCGGTGAAGCTCTGTCTAGTTTCAAAAAATAAGCAGTAACAGCTCTTAGAAGTAGACGTAATCAGACGAGACCACATTTGTCGTGGGAACAAAGTAGGTTGGCCGGAATTGTATGGGTATCCATGAAAGTAAAGGATTGGATGGATGCGTAAGTGAGCAAACTGTCCATGATCACGAGTTTTGGCGGGATGGATCAAAAGGTGGCCATGACTACAAAGATTGGCTGGCTGCGATCATGATCCTTGACATGGTGAGTGTGGTGGCACGACCCTTTGCAGGAAGGGGTGGCATTGAAGCGGCTTCGGCTCTTGGAGAGGACGTTGAAAAAAGAGCCAAACGTTGAAGTTTTGGTTTCGGATCCGGAGGACGTTGAAGCGGAGCGACTGCGTCAATCAGCGTGCTGTCAAATTGGACACCCTTCACGCGAACAGTGGTTAGGAGTCCCCAGTTTCATTTATCAATCGCGCTTTCCAAGAGAAGTTGGGGTTTGGGAACGACTTCCTGACGGGAAACAGCTGCTTTCCTGATGCAGTGCGTTTGAGGGATGCAAATATGTCTTGACGCTACGCCTTGGAGAAATATATAATTTCACATAAATGTTTCATTATAGACTGCACGACTTTGTGGGTGAAGTCCTCAGAAATCGCGCAGCTCCTGACGAGAAGAGGGTCTCTGTGAACTCAGGAGGGTTGCTGATTTCCTTTGCTTTCGATTTTGGAGAAGTCGTTCCTGATCTTTACGTGTGATGAAATTGGATTGCTGATTCTCTTCTACTGGGCGTTCAAGAGTAACGCTGGAAGGATGCAGGCTGCTGGCGCTGGGAAAATACAAGCTCTTAGCGCTGTAAAGATGCAAGCTGTTGTAAATGTGCAAGTTGTTAGCGTTGGATCGTCTTTGAATGGGCGCTGGCTTGTATGCGGCTTGACTTGGCGTGACTTGGACGCGGCTGGGACGCGGAAGGAAGGCTTGGGCGTTGAGGAGGATACAGGCTGTTGGTGCATCGGATGTCGAGCAGAGAAGCTAGCGCTGGAAGGATGCAAGTTGTTGGTGCTGACCAGGGTGTGGTATTGTGGTCGGTATGGCTTGCACATGCTTTTTGGCATGCGCGTGCAGCATGTGTGCCTGGTAAGTGCGTCTGGTGAGCGCGTCTGGTATTGTCTTGGACCCGGACTATTGGTGCTGGAACTTTGGCTACCAAGCGGTGATGATAGCGCTGGTGGCTTCAATCCGTGGGACGGTAGAGACGGCACTTGGAAGGCTTGCAGGATGGATCAAAGAATGCTGGTGTTAGTGGTAGCGTGGTAGCAATAAAGTGGGCAAGCATATTCCATCTATGTACCCAGCGTTTCTCTTTCAATTTGTTCTCTTGCTTTCTTGTTGGTGCAAACCCTAGCCATAGGTATGCCTTCCATAAATCTGTAGAAATATTTTTCTTCTGAACTGGTGTAAACCCTAGCCATGGGTATGCCTTTCATAAACTTGCAGAAATACTTCATCATACACAATTCCTCTTCGAATACCACCGTAGTAACGTCGGCTACCTCATGAATAGTGACGGGTAATCATTATTGTGCAAAGTAGGCACATACGGGTAGGTGACTGTGTTTTTTTTTTTTTTTTTGAAAGTAAAACAAAGCGCCTGGTTTATGGTTCGGTTTTTCTTGTTTTTGGATTGACAGGCGATTGCTTTTTATAAGAGTTTTGGATTATTCTGGAACAGTGGTCTTTTGGTATGCTAAAGTCTAAATCGGAAGTGTAACTAGCAAATCATTCGTTTTTTCTGATTTCTTGACAAAAAATGAATATTTCGTGTGTAAGCCCGAGTTTTGTGGGAAGCACCGCCGTGATTGTAGAAAGTCCCCAGTCGTCTCTGAGTCATCTGATAACCGAGTCGTCGTTACCTAGGCGGGTCATTTGCTTCTATCATCTTGGAAGTCCCCAATCACCTCTTGTCGTGTCTGGTAACTGAGTTGCAGATCCCTGAGCGGATCGTTTGCTTCTATCACCTTCGAAAGCTCCCAGTCGTCCCTTGCCGTGTCACGACTGGTAATCGGGCCGCCTGGCAGCTGATTCGTCGATCCCTGAGTGAATCGTTTGATTCTATCGTCCTGACGTCTGTATTGAAGTATGAGATTGAGGATTGAAAATTGACATTGTAACCGAAAGATCAATCTCCCACTGTGGTCGAAAATTATTTGAGGGTGAAAATGGTTTCTGCTGATTTCGGTAATTTCGGATGTGTGGGTGAGAAACGAATTTAAACCCTAAACAATGTACTGCAAGGGAGTATTTTAGATTCGAGAGATCAATCTGTACATATCCGGCCTAAACCAAGAAATGGTGGTTCCAGACTTGCTTCAGTCACAAAAAGGAGGAGAATGGGTTGGTTTTGGGGAGGGAAGCGAAGAAAGTGTTGAGACCAGGTTGATTCTGGAAGAGTTGTGGTTTCACGACTTGTATCAGAAAATGGGAAGCTAACAGATGGAAAGCTAGCAAATGTTTATGAGTGTTGTATTGCTCCTGACCGAACTTGTTGTTCGGTGGAAATAGGTGAGACCTATTTATACAAGTCGAAGTGATCGTACTCTGGCCTCATTAAGAAAATGGTAAATGGGTGAGTAAATGGGAGGAGGTGATGACCGGTCACGCTTGGAATTGATGTTCCATAAAAGAAAGTGTTTCACCATTACTTCCCATGTTTACTAACCGCCTTATTCTTATTACACTTTCTTATAACGAGCGTAGTGTACGCCGCACGCTGTAATCCGCCAAACATATACCCAAATAGGATCCCCCAGTTTGTGATATGTGTTGATGTCTCGAATGTTTTTGTGGAAAACATATAGCATGTTGTTGTTGCCTGTCAAGTCGATCTTGGGAGACTTGATGGCTTGGTGACCTTCGACGGTCGAGATTTTGCATCTTAAGAGGAAAGGTAGCCGTTGATCATTGCACGCTTTCGTTCTTTGGTAGTTGCATAGAGAAGGCTAGCATGGTGGCGCGGCAAGGTTGGCATGCCATGGCGCGGTTTGGCGTGGCCAAACTAGATTTCGGGTCAAAGGTTACCATGCGTTGTCTGGTAACCTTGGACGGCTAGGATTTGCTCATGAGATTGAAGGGCGACAGTGGATCGTCGCACGCCTTCGTTTTGGTAGCCGCATAGGGAAGCCCAGCATGGTGGCGCGGCTAGGTTGGCATGTCATTGGTATGGCATGCCTTGGCGCGGTTTGGCGTGGCCAAACTAGGGTTTCGGGTCAAAGGTTACCATGCGTTGTCTGGTAACCTTGGACGGCTAGGATTTGCTCATGAGATTGAAGGGTGACCGTGGATCGTCTCACGCCTTCGTTTTGGTAGCCGCATAGGGAAGGCCAGCATGGTGGCGCGGCTAGGTTGGCATGCCATTGGCATGGCATGCCTCGGCGCGGTTTGGCGTGGCCAAACTAGGGTTTCGGGCCTGTTGATGGGTGAAAACTACTCCTGCAGAATTTGGTAATTTGGGGTGTGGATGAGGAATGAATCTAAACCTTCAACAAATGCACTGCGCGGTGAGTGCTTGTAGATTCGAGAGATCAATCTGTGCAAGTCCGGCCTAAACCAAGAAATGGCCGTTCCAGGACTTGTTTCGGTCACAAAGTGAAGGAGATGGGGTTGATCTTAGGGAGGGAAGCGAAGAAGGTGTTGAGATTGTGAAGGTGTTGGCTTGCTTATGACTTGTAATGAAAAGATGAGCAAGCTTACGGTTGATGCAAGCGTGCTCGAGTGTTTGAATACGGTTTTTGTATTAACACTTGGTTTTACGTCGTGCAGAACTTGTGTTGTTCTGTGTGTCCTGTTTGAAATAGGGCGGAGAACCTATTTATACAAGTCATTGAGCCTCATTCACGTTTCTCGTGGGAAGTGGAGGTAGTGGAATGATGGAGTAGTGGAGTTGTGTGTCGGTGATACACGATCAGTATTGCCCACTTCTCCTGTTCATCTCTAACCGTCCATGACTTCCTGACACGTTCTTGTGATGGCGCGTTGCACGCTGCACGCTGTAAACTGCCAGACCAATACCCCAAAGTATGTATCCCCGGTTTGTGACATGATTGATGTCTGGAATGTGGATCGTGGATCCACGAAAGATAGCATGTAATCTTTGAATTGAATAACTGCGTTATTCGGGAAGTCGATACTTGTGAAGTATCGTGTGTATTTTATGCAGTCTTGCATTGTGGTGTGGTAAGGTGATGGGTAATGACGCCTTATTGACCAATTGACTCTGACCAGGGTTGTATAACCAAGTCGGTGAAGTTGGACGGATGAGATGATCTTTGAGACACTCATCTGCGACCAGTTAATGAATATTAGGGTTTTGAAGAGGTGCGCAAGCATCACTCTCCCGGCTTAGTCGAAACCAAGCATGGGAAAGATTTTGAGAGGACCGACCATACATGCGTATTGACGGCATGATGGTGTAGGTGCCTGTATTCCGTTCCCTCATGAAAGCGCGATCTGGGCCACTCAATTTGACCGGCAAAGAGGAGTGGTCGAGATTGATTTTGCGATAGAAGTTTGATACCGCAAGAAGCCGCGCGCCACACTCTTTTCCGGCGCGTTTTCCAAGACGACCTAACTTGGTCGGTCTTGGCCGGCTGGTTTGACGTGAAGATGGTAGGCTGATGTTCACGCCTATACCTGACTATCCCATGAAAACGTGATCTAAGCCACTCAATTCGTCCGGTGAAGTTGAGCGGTCGAGATCAATTTGCAATTTGGGAAGTGTAACCATGCATGTTTGGGCGGGCGTTTTGGATTAGCCGGGCATGATATGCCTTGGCCGATGCATGAGGGGGTAGATGGGCCCACGGTGGTCATGTTGGTATGACCGGACTGCTCGATCTGATATGTGACCCTCCATTCGTGCGGAGAAAGATGGACGCGCGTGATGGCTTGAACCCTAATTTTGGCTTTCAAAGCCGTGCGACCATGCTCTTTCAAAGGCGGACGAATGTGTTGTAACCAATCATGGTTGGTTTTGACCGATTGGTCAAGTGTGTAGCGGTCACATGGTGATTGTGTCGACATGCTCGGGCCCTTTGAGTCTACATCTACACCCTCCATCTATACCTGCGAAGATGGATGGTTGAGACCGTTTTGCGGCACATGTAATATGCCGCAAACCCTAATTTAGGGTTTTCCGTCCATAATGCTTGGTATGGACGGTTTCTTGGCAGGAGCAAAGGCCAATGGTCGACCATGCGGGGTCGGCCGTGTGTATTCCATACCGCTTGGGGGTGATGGAATTGATCTGGGTCATCCAATCATGCTTGTGGAGTTGGATGACTGCATCAGATCATATCCGGACTGATATGGTCGGTCTTAGGATGCTCAATCGGGCTAGTATAACACACCGAGAGGGGGCTCAATCGGGCTAGTATAACACACCGAGAGGGCTCGGGCTAGTATAACACACCGAGAATCAACTTGTACGGGTATTTCGTACATGGTTTCATTATAGTGCTCGGAGGTTCGTGTTACTCGTAAGAGTAACACTCGGTCGTCATGCCACACCGATAATGAGTCTTGGAAATACAAGGTTGATATGAAATTCATAGGAAGGGATTGTTGCTACATGCTCCAACCTGGAGGAATTTCATGTATTCACGAGAATGGGATTGTTGCTACATGCTCCATTCTTGGTGAATTAAGTGAGGGAGTATCAAACACTTTATAAATGGCTTTATCTTTTACAAGATGTCGGCGCATGAGTTTTACTCGGTTATTTACAAATTTAACCTTAAACGAAAATCCACCATCAACATTAAGTCCCCTGCCTAGCACATAATGGTTACACTATTGTGTGGTAGGCATGAGATGGTGACATACATATGTGAGAAAGACAGGATAAAAGAAGTTTACCCGGAAGAGTGTTGGCCGACCGCTAGTTTCCCACGCCGTCACGCTTGTATGGAATCCCTTGGTGGGGCCGGTTTCTTTCTTTGGGTATTTGAATCGAAAGAGGAAACCAAATAAGAGAGGAATCCTTCTTCTATTGGGACTCTTCTAATTTTTGTCTATAAAAGAGACCAAGACTCCTTCCTTTTCCTCACGGATTTTTTTTTTTTTTTTGTCGCTCTCGTCTGCAACCTTGCTGCCGCCGTCGACCATTGTTTCCGCTGCTGTTACCGCTGCCGGAATTGTTGCCGGAAACCGCTGTCCCATTGCGGAGTTGCTCCCGTCCGTAGTCCAAGGTAGGTTTCGCTCCTTTTTTTTTTTTTTTTTTTTTTTTTTTTAACGGTCAAACCCTAGTTTTGTTAGGTAAATACCTTTTGTAAGACATGTGCATGCTTAGCTTTTTCCACCATTTGGCTTGAATCCCGTAGACACGATTCCCATGAATAAAGAAAATCATGTTATGATGCATGCGGATGAATGTGGGACCGCCGTGTATGCCGGAACGTGGGTCTTATTCACACATGCTTGACTGAAATTTGCATCGAACTTGAAATTTGTACCAGACTTGAAACCAATACCAGACTGAAATTTGTACCGGATTTGACATTTATCCCAGACTTGAAAACTTGAGTTATACCGAAGCTTTATCAATACCAGGCTTGAATGATGCTTGGACCGACCATTGTATGAGTTGTGTCTTGCCGTGTGTGAATACACTTCTCATATGCTTTCATACAAGTTCTAACTCCTATCTTTTATTTCATTGCGGTAGAAAAGAACTTCAGTCGATATGTCTTACAAGAAGATAATGCTTTGGTGCCAAGTCGGGAAGTGTTGATAGCTTCAAAGATATGCCGAACATCAATGATGAGTTGTTCACCTCGCCTTTTCCAAATATTAGGAAGCATCCTTCTCATAAGATAGTCTTGCTTTCCGATTCGGAAAATATGGATCTTTGATCCATTTTCTTCTTCCGCACTTGTGATGAGATTTTGTCTCCAAAGAAACGAATATCCGCCTTCTCCTATTGACTTCAAGATTTGCCATGCTCCACTGGGTTCTTATGAAGGATGGATGAGACGCATGTTGAGTAATAAGGGCATTAAGGACAATTTGACCAAAGCACAGATTCTCGATGCGGTCACGGCATCTGCTACCCTCGAAATTAGGAAAGACACCGTGGGTTTGATTACCTTCATTTCTCGGTGGCGTATTTCCACTCACACAGCCATATCTAGATGGGGAGAGATGACTATTACTTTGGAGAGTGTAGCTGCATTAATGAACACGCTGTTTCTCTGGAAGTCTTTCTTACGAACTCTCTGATACGGAGAAGAGTAATTATGCCGCTATACTTCAAAAGGTGGCGGAATTCGACAATCTGGAGAAGGAGGAGAAAAAAGACACGAAATGCTTCTACACCTGGTGGGTTTCGGAGTGGTCTTCTGCAGACCCAGAGTTGAATCAAGAGTTGGAAAACGAGCTCAGCCTGATCGCGTTCCTGTCTCTATGGCTATCCAGAGATATATTTGATGACGGTTCGGAAAAGAAGACAATTAGAAGTGACCTTGTCAAAATTGCTATAAGGATGGCGCAGGGTGAAGTTCTTCCTCTAGGTGCATTGTTCCTTGGATCGCTGTATTCTCATCTGGACGCTTTAGCAATGGATATGCATGTTTCTAACGGGTACAAGAAGGTGGAGTCGCACGTTCACTTCGCTTTTCTTCAAGCGCTCTTATGGGAACACTTGAAAGTTATGCTCCTACTCCCGCACCTTCACTTGTTAACTTGTACGGCGGCTCGAGAATACTCCGATGGAATAAGAAGCGTCCTAAAGCCGGTGCGAAACTTGTGGAGGTATTTGACAACATTTCTTAGTAGATTTTCGTCCATGGGGGCGATTCACTCTTCCATCGTTCGACCAAAGACCTTTGCGACGATCCACAGGCGTTGTGTTGCGTCCGATGTCAAGACCATGAGATCCGGGGAAATTATTTACTCAAGCGCAGCTGCATTCCAGGGATATGTCCCGTCTCTATTCGACGGAGAATTTTCTCGTGACTCCGTACAACATTGACGGGGCTGCTCGCCAAATGGGATTCGATCGGGGTGTCCCATTTATCCGTCCACCGGGGCTCAGAAAGAATTCCTTCTACAAATTCTTAATGCCAATGTGTTCTTAGACCGGGTGAGCCTTCCCTTCGGCCTATTGGGAGAAACCCGGTGGTAACCGATAAGTATAAGGAATTTTGGAGTAGACAACTGTCGGTTTTCCGAGAAATTTTCGGAAAGCGTCGTGACAGATTACGTAGCGAACCATCTTCGACGCCTTGACGAAGCATTTCCGGTTGAAGCTACTTCCATCCAAACGGACCCGGAGCCGAGAGTTGCGGTCCCAAGTAGGAGAGAGACTCAAGAGGCAAGCATGCGGTCCGGTAATTCTCAATTCCTCCAATATGCGGTATTTAAATCTCTTCCTACTCTTTTATTTCTCCAAGTAAATTTTTCTAAAAATGATTCTTGCTTGAAATTAGGGAATTTCGAAAGAGAATGTCTTCACAAGGTTGGCGCGCATTCAAAATGAGAAGGTCACAATGTTGGCCTTCATCTTTGAGAAGTCTCGCGGTCTTGACCTTCATCTTTGAGAAGTCCGCGCGACGACCTTCATCTTTGAGAAGTCTCAAGATCGACCTTCATCTTGAGAAGTCCGCGATGATGACCTTCATCTTTGAGAAGTCCGTGATGCATGACCTTCATCTTTGAGAAGTCCGGAGAAACCGCTCCTTTTTCGACCACGACGAGAGATGATGAAAGCTCGGTGGAACAAGGCGCTTCCCTTAGTGATCTTGTTGACGGGCCGTGATGGAAATTAGCACCCAGAGTGAAAGAGAGGTGGCACTGCTTGTAGTTGGGCGGCTCCCCTTGAAATTCGTCCCGAACAGTGCTCCGGTCAATATGGCCATTGTGGTGACTTCTTCTGAAAAGCCCCCTGCACCTGACAAGGTTCCCGCGATTGGTGAATTACCGGTGATGCAACCTGGGCTTTGTTCGATCCTCCTTTTGCTATCCCTTATCCAGGCCATGTGTTGGTTGGCGGATTCAGCGTGCCGGTTCAGTTTGAAAAGTTGTACGCGACAATCTGGAAGAAACACGGCCATATTGCCACCACCACGAAGCTCAAGAGTCGTCTTGCGTTGGTCAACCGCGTCCAAGAAGCTTTAGTTTCTATCCATGGGATGAGCGTCACGACCCAGTCGAACGGTTTCGAGGAGATGATTGAAGACTGGAGGTGCCATCGGGACGTGTTTGCGCAGTACAGCTTCAATGCTCCTTGGTTCTTCAAAGGGTTCTCCGAGATTCAGGATCTCCAGAAACTACATGATGAAGTCCCTTCCGCGACCGTGTTGCTCGCCCGGGAAGAAGAGGTTGAGAGGTTGTCTAAAGAACTGGAGCTGAAGCAGGCCGTGCTTCAAAGGATGAAAGTCTCTCTTGCCCAGAAGGATGAGTTGTTGCTTAAAGACTTTCCTTGAAGTATTCGTGATATATACTGGTGTTTTCTCTTATATGCTTTTCTTTTGAGTGATAGTGAGGATTTTCTTTGACTTCCTGTTTTGGATTAATAGGTAATTGAATTGGCTTATTTTGAGATAGTTTTGTGAACAACCCTTTTGAAAGAGATTATGTTAAATGAGATTTGCATCTTGGTCATGAATGATTGCACATATTACATGAAATTGCAAATGTTATGTAAAAGGGAGGTACGAATGGAAACAAACATGGCGTTTGATCACTGAGCCTCTTTCTCCACGTGCGGGATGCTAAGTCCCCAGTGAATTCTAAACTATCTTTCTTGTAAAGTTGTTGAGTAAAACTTACTTGCCTTTTGAAGCCTCACTTATATCAAACCGGAGTAGTCTCTAAGAAAATCCTCTGCAAGCTATCTCTCCGAACCAAGCTTCTCATGAACAATGCGCTTCAAAGCGTTGCATTCACTGGTGGGGTGATGAAGGAACCGGTGGTAACGACAGTACCTCGGGTCTATTACTTCTTGATCAGTAGGCGGACGCCATACCGGGGGGTAGCTCCACCTCTCCATTTCGCACCCACGTCTCCAGCAGCTCCAGAATCTTCTTCATTGGGAAGGGAAATGTAAGTACCTTGAGTCTAGCTTTTCCTGCGTTAGCGGGCGTTGCAATGTCTCTGCGTGGCTTTGATGTGGAACAGGAAGTTGGAAGACTTGTGAGTGTCATCATATCTGCGGATCGCTTGCCTAGGTAAAGGGATGTGGAAGGTGTCGTGATGTCACTGCTAAGTGATCGGATTGAACGCTCCCATCCTCTGTATTCAGGTATTTCCTGATTGATTTCTCCTTCCTCAAGCGTTTCTTGATCGGTTGAAAAGTCGACGCGGATTGGATAGTCTTAGGGCTTCGACAAGAGTTTTGAGATATAAATCCTCTAGCAGGGCTCCATAGGCTGCAGGCTCCCTTTCTTTATCTGGCAGACATTGTAGTACTCCGGACAAGTCTTTTACCTGTAGAGTTGCATCGGGTCTCCGTTGTTGACCGGACCATGTTGTTCATCTTCCCTGAGTCTCCTGTGGTTACGCGCCTTTTTTGCTTCTCCACCGGTAAAGGTGTGACTCCTGGTTAAAGATTCATCATTTCTTGCGCTGCTTGAGTGGATGCATGTCGACGCTTCTTGTAATTGTCTTAGATATATATCATTCAAAAGGCGAAATGTCTCGCTCGCCTTACAGGTGATACCGGCTTGACTTGCCAAGACATCCTCCAAAGATTCTAGCCATGCTTCCCATGATACCTGAACCACCCGTGGTTTTCGGATACATTGTGAGATGGAAACCGAAAAATTGAGAATTCAATTTTTGTGCAACCGATGGATCAATCTCCCACAGTGGTCGCCAATTGTTGATGGGTGAAAACTACTCCTGCAGAATTTGGTAATTTGGGGTGTGGATGAGGAATGAATCTAAACCTTCAACAAATGCACTTTGCGCGGTGAGTGCTTGTAGATTCGAGAGATCAATGCATGCAAGTCCGGCCTAAACCAAGAATTGGCCGTTCCGGACTTGTTTCGGTCACAAAGTGAAGGAGATGGGGTTGATCTTAGGGAGGAAGCGAAGAAGGTGTTGAGATTGTGAAGGTGTTGGCTTGCTTATGACTTGTAACGAAAAGATGAGCAAGCTTACGGTTGATGCAAGCGAGGCTCGAGTGTTTGAATACGGTTTTGTATTAACACTTGGTTTTACGTAAATCCCGAACTTGTGTTGTTCTGTGTGTCCTGTTTGAAATAGGGCGGAGAACCTATTTATACAAGTCATTGAGCCTCATTCACGTTTCTCGTGGGAAGTGGAGGTAGTGGAATGATGGAGTAGTGGAGTTGTGTGTCGGTGATACACGACCAGTCTTGCCCACTTCTCCTGTTCATCTCTAACCGTCCATGACTTCCGACACGTTCTTGTGATGGCGCGTTGCACGCCGCACGCCTGTAAACCGCCAGACCAATACCCCGATATGTATCCCCCGAGTTTGTGACATGATTGATGTCTGGAATGTGGATCGTGGATCCACGAAAGATAGCATGTAATCTTTGAATTGAATAACTGCGTTATTCATGGAAGTCGATACTTGTGAAGTATCGTGTGTATTTTATGCAGTGCTTGCATTGTGGTGTGGTAAGGTGATGGGTAATGACGCCTTATTGACCAATTGACTCTGACCGGGGTTGTATAACCAAGTCGGGTGAAGTTGGACGGATGAGATGAGCTTTGAGACACTCATCTGCGGCCGTTAATGAATATTAGGGTTTTTGAAGAGGTGCGCAAGCATCACTCTCGGCTTAGTGAAACCAAGCATGGGAAAGATTTTGGAGAGGACCGACCATACATGCGTATTGACGGCATGATGGTGTAGGTGCACAGTATTCCGTTCCCTCATGAAAGCGCGATCTGGGCCACTCAATTTGACCGGCAAAGAGGAGTGGTCGAGATTGATTTTGCGATAGAAGTTTGATACCGCAAGAAGCCGCGCGCCACACTCTTTTCCTAGCGTTTTCCAAGACGACCTAACTTGGTCGGTCTTGGCCGGCTGGTTTGACGTGAAGATGGTAGGCTGATGTTCACGCCTATACCTGACTATCCCATGAAAACGTGATCTAAGCCACTCAATTCGTCCGGTGAAGTTGAGCGGTCGAGATCAATTTGCAATTTGGGAAGTGTAACCACGCATGTTTGGGCGGGCAATTTGGATTAGCCGGGCATGATATGCCTTGGCCGATTGCATGAGGGGGTAGATGGGCCCACGGTGGTCATGCTGGTATGACCGGATTGCTCGATCTGATCTGTGACCCTCCATTCGTGCCGGAGAAGATGGACGCGCGTGATGGCTTGAACCCTAATTTTGGCTTTCAAAGCCGTGCGACCATGCTCTTTCAGGCGGACGAATGTGTTGTAACCAATCATGGTTGGTTTTGACCGATTGGTCAAGTGTGTAGGCGGTCACATGGTGATTGTGTCGACATGCTCCGGGCCCTTTGAGTCTACATCTACACCCTCCATCTATACCTGCGAAGATGGATGGTTGAGACCGTTTTGCGGCACATGTAATATGTCGCAAACCCTAATTTAGGGTTTTCCGTCCATAATGCTTGGTATGGACGGTTTCTTGGCAGCAAAGGCCAATGGTCGACCATGCGGGGTCGGCCGTGTGTATTCCATACCGCTTGGGGTGATGGAATTGATCTGGGTCATCCAATCATGCTTGTGGAGTTGGATGACTGCAATCGAATCATATCCGGGACTGATATGGTCGGTCTTGGGATGCTCAATCGGGCTAGTATAACACACCGAGAGGGGCTCAATCGGGCTAGTATAACACACCGAGAGGGCTCGGGCTAGTATAACACACCGAGAATCAACTTGTACGGGTATTTCGTACATGGTTTCATTATAGTGCTCGGAGGTTCGTGTTACTCTGTAAGAGTAACACTCAGTCGTCATGCCACACTGATAATGAGTACTGGAAATACAAGGTTGATATGAAATTCATAGGAAGGGATTGTTGCTACATGCTCCAACTGGAGGAATTTCATGTATTCACAGAATGGGATTGTTGCTACATGCTCCATTCTTGGTGAATTAAGTGAGGGAGTATCCAACACTTTATAAATGGCTTTATCTTTTACAAGATGTCAGCGCATGAGTTTTCTGGTTATTTACAAATTTAACCTTAAACGAAAATCCACCATCAACAGGGCCAAAGGTTACCATGCGTTATCTGGTAACCTTGGACGGCTAGGATTCGCTCCTGGGATTGAAGGGCGACCGTTGATTGTCGCACACCATGTGATTGTCGCACGCGCTTCGTTTTGGTAGCATGGTGATCTAAAGAGAAGTGCATATGGAAGGCCAGCATGGTGGCGCGGCTAGGTTGGCATGTCATTGGCATGGCATGCCTTGGCGCGGTTTAGCATGGCCAAACTAGGGTTTCGGGCCAATGATTACCATGCGTTGTCTGGTAACCTTAGGCGGCTAGGATTTGCTCCTGGGATTAAAGGGCGACCGTTGATTGTCGTACGCCTTCATTTTGGTAGCCACATAGGGAAGGACAACATGGTGGCGCGGCGAGGTTGGCATGCCTTGGCGCGGTTTGGCGTGGCCAAACTAGGGTTTCGGGCCAATGGTTACCATGCGTTGTCTGGTAACCTTGGGTGGCTAGGAACTGCTACTGGGATTGAAGGGCGACTGTTGATTGTCGCACGCCTTCGTTTTGGTAGCCGCATAGGGAAGGCCAGCATGGTGGCGCAGCTAGGTTGGCTAGGGTGCCAAGGCAAGGTGCGGTTGGCTTGGCGTGTGGGGCCAAGGGTTTGGCATGCCGTTGGCACATGGTGCGGCTAGCATGGCTAAGGGCCAAGGCAAGGTGCGGTTTGGCTTGGCATTTGGGGCCAAGGGCTTGGCATGCCATTTGGCATATGGTGCGGCTAGCATGGCTAGGGCCAAGGCAAGGTGCGGTTTGGCTTGGAATGGTTTGCTATTGGTGCAGTAGTGCGGCTGGCATGGTTGGCATGCCTTGGCGCGGAGATGTGGCTGGCACGGTTTGCCATTTGCACAGTGGTGCGGCTGGCATGGTTGGCATGCCTTGGCGCGGTAGATGTGGCTGGCACGGTTTGCCATTAGCACAGTGGTGCGGCTGGCATGGTTGGCATTCCTTGGCGCGGTAGATGGGGCTGACACGGTTTGCCATTGGCACAGTGGTGCGGCTGGCATGGTTGGCATGCCTTGGCGCGGAGATGTGGCTGGCACGGTTTGCCATTGGAACAGTGGTGCGGCTGGCATGGTTGGCATGCCTTGGCGCGGTAGCATGAGAATTTAGGGTTTGGTATAGGTGATGTCAGTTAGTGTTAAGGGTTCTGCAGTGGAACCTGACCCGTGAAAAAAGGTACCCCGGTAATTCTTATGTAAGCATGCTGATTAATTTAATAAATCCGCTAATGGTCATAGTGACGTCATGTCAGGTGCATAGTTTCACGATTTTGACCCTAAGCTAAAAACCATCATCAACAACAGTGTGACCTTCTTTGTGCTCAAATAATTAAAGCCAAATACTTTAGAAATGAGGAATTTCTTCACACTAAAATAGGTAAATATAACACCTCATGGATATGGAAGGGTATTGAAGAGGATCTCATTATATCTCAACAAAATGTATGCATGGAAGTTAACAATGGTGCTAAAACAAGTATATGGCAGGATATCTGGATAATTAATTTATCCATCAAGCCTATATTGTCGCGTCCATAACACTATAACTATGTATATGTCAGTGATCTCTTACTCCATGATACTTCTTCTTGGAATCTCACTCTTTTTTATGATTTATTCTTACATGATGTTTTGGAAAATCAAAAGGATGCCAATAAATATTCAAGAGGAGGATATCATATGATGGAGACCAAGTAAGGATGATTGTTTCACAATAAAAAGTGCTTACAATAAAATTGCAGAAAATAAAGTAAATCATCAAGCATCTATTAGTTTGGTCCCAAGAGCACTATGGAAAGTCAAGCTACCTCATCGGGTTCTTTTATTTATCTGTAAGTGCGTAAAAAAAAATGTTCTAACAAGAAAGAAGCTATCTCAATGCAACAGGGAGATAAAATCTTCATGTGGTATTTGCAGTCATCCAGAAGAATCGTTATTTCATCTTTTGATCACCTGCAATCACGCTAGAGCTGTTTGGAGACTGTTGAACGTAAACATTAATCAATTATCAGCTAATTGCAACTTAGTGAGAGAGTGTATTTTCTCTTGGTTCACTAGATCTCAAACACAAGTATCACTGAGCAGAATAACTCGATGAAATATCATAATGGTTGGGAGTTGGATTATTTGGAAGGAAAGATGCGAGTGTATCTTTCAAGACAAAAATATCAATCCAACCTCCACAATCTATAAGATTAAGCATCACTTACTTAACTTCAGTCCTGTTGTGCATACTCAACCCAATATCATAACAGAGTCTAGCAATATAAAATCCCTAACATCTTCCGTACCTGTACTTTTTGTAGATGCATGTTTTGATTACTACTAACATTATTGGTACGGGAATGGTGCTCTTATCTACAATATGTACTTATAATGGGGTTAAAGGAATCTATACGGATGGAGTAATCGATTCTGAAGCTGGAGAATGCATGGCTATTTCAGAAGCTCTGAATCTGCAAAGTATCCACCTCGTTGCAGACACTGAAGTAGTGGTGCAGTCGATCAATTCTGACATAAGTCAAGTTAGATGGGAGAACAATAATAAGTTAGACGGGAGAACAATAATTTGATTAAAAAAATTAAGTCTATTTCTACTTTTTTTTTTCTGCTTTTAAAATCTCTCACGTTAAGAGAGATGGGAATAATCTAGTTGATATTTATACTAAGAAAGTCAGGAGAGATAGTATATTGAGTCTTTGTTAAACATGCAAGTTATGCTTGAACCTAGTCAACTTTTCACTAAAATTCTCTCTTTATCTAAAAAAAAAAAAAGAAACAAACAAATGCTTAAAAAAAATATTAAGATATATTTATCAGATATCATGTATTCAGATATTCTTATCCAAAAGAAACAAGTACTTGATATGGTATTCCTAGCTTTTACCATCGGGTGAACTTGGTGATGTCCTTTTTTAAGAGTTCAACTTCCCCGATAGGCTAGAGTTCGGATTGTTCAATGCAAGAATCAAAAAATCTTTTTAAAAAAATATTAAGATATATTTATCAGATATCATGTAATAATAATGTAAGAATTTAAAAATTACCTTCTTCAGATTATCACTTAATATGGGTGTGGTGATCTTTTTTCCTATAATACTAGTGTAAGAATTTAAAAACACCCTTCTTCAGATAATCACTTAGTTAATACGGGTACTGTGAGAGAGTAATAGGTAAATAAATAATGAGCTGAACTTTTAAAAAAAAATTTATGTAAATAACAAAGAAAATATATATATTTATATAATATTTTGGGATCACCAAATATTTATTTGTTTATTCCTAACTTTCAAAAAAAAATTCTTAAATTACTCGTTTTTATTCAATTTGTTGTTTATCCCTAACTTTCAAAATATCGTTTTTTAATTACTTAATTCTTATTCAATTTGTTGCTTTTAATAGAAAATCTTTTGTAAAATTATTATTTTTAAGGGCTTAGAAAATCCCCAAACATAAAATTATTAGACAACCTCAAATTTAAAGTGAGTTTGTAGAAATACAACTAGGATGTAAGATTTGAAGAAATCCTTCTATGTTATCATGCATAAGCAAATTCAAATTGAAAAAGTGAATGAAATAGGAAACTAGCTTTTTTTGGAACTGCAATAAATTTAATATCTTCAAAATGGTACCACCCAAAATCGCGAAATTGTGATCGATATCACCCAAAATCACAAAAGTTACCTTTATAAAATTATTCGCTTGTTATCCTAAAGCAAAGCTTTATGTCTGATTTTATTGGTCATGTCCGTTTAAATAAATATCATTGACACCATTGTAGAGAAGGCGGGGAACACTACACGAAATCAGAGAATTTGTAACGTTGAAAAAACGTTAGTATCTATATATTGTAACGTTAAAAAAATGTTGGAAATGTGATGTTATTATTAGTGTTACCATATTTTTTCAACATTTCATTTCGTTACAATAAAAATTTATTAAATAACGGTTTCATTCGTTGGAATAAATACAACAACGGTTATCTAGTCAGCACAAGATTAATCTGATGTCATTTTGTAGTAACGGATAGCCGTTATTGTGTAGATTGTAACAGTTAGCATGTAATAGTTCGGTGTAACAGATACTGTAACGGCGACTTGTGTGTAACGGTTGACTTATCGCCACCTGTCCTTCCTTGTAACAGCTACAGCAATGACTGAAATCGTTGTTTAGTTGATTGTAACATATTGGATTTAACAATTATTTTAACGTTCAGTAACCTTGACAACTCAGTGTAAAGGCTGCCGTACGACACGTGTCAATCGGCTGTAACATATAAAATAACGGCTTCAAATGTTGATGATTGATTGTAACATTTGGGACATAACAGCTTGCTGTAACGATTCGATTCGTAACAGCTGACTGTAACGTTTGACGTTTACCACGTGCCTATCGTTTGTAACATGTAGACTTTAGACGTTGACGATTGATTGTAACAGTAATGACTTTGCCAAGTGTGCTAATTACTAACATATTTTATAACGTTGATTCAACGTTGATAAAAAAAATATATTTTTGAAGAAAAAAAATGACGTTGTTTACTGTTACATCTAGGTTTCAAGGAAGTACACGAAGCTGCACTCACATACGAAAGCCCAAGCACGTAAATAAGTGAACCATGATATTAGGCATACATAAAACTTTCCGGGCATACAAAATGATAGTCCCATCTTGGGTGACCTTATAAGGGGTAACCTATGGGTAGCTCAATTACCTATATACCCTTAATACAAAAATCTAAAATCAGTTTTCTAAAAAATCAAAATCAGCTTCCCCTAACATCTCTTCTTCTTCCTCCTCTAGCCGAACTCTTCCCCTCCCGCGAAAAAAAAATTCATCACCGTGATTAATTGTCGATTAAACTGAACTACATAATGACTCGTACAAAGAAAAACAGGGACTAGGCAAACCAAATCGTCTTCTAATCCATCAATTGAAGAAGAAGAACCAATTGAAGATGAAGGTGTAGAAACTGAAAATCAACCACCAATTGAACCAGAATTGAACCAACTGCATCTCCAACTCCGAAAACGAGGATAATAAAGTAAGTTTTACAAACCCAATCTCCTATTTGCTGTTTTTCATCGATTAAATGACGCTTACAGTGTTGGGTTCGGCTCAAAATTAAGTTGCGTTTTTAGCCGAACTGTTCTTCACAAAAGCTTCATGTAAGTGTGTATGAACAGTTCGGCTTGAAATTTCATGAAATTTCAAGCCGAACCTAGTCACAGAAAGAGATGCACAGGGGTTCGGCGTATTCGATAATCATAATATGTGCCGAACCTAGCACATTTACGAGGTTCGGCTATTACGATATTCACAATATGTGCCGAACCAATACAAAATTATTAACCCAGAAATGTACATGATCAGGTTCGGCTTATATTCTACTTATTCAAATAGCCGAACAATGTGTTTCCAACGGGTTCTAAGCGCTTACAATTTCTAAATATAAGCCGAACCCTAAACATTTTTTCTTCCGACGGTTCGGTGTAGGGTTCGGCTTGTTAGGACAATTCGAACCAAGCCGAACTCGGTCTACAAGGGAGGTTCGGCTCTTAATCAACACTTTCAGCTAGCCGAACTGTTCATCCAGACTCGCCGAACCTTAGTGAAAAAACACAAACTTTTGATGATTTTAACCTACAAAAGTGAGATTAAACATAAGATATGTTGGAAAATTTCCCCGCGAACAGCCTAAATGACTACAATTCAAGGGTAACTAAATAATCTACACAAAAATTTTTCTCACTTTCCCCTTCTCCTTCTAAAAAAACCTAACTTTTTTTTTCTTACTCAAAATTTTTTATATACACAAATTAATAACTAAATAATCCTAAAACTAATCACTAATCATTAATCACTAATCGGAATTATTTTAACTAATCATTAGTATTAACACTAATCCTAAAAGGGCAGATTTGCCATTACCAAAAATATTTGGTTAAGGGGCTTCTGATTTTGCTATTTACACTCCTTTTTTGTCTTTACTTGGTATGCCCTAAAAGATTTCTGTATGCCTAAAATCATAGTTTTGGGAAAATTAGGGGGAGACCCAAAAAAAATATTATTCTCATTGTCAGGCCCACAATTAATTTTGGGTACTGTGACACCCATAATTATATGAAATTATTAAAAATATCCGCATGATGGATTATGCATCCGCATGACAGGTTATGCATCAGGGGTATAATTGGCAACGTAACTTGGATATAACATATCTAAAAATCCGCGCCTTGGAATTTCACAAATTTTATATCGTTGGAAATCTTTTTAAGAGAGCTACGCAACGAGTACAAACAAGAATATCAAATTTTTGTTTTTCACGAAAAAATCGGAAGTGAGCATCATTTTAGGCAAAATTTTCGAAAACTTGATACATAACTATTATGCAGCCACCAAAAAGGATGCATAACGCATTATGCAGACGCATAACGAATTATGCAACAATTTTCTCGACTGCATAACAAGTTATGCATTTGGATAACAAAGTTATGCATCTATAACAAGTTATGTAACAATTGTTTTGGTTGATTTTAGTGCGTACATAAAAATATTGATGCATAATGTAGTATGCATCCATATTTACGGATGCATATCAGGTTATGCATATATTTTCTCGATGCATAAAAGATTGTGCAACAATTTTCTCGATGCATAATGCATTATGTAGTCATATTTTCGGATGCATAACATGTTATGCATCCATTTTCACGACTGGATAATATGTTATACAGATATTATTGTAGGTGCATGACAAGTTAGACAGTCTTGTTTTCTGTTGGTTTCAATACTAAGAAAAAAGTAGCTACATAACGTGTTATGCAAACGTTTTCTGGACTGCATAACAAGTTATGCAAAAAAAAAAAAAAAAAAAAAGATGCAGAAGATGTTATGCAACCAATTTCGAGAATGCATAACAAGTTATGTAACAAATTTTGTAGATGCGTAACCTGTTATGCATCACTATTCACACCTCCATTTTCTTTTAAATGCACGTCACACGCACACCAAACCCATTTTCATTTCCATCTCCTTTGCCTTGCCACTGCAGCATCCTTTTAGCTCCATTTTCTTTTAAATACATAACCCATTGAAACCAACATCAACACCACCATAGCACTAATGCACAGACCTATGCACCCGATAGCACTAATGTCAGGAGACATGAACGCGACCAAATATGTACCAAATATAGATTTTCTTATGGCCGATATGGATTCTTTGGAACACGACCAAATATGTACCAAACCTGCAGCTCAATCATCACTTCAGTCGCCAGAACCCATCTTAGTCCCCGTTACACAATTTTGATTCAACCTGCAATGCTCTCTTGCGGTTCCAAATATTACAACCACTACACCTAGCCATCGCTGCCAAATCACCTTCCTTCATCTGCTAAATCAACACAGTTCAGACTGCCAACAACCTATGGAAACAACAACGGTTCTCACCATTTCAGTATAGCAGCAACATCAGTCAGGCAATTGCTTGAACACCTTCTGTGTGTGTTGCAATTAGTCGAGAGATAACCTCACTGTTGATTTCAATAGCACCTGTACCACCCCTGCAAATTCTGACAACAACCCAACTCCCTACATCTCATTCAAGAACTCTAGAACACACATAAATCACCATCATTCTTTCATACAAGAAATGGCAGCAACCACAGTACTTAACTATTTTATTAACAACAAAACGACCAAACCAAATTATCCATATTTGAGTACCCATTCTTCGTGTTCTTCTTGAGCTTCTAAAATCTCACGAAATCTATCTCAAACATTAACAAAATCAGTCACAACAACATTAACTTCAGTTGAAGTTTCAAACTGAGAAACAACCGGAATTCGACCCCTTTCTCTGCCCATCGTACCTTGGCTACAAATGTCTGCAGACTAGAGCCTGCGAAAATCATTAAAAGGCTCGCGAGAATATGAGCTGTATGTGGTGTCATCCATTATGTAAACACCTATATAAAGAGGAGAGCGGGGAGAGAGAAAGGAGAGGAATAATTTTGGGAGGACACTTTTTAGGAGGAGAGAGATATTTTTAGAGAGAGATTTATTTTCTTTATCATCTTCTTCCCCAAATAATTAGATCTAGAGCTCTAGAAAATATCCATTAATGGAGATTCTCAATGTAATTCAAATGTAACCTCAACAATCATAGTGAAGAATCGTGGATGTAGATCACATTGATCGAACCACGTAAAAAATCTTATGTGTCTATTTAAATTTCTAGCACTTATATTTAAAATTTAGGTGATTAATATGATTTAGATCTACAAAATATAGTGAGGGGTGTAGTGTGGGATTTCCTGCAACTACATATGCGCTAGAAACAGGGACCTGCTACTTGTTGGTTTTAGAAAGTTTTAGAGAATTTGGATATACAAATTGCTAGATCGATGAGTTTTAAGAGAAGAAATGAAGGTTACAGAAGTTTTGCACAATGCAAACAACAAACGCACCTTAACAGGTCGGGAATAGAGATGGAGATATAGAGGAAATGAGAAACAAAGAGGGAGAAATCGCAAATCCATATAAATTTTACAACAATCAAATCTAGCTCATAAATTTAATTAGTCGATTCAAATAAGAAGCGAACCAATTCTATCGTGAATATCATATATACGATCCAATGGGAACTAAAAGAATTAGATACAATTTCGGCCAAATATGCAAGTAGATGCTATTTCGACTTTAACCGAATAATTGCATTACTTGCTCGAGGTGGGGATTCATATTACTCCTGAATTTAACTTGACTTATCAAATATCAAACGGCGAAGTAGTGCCTCCATATTTTACTGACGAAGTGACACATTTGGTTGGTCGTCTGGCGAATTGAACCTGAGATGTTATATCTTTGCGAGTTCACTCATTCCTTGCTGATTGCTGATGAAGTAGAGTTGCGAATAATTGATGAAGATCAGATTTAATGAAATGAATCGACGGGATACACCTGATGAATCGATTCTAAGTTACTCAATTCGCCGGGGATAAACTGCAGACGAAGCTCACCATTATCTCAGCAAGGACTAATTGGCAAGAAGAAGATTAGTTTCAAAAAAATTCATTTGAAGGAAGAACCATCTCATCTCGGCAGCTATTGCCTTTCAACTATCGTCATCAGCTAATAACCAGTACATAGAGAAGTTTAGCAGCTCATCAGCTCATTTTGCACATCAACCTTCGCAGCCAAGACAAATTCATTGAGAAGTTCAGCAGCTCAAAACGACAAGCTCGCAATCGTCCATGCCAGACAATGAAATACGCGGTGATACAATTGCCTAACGAGCAAAACCAACGAAGTCAGCTAACTCTTGGAGATACGAAGAAGATCGAAAGAATATTAAGAGAGCAAACTCAGGGAGATATCATAATTAATCGAAAATCAAGTTACTTCGCAAGATAAGAATGGAGAAGGAAGAATACATAGCTATCAAACCTACACCATATAATAGTTTTTGCGAAGAACAATCTTTGCGAAAAAGACAACACGGACAAACACAAAGGGAGAAATGATCAAGCAATTTTACACGCTCTTGCGGTTCAATGATCCGAGGACAATGGGAGAAAACAAAAACAAATGAGAACAATTGTTACTGCAGGTTAAATCATAAACAGAAGGACCAACCAGCGAAGAAATTAGAGAGCAAATCTTCCAATCTCCATACCTATGTGAAGAAGGAAGAGTGGAGGAGAACGTCATTTGTTGCATCGAACAAACTCACAACACGAAGGAAAAAAGCACTCTTCAAAAATTCGCAAAGCAAGCGAATTTCAAAAACTTCAAAGTCAAACAGGGACCTAAAATTAGCAGTTCAAAGAAGAACGAAGCAAAGAAGCTGTTTCTCGGAGTGAATGAAATACGAAGAGAAGAGAGTATGCGATGAAACATCACCCAGTTCATAACAAAGGAAGAAACTAAGGCGGCAGAATAGCAAGGAGAAATGAAGAGAAGTGAGATCCAGGGTAAAAAAAAAAAAAAAAAAAAAAAAAGTGACTGGGAGGATTTGAACCCGCGTCTTCAGACCCATTCTCTGTACTGGTGGCCAACTGTGCTAGTTCACTGTGTGCGAAGTGATCGCAGAATTTTAATACGTGACTAGTATTCAAGAAAAAAAAGATGACAAAAAATGAAAAAGATGAGAATCGAACTCGCGGCATCGACTTTCTTAGTTTCTCTCTCAAACCGTACATGCGAGCTTCTTTCATGTTGTTGTGGTAAGGTTCGCACAGTTTGCCCTTCGCAGGGTGTCCCTTTTCGGATGTTAAGTTCGCGAAGTCTTTGATTCTTTCGTAAGAGAGGTTATAACAGTTGGTATGATGCGAGAATATATAAGAGGCAGATCAAGGGTTCAAATCTCATTTCTCACAATTCTTTTTGTTGCGAGATAATTATATTTTATGCGACGTTCATACATTTCAAGGATGCTAGCTTCGCAAGCAAATTATATACTTCGCAAGAGACAACAACAGCAAACCACAAAAGTTAAAATATGAGAATGAAAGAATGAAAACATGCGAAAATATCGCACAAAAATGATAAGAGATTATCAAAGATCAGTGAAATTACAAAAGAGCTTATATGCAGAAGAATCAACAAAATAATCAGATAGAGGGAAACCTACTATGACGAAATCAGAATTTCGCAAGAGGCAAAAGTACCTAAAGTGCATCATAGTAGGGGTACCTATTGCATATGAAGAAGAATCAATAAAATAACCGAGAATGGGACGAACCTTTATGGCGTACACCCTAGTTCGCGAATAACATTTCGTAAGAGGCAAATGTAAGACCTAAAGTGCGTCATATAAGGGGTATCTCTCGACATGGCTCGGGGAAGGTTACACCGCTCCCGAAGCCTGAGTCATGGAAATTTGGGGCCCATGAAAGCCTATCCTAGGAGAGGTACCTTGGATTCCCAACTATATATATAAGGTTATACCTGGTTGGGCGACCGAGGGTCTCTTCCAAGGAGTCGTGTATGCTCAAGGCGCCGAGGTACACGGTTGAGCCGAGTGCCCGGGATGGATGAACCTACCCCGGCCATTCTTGGCAAGTCTTGGCATATGTTGCACTCGCCAAAGAAAACTCCACTTAGGGTGCAGTCTCGTAACCATAAACCCTATAGGTATAAGGGATAAGAGGCTCGCGAAAACAACCGGTTGTTGTTAAGACCGGATGGGAGGAGCTAGTCTTGTATGGCCGATGTTTCGCCTCCTTGAAGGGGCAACCGGGGAGATGATAAGGGCGACGCTCTCCATTAGGGGGAGTGTCAAAACAGACGCAAATGTCATGAGGCTTTGTTTTCGCAAGGAGACTTAGGCTTGTCATATTTGTGCAATGATCCTGAAGAGGCAATAATACTAACGCGAGGGTAAGACGAGATCAATGGGTCTTTACACGTGTACGGACGTCTGCGATTTCGTCGCAAGACGGCAATGTCATGGGGCTCCATGTTCGCAAGGATATTTAGGCCTGTCATATTGTCGCAAGCAAAACATCCTGCAGAGGCAAAAATACTTGGAAAATGATAAGGCAAGATCAATGGGTCTTTACATGCAAGTGTAAAGACGTCCTGCGATTTTGTCGCGATGAAAGGTGGCAGGGGAGGACCTCTAATTAGGGAGGTCTAACTTGGAAGACCACACAAAAATGATAAGGCAAGATCAATGGGTCATTGCATGAAAATGTAAAGACGTCCTGCGATCTTGTCGCAATGATAAAATTCTACGTAAAAAGCAATGAAGAGATTATACTATTGCATGAGCACAACGCAGGAGATAGAGGAAAGATAAGAATGAAGAAATAACTCACTCATTCAACACTTTTTCAACGATTCTACCTTCGTAGATAAAGAACAGAGGCAACAATGGATTACCGAAAAAACATCTTATGTTCTTTATTTTCTCGGCAAGAATCTTTTCCAAAGAAGATGTTTACCAATGAACAACAAGAATCCTCACCAAAAATGGAATAATGACTTCGCATGAACAGAGGCAATACTTCTTATACTTCAAGGATTAATATTTCTTATCCACTTCGCAAAGTTTCAGAACTTCGCGAAAGAATAGAGCATAGCATGAGGCAAAGAACATGGAGCGAGAGTTTCGCATGATGGATTCGCAATACTTCTTATACTTCTCAAAGGATACTTCATCCTTCTTATATATTTCGAGGATTAAGTACTTCATATACTTCTTCAAGGATACTTCATACTTCGCATAATTCAAGAAACGATACTTCATATATACTTCTCAAAGCTTCGGAACTTCGCAAAAGAATAGAGGCAAGTACGTACTTTTCAAGTCCAGTATTCTTCCGCTCGTTCCTTCATCAACAAAGACCAAAGATTACTACAACAACATATTTTTCCTTAAAGATCGCTCTTCAAGCAATATTCAAGGAAAAAGAGGCAAGATGTAGGATTCAAATATCGCACAACATATTTTCTTAGCGTGCGAGATTCAATTATTTCCTTAACTCGCGAGAAGAGTTTGCGAGATTCATTATTTTTCATAACTCGCGAGAAGGTAGCAAGACTCGCGAGAGTGTCTCGAGAGAAGGTAGCAAGACTCGCGAGAGTGTCTCGAGAGAAGGTAGCGAGAGCCTGCGAAATCATTAAAGGGCTCGCGAGAATGTCTCGAGAGAAGGTAGCGAGAGCCTGCGAAAATCATTAAAAGGCTCGCGAGAATATGAGCTGTATGTGAGCTGTCATCCATTATGTAAACACCTATATAAAGAGGAGAGCAGGAGAGAGAAAGGAGATGAATAATTTTGGGAGGACACTTTTAGGAGGAGAGAGAGATTTTTAGAGAGAGATTTATTTTCTTTATCATCTTCTTCCCCAAATAATTAGATCTAGAGCTCTAGAAAATATCCAACTTGGATCAAGAACAGAGACTCCGGAAGTAAACCTTTGGTTCTTCTTCTCCGCTCACAAATTTGGTTTCCAAAGAAACCTAATTTTTCTCCCTTCACAGCACATACGAGCATACAACCCTTGAGGTGAAGTCCGCCAGCTACTTAGGACCTTTGTTTACTCTTGTGGTTGTAAACAAAGAATCAATAGACAAGAAAATCACAGTAGAGAAGAAGAAGAGATTGAATTGAAGAAGAAATTCTGCGGCTTGTGAAGAAACATAATTTTGGAAATTATGGGTTTGGGAGATATTTTTTCGTAGAAAATGGGTGCGCGCATGAGGTTTTTTGGGCGTGGGTTTCTTAGTGTTAGAAATCTGAAAAATGGGTGTGGTAGTAGTTTTCACTAGTTCAAATAAGTTGGAACTTCTAAGCATATAACGAAAAAAGGCCCAAGAAAATTGAAATCCTGCGATAAGCCCAAGCTCATATATATTTTAAGAAATAGAAGTTTTCACGCACGAGATAGTAAGTAGATAAATTTAGATGTTTTATGCAAATCAGCCACTTATATCAAGCAAAATAAATCTTTGTTTATCAAATTTTTTTCAACTGAAACAAATTTGTTGATTGTCAATATCAGACAATACAGAACAAAAAGAGTTTACAAGTATGAAATGGGTACAAACCCTATAAACAAAAATACAGCAACAAGGAAAAAAAAAACAGTTGTATATTGTAAGCAGAACAAAATACTTGAAATAACTGGGCTTCTAAATCTTCTTATGCAATCATATCATCATATAAATAAATGATGAATTTAATAAGATGGTTAAAATCTAATTTCGATCTTCTCTTTTGTAAATGAAAGTTCCCTCTAGCTATTTCTTCGTCATCTCTTTACTTAGTAGAATTAGCTAAAACATTAACCATAATCTTCATTACTTTTACTTGCATTTGTAAAGCCATAATATAATCAGCTGTTTCAATAAAAAGCCCATCTAAACCCATGGAAGACTTTCCACCTGGTACAAGCTTTTTTAAGGTCTTCACTTTTCCTTCCATTCCTCTTCTAGAACCTACTAGAAGGTTCCTCCTTGTAGTTCCTTTACTCCACATATATCCTCCATTCATTAACTTTTTGATCTTCTGTTTCTTCACTTTCCTTTTTCTCATAAATTTGTCTCCTAAGTTTTCATTCCATGAAGACTCAACAGTTGATGTAGAATCTAAAAAACCCTTGTTCTCAATTACCCTATTCTCCATATTAAGAAACAAAGTCTGTTGAGAAGAAGTGGTTTCCATACTATTCTACTTAAAAACAAACTTTTGCTTGGACTTGAGATGATATTTTTTTCAAGTTTTTGAAGAGTTAAAGATCAAGAAACAAGATTATAGATAGAATGGGTTGAGAGGTTAGGGTTTTATAAAGATTTGAAATGGGCACTTTCTCGGAGTTTCTCCTACCCCATGCAACCACATGCACCCACATGATCACAGAGGCCAACCTCTCTAAACCCTAGCCCTTAATTTTTGTTTTCTCTCATTAAAACACCCTGTGAACACTTTCCTTGTAACCAAATTCAATGTATTTTTTCTTCTTTAGTTTAACTAAAAAAAAAAAAATTAAAATAAAATTAGGTCACATAATGGTACTAGTAATGTGGCTCATGATTTAGTCTTATGTTTCTTGTCAGGGAACCTGATTATAAGTGCAATGAAATTAAAAATGTACACAGGTACGAATTTGTTAATTTATTAGGAAACAAAATCAAAGATTTTCCTTTCTTAGTGTTTGGATAACGAAAAGATGATGTTCGTGGACATTCATGAACCACCATTTTTCTCTATTGAAATAAAATGTTAAGATTTTCTTTGTGTATCATGTTCTGACATGTTCGGTTCATAGTACGCAAAATTAAAGAAGAAGTTTGGTTAAGGAGATAAGTTAGGGTTAAACATTAATGAAGCTTATAGACTTAGAATTGTATTAAAGTTGGATAATTTTAGTTTAAGGAAAAAGTAGAAGATTCACTACTGATCCTAAGTAACTAATAGTACTAATTACAGTTCCCCAATTTTGAGGTTCATTGCAGCTTGGATGGGTAACATAATTTTGTGCATGGAAATCAATATCATTTGATTTTGATTTTGATTTTGTTCATTACAGTTCCCCAATGAATTATGTTTCCAAATAATTCATTAATATCAAATGTACGTGTCAACATATCATTTGTCCCTCATGCCCCCTTCAAAAAACGCCCCCATCAAAAAATTTCTCATAAACTTTAGTGAAGCAAATATTTTCACAAGCTTTGGTTTGCTCACGTTATGCACTTTTATTGCATGGCTTGGTGGGTTTGGTTTACGCCGAATTCCCATGCCTTAACACCTAAAGCACATGGCTACACGCCTACACCATTATTATGAAAATCGTAGAGTACTAAATTGCCGCTACATTATCTTATGTAGTTGGATACCATAGTTATCATTAATTAAACATGATTAGTCGTCTTTATACACGTGTAGTGTGGTGTGCTGTAGTCGTTTTGCGTACGTAATGTAGAAGAAGAATAATTTACTCACTAATTAAGCATGACCCACAAAGCGTGTACTGTATTTGGATTTGATCGTCTTAATTATATGCGCCATGACATCAGCGATTAGTGATCGTTACGAATTAACACGGAGTAGTATTATCAGTGGCTAGGACTTGGTCCATTGTTGAGTAATTGCCGCTCCTGAGTTAGCAGAGAACAACATACTTCAGCCTGCTTTAGTTTATGCAGCATTATTGTTCAATTGGTTCCCTACCGCATCAGTAAACCTAAAAGATGTGTTTCCTTTCTCTATTTGATTTTGGTTTGTTTCTAGGTCGCATAGCAATGTTTGGTGGTTTCTCGAAGTAACAAAATACAATAGAAACTTCATTAATTAATATTCGATTATTTAATAAACTTTCTTAATATTTTTAGCCGATCCTGAGTTGGGAATAACGTGCCAAATTAATAAAATAATATATTTTTTATTACCTATATAGTGTCTTATATGAAATATAAATTAATAATCCATAATATGTATTCAATACATTAATGATTTATGAAGATTTTTTGAAAAATGATTCAATTGTCTACTGTTTTTTGTTAAATTCAATATTACATTGAATTTCATCTTTAACTTTTCTTATCTTCGTAAGAATTTTTGGTGTTGTTTTCTCATAGCTCAGCAAGAAGTTATCTGATGTGATTACTGCTTTAACAACCTCGTTTCGTGGAGAGGGATTTATTGTATAACTTTCATCATCTTCTTTCCCATCTTTATCAATTCACATAACACTTTCAATTATTTCTTCAATCAGTCAATAGTTTCGTAGCGTCATTTTTTTCTTCGGATATTCAGAACATCTTGACATTCTTTGAATTGCAATAACCCAGTTTTTCGATCAAATTTTGCAAGTCTTGAGTGATTTCATCGTCTAACTGTTGATCTGAACTGTCTAAACTTGTGTTATCTGTTGATAAAAGTTTATAATGAAGCAAATTAGGAGATTGAAGGGTGCTTTGAAGAATTTGATATTCAACAGTATTTAGAAAATAAAAATAATTATTTGATAATAAATCTCTCTATAAGTTAATAAGATATTAATTAATATATAAATTAACAATTATTAATTTATCGGTTAATTAATATCTCGCTTAATTAATAAATTTTGGTGGTCCTAACAACATTAATTTATAGAGTTTCTAATGTAGGTTTCAAGGAAAGTTCTTCCGTATGCATGCCAAAAAACAATCAAATAATTGGTGATAGCTTTAAGATACGCGTATTTCTATCGGCTGTTTTGAGTTGGATATGAAATGTTTGGTGTTTATTTTTCTTATTATTCCCACTTGGTTATTTGTTCTTTGTTCTTTTATCGATTTCAAACTCGGTCTCCTCTTTTTTGTAGGTGATCAATTTCAAACTGGGTCTCCTTTTTTTGTTTCGGTTATATTTATTGGGTTGAGGTACCCCTTAAGTGCCTCTTTTTCAATGAATTTTTTCCTATTGACCAATCGAAAAAAATTGATTTAGAGATAAAATAATTGCGAGGTTCTTATTTGTGTATATGGACAAATTTGTTCACAGACCTAATTAGTTCCTAGTTATAATCTTCGAGAACAAAGTATGTTTTCATTTAATCATTATTTTATTTTATTTTATTTTATTTTTGAAAGGAGAGGGGTTATCGGAACCACGACCAATAAGGAAAAAAGAATAAAGAAAAAACTATAAAGACAAGAAAATACGAGAGACTACAGAGATAACAAAACACGAGAAATGAACTCACTCAGCCCTACCAAAACTAGCCAACATGGCTTTGGGATCTAAGATAAACTTTACCAGAAGCATCCTCTATCACAATCTTCTTCAAAGGAGTTAGGATCGATTTCAATGAAGTCACCAGTATGAGTAGAGTTAGCCAATAAATCTGCAGCTCCATTGATTCCTCTGAAAGTATGTGATGGTGTAAACCCTTGGAAATTAATATGAAGTCTTTTGATAGACTCCCAAGTGTGATGATAAGTCTAGGGAGGAGAAGGCTCGGATTCAGAGACGTAAGATATTGTAACCTTCAAGTCAGATCGAAGGGAAATTTGTGGGCATCCCTTTTTGCTAGCTAGCTTAAGGCTAGATTTAATACCTTGCAACTCACAAAGAGTTATATATAGGATTTGATCTCCTTTTCACAGCATCAATGGGAGGACCATTTTCATCTCTTAAAATATCACCAATCTAACTCTGTTCTCTGTATACGATCCTTTTTCGTTAACTGTCACCTCTCTGTTATTAAGCATGGGCTAAGTAAGCGCCATCTGATTTGTTAACTTATAGTCTGTGGATCCTCTTCACCTAGCATAAAGTTCTATGTTCTCATTAGTGTCCTCCATAAAAGTGTTAATTAAAAGCATTTATTGCAATGATTCTTTGATATAAGCACTCAACTGTCATAGATTTCTGAGTGAAGATTCTTCTATTATGTCACCTCAAATGTGGTACATATAGTCATCGAAAGTGAGTTTGCAAATGGTTCCAAATGCTCTTATTACTTTTATGTGAGTGGCACACCACTGAATATGGTCCTAATTATAATTAGAGACATAACTCTGTCACAACATCTGCATTAGATTACTCCAAATACTTGTTACGTAGTTGCATTTGAACAACAAATGATCACCGTCCTCAAACATCATGTTACACATCACACAAATGGGATCTACACTCATTCCTCAAGATAACAGCTTATACCTCGTCTTCAAACCCCTATAACGAGCCATCTAGGTAACAAAGTATTGTCCGGGTATGCTGAGGGAAAATCATACAAGAGTCTGCCAGTTTTTCTTAGAAGCATGAGATCTAAAGAGTTGTAATTATCCTTGAGAGAATAGATGCCAGAACTCATAGTAGTCCAAACAATTCTATCAGCAATCATGAGATCAATCTTTTTTCTCAAAATATCCTCTATAGTGGACCCAAAAATATTTTCCATCAACAATCATGAGATCAGTCTTATTTCTCAAGATATCCTTTATAGTGGAGCCCAAGATATTTTCCAAGTTAGGAGATAAGGACCATTCCCCATTAGACAAAAAAGTACTCACCCTACCATCTAAATTGTGAGCTGAGTCGTTAAGAAGGTGCTGAGGAAATAAAGTGAGAAGGTTACCTTGTGGGAGTTATTTATCTTTCCACAGCTTCGTATTCTCGCCATTACCAATTAAATGGAGAACAAATTGAGAAGTTATATCCCGATGGTCCAAGATGCATCTCCAACACCACAATTAATTTGATGGAGTCTTAAGAAGCCAAAAATCCTTGTTCTCAATGAGATTGTTCTTGACCCAAGTGATCCAGATAGTTAATTTGTTGCTTATGATGTCCCAAATGTTCCTAAGGTTGTAGGCACTATTTGTAGTCTCAATACATCTAATTCCAAGACCATATCCTTTGTAGGGGAGACAAACAGTGGACCACCTAACTGTATACTGCTTGTAAATGAATTTAATACCTTCCCAAAGGAAGAAAAAAGAGTTTTAACATTTCTCTTAGGAAAGACGAAACAATAAGTTTAAAACACCAACATGCTGCTCAGTATAACCTTTATTAACAAAACTTTGTTGGTAAAAGAGAAGGCTTTGGCTTTCCAAGACTTTATCTTATCAATGATGTGATCAATAAGGAGGGTGCAGTCGGAGTGTGAGATATGATTAGAGAGTATAGGGAGACCCCAATACCTAATAGGGAGAGTACCAACTTCAAATCCCAAAATAGATCTGTTGTTAAGAGCAGTATAGTTATCAACTGATGAAATGAATATGTTGTTATTCATATTTTTAACAATCAGCCATGTTCTGTTAGAGATAGTGGTGAGTGTAGAAGCAAAGGACCTGGAAGATTGTATGTCTCGTTTCATAACACCATAAGGTCGTCAGCAAAGTATAAATAGGTAACCAATGGACTTTTACATTTAGAATGGAGAGAGAAGAAACCCAAACTTACTTGTTTAAGCATAATTGAGTTGAAGACTTCCATTAGCAACACAAAAAGGTAAGGAGTAGGTATGGCAACGAATAGCCGAAATCCGTTTCCGAAAATTCGGCATCCTATAGGATATAATCCGACATATCGGATATCGGAATCAGATATTCTATCGGATATTACCTCTTAACCCTATCGGAATCGGAATAGGATGCTTCTGTTAGGTTAATATCCGACATCCGATAGCCTAAGGGTGTACTTGTAATTTCCTACCCCTAGGTATTATATGTCGGAAGAATATAGTTATCTTTTCAGTAGGACAAACAGTGTAATCGTTGAGTTCTTTATAAAGCTCTTGAGGATCCCAGTCTGGATCACCATCAGTAGTACCAGTTGGACATGGGTAAAAAGTCTCACTTTGTTCTGATGGATCTTTACTCCAAACACCCACATAAAAACTTCCATCTTCCCATCGATATGTTACATTTCCTTTCGGTACTCCATCATCCCATGATCCATCGTAACGATTTCCATTACTCCATATGAAAGAACCAGTACCTGAAATAGCACCATTTTTCCATTTTCCCACATAATGGGCACCATCTTTCCATTGGTAACGACCGTTACCATCTTGGCTACCACGACGCTATTCGCCATCATAAAGATCGCCATTAGAATAATTCTTAGTACCAGAAACCGGATTTTATCGGATAAAATTCCGATATCGGATAGCTTCACCTTAACCTTATCGATATGGAATTTTTGGATTCCGCCGGATATTATCGGATATCCGATAATCCTTAACCTTAACCTTATCGGTACTGCCAATATCCGATGGATATTTATCCGTTGCCATCCCTAGTAAGGAGAGAGATCACATCCTTTCATGATGCCTCTTATCCCCTTTAGCCGAGCCGTTAACCATGATGGAGTATTTAGGATAGGTGATCTACATATGGAACCAGTTAATAAACTTGAGAGGCATCTTGAACTTAATGAGAGCAATAAGCAGGGTATCCCATCTGATGCGTTCGAAGGCTTTCCATAGATCAATTTCGAGAGAACATTTGTGGGCCTTATCATTCCTATGATAATTTCTTAGAAGCATGATGTTTTCTTGGATGCTTCTGCCGAATGTAAAAGCTGACTGACATGGGCTCGTTATAGTTTTACAATATACTTTAGCCAAATAGTAAGTATCTTAATGATCCATTGGTACATGACGTTGCAGCAGGCTATAGGTCTTGCGTTATTCAAAGCAGAAACATTAGATATTTTAGGTACAAAAGTAAAAAGAGTAGCATTTACCTCACCCAACAACTTGGTACACGTAAACAACTCTTGATATCTTTGATAAAATTAGGTTCAATTATTCTCTACTAACACTTAAAGAAGTGTGGTGGGGTGGGGGGGAATCTATCAGGTACTTGTGTTTTATCGGATAATGGACATGTCGAAGACGATCTCATCATTAGACACTGGAGCATCCAGCAAATTAGCCTCTTCCTTAGAAACATGGTTGTTGAGATCAATATGCTTTAAAGCAGCAACATCAAAAGGAATGTCAGCTTGGTTACACAGGAATAATTTTCTTTTCAGGGACTCTTGTGTTCATCAACTAATTTTGGTTACACGGGAATAATAAATATCTGTTATTTTTGGACTGAGGATATTCCATTCATAAAAGCAGGTATTTTTGGCATTGAGTGGGTTTAGGGTCAACTGTTAAAATCTCGATTGAGAAATAGAGTGATCGAGATTATGGAGATTTGAATGGGGGAAGTTTGAAAATACAAAATTCAAATTTTCTAGTTAATTGAGTTGAATCGTGTTAAATGGGAAACTCATCGGCATCACAATTATACCATTTAAATCATATACATGATAAAGAAGATAATACTGAAACATACTATTTGAATCCATCTTGAATTTGATGGGTTTTATAAACAGAAATACAAGGATTCCCAAGGTACCCTAGCTATAATATTTTACCAGAAAAACCATCTACAAACATCAACAGCTTCTACCTCAAACTCTCAAGTTTCAGCAATCACTAACAAGATGCAGAACGCTAAGATAAGAGACATATGTGCTAGGCAGATGAGAATAGCTGTAGATGCTTAGACAACCATTGTTGATGCATCTGATGAATGAAGTACCACCCTAGCACCCCAATAGGGAAACCTTTTTTCCAAAGACCTAATTGAGACAGATGTTGTTAGAAAGGAAGTCAAAATCTCATGGAATAGATATGGAACAAAGGAAGTGAGAACACTAGACAAGAACATCTTCCTCTTTAAGTTTCAAACTAAGGAAGTTATGAATGCAGTGCTTACCAAGGGTCCATGGAATGTTAAAAAAAATCATCTTAACTTGAAGAAATATGGTGCTTCTATTGCGGTGAAAGATTGGGTTTTTACTCGTAAATAGTGGAATGTTCAGTTCCAAAATATTTTGTTGGAACATCACTCTGAAGCATTAGTCAATGAAGAAATTGAAGAACTAGGAACAAAAACCTGGACAGACCCGGAAGATTGCAAATTGAAATTTGGAAGTATTATTACAGCTAGAATTAATATAGTTCTATCAAAACCTCTTCACACAGATGGTTGGTGGAACACAACGGCAGGAAGTGTCACTTGGGTTCGATTTCATTGGGAAAGACAACCACATAGTATTTTCCCTAAGCGATATACTATAGATCACAATGAGGAAGAATGTCTTGATGTTGTCGATGACCTAATGATTAGAAGATTTACAAATGATCACTACATCACTTATTTTCATGAATTATCCATGGCTTATGGAGTGAAGATAATGATGATTATGATCTTCTGTTACAAAGAATATGTGAAGTAAGTAAAAGAAAACTTAGTGAAAGCATTGAAGAGGAGATAGTGGAAGAAACCAGGAACCACAAACAAACCAGAATGACAGGTGAAGATACCGACTCACAGGATCTTGATACTATAAAAAATAATATGGGAAAAAAGAATCCGTTAACTAATGCTGATGATATGGAACATGATATGGTTGAAGAAGGAGACTCAGACACAAAGGAGACTTCTCATAAGATGAATGAGCCCCCCTGTTAATGGTAATATATCTTCATCACTTACATTTTTTTTTCATTCCTTTAAAAGTTTGCATTTTAAAATTCTGAAGTCTCATATTACACTTGCATACCATTTAATTAATCATTTAATTTCTTCCGTAGACAACCCTAATATTAACTTGAGTATCAAGTTAGCCGTTTATCAATCTGATTTTAAAATGAAAATTTAAGTTGGAATTGTCGTGGCTTTCTAGGTAAAGAAACTAGAGATCATTTAATGCATCTAAATAATCTTCACGCACCCGATATCATCTTCTTGTCAGAGACTAGGATCAATGATGAAAGGATTTTAAATGTCACTAATGTTCTAAGGATGCCAAATAGGTTTTATGTCCCTTATGTTGATCAAGCAGGTGTATAATTATACTTTGGAATGATGGTTTTTCTTTAGATGTAGTTAATTTCACTAACAAGATGTTTCATGCTTTACTGAATAATGATCCTAGTAAGGGAGAGTGGTTTCTCTCTTATGTGTACGACACTTCATATAAAAATGACCAACTTTGCCAATGGGAATACATTAAAGATCTGAGTTCTTCATTTCATATTTCATGGGTCCTAATAGGGGATCTCAATATCAGTATGAGTGAATCTGAGAGAAACGTTAATACAGACCCTGCTTCCCCTGAACTTCTAGATATCATTAGAGCTTCTGGTTTACATGACATGGGTTATAATGGTAACCTATTTACATGGACAAGCAATAGTCATGGTACATGTAAAATTAAATCCAGACTTGATAGGGCTCTTGTTAAGAGTGAATGGACCCTTCACTATTCAGATGCTAAACTAGCACACCTTCTACAAAAAGGTTCAGACCATTCACCCATTCTCTTGTCCATGTATAATAGAACTAGTCTCATGGGGAGAAGCTAGAAGTTCTTTGAACAATGCTTACAAAATGAATCATGTATGAATGAAATTGTGAGTGCTTGGAAAACTAACTTGACAGGATTTGCAGCTTACATCTTATCAGATTAATTGTCTAATACAAAACACATCCTTTCTAAATGAAGTAAGAGCACTTTTGGTCATATTCAATCAAGAATTACAAGCTTACAAGATTAAATATCTCAATTGCAAGCATCTGATATTCAAGGCAATAACACTAAATAAGTATTGAAGTTGGAAAAGGAGATCGACACTCTAAATGAGATTCAAGTTAGTTCTAACAGGCAGAATCAAGGGATCACTTATAAAATGATATGGATAGAAATTCAAAGTACTTTCACATAAGAGCAATCCAAAGGAGGGTCAGACTCAAAATTGATTCACTACAGGCTCCAGATGGATAATGGTGTCAGGATAAAAATTCCATTAAAAATCTCTTCGTTTTCACATTTCAAGAAGATTGATACTTCTTCAAATCCATAAGACTCTTATCATTTCCTACAACATATTCCTAGTTGCATTTCTGATCAAGACAATGCAGACCTAGTTATGATCCCAGATGACCAAGAGATCTATCAAGCTCTTATGACAATAGAACCATGGACTTCACTAGTCCCAGATGGCTTCCCACAACGGTTTTACCAATCACAGTGGAAGATAGTGAAAGATAATGTCTATAAGATGGTGAAAACTTTCTTCAATTCTAGGTTTGTTGTCAAGAAGATTAATAATACAAGAAGTACTTTAATTCCTAAAACAACGTCAGCTCATAAACCAGAAAGTTTTCGGCCAATAGCATTATGCAACACAATGTATAAGTTAATCTCACAAAGTATAACATTAAACTCAAAAATCACATGGTTGATATCATTTATCCTATGCAGTTTGCGTATGTGCCTGGTAGACTTATACCGACAAATATTTGCATGGTTCAAGAATTAGTCAAAGCTAAGGGTGCACAAGAACCGAGCCGAAAAAACGGACCGTGCCGAAACCGGTGGAACCGTACCTGGTTTTGTACCGAACCGAGGAAGGGGTACAGGTACCGGTCCAAAAACTGAGAACCGGCCTCTAAGGGGTACAGGTACACGATCCTATTCATGTCTCGTCCCGTCCCGTCCCGTTTGTACCGAATAAAACTACCATTTCTTCATCTTTCAAATAGATTATAAAAATAAACAAAAACACGAGGCTAAGTTATAGTCATTTAATCAGGGGGACTATGTAATACGTATATATCCTTAAGGTGATTGTAGTGTGTGAGCTTAAATAAAGCTAACTTGTCTTTTACTTTGTCACACCAACCCTCATCAGAGCCAGATATGCGATAAGTCTATAGAGAACCAGCATGACAAGCATTGTTATTACAGAGCTCAATTGACCGTCAAGGCCAACCATCTAAATCATTGGGAAGGTACCCACTCTGCAACTTACATTCGGTCTACACGGATAAGTATCATTCTATGCGTATTGAGACCCCAACAAGAGATTGAATTGGTAATGGCTAAGTGATACATACTTGATCCAAGCAATGAACTTGGGTACATGTTGTATTGTACATAGTATCCACCTGCTAGAAGAAACGTCAACATAAGAACTCCTTAAGTGTTGTTGCAGATTTTAGGTGCATTACAAGTTTACCAATAGCTAAACCGAGGCCTTGGGAAACCAAGACACTGTAAAGAAGAACAAATAATGTATGGAACATGTTTATTGCCGTATGCTTTAGCCCTGCCATCCAGTAGGTTATGGTTACAAATATTGTGGGTAGAACAAGTACTGACTGGTACCGGAACCGTCCCTGGTACCGTACTTGTCCGGAATGGTACCGGAACCGAGGAACAAGGTACAGGTACCGGTCCAAAAACTAAGAACCGAGACTAGGGAAGTACATGTACTCGGCCTCGACAAGAACCGAGTCGAACCGTACCGTGTGCACCCTTAGTCAAAGCTATGAAGAAGAAAGGGGGAAGGACTGGTCATTTATCTCTTAAAATGGATATTTCGAAGGAGTTTTACAGACTTGAATGAGTTTTTCTCATCGAAGTCCTAAGAAAATTTGATTTCTGCTAGAAATTTTGTCACTTAATTCTTCAATGTAAACTCAAGTTGAAATCATGATTAATAGTTCACCATCCTTTTCTTTCAAGCAATCAAGGGGGATACGGAAAGGAGATCAATGATGGTTATTTTCAATGTTGTTGTAGTGAAAGTTTCGTTGAGACTTGTGAAAGCAGATTTTTAGACTTAATTTTTAAAGCAAAAATATAACAAACTCAAAATACAAGATGTTGTGAAATTATGGAGAGGATGGAGCTAGGATTTCACCATTCATCAATACTTATGTGGTTTTAAATTAATTTATATCATGCAATTTAAACAATTGATTTGATTCTAAAGTATTGCCAAAATCAGATTTCCAAAATATCAAATGTTAGTCGCAAGCATAACGCACCAAGAGTCTAAAACTAAGCATGCATCATCAAGAGAAAACACATTTGATTAATAAAAATCATTTAATTCATTTTTTATCAATGCAATTAATCATATAAAAATATTGCATAAATTAATAAAGTAAATGTTACCACATAATTCTTGAAAAAATGGCTTCCTCCGTCGCCCCAGAGGATGGGTTTAGATCATCATGTTGGAAACACGCTCAAAAATTGATTTCATTGCTCAAAAATGGTTCACAAATGATGAAATGGGAGAAAATAATTAAAACCGGGTGTTTGCAACGCTTATAATTGTTGCAAACACTGTTACAGAGAACGATAATGATGAACTGTTGTTGTTTTTGTAGCTCTGCGACCCACGCCTGGCAGTCGTTGTCACTGTTGAAGAACGACGGTCTTTGGCTGTCTGTTCTTCGTGTTCTTGGTGCAGCAGCAGCAGAAAACAATTCTACAACTCGATCAATCCTCACTCTGTTGTGCTCCAAACTCTCCCAAACTCTCCGTTCATCTTCTGTGGTGCACGAGTACCCTTTATATAGCCATAGACACCAAAAAATCTCGCTCCATCACTCCCAATGATCCTCCATTACTCGGTTATATTCTCATGCAAGATACGGGAATTTCTTCCCTTTTTAATCTCCTCCACGCTGTTTTCTCTGGCAAGCATGCTTCTACACGTTCATTACTCTTCCCAGATAACAAAAAAACACGCTGCTACCCACGAAAAATCCCATCGACACGTACAATCCCGTGAACAACTCCTCTCATGCACATATTGCCCTGATATCTTCTTGCGAGTTATCTAGCCCAATTTTATCAATTTCAACGCCCATAACAGACTTGTTATATCAAACAGAGAATACCCAATTAAATTCAGCCATTGAATCTCCCTTAATCGTGTCCAGAATCGACGAGAAAAAATCTACAGGAAATAACCAGTTTTCCCGCCAAAAAAACTTTTCAAACCGTGGGGAAGAAAGGGTTGCCCCTTAACCAGCGATGGGGTGCGGTTAGCATGTGGGTACCCCTTAGTAATTTGGATACCCCTTATCCAAAATTGGGAGTCCGAATAACACGGGTCCTTCGGGTGCCAAAATCAACTTTTCGAGCCGAATTTTCCAAAAAATGTTTATTTCCCAAAAATGCCTACAAACACACAAAACATCATAATAAGTACAAAATCGAGTACCAACAATACGGAAAATTGAGGACAACTTAGACACAAAAATGTGTCTATCAATCAACTATCTTTGTATCTATTATCCTTGCCATGGAAGCATTCTCAAGGAAATTGAATCACTATGAGAACTTAAATCAGTTAACATGTATGAAAATATCTCGATCAACTCCAAAAATCAACCACTTATTTGTTTCAGATGATTGTATTATTTTTTGTAAGGCTGATATATCTCAAACTAATAAATTGCCACAAATTATAGAAGAATTCATTGCTTGTTCCGGCCAGCTTATCAACTTTTATAAATCTGCAGTTTACTTCAGTAAGAACACAATCCCATCATGTTGTCAAGTTATCAGTGGTATTCTCCAAGTTTGTCAGCTTGATATTAGGGAGGAAAATTATCTAGGACTTTCTTTCTTTGTAAGGAGAAATAAAAAGATTCATTTTTCCACTCTCATAGATAAGATGGAAACTTGATTATCAAGATGAAGTTGCATAAATATGTATGAAGCTGGAAGGTCAATAATAGTGAGAAACGTAACCAATGATATTCCAGTTCACCATATGATTAGTTTCAAATTACCAGATACTACTATAAGCAAGATGAATTATACTCAGCAGAAATTCTGGAGAATAAAGAAAACGAACTAAAGGAAGCATTCTATTTCTTGGAGGAATGTCAACAAACCTAAGGAGGAAGAGGGTCTGGGTTTTAGAGATCTTAAATTGTTCAATAGAGCTTTACTTTCTAAGTCTACTTGGAAGTTATGCATGAATAATTCTTCCGCTTGTGCTATTTCGATTAAGGCAAAATACTTTCCAGATGGTCAAGTTTTTAACATAAAGGATAATGCTAATTCAACATGGTCGTGGAGAAGCATAAGTTCTGAACTGCACTTCATCAAGAAATACAACTCCTGGTGTATTGTAAATGGTCACAAGATAATGATATGGAATTATAGATGGATATTTGAGTTATCTTCTCCCCCATCCCTAAAGCTGGATCAAATCACTACCATAACTATACTTATGTTCATCATCTCTTTTCAATAGAATATGGAGGTTGGGATTACAATATAATTTTCTCTTTGCTTGAAGCACCAGTGGCAAGACTAATCCTCGATATGTCTATTCATCCACATTATGAGGACGGAATGGTTTGGAATCTAGAGAGGAATGGAATGTTTTCTGTAAAATCAGCGTACATGGAAATGTTTGAGGAGAAAAATATGAATCAATCAATGGGACAAAGAATGCAAACAGTTTTCAAGAAACTCTGGAAACTGTCATTGTTACCAAGTATAATTCAATTACTCTGGAAATGTGTTAAAGATATTATACAAACAAGAGATGAACTGCTACATATTATTCAAAATGGGGATTTTGGCTGTCCACATTGTGCTCAAATACCAGGGTCATTTTCTCACTGCATACTAGAATGCTCTCTCTCTAAGGTAGTCTGGTTTGCTGTTCTAGGTATTCGTACTCAAAATGGGGAAAATCTGGTGGAATGGTTATGCAATTGGTTTGACAAGCTCCTAGCTCATCATATTCAAGAAGGGGAAATATGTATGATAGCCATAGTCGCATGGTGTATATGGTATGCAAGATGTGATAAAGTGTTCAAGGGTACTAATGTATCTCCATATTCCATTATTCAGAAATGCAAGAAAGAAATTGCAGAGTTTGAAAATAAACCAGCTACTACAATAAGTCATCTTACTATACAGACAAGTGTTAACCTTCACTGGAAGCCACCTCCAATTGGAACTTTTAGAATAAATACAGATGGTTCTTTTCATCATATTAATAAAATATGCGGCATTGGTCTAATAGTTCGTGATTTTACAGGTGTATACTGGGGGTCAAAGTGTATCTACTTAGCAGATGCAATGAGTCCAGAGCAAGCAGAATGCCGAGGGTTATGGGAATAGGTGATGCGTGTCGTAACCACAACAAATTAGTGAATATTTTTCCACTCAATTAACAAGTAATATGGTGGTAGTTAAGTTCGTTCCCACGAGGAGCAAGAGGTTTTAGTTGTAAAATTGTCACAAAAAGGGGGGGTTTGTTTTATAAAGAAAAAGAAAATAAACAAAGCAATTCAAAGATAAAGTTGAAATCAATAAGAGAGACAAGACCAAGGAATCCTTCTTTGTTGCAAAACAATGATTCAAGTTATGTTTTTCATCCACATGTTATTAGTCACAGATTATCACCAACCGTAGGTAAAGCAGCTAGATCAGTGTTAAACCCCTAAATCCCTTGTATCACAGGATACGGAAGTTCTCGACTACCGGATTCTATTTACCAAACCACCTAGTAGTAGATCACTCAAGATTAATTTAAATAAACGCATTAAGATTTATGAACTTATTAGGTTGATATTAGTAGTTAGACTCTTAGATCAAGGTCTACTTGCTAACGTTGTTTTCACACACAATTGCTCCACGGAATCCCTCCGCAAGGTCTCGTGTTTGCTACTTATGTAAAGAGTCAAGAAACGATTACTTATCCCCTAACTTTCACTAGCTTTAGATCAATTAACAAATCAATTTAGTTGGCCACCCAAACAATCTATCAATCAATCATGAATGTATAAACATTCCTATTAGTAAAAACAAATGATAATCATATGAAAAACTTCAAAGTAGATTTAAAACCAAACTCAAAATACGTTAAGAACTAGGAATTCATCCTCAATCAATAAGAAAATTAGCTACTCATGTTAAGGAGTTCACACAAAGAATAAAGAAAAGAGAAGTGTTGTGTGTGTCAAAAGGTGTGTAGAAGTGTGTAGAGAACTTCTCTATTTATAGGCTTCAATGCTCTCCAAATCTTCCAAGGAATAGAATCCTCATTCCATAATAACACCACTTTCCCAATTTGAGCCTAATTCCAATTTCAAGTTCAATTCTCCAAAGCCTCCAAATTTTCATCCAATTCCCAAATCTAAGTCTTCACACCCATGAGAGAAACTCACACATAATTCTGCAATTTTGGTCCGCCGGAAAATTACTGGGATCACCGGAATTCCGCCTGAAATGTCGTCGCCGGCCACCTGAGTTCTGTTGTTGTAGACAGAATATTCCGTCCAGATTCTGTTAAAGTTAACCGTCAAACTAACGGTCTCTGTTAGTCAGGAAGGTCAAGTCAGAAGGGAGTCGGCATAGTCTGGATCGTCTAAGTGGTCTTACTGGGTCTGGATCACTGAGCTGGTGTACCGAGTCACTGGGTTGACTCATCTGAATAAAACTCCAGCCGAGTTCTGGCTGTTTATAGGACTTTCTCAGGCCAAATTCATGCCTATCTTTCTTCACCTGTTAAGAAATCCTAGCATACATCTAGTTTAGCAGTTCATTCTCATAACTTTCTGTGCAGCAGCAACACCTCCTTCTCTTCTTGCAATCAACAGAGGCTCAGCTCCTCAGCTAATTCATTGCAGCTTAACCTCATTATTCTCAGTGCCAAACACCCAATCTGGTAAACCATTCATATCCAGGATCTGTGTTGCTCTTGTATTCAAATTCTAACCCCAATTTGGGTAGCAATCTTCTTCATCTCTGTCTGCTTCACTCCATTACAATTCCCATAATTTGACAGCAACAACAACAATTCTTCAAAACCCATCTGAGCTCGAATTAAACAGCAACAACGTCTCAGTTCTTAACAAACCCATATATCAATCTTTCCCAGAAAACCCATATCAAATCAGCACCTCCATCATCGTTCTTCCTTTAATTCCTCTCCTCAGGTCATCGATTTCATACCCCTATCTTCTTTCAATTGAATATCGATCCGTGTTCTTCAATTCCAGACAAACCCCAAATTTCAAACCGAATTCAACTTCTCTTCTGCAATTTCTTCTCTATCACAGTAAACCCTTTTCTCATCTCTTAATTCTCGATCTCGCAGCAACATCAATTTCAGGTGATAACAACGGCACTGCTGCTTCTTCCTTTCTCAGAGATTCAAACATCAAATTTGTGTACTTCTCGCTCTTGAGTTCATCAGCAAACCGATGCGTGTCGTAACCACAACAAATTAATTAATACTTTACTACCTAATTAACAAGTAATATAGGGTAGTCAAGGTCGATCCCACGAGGAGCACGAGATTCTAGTTGTAAAAATTGTCACGAAAGGGGGTGTAAAAAGCAAAAGAAAATAAACAAAGCAATTAAAAGATAAAGTTGAAAGCAATAAGAGAGACAAGATCAAGGAATCCTTCTTCGTTGCAAAACAATGATTAAAGTTATGTTCTTTTCTACTTGTTATTAGTCACAGATTATCACCAACCGTAGGATAGCAGGTCCGCTTAGCTAGCCCCAAAATCCCTAATTTCACCGAGTAACAGGTCCGCTTAGTTATCAGATTCTATTCAAAAGAACCACCCTGAGGTTCGCTTACAAGATGTAATTCCCTGAATGCATTAAGATTTATGAATTTAGGTTTAGTACTAGTAGTTAAACTCGGTTCGCTTGGTTCACTTTCTAGCGTTGTTTCTACACACAATTGCTCCACGGAATCCCTCCGCAAGGTCTCGTGTTTGCTACTTATGTAAAGAGTCAAGAAACGATTACTTATCCCCTAACTTTCACTAGCTTTAGATTAAACTAACAAATCAATTTAGCATGCATTCTAAACAATCTATCAATCAATCATGAATGTCTTTAAGATCATTCCTATTAGTAAAAACAAACGATAATCATGTGAAAAACTTCAAGATAGAATTAAAAACAAAAACTCAAATCATATTAAGAACTAGGAATTCATCCTCAATCAATAAAATTAGCTACTCATGTTAAAGAGTTCACACAAAGAATAAGAAAAGAAAAGAATTGTTGTGTGTGTAGAGATGTGTAGAAGTTGTAGAAAACTTCTCTATTTATAGGCTTCAACATTCTCCAAATCTTCTAAGGAGTAGAATCCTTTTCCTTTAGCAATTCAATTTCCAATTCCAAGCTTTTCTCAACTCTTCCACCTTCTCTTTCCAAATTTGAGTCCAATTCTCCATCCAATTCCTAGCCCAAGTCTTCACACCCATGAGAGAAGTCCATAGAAAATTCCGGAATTTTGCTCGCCGGAAAACTGGGATTGTGGCCGGAATCCGGCCGGAATAGTCGCCGCCGGTCACCTGAAAATTTCTCCGTCAGGGGAATATTCGACGGAATATTCTGTCAGTCCACCGTTAGGACTAACGGTCAAAAGTCAAACTTAACGGTCGTCGTCAGTCAATGAGTCAAGGGGAGAGTCACTGAGTCAGAACCGAGTCAGCTAGCTAACTCGGCTGACTGGTCCTAGCCAGGCCACTTTGCACAGGCCAAAGATGGCCATGCCTTCCCTGCATCTCTCCCAGCCATGATGGCTGCTCAACTCAGTCTTTCAAAACTTCATAACCTGCAATTGCTCAGCCTCCTCAGCTTTCTCAAACAGCTTGCCAGGCCAGTTCACTAGCATACACCAGAGACAATCACTGCCTGCAAATAATCATTCCACCACAACAACAAAGACATCAACCACTAGACTCATCTCTTCCCACACCCGCACTGTAAACCTAGACATTCACCTAATTAAGCGGCTTCACTTCATTCTTGCATACTTCCTGCAGACTCCAAACACAGATCACTACCACCTATCCTTGGATCACAACACCGACTAGACATTACATCACCACCGATCTTTAGCTCCAATTCCTCAACTGACTTCAACATCGAAACCCATCTTGAGCACTGGCTATCACCACTTGCCATTCAACCAACACTAATCCAACTGCAACACAAAGATCGTGCCAACAACCACAAAAATCCATCACTACTGCTTCTGCACAATTCCTAGGCATTCATCTAGTTATAAGCATTCTATCATTCCAATTGCACTTCATTCTCTCCGATGAATCTGACCCTTGATCAATAGCAAAATCACCACCAGATCCCCTTGTTTCCATGTCAGTCGAAACCCATCTTTGAACTGCAACTCTCTCTTCACAATGGAACTCTAACTCATTCGATCAAATCAAACCCATCAGTTCTTCCACAATCGACAGCAGAAATAGTCTTCATGGCATTAGCTTCTCCACGGCAACACCACCAAACCCACTCTACCATCTGTTGTTGAACCAAAACCAGAACCATCTTCATCTTGATATCCAATTCACAACAGACCCATTTAATCTCTGTAAAACCTATTTTTCAATTTATCAATTCCATCTCTCGACATCAGTGATTTAACTTTCTTCTCTTGGTTTCAGCAGTAGCAGGAGTCCATCGATCCCATTACGAACTTCAATTTCTTCTCTTTTAATTCTTCTCATCATTCATCTTTTTCTCTCGATTCTGCTCTCTCTCTCTCTCTCGATTTCAATCAATTATTCACATTTCTCTTGGAAATGGTACAGCAGACCCCTGCCTAATCGTCTCTCTCAATTTCGGTAGAATCAATTCGATTAATATGCGACCTCTATTTCTCGGTTTCGAGAAAGTAATTGATGAGTGAACGAGAGACATCCCCTTCATTATTCTTTTAATGAGCTCACTCTTCTTCTCGTTTCACAAATCATCGAATCGATTGCAACCCGGCTCGACCTCATACCCATCTAAGCTTTCTCATCGTCTCTTCCAGATCGAACCCCATCTCTTAAATCATCCTCTCGATCGATCTACAAGCAGACTTCAAACCCTTAAATTAGCTATAAGCCCATCTTTGATTCATCCTCTCTGTTCACTCTGTTCTCGATTTCTAATGCACCTCTCGAGTTATTAGCGATCATGGTCATTTTTTAATTTCAGTTTCAGGTGAATGAATGAAACGAATGAGAGACTCTCGAGATATAGGGTTAGGTTGTGAAATGGGTCTGGATCCGGATCTGGGCCATGGATAGGACCGACCCAATTGGGTGCTATCCAGCATAACCACCCTCTGGATAAGGGCTACCCATTGTTAGTAACACCATCACTTCTTGAGTGATAAGGGGTACCCTGAATGAGAGCCCCTTAACCCCCTCTGGGCTCCGAATAGTGTTCACCCCTGAAATGACAATTTTGCCCTTTTGGCTCAAATTGGGTGATTTCTTCTTCTTTTCCTCCGTGCGACTCCAAAGTAGCTATAAAACTCAAAACAAGCGTAAAATACATAATTTACAAGAAAAATAGCAAAGAAAGCATAAACTACTAGATAGTAAATTAGGTGTATTCTACACCTATCACAAACCCATCTCTTAATTTCTTCATATCTTCTCGATTTGATCTCTAGATTTCAGCTTTTCTCTTGGTTTCAGTAGCAGATGCTGCGCAGCCATTGTTCTTCTCAATTTCAGATGTGTAAAAGGATTGAGAGAAACGTCTCTCGAGTTTAGGGTTGAGTATAGCTGATGGGTGCCCTGAACGCGTAGGACGGGTGCATTTAGTAATCTTTCATGGGTTGCCCCTTATCCTTGACTGGACTCCAGATAGTGTTCGCCAATTAAATTATAATTTAGCCCTTTTTACTCAAATTGAATGATTTCTTCTTCTTTTTCTCTGTGCGACTCCAGAGTACCTAATAACTCAAAAACACGCGTAAAATACATAATTTAAAAGAAAACATAGTAGAGAAAGCATAAACAATAGATAGTAAATAAGGTGTATTCTACACCTATCAATAGGCTAAGGAACTGAACTTGGAAAAACTAGAGTTTAAACTGGACTCAAAATTGGTGGTAGATGCAGTGAATAAAGATAGCTTCAATATTGATCGGAGAATACGCAATATGATTCTAGACATCCAAAATTTGTTTAGAAATCTTAACTCTTGACATTGTAGTTATGTGCTTAAAGAGGAAAATAATGTAGCATACATTTTATCTAAATTAGTAAGAATAGATTGCTTAAGCAGTGTCTGGTTAATAATACCTCCTGATAACATTATGTTTCAAATTCAGGAGGATGTACATCTTGTAACCACGCAAAGTTAATCAGTTCAATCTTCCGATTTAAGAAAATAAAAAATAAATATAGGATTGAAACCATAGTTGTATCCTTTTTTTTTTGAAATAAAAGATACTTAGATTAAACTTAACACCAGAAGATACAAGACTCAACAACCCAAATCTGAGAAACAGACATGAAGACACATACAATACTTCAACCTGACTAAAACTCAAAGACCAGCACAAAGACAAACCCAAATACAAACTGCCTAGATAAACCATGCATACTAACACTACGGAAAAAATCAACATTGACGACTACAGGTTAGAGTTGTAGTACCCCTACGACAACTCCATTTTATGCATTGTGGTAGGGGGGTATTGTAGAAAGTCCAAGCTTTTCTACAATGATTCACTAAGAGTTGTAAAGGGTGATGTGATTTATGGTTCGACAATATTTTGCCAAGATTATGAATATCTTTCAGAATTACTTTGAAAGCCTAACACAACTCTTGCTTGTGCTGTAGGAATATCTTAAACAACCAAGGATGTGTATCGTAGAAATATGTAACACAACTCTTATTTATATTGTAAGACTTGGTTTCACAACCTTAAATATGTATAGTAAAAATTCTATAACACAACTTCCCTAATTATTGTGAATAACACTATTACTGCACTTGTTAGAATGGTTCAAAAATCTTGCACAACTCTTATTAATATTGTGATACATTCTTTCACAACCTTTATCTAGTGTAGTCATAATTTCTAACGCAACATCCTTGGACATTAACCATGTTGATAGTATCTTTAACTAACCAAGACCTTAGAAAGGCTGGAGGTTCCCGAGTCCACTGCTGATTACAGTTATTGAGACGAGCATGATTAGCCAAAGCATCAGCAACCCTATTACAGACTCTATAAACAAACTGAACCGAAATTTCACTTAAACTTTGAAAGATAACATTCAGACAAGAGATGTTGATCTTCCCACCTAATATTATCAAACTTCTAAATTTTAATAGCTTCCATAGTAGATTTGTTATCACCTTCCACCACAACTTTACTTAAACATTTCTCTTGAATCCATTTAGCCACCATATGCAGTGCTAACACTTCAGCTTGGTCTACATCTCTTGTCCTTCTTGTCCAGGCTACTGCTTCCACGAACTCTCCTAAATGATTACGAATCACCAAAGCAAGTCCAGCTTTGTTAGTACCAAGAATAATAGAAGCATCAATATTAAGTTTTAACCAATTCAAATGAGGAGGATTCCACAAACTAGTATGAGAAATGCATACTAAATCTTGAGAATGAGGATGATAGCTAGGACTATAATGTATGCAAATGCGATAATTATGACTAAATTGATGAATTTGTTGTATTATTGGCCTATGAGGTTGAAGCTTATTCTCAAAGACTTTCAAACACCGGCTTTTCCATATATGCCACATGGTGATAACTGCCAGATTCAAAAGATCTTTCCTTGCTATTGAGACTTGCAAATTCTTGTCTATCAAGACTGAATCCAACTCCTAATATATGCAACATTATTAACTGCCTGAAAAAGAGAAAAAGAAATAGCAGACCAAATTGTCTGAGCATAAGGACAGTGAAGTAATAAATGTGTAGCAGTTTCAATCTCTGAGGAACACATGGGACATTGAGGGTTTTCAACTGCAGCTATTCTCAAATATCTGGCAGCAACTGGTAATATATCTTTAGCTAGCTTCCACACAAAGAATTGACACTTATAAGGAACTCCCAAATGCCAGATCATCAACCACATCCTTTGCTGTTGAACAGAGTACCACTTGATGAGTTTGTTGGAGAAGAATTGCTCTATAAATAGACCTGACTGTGAACTGTCCATTCTTTGTAAGAGACCATTTGATGCAGTCTTTAGCTGGTTAAGAAGGAATGGAGATAGTCTCAATACATCTAAGTTGATTATCAGTGCAAATATTCCACAGTTTATCCATTCTCCAGCATCTATGGGAATGGTCAATATAATCTGCCACAGTTTCTTGAGTATTAGAAATATTCAGAGCTACATGTTGATAATCTTTGGAAGCAACTTGACCAAACCACTGTCCCTGGATATTAATACTATAGCCATCACCTATTTTCCAAATATGAAATCTTCTAACCCAGTACAAACCTCTTTGAATTGCATTTCAGATCCATGTGCCTTTCTTCTTGAGTTGTCCATAAAGTGGATCAATATTATGAAAATATATATCCTCCAGCAGCTGAGCCCATGGTGCTTCTTTCTCATGCAACATCCTCCAATCCAATTTAGTTAGCAAAGCTTCATTAAAATTCCTCATATGTTTAAAACCTAAACCCCCCAATCTTTTTGGTTTGTTGAGCTCCTGCCATCCAACCATGTAACCTCCCTTTTTATTAGGTTTATTTCACCAGTAATTGCGCTGAAGAGCCTCCATTTTTGTAACTATTTTATCTGGCACATGCATGCAACCCATTTGATATTGTGCCATGGTACCTGATAGGTGTGATAAACACCTTAATTATTATCTATAGTTGATGCTTTCTTTGCTATTTTTCTTGTGAATTATGTATCTTATGTGTGAGTTTGAGTTTATTAGGTGTTTTGGAGTCATTGGAGCAAAAGGAAGTGAAACTCGCTCAAATACAGGATTTCTATTCATCATCTTGAAGAGAACGAAAAGACGAAGCCAGTGGCGAAAGAATGAGATCATTCCGACATCATACGAAGAAGCTGCGAGCATTTTAAGTGTATCGGAGTTGTGGAATTTGTAATTGCTTAGGTGGACCTTCAAATTGTTGGGCGCCTATAGTAATTCTGTTCATTACATCCCCTAAGCCAGATCAAATCATCATTACAGTCCGTCGAAATTTCAGAGCAAAGAGTTAGCCATTGCGGATGCTGTAAGAAATTAGAGAGAAGAAATTCAGGGGAAGGAAATTGTGATGATGATCGAGAGAAGAATAGAGATGTTGATTTTGAAGACTAGGGTTCGATGAAGAAATTAAAGGGATGGTGGTTGTATCTGAGATTTGAAGTTAGGGTTTGAATTAATACTCTGGGTTTGATGGAAATAGTTTTGTTACTGATAAAATTCAGGGGAGATTGAAGTGGTTGTTGTTCAAGAAGGGAAAGTGGTGACTACTGTTGATTCATAGCTGCACATCGAGAAACAAATCAATTAGGAGTTAGGGATTGAGATTAAAAGCTGAATTATGAGTTTGGGTTGAGCTAGATTTTGAAGTTGGCAAAAATTATGTAGCCACTGTCACAACAGTTGTGATGTTGAGATTTACAGGGTTAGATTCTGATCTGAGTTTCAGGGAAGAACGGATCTGGTGGCAGATACAACAAAGTAGTCGATGGGGTTTGAGCTGTTTGAACTGTGAACAACACAGAGATGATGGTCCAAGGCTGGTGTTGAGTTAAGTTGTGTTGTGTGCTGAAGCTGCAACTATTAGATGTATGTTTAGGAATTGAAACTCAAGTTGGTGGATGTGTACTGAGAGAGAAGAAGCTGGTTGTTAGATGCAATGACAACATGTAGTAGAATATGGCAGAGCTGAAATGAAAACCTACTTTAGATAAATGTGTTAGGATTCATAGGTCAAGAATGGCTGCAGTTTTAGATGGTATTGCAGATGCAGTGTTATGGGTGTTGGTACTGAGTTGCAGAATCTGGACTGGGATGGAACTGATGCTGCTCAGATGGCAAGAACATAAGAACAAGAAGAGTGAATTGCAGGTGGTAACTAGTGGTTTTGGTGATTACCATGGGACTGAGATGCTATTGAAATGCCTAGATGTATGTTAGGGTTTGGGTTTCAAATGAAGAATCAGGTATTGAAGTTGCAAAGCTGAGTTGCAAGTGATGCACAGTTGCAGTTTGTGGAGCTGTGAAAGTTACAAATGGGTATGAATTGCTGGTACAGGTCAGATTGAAGCAATGGAACTGCAGTTTCATGTAGTGGTGGTACTGGTGATGGTCTGTAGATGGCAGGTGAATTCTGGTAGTGATGCTATTTAGATGGATGCCTAGGTTCAGGTGGTGTGTGAATTGCAGGAGATGGCTGAGAAGATGATATTGCAGCCTGGCATTGCAGCTTTAGGTGGTGGTATTTGGAGCTGTGACTCTAATGGAGAATGGTGCACAACTGAAGAGAGGATACAGCTGCAGCTGTATGTGTGATGTTGTTGTTGTTATTACAGTTGGAACTGAATATGAGTAGCAGGATGCACTGATTCCTGGTGCGGGTATCTGAGAAGTAGATGGCTAGAGTCTCTGATGGTGTTTGTGCTGTGTGTGGTGATTGTGGCATTGAGGCAGTGAATGAGGTACTGTTGGCATTGCAGGGAAAGAATATGGAATGTTGATAGTGATCTGAAATGCATAGCTGAATGGGTTGGTGTTGTTGTAGTATGAAACTGGTCAGTGGAGTTGAAATTGAAGTAATGAATGAAGCTGCAGTTTCAGTTGATGTTGGAGGAGTATGGGTAATTGCAAGTTCAAGAGAATGTGGTGGTGTGTGTGGTATTGCAACTGCAATTGAGCTGAAGGTTACAGGGCAAGATATTACAAGTAGATGGTGCAACACAGGGCCATCATGGCTGAACTTGATTATGCAACAGAGGTTAAGCAAACCCTGACTCGGCCCTGACTCACTCCACCCAGTTGACTCGGACCTGACTCACCAGACAGTTTGACTCAGTTAACACCGTTAAAGACTGTTATGATTGACCGTCAACTTTGACGGTTGACTGTTAACTTTTCCGGTCACCTGAGCTACTTCCTGGTGGCTTCTCCGACCATAATATTAGTTTTCCGGCGATATATTTTCGGCAAGATTCTACATGGGTTTCTCACGCACATGGGCTTGTTGGACCACTTGGACTTTGGGCTTTGAAGACCTAGTTTTGGAAAGGAGAAAAGCTACAAAATAGAAAGTTTTTCTAGAACGGTGATCACGTATTTTTCTACTTGGAGTTTTGGAGAGCGGCGATTTTACTAGGGTTTGCTCTCATATATTTTTCGTTTCTTTATTTTATGAAAATGATTATGATGAACTCCATTAATATGAGTAGCTAAACAACTATTATTGGTTATGGGATAAAGTGGATTTCACAACATGATATATGATTCAATGAATTAGTTTTGTCTCAATAATTTATTGTTTATGATTCATTGTTAATATTGTCATATGATTTGATTGTTTGTTCGGTTGAGTCCGGAATCAATCCGATTTGCATTCATTTCTAAAGCTATATTAGGGTTTTCAATACGAAAAAGTTGTTTATCCCTGATTCTAAGTAGCATAATTGTGGGTAGTGCTTGTAGTGATATATCCTACTAGTCACAAATGAATCATAACCTTGGTTAAATCGAATTAGTGCTTTTACACGTTTGATTGCCTTGATTAGTCTTATTCTATAGAACTTATTGCTTTTAGGGAGTTAAACTTGATTGTGATTTTACACGTTAGGTTGCTTTCTATGAAGAATTCACATATACATCTTTTAATGTGGTTGTGATGAAATCACGGAATTAGCCGGATATTCTTGCGATCAAAGTATCCTAGGACTTTTAGTAAATGAGAGATTAAAATACCAATTCTAGTCATTGATGAAAATACATGTTTGTGAATGATACTATCCCATGACCAATATCTTCTCTTTATTGATAATTCAAATTATTTTATTTGTTTTGCTCTATTTTATTGCTTAGATAAAACAAAAATCCCCCCTTGGTTACTAAAAAACTGAAATTCTATAACAAAAAGCCTCTCTGTGGGAACGAACTCTTTCTTATCACGTACTTCATTTATATTTAGTAGAGTGAGAAAGTGAAATTATTTTTGCTCGGCTGACAACCGATCAAATTTTGGCGCCGCTGCCGGGGAGGCATACGGCTTGTTATTAAATTTTTAGTTTCTTTTTATAATTTCTACTTTTATCTTTGCCTTTTGTTTTCTTGTCTTGTTTCTCACTTGCTTACGAGAATTGTTTTCAGGTACCTAATCCCTGGCTTCTAAAGATTAGAACTATCCAATGTGCGAGATAGCTACTCGAAGAGGCACAATATTCCAACCAAGTCAAGACACAAAAGAAGATCAACAGTTAAAAGTGGAAGAAGAGTTACAAATAGAAGGAGAACAAGAGGTTCCATTCGTAGACGAACCACAAGTTGAAGAAGAAGAAGCAATGGGTGATGAAAATCGTACACTCAAGGACTTGGATTCTCATAGGCTTGATGCACAACAATGGTGTATCCAAACTAACTCAACCTTTTAGATCAAGCCGGGGTTGCTTCGAGAGTTACCAAAGTTCCATGGCATGGTGAATGAAGACCCAAACAAGCATCTTATGGACTTCCATACCATTGTCAAGGCCATGCTTCTAGCGGAGACTGATGCCGATGGTGCAATGTTGAAAGTTTTTCCGTTTTCTATGGTGGATAGCGCTAAGGATTGGTTGTACTGTTTTCCATCCGGAAGTGTCATCACATGGAACGGGTTGAAGAAAATTTTCTTAGAGAGGTATTACCTGCATCGAAGGCTACTCAAATTCGCAAGGAAATTTGTGGGATGAAGAAAAATGTGGGAGAATCTTTGTATGAGTGTTGGGAACGATACAAGAGATTGGTGGCAAGCTGCCCTCACCACCAATTTAGTGACGCTATGATTATCCAATACTTTTATGAAGGACTCCAATCAAGTGATAGGAATCTCCTTGATGCTGCATGTGGTGGTGCACTAGTAAACAAGACGGTGGCACAAGCTAGAGAGTTTATTGAAAACATGGCAACGAACTCACAACAATTCATGAGTCGTGGTTCGGATGTGCTTCTAAGAAGAGTGAATGAAGTGAGCGAGGTTGAGGAACTTCGTCAACAAATGGGTAACATGACAGCAATGATGCAACAAGTTGCAGCCGCGGTTATACCAAGTTCTCCTCGATGTTATGAAGATGAGCAAGCTAATGCGGTCTTTCCAAATCAACAAAGACGGTATGATCCCTACTCCAATACGTATAATCCGGGATGGAGAGATCACCCCAATTTCAGCTATGCTAACAAACAAGGTATAGTCCAACAACCTACTTTCAACCGTTAGGGTGGATTTCAAGCGCAGCAACAACAATTTCAGCAACCACAAGCACAACAATCAATGCAAAATCAAGGTTCCGATATCGATTCAAAGCTTCAAACAATGATGCAAGGAATTTCCACCATGTATAAAGAAAGTCAGCAAGAAACTAAGAGTGCTATCAAGGAGTTGCAGACACAAATGGGCTCCATGGCGATTTATATAAACAAACTGAAGGCACAAAATAGTGGGAAACTCCCTTCTCAACCTATTAACCCAAAAGAGGGTGTCAATGCTATTACGTTGAGAAGTGGTACACAACTTGTGCAACCCGAGGTTACTGATTCGGGCAAGGTGGAAACACCAAAGGAACCTGCTTTGGAGGAGAAGAATGAGGATTCTCCCAAAACTTCTGAGGTACCTATTCCTAACTCTAAAACTCCGGTTTCTACTTATGTTCCTCCTTTACCTTTCCCTCGCAGATTTGCAAGTTCCAAGAAGGCGGAACTAGAAAAGGAGATTTTAGACGTTCTTAAAAAGATCCATGTGAACATACCACTCATTGATGCTATTAAGCAAGTTCCAAAGTATGCAAAGGTGTTGAAGGACTTGTGTACCAATAAGCAAAGGCTCAAAGGTAATGAAGTGCTTAGTGTGGGGGAGAATGTTTCGGCAATATTACAACACAAACTCCCACTTAAGTGCAAGGATCCCGGTAGTTTTGACATTCCCGTCACAATTGGTAACACAACATTTAACAAAGCTATGTTGGATTTAGGTGCATCCGTAAATGTTATGCCTGCATCAATGTATAATTCACTTGATCTTGGTCCTCTTAAAAAGGATGGAATTGTATTGCAATTAGCCGATCGCTCTAATGTCTACCCAATGGGTATTGTTGAGGATGTTCTTGTGCAGGTTAATCAATTAGTATTTCCAGCTGACTTTTGTGTGTTAGAGATGAATGAAGGGTCACCGGACTCATCTCTTACATTGCTACTTGGGCGTCCCTTCATGAAAACAGCGAAAAACATTATTGATGTGGACAAGGAAACGCTAACTATGGAGTTTGATGGAGAAACAATACGTTTCAACATTTTCGAGACGATGAGATATCCTAGTGATGTCCACTCTTGTTTCTACATTGATGTTATGGATACATTGGCACAACAAATGTTTGAATTAAATGGTGATGACGCTTTGGAAACCGTGTTAACTACATCCATGGATAATGGTGTAGAGTGTGGTAATGAAGTCAAGGAAGCCCTTGGTGATCTTAATTCACTACAAGGATGGTCGGAAACTCATAATATCTCTTTTATTTCTTTACCATGTAGTGATGAAAAGCTTGTACCTTTCATTGTTAAATCTCCAAAGTTAGAATTGAAACCTCTTCCCGATCACTTAAAGTACTTGTACTTGGGTGACAAGGAAGATTTACCTGTGATTGTGTCTAACGAGCTTAGTGATTTACAGGAGAAAAAACTTCTAAGGGTGCTAAGGAAGTACAAGACGGCCATAGGATGGAAAATTACTGATATCAAGGGTATAAGCCCTGCCGTTTGTATGCACAAAATCCGTTTAGAGGACGATGCAAAGCCTACAAGGGAAGCGCAACGTCGTTTGAACCCTCCCATAATGGAAGTTGTGAAAAAGGAGATACTAAAGCTTTTGGACGTGGGTGTTATCTACCCCATATCCGATAGTAAGTGGGTGAGCCCGGTATAAGTAGTACCAAAGAAATCAGGTGTGACGGTGGTGGAGAATGATAAGAATGAACTTGTCCCAACTCGTGTGCAAACCGGTTGGAGGGTTTGTATATATTACAGAAAATTGAATGCCACAACTAGAAAAGATCACTTTCCTTTACCATTTATTGATCAAATGCTTGAACGTTTAGCTGGAAACTCTTACTATTGCTTCCTTGATGGTTATTCAGGTTACAATCAGATTGTGATAGTGCCGGAGGATCAAGAGAAAACCACTTTCACTTGTCCTTTCGGTACTTTTGCTTATAGAAGGATGCCTTTTGGCTTGTGCAATGCTCCAGCTACCTTTCAAAGGTGTATGGTAAGTATCTTTTCAGAATATGTTGAAAACATAATCGAAGTGTTCATGGACGATTTTAGTGTCTTTGGTGATTCATTTGACCTTTGCTTGAACAACTTGTCTGTAATCCTTGAACGATGTGTTGAAACAAACCTTGTGCTGAATTGGGAGAAGTGCCATTTCATGGTAACTCATGGCATAGTTTTAGGCCATATAATATCTTCTAAAGGCTTGGAAGTCGATAAATCTAAAATAGACCTTATTCGTGCTTTAACCCCTCCCACTACGGTGAGGGAGATACACTCTTTTCTTGGTCATGCTGGTTTTTATCGTAGATTTATCAAGGATTTTTCCAAGATAGCATCACCACTTTGCAACTTACTGCAAAAAGATGTGGTTTTTAACTTTGATGAAAAGTGTATGGCGGCATTCAATCGTTTGAAAGAACTTTTGATTTCATCCCCTATCATTAAACCACCGGATTGGAGCAAGCCTTTTGAGCTCATTTGTGATGCAAGTGACTATGCGTTTGGTGCGGTGCTTGGGCAACGTGTGTGGAAGATACCTCATGCTATTTATTATGCTTCTAGAACGTTAAATGAGACCCAACAAAACTACACAACTACTGAAAAAAAGTTGTTAGCCATTGTTTTTTCTTTGGAAAAGTTTTGCTCTTATCTAATTGGTACAAAAGTTGTTGTCTTTTCTTATCATGCAGCACTTAGGTACTTGCTAATGAAGAAAGAAGCGAAACCGAGGCTCATACGATGGATTTTACTCTTGCAAGAGTTTGATATTGAAATCAAGGACAAGAAAGGAATTGAGAACACCGTTTCGGATCACTTGAGCCGTCTTGCTGTGGACAAGGAATCTATCCCATTGCGTGAAAGTTTCCCGGATGAGCAACTATTTTCAATTTCCTTTGGAGAACCATGGTATGCTGACATTGTGAATTACTTGGTGTCTAAACAAATCCCAAAGAACTTGTCTCGTGCTGAGAGGGACAAACTTAATAAGTTGGGAAACCAATACATATGGGATGATCCATACTTATGGAAACATTGCAGTGACCAAGTAATATGAAGGTGTGTTCCCGAATCTGAATTTAATTCTATCCTGTCTTTTTGTCACTCCTATGCTTGTGGAGGACATTTTGGGAGTAAGAGAACCGCTCACAAGGTACTTGAAAGCGGTTTCTATTGGCAAACCTTGTTTAAGGATACATATATATTTTGTACAACTTGTGATAGGTGCCAAAGAACAGGCAATCTAGGTGCCTGAAATCAAATGCCACAAACTTTTATTCAATTTATTGAAGTTTTTGATGTATGGGGTATTGATTTTATGGGTCCTTTTGTCAACTCCCATGGGAATTTTTATATCTTACTTTCTGTTGATTATGTCTCTAAATGGGTGGAAGCTAAGGCCACCCCAACTAATGATTCTAAAGTGGTTTCAGATTTTGTGCAAGCTAATATCTTTGCAAGGTTTGGAATTCCAAGAGACATAATTAGCGATGGGGGTTCTCACTTCAAAAACAAGATTTTACAAAGCTTGTTGAAGAAGTACAATGTGTCGCACAAGATTGCAACACCTTATCATCCCCAAACAAATGGACAAGCCGAGGTGTCTAACTGGGAGGTGAAATCCATTCTAAAGAAGACGGTGAACCCAATAAGGAAAGATTGGAGCATGCGACTTAATGATGCTTTGTGGGCTTATAGAACCGCATACAAGACATCTATTGGGATGTCTCCCTTTAGGCTTGTGTATGGTAAACCTTGCCATTTACCCGTTGAAATTGAGCATAAGATGTTTTGGGATATTAAGCAATGCAATATGGAGATGGATGGGGCTGGAAAGCAAAGGAAGTTACAACTCCAAGAGCTAGAGGAGCTTCGCAATGATGCATTTGAAAGCTCACGCATTTACAAGGAGAAAACGAAGGCCTTTCATGATACTATGATTTCTAGAAAACAATTTTGCATTGGGCATAAAGTGCTTTTGTTTAATTATCGCTTGCAATTATTTCCGGGTAAATTAAGGTCACGATGGATCGGACCTTTTATTGTTACTAATGTGTTTTCTCATGGTGCGGTAGAAATTCGTAGCATAGCTACATGCAAGGAACTTAAAGTTAATGGGCACCGGTTGAAACCATATTATGAGAATTTCACTTCCGAAGTGGTGGAATGAGTTAACTTTGTGGATGTACTCCCTCTTGAGGAGTCATAGAAAGCAAGGAGATAGTCGGGCTAACGACTTTAAACCAAGCGCTAAATGGGAGGCAACCCATCGGATGAGTATTTCTTGTCTTGTTTTTATTTTTTTCTGATTTCTTGTCACATTATCATGTAGGATTTCCCACCTTGACTTACTTTGGATGACTCAATTTACATTGAGGACAATGTAAAGTTTAAGTGTGGGGGGGTGGTTAAGCATTTTCATTGTAAATTTTTCATGAAATTTTCAACTTTTGTGTAAACTAGTGAATAAAAAACTCCAACTTGTGGTTAGTTTAGAGTCACATAGTATACATGTCGCTAAGATTACATCGAGATTCTCATAAGAGTGACTGAACTTAGAGATGACAGAGAACATAATCGGGTTTCTTAATTGTATGAGAGTTAAAGTTGGATTTAACCATCTCAGTGGCAAATGAGGTGCATACTGAATTCGGTAGTAGAGTGTGGTCCCCTATAGTTGAGACTACCCATGTTACATCATGAGAGGCACCGACCTTCAATTCTTTGTACCTGTCTAAATTTGTGCTTTTAGAGTGTGTGTCACCGTATGTAAATTCCGGGTATAATGGTGAGCTACCCAACCTCTCACCAATAGAAACATTATTTTGATCTCTTGAGTGTTATTTTATCAATCATGATGGTGACATCGAATTGCTAACTTACATACCACTTGTAATCTTGTTCGCAGTTAGCACCATCCACTTTATCTCTCTACACCAACAAATCCATAGAAACACCATCATCATCAACAAGAGGAGCATCACAAATTCGAAGGAAAGTTGAAGACGTTCAAGGTTTACAAGCAACAGTACAGAAATGAGCAGATTTCAGATTCAAGTAAAGCAACAAGACAATGAGCAGAATTTTTACAAGTTGAAGACTATTGTACAAGAGCGAAGATTATCAAGGATGAGAATTCAAGAAGTTTATGATATCGAGACATACAAGTTGTGAAGAATTGAGCGGTAAAGTACTTACACCATGGCCTTTGTACTTACATTTTTATTTTATCTTTATTTTTATTTGTATTTTATTTTCTCTTGTCTAAAAAAAAAAGAATAAACTTGGGACATGGTCATCATTATGCTAGGTCCCTTGTCAAAAAAAAAAAAAAAAAAAAAAGAGACAAGAAAAATGTGTTGTATCATATTTTGGTTTGTTTTTAGTTTTGTTCTTTCAATAAAGCCAATGGAAAGAAGGAATATCCATAATGAAGTTTCAAGCAACAAGGAATTAAAGGAAAGAATTACATTGTCAAGATTCTACGAAGTTCAAGAGTTATCAGCATCGGTTGAATACCGAAGACCGAAGATGAAGACAAAGATTGAAGATCGAAGACGTTTCTATGGATGCTGTGAGAGTGGTGCTAGCTGCACGCCAAACGGATAACGAGGTAAGTAAGAATATTCCCACCTTCGTTAAGTGGTTGATTTCCTTTTTTAGAGATCGTCAGGAAAAAAAAAGGGTTTTCAAAATGAATAAAAGATGTGGGTTTTCAAAACAATTCGGAGGGCTTGGCCTTCCTAATATTTAACGTGTCTCAGGATTCTCTCTTCATTCGTACCTGGACACATGTGTGACCCATAAAAAGCTATTTATTATTGAGAGCAACTTCATAAAACCCTTTCTTGTGAGGCAGAGTCAAGACTTTTGATCACTTCGAACCCGAATTTCTTTCGATAAGGGATGGTTATTTCTCTCTCAACTTTTAAGGATGAGATTGTGTTCATTTATGTGTCTAACTTCTTATGACTAGTGTGCAGAATTTCTATGTCTTCTTAGCGCATTGGATACTATCATTTCGGAGAACTAGTAAGTTGGAAAAGTAGGTTTTGTGGGTATATCTCTAGTAAATCCTCACGAGACTATAACTCGTCCACTAGGGACACCTAGGGGTTTAAAGGCTTGTTATACGTGCTAAGTGTGACCATAGCCTCGAAGACACGGAGTTGTATGTATTTTAGAATTGTTTTGTTTTGTTTGATTTGCTCGAGGACTAGCAAAGTCTAAGTGTGGGGGAATTTGATAGGTGTGATAAACACCATAATTATTATTTATAGTTTATGCTTTCTTTGCTATTTTTCTTGTGAATTATGTATCTTATGTGTGAGTTTGAGTTTATTAGGTGTTTTGGAGTCATTTGAGCAAAAGGAAGTGAAACTCGCTCAAATTTCTATTCATCATCTTGAAGAGAACGAAAAGACGAAGCCAGTGGCGAAAGAATGAGATCATTCCGACATCATACGAAGAAGCTGCGAGCATTTTAAGTGTATCGGAGTTGTGGAATTTGTAATTGCTTAGGTGGCCCTTCAAATTGTTGGCGCCTATAGTAATTCCGTTCATTACATCCCCTAAGCCAGATCAAATCATCATTACAGTCTGTCAAAATTTCAGAGCAAAGAGTTAGCCATTGCAGCTGCTGTAAGAAATTAGAGAGAAGAAATTCAGGGGAAGGAAATTGTGATGATGATCGAGAGAAGAATAGAGATGTTGATGAAGACTAGGGTTCGATGAAGAAATTAAAGGGATGGTGGTTGTATCTGAGATTTGAAGTTAGGGTTTGAATTAATACTTTGGGTTTGATGGAAATAGTTATGTTACTGATGAAATTCAGGGGAGATTGAAGTGGTTGTTGTTCAAGAAGGGAAAGTGGTGACTACTGTTGATTCATAGCTGCACATAGAAAAACAAATCTATTAGGAGTTAGGGATTGAGATTAAAAGCTGAATTCTGAGTTTGGGTTGATCTAGATTTGAAGTTGGCAAAAATTATGTAGCCACTGTCACAACAGTTGTGATGTTGAGATTTACGGGGTTAGATTCTGATCTGAGTTTCAGGGAAGAACGGATCTGGTGGCAGATACAACAAAGTAGTCGATGGGGTTTGAGTTTGTTTGAGACAACACGAGATGATGGTCAAGCTGGTGTTGAGTTAAGTTGTGTTGTGTCTTGGCTTTGGTTGTTATCTGCACAACATCCCAGTAGAATATAGGTAGAAATGGCACTTTAGATAAATGTGTTGTTGGGATTCACACCCAGGTTGGTGAGTTTTAGGATGGTATTCAGTTCAGATGTTATGGTTGTGTGCGAGTGTGCGGGAATGCGGGATGGAGGCAGTGCTCGAGATGGCAGAAACACTAGAGAACAAGAGTGGTGCGGGTGGTGCTTGGTGGTTTTGGTGATTACCGTGGGATGAGATGCTATTCAAATACTGCCTGGTGTATGTTAGGGTTTTGGGTTTCGGATGAAGGAGAGAATCGGGTTGTAGGACCATGATATCGCAGACTTGACTTAGAAGTTAATAAACAACGATGTCGCGAGGCGGTCGAAAGTTAAAAAATAAACGACGCAAGAATAACGACAGGCGAGACATAAGGAGACGTGAGATCGGCGAGGGTTAAGAAGTGTCGCGGGTGAATAGTTGTCTGTTGCGACACTTGAGGACATTCAGAAAATAAAGGATAAGCTTAGGCTGTCGTCCACTATGTATTACCCTATAAAGTTTGTTCTGAAGGAGAGAGAAAGTTTAAGGGAACTAAGAGTGTTAACTACAAGTGCTGAATTCTACTTTCTGTGTTGTAACAACGGATAAAATTAATCAATAAACATTCTCAATTATACAACTTGTGTTGGTTGAAAGAAAATGCAATTAAAACTCTGTGATCGGATGACGGGAAAAGATATGGCATGTGGCGCGGGAGTATTAATGGCAGGTGTAGGAAGAATACACAAAGGATTTTGAAGGAAGGAAGGTTACAGAGCCCAGGAGAAAAATGATATCACCTTTGAAAGATTGGAAAAACAGATAACATTCACGTAGGAGAGATATCAAAGAAAATTTGGATCACCCATCTCCATTAGTGATCGCAATTAACGCGTAGATGAGGATATGACTTTCGTACAATATTCGAGTTTTGGTAAATCCATAACCAAGGTTAGAGGAGAGATAAAAATACGTATTCCATTAGGAGGAATCGAAACTCGGGTGACATTAATTATAGTAGATATGGAATCACTTAGTATAACTTGTTACTAGGAAGACCATGGGTACATGCAATAAAAGGTTAGGCGAGATCAAGGGGATCTTGCTTTAAGGAAGAATATATTATCAAAAGGAAGTAAAAAAAATGTTCACGAGGAACAAATAAACAAACAAAAGAATATATCTAAGCATGAAAAGATGGCGGCGGCTAAGAAGAAGAAGAGTTCGAGTTTGCATGATCCAAGCGAAGGAAGGAAAAGGAATACCTGGCAGATCTCGGGAGAAAGAAAATGACTCCGTGATGGGCCAAGAGGACCAACCCCATGGGAAATAGGAAGACGATTCTGCAGTGCGGCGGAGCAAACTAAAGAAATGAATATTGGAACTAAGGAAGAACTAAGATAAGATTGGAACTAACATGGGAGCGGAAGAAAGAAAAAGAAGCTTTGTGCATTCTGAGATTATAAAGATATCTTCGTGAACAACACGAGATGATGGTCCAAGGCTGGTGTTGAGTTAAGTTGTGTTGTGTGCTGAAGTTGCAGCAACTATTAGATGTATGTTTAGGAATTGAAACTCAAGTTGGTGGATGTGTCTTGAGAGAGAAGAAGTCATCTGGTTGTTATCTTGGGTCGCAATGACAACATCTAGTAGAATATGGCGGAGCTGAAATGAAAACCTACTTTAGATAAATGTGTTAGGATTCACAGTCAAGAATGGTCTGCAGGTTTTGAGAATGACGATGGTATTGCGAAGAAAAGGAAAAGCCAGTGTTATGGTTGTTGGTACCGAGTTGCGTAACTGGACCGGGATGGAACTTTGATTTCCGATGGCAAGAACATAAGAACAATAAGAGTGAATTGCAGGTGGTAACTGGTGGTTTTGGTGATTACCATGGGACTGAGATGCTATTGAAATGCCTAGATGTATGTTAGGGTTTGGGTTTCAGATGAAGAATCATGTATTGAAGTTGCAAAGCTGAGTTGCAAGTGATGCACAGTTGCATTTGTGCAGATGTGAAAGTTACAAATGGGTATGAACTGCTGGTACAGGTCAGATTGAAGCAATGGAACTGCAGTTTCATGTAGTGGTGGTACTGGTGATGGTCTGTAGATGGCAGGTGGAATCTGGTAGTGATGCTATTTAGATGGATGCCTAGGTTCAGGTGGTGTGTGAATTGCAGGAGATGGCTGAGAAGATGATATTGCAGCCTGGCATTGCAGCTTTAGGTGGTGGTATTTGGAGATGTGACTCTAATGGAGAATGGTGCACAACTGAAGAGAGGATACAACTGCAGCTATGGGTGTGATGTTACTGTTGTTATTACAGTTGGAACTGAATATGAGTAGCAGGATGCACTGATTCCTGGTGCGGGTATCTGAGAAGGAGATGGCTAGAGTCTCTGATGGTGTTTGTGCTGTGTGTGGTGATTGTGGCATTGAGGCAGTGAATGAGGTAGCATGGAAAGAATATGGAATGTTGATAGTGATCTGAAATGCATAGCTGAAGGGGTTGGTGCTGTTTTAGTATGCAACTGGTCAGTGAAATTGAAATTGAAGTAATGAATGAAGCTGCAGTTTCAGTTGATGTTGGAGGAGTATGGGTAATTGCAAGTTCAAGAGAATGTGGTGGTGTGTGTGGTATTGCAACTGCAATTGAGCTGAAGGTTACAGGGCAAGATATTACAAGTAGATGGTGCAACACAGGGCCATCATGGCTGAACTTGATTATACAACAAAGCTTAAGCAAATCCTGACTCGGCCCTGACTCACTCCACCCAGTTGACTCAGACCTGACTCACCAGACAGTTTGACTCGGTTAACACCGTTAAAGACTGTATGATTGACTGTTAACTTTGCCGGTCACCTGAGCTACTTCCCGGTGGCTTCTCCGGCTATAATACCATTTTTCCGACGACATATTTTTGGCAAGATTTCTACATGGGTTTCTCACGCACATGGGCTTGTTGGACCACTTGGACTTTGGGCTTTGAAGACTTAGTTTTGGAAAGGAGAAAAGCTACAAAAGAGAAAGTTTTTCTAGAACGGGGATCACGTATTTTTCTACTTGGAGTTTTGGAGAGCGGCGATTTTACTAGGGTTTGCTTTCGTATATTTTTCATTTCTTTATTTTATGAAAATGATTATGATGAACTCCATTAATATGAGTAGCTAAACAACTATTATTGGTTATGGGATAAAGTGGATTTCACAACATGATATATGATTCAATGAATTAGTTTTGTCTCAATAATTTATTGTTTATGATTCATTGTTAATATTGTCATATGATTTGATTGTTTGTTTGGTTGAGTTCGGAATCAATCCGATTTGCATTCATTTCTAAAGCTATATTAGGGTTTTCAATACGAAAAAATTGTTTATCCCTGATTCTAAGTAGCATAATTGTGGGTAGTGCTTGTAGTGATATATCTTACTAGTCACAAATGAATCATAACCTTGGTTAAATCGAATTAGTGCTTTTACACGTTTGATTGCCTTGATTAGTCTTATTCCATAGAACTTATTGCTTTTAGGGAGTTAAACTTGATTGTGCTTTTACACGTTAGGTTGCTTTCTAGGAAGAATTCACATATACATCTTTTAATGTGGTTGTGATGAAATCAGGGAATTAGCGGGATATTCTTGCGATCAAGGTATCCTAGGACTTTTAGTAAATGAGAGATTAAAATACCAATTCTAGTCATTGATGAAAATACATGTTTGTGAATGATACTATCCCATGACCAATATCTTCTCGTTATTGATTATTCAAATTATTTTATTTGCTTTGCTCTATTTTATTGCTTAGATAAAACAAAAATCCCCCCTTGGTTACTAAGAAACTGAAATTCTATAACAACAAAAGCCTCTCTGTGGGAACGAACTCTTTCTTATCACGTACTTCATTTATATTTAGTAGAGTGAGAAAGTGAAATTATTTTTGCTCGGCTGACAACCGATCAGTACCAATAACTGCCTGTATTTTTTTACTCCTACCAGCTTGGTTAACAAGTTTCCCTTGCCAAGATTGCAGCATGTACTCCATTTTGTCCAATGTCTCCTTAAAGCAAGCATTCTTATTTCTTCCAACAAAAAGAGGAATTCCCAGATAAGACTCATGCAGAGGCATAGTTTGCATTTGGACCAGCTGAAGAATTTCTTGCTTGACTTGATTATTTAGATATTTACTAAAATGAACACTGGATTTATTAAGACTAACCATTTGCCCCGACACAACACAAAATTTATGAATAATATGCATTAAGGCAGACACTGAGTTCTTTGTAGCTGAAGTAAATAAAATACAGTCATCGGCGAAAAAAAGGTGAGAAATACTTGGACCATACACAGCTGGCTTAAGAGAAGCTATCAACCCAGATGATTCAGCAGGCTGCAACATTCGACTGAAAGCTTCCATGCACAAAATAAAAAGATACGGTGATAAAGCATCCCCTTGACGAAGACCTCTTATAGGAACAAAAGAAGAAGTAGGAGACCATTAAGTAAAAAAGAAATAGTTGAAGTATTAATGCACTGATTAATTAATTGGCACCATTTATCATCAAAGCCTAAACATTACATGATTTTCAGAATAAAACTTCTTTCCATACGATCAAATGCTTTAGCCATATCGAGTTTAATTGTCACTGCCCCTGTAGAATCTCTAGTTCTTTTCATATAAGCTATAACTTCATGTGCAATGATCGTACTATCAATAATATTCCTACCAGGAACATATGCTGCTTGCCATGGAGAGACTATTCTACAAAAATATTTTTTCAACCTTTTAGCTAATGTCTTTGAAATAACTTTATAGGCTATATTACATAAACTAATAGGTCGAAAATCTGAAAGAGTCTCCATGCATAACTTTTTGGGAATTAAAACTTGATATGTAAAATTTAGTTATGGAAGTAAATTACCAGTTTGAAAAAAATGCTGAACCATACCAACCAGTTCATCTTGAATTCATCCCAACATATCTGGTAGAATCCAGCTTGAAACCCATCAGGTCCTAGAGCAGCCCATGCTCTCATTTGAAAAACAGTACGATGTATCTCCTCTCTAGTTGGAATGCTTGTAAGCTCTGCATTATCTTCCTGATTAATACATAGAGTAATCAAATTAAAAATATCTGAATCTTGAGTTGGGTTACAAGAAGTAGTAATGGAGCCAAAATGTTGCAGAAGAAGATTTTGAATATCTTGTCGAGAAGTATGCCATTGTCCTTTATCATCTCTAATAGAATCGATTTGATTGCGTCTCCTTCTAAAATTAGCTTTACTATGAAAAAACTTGGTGTTGCGATCCTGACTATGTAAAACTTTATCTCTAGATTGTTGAAATTTAATATATGCTTTGACCTCGTACCAATGTTGGAGTTGTTCTTGAAGCTGCTTAATAATATGTGGAGACTGACCTGGAGATTGCAAATTATCTGTAATTTGTTGCTGAGTGTCTTGGATTCTAGTATCAATATTTCCAAAGTGGATCCTTTTCCATTTCCTTATGCCTTGCCTGACTTTATTTAGCTTTGTGTAAAATTGCATATCTGGAGAACCTCTCTGAGTTGTGATCCATTCTTTCTTAATCAGGGGCTTAAAAGATTCATATTTTATCCATGTCTCATACAATCTAAAAGGTTTATATACGTTTTGATATGAGGGGTTTGTATTTAATAAGATAGGTGCATGATCTGAACTCATGGGAACAAGGTGATTGATGAGAGCATCTGGTAATAAGGAAAACCATGAACTGGAAGCTAAACCCCTATCTAATCTTGTTTGAACTAGATGAATTGATTTACGGTGATTAGACCAAGTGAAAGGGTTGCAGAAAATGGTATTTCTTGAAGACCACATTGGTTAATAGTGTTTTGAATTATTGCAGGTGTAAAAGATTTATGAGTTGAAAATGAATTCCTATCATGACAAGATAGAGTAACATTTAAATCACCAATGATGATCCATGGTAAATCCATATTACACCCCATTTCCGCAAGAATCTGCCACTGCTGATTTCTATCTTCAGTATAACAAGGACTGTACAGACAAGTGAGAACCCATTGCTGATTTCTAGGACCACTGTGAAAAATAAAATTAACCATATTCTCCGTAAAATGCATGAGTTCAATTTTAAAGCCATCTTTCCAAAGAACAGCAAGTCCCCCAGCTTTTAAGTTTTTTTAATGACACCAAACATGGGTATAATTCATAGCATGCAACAAAATAGATGCTTTTTTATCTCGTTGTTTCGTTTCTGAAAAAAAAATGATGTCAGGGCTGTATTGATGTATGAAATCCTGTATAAGGTTTCTAGTGTGCTTATTACCTAAGCCCTGAACATTCCAAGCTAATATGCGCATGTTAACTAACTGAACAAATTTTTGAAACTGAAAACTATACAAATAACTAGAAACCTTATAATACAAAAGACGAAAACAAACAAAATGAAGCTTTTGAAAAAGTTGTAGAGTAATAAAAGTTTGAGAAAAAACCTGATCTTTCTGATCTGGATAAGAGGTTCCATTTTGAAGTCCTATAAAGTTGTCCCACTCACCATGCTGAGGATATGGCCGATAATAACTAGTATGCATTTGATGTTCATACGCAGAATAGGCTGGCTGGAAGTATGACTGCTGGTATTCCCTATTAACAAACTCCAAATTAACATTTTCTGGTATCTCTTCTTGGAGTTGTACACTAGCAGAGCTACTGGCAATGGAACCTTCTCTATTCCTGTTTGGTCTTATAGCCGTAGAAGTTTCTCCTCCTTCTTCAGACACTAAGTATATAGTAGAAACATGAAAACCATCCTCCGGAATTTGAAACTTCTTTTTCTCCATTCTTTTTTTTCTCCCTTGACTTCTTAGGAGAAATGATGAATTTATCTCCCTGCTTATATTTAGGAGAATAAAGCTAGCAATGGTTTGGACATGATCTGCCTTATCTGAACATTTTGATTCATTATGGTCAATGATAAGACAAGCAGGACATAATTTCCTAGGTTGTCGCTGAAAATAAATAGGAATCCACTGAGTGATTTTGGCTGCATTCTCTGTCATGATACCTCTTAGCATGGGATTAGAAACATGGAATTCAATTAAAACACTTACTGCATTGGTATCAGTAGGATTACCATCTCAGGTATTACCTTAAGTGGATTTCCCAGGATGCTAGCAATTTGATTTTCCACTTCAATATTGAGGAACTCTGGCGGAAGCTTTTTGATATCGATCCAGAATTGCTGAGTGTGAAAAATCCAGTTTATCAGTAATCACTGAAGTGTTTCATTCCCTGAAAACTGCTAGATAGCCATCAAAACTTCATGGACCTTCCTCTAGCACTGTGTTGTAGCTATTCCAATCATAAAACCTAAAAATGAACATGTTAGTAGCTTGTCTCCTGATTTGGAAGTGACCATGACCCCAAGCCATCGTTGCCTCTTGCTCAACCTTATCAGTACTCAAAGGATGTTCACAAAAATTTTGGCCATCAAACAACTGACCATTTTTGGATAGTTGGTTGTAACTGAATATGTGGATATGTAATCACTCTCTTAATCTGATCATCCTCTTCTAATATTGTGTTTTTAATTTTTTTAATAAGATCAGAGACTTCTCCAATTGACTTTCTAGTTGACATATTAAGATAAAATAAAATAAGGAGAAGGAGAAGAAATTGGAACCACTAGGGGTGTTCATGGTTACTGGTTAATCGAGAAACCGAACCAAACCAAACCGATTAGGGGGAAACCGAACCGAACCATTAACTAATGGTTGGTTTTGGTTTAGAAAAGATGAAAACCGAGATTAATGGTTTGGTTTTGGTATGATAGATAAACCGAACCAATAACCAATGGTTAACCGAATATTGATAAAAAAAAATCATTAATTAAATTTTCATTAGAGATGTCACTGCCATTAGTTAAATCTTCTTTTGATCTCTAGATTTAGAGTAAGCTTTAACTACTCTTGATATTCTTTTTATTTATTTTTTGTCTGTAAATTTTTGTAAACCAATACTATTTTTTTTCTGTAAATTAGTGTAATTTTTGTTTTTGGTTTGACATAATTATTGGTTAACCAAAAACCACTGGGAAAAACCGAAACCGGCTGGAACCATTTGGACACCTAACCAATGGTTAATGGATTGGTTTGGTTTCAATTTTTAGAAACCGATAGTATTGGTTTCGGTTTTGGTTTGGCTTGAAACCAAACCAAAACCGACCATGAACACCCCTAGGAACCACAGTTGGGATAACTGAGTTACAGAATCTCCTCTATTTAAATGAGTTTTACGGAGTAACCCATTGCTACGTGTTATGTAGTTCATAGAACTACTGCCTCTACTCTTGATATTCAGTTGATGATTCAATCGATGTTTATTATACCAAAGCCATGTATTGAAATACCTGCAATTTTTGTCTGTAGTATTATCTTTATCCATATCCTGCATCCTTATCATCTTGAAAACCTTCACAAATAACCTTTGAGTGGGAGACAACCTTTAAACTGGAAACCTTTACCAGATTGAAAGATCAGAAGCCACCTAGCAATACCTGCTAGACATGACTAGACAAACACAAGAGACGATAAAAGTGAAGAATTCAAAATTAGATTAAAAAAACACTGACAAATTAAATACAAAGAACTATTAAGACATGAAATAGACAAGTCAGAAAATAGATTTAATGCAAGTTAACAAGAAGAAATTGAAAATTTTAGCATTAATGGAGAAAAAAATTTGAACTCAGTCGACCGATTCAATCGCCGAGTTATTCGCCGATTTTATCTCCAGAAAGTTCTCTTGTGTAGTCCCCCCACTCCCCTCCATCATATAATCGGGCGATGCATGTTTTTGGAATGTGTCTATCTATATTATTAAGCACATTCAACATAGCTGTAGCCGATGTTTGCCTTCATCGATTAATCATTTGGTGTGAAAGAAGTAGAAGAAAATTTAAAATGACCACTACATCTGTAAAATGGAGAAAATAATCGGGCGATGCATGTTTTTGGAATGTGTCTATCTATATTATTAAGCACATTCAACAAAACACGACGTGCCACATGAGCTGCCACTAAGGAATAAGAGACCCCTTCATCCCTAGTGGGGACCCAGTGCAGGGTGTGCCAACCCCCGCCTACACCCAACCTTCTTCTTCCAACCATCTTTTGCTTTCGGAAAATGGGTCATATGACCAAAGACAATAAAGTGCGGGAGTAATGGACATGTAAAATATAGGTCTGGGTGAAAAAGACACAAGAAATTTTAGTCATATATACCCTTTTTTGGAAACTTTATTCTTTATCATATCCCTTTTCTCTATCCTATTTATTTTCTTTTTCCAATTTAAAATTAATCGCGACAAATGTCTTAACTTTCGAGATATAAGTCGGATTTTAATAAAATTTATATTTTTGAAAAGGGCTCGAAAATCTCTACAAAACAAGATCCATTGTTGATATAAAATTCGAAGAATTTTTTTTTATTATTTTAAACCATGTCGAGGATACATTATGCACCCAGGTGCAAGTTACCAAAAGTTATTTCCTATAAAAATATGCATTATGCATCCGGGTGCAACTTGACAAAATTTATATTTTCTATAAGAATATGCATTATGCACCCAGGTGCAATCTGGAATACATTTTTCCAAAAAGAACCGAAAAAATATATGCATTATGCACTTGGGTGCACCTGGCAAAAACCTATTTATTTTGAGAATATGTGTTATGCACTCAGGTGCATCTTGTGTATTTCGTGGATAAATATATATTTATCCTAAAAATCACTTGCAATATATCATGCACAACCAAAATAACTAGTTTATGATCACGAGCAATAACTCCACCACTGTTACCATCACATTCACCATCAAAACACTAACCAAAAACAATTATTTAAGAAGAAAAATAAGAGGAACAATTATTTAAAAAATATACTCCCTCCGTTCCGATTTACTCGACATTATAGAGTTTTTCACGCAGATTAAGAAACAACAGAGATAATATTTTTTTTCCAAACTTACCCATATTAATAGCTTCCAAAATTTTTAAACCACCTAGTTTTTAGTTTCTAAATTTAATGTAAATTACGATTCCCGTTGTAATTTACTTGGGATAAACAAAATATTCCATCCAAATCCTTGGAATAATCATTTATCTGCTGATTCCAATAAGAATTAATAGTATGTTGTGGTTCCAAAGCAAGGGTAAATCGGTGAGGATTTGGGGAAAATACTTAAACCCTCATCTATTTTGGAACACAGAAAAAACCCTAAAACATCAAGTAAATTGGAACGGAGGGAGTATATATTATGCACTCGGGTGCAACCATGCCAAAATATATTTTTGTGTAACATATATATTATGCACCCAGGTGCATCTTGGGTTTTTTTGTGAATAAAATTAAATTTATCCTAGCAATCAACTCCACCTAACCGATGAGAGTATCAATTACATTATCTCCACGGCTTCCTTGGTCTTAATCTTCGCCAAATCCTTTTTAATTGAATCTGTCATACAAATTGACAAGTAACGACTTACCACCAAAATTCTTAAAGAAATTATCCCTTGATTCATCTACACTGTTTGGACCAGCTTCCCATTTTCTTTGTAATTCCTCAAAGCATACATCACTAGATGGGATACTTCCTGTAAGCCCATCATGATCAAGAATCAACTGTTTTCATGTAAAAAACTGCGATGCCTATCAACTCAAGATATCCATGTAGTTATGTTGCGGCATTTTTACGAACAGGTGGTGCTCGAACAAGGGCCTTAAAGGTTTGTGTCTAATTTAGCCTTTTCCATTTATTCAAATCCAAATAAAACAGCCATCCATCCTTGCCATCCCAATCCTTCACAGACTCCAAAAACTTGTTCTTCTAACTCACTTGTTCTAGTTAGAAATTAATTTTCCTAGTTTCTCTATACAAAAACAGTAAACATCGTTTGGACGAACTCATACTCACTTCGAATTGCAATTGGGAAAATCAAGTAAAGAGGCCACACAAAGATCACTTCGACAGTTAATTTGCATCCCATCTCCAACCGACCAAACGGCTGCCCACTCTTGTTATTCCTCGTGTAGCACCGCATCGTTAAGTTGTGATCACCATGAATCTGAATTACGATCAGTACAAAACCAACCAGCATAAATCAAAACAGACCAGGCTCCTGTACCGGGGATGACTGCCAGTTCGAAATTAAACTAAGGAACTTAAAATCAAAGAAATACAAAATCAAACATTGGAGGTCTACATCTCAAAATCAAAACTTTACATCGTCTTCTATTTCTCTCGTTTAACAGCGATACTGGTATTTAAGGGCATGATGGTCAGTTATAATCACACTTCTCTAATTATTTGGGCAGATTACCCAAAATTGGATACTTAAAAAGTATATTTGGAATCTTGGTTATTTAAACCACAACCATATTTTGCTCGTCTTTTTGACCCAGAATTTTAAATCCAAGGCCTATTCAACTAAAAACTGCTTTCTCTTTATCATTTTGTCCATCATTACTTATGGAGGATAATCCAGTTGGCCATTTCCCCCATGTGATTTCGAGATTAAGGCGAGCGTCATTGTTGCATTTCGAGTTCAAATTCGAATTTAGTTTTTTTCTTTCCTCTTTATCTTGTTTTTGTTTCCTTCATCACATGGAAGAAATCAACTTTACGAACAAAAGAGGTCCAGATCGGTAGTGATGCTATGTTGCATTCGTCGTAGGCGAAGATGGTGCGGCCACATGCAACTAATCATTTTCCTACATTTCATATGGGTGCGGTGCGGTCATCTGTCAGGCTATAGTATACCAACCTTATCATCAATAAAAAAAAAAAAAACTGTTTAATCGATCAAAAAAGAATTTTTTTTACTATTTTAGGTTAAATGTTGTTTTCCCTTTATCCGGCCGGTTAGCAAATTTTATCTTCTAGTGTTTAGATTTTATTTTAGCTCTGTGGACATTGGAATATCCTGGCAAAACTCCGCAACTCTGTTGTACGTTGTACTACTGTTATTGTTCAATTATGTGCAGGCGCGACATAAATCTTTACATATATATCCTCTGGGAATATCTGCAAAGATCATCCTTACCTCTTTGGAGTAAATACTTGATAGACAAATGTACGGGTTATAGAAAGATCCAAATGCGCCTGAGTAATACAAACAAAAACATCTCAAAAAGTGTCTGAGGTTTATGTGTTAGATGGAGAATCCACGAGTTTTATTTTGGTCTATACACGTGGCATTGAAGTTTTCCAATAGATGACCCATAAATAAAGATAATCTTCCATTTTTTCCTCTCCAAATCCTGGCGAGATTGGATATACCCAAACTAATTGGGGTATACCCAAATTTAAATGGACATGTGCCCTTATTAAGGGGAGGCCAAAACGTGGTAAAGTTACTTTAATACCCCTACACTAATTAACCTAAAACTAAACCCTAAACTTAAAAACTAAAAACTGATTAATCTTTCTCTAATCCTTCTTCTCTAATCCCTCTCCTCTTCTCTTTCATTCTAAAAACCTAAAATCAATCAAAATTTTCAATTTTGATTTTCTACAAAAAATGGTTGATCCTAAACAATCCAGCAGCAAGAGAGATTCAACTAGTAACATGAAAAGATCCAAATCAGAGGGAAAAGGTAAGGGAAAGGTTGGAACGAGTAAACCAAAGAATGCAATCCTTGAAGATGCTGAAAAGAAACCTCTACAGGCGAAAAGAAGATTGTAAGTGATTTATAAACTCAAACCCATTATTTTTTTTGTTTTATATGATTGTTAGATTAGGTTAGAAATCGAAAATTATGATTTTCAGGTTTTTGGCCGGCAAGGTCGATAGTTGAAAAACACGCCGACCATTGGTATTTTGAAAGAGCCGGCATGGTCTCGGGATGAATAACTGCCGCTTTTCATCGTGAGCCATGACGACTGTTGGACAATAACCAGGGCCGGCAGGGTATAATAACCAACCATGCCGGATTATATTTGGTCGGCGTGGTTTTAGACTTGTACCATGCCGACGTTAGGCCACAGAAACCTTAATTTCCTAAGTTATTAGTCGGCATCTTTCATAAATAGGACCATTCTGGCGGTTTATTTGTCGGCAAGGTAGTTGGTTAACACCTTCCCGACTCTACTGTAGTCGGCGGTGTAGTTGGTTAACACCTTGCCGACCATATGGTGGCCAAGACCTTGTTTAGTTTATCGGCCTTGCCGGCCAGTGGAAGAAGATCAACCGTGTTGTGTTGTTTGTTTTCATATATCTTATTTGTGCATTGTTTAGGTTCCCAGAGGAAACAAAAGAAGATCTACCTTGTACGGTAACTGCAGAAGAGCTATTAGAATTTATTGACGGAATTTATCCCAATTTAGAAGATCCTAAAGATGAAACTGGAGAGAATTGCCCTGTAAGAAAGTTACTTCTGATGGGTAAGAAGGATCCTGAAGAATTCCTAAGGTTTATGCACAGTCCTAGCAATCCCCTCAACTATGTTGAATGCACATCATCAGGGGAGGAAGAAGAGGAGGTTGATCCAAGGACTTTTTTTTCAGGGCATGTGGTTTTTCTGGAGTGAACCCCTATTACAATGAGGCCGGTGATTACATAGGTTCAGATAAGGGAAAAGCAAAAGCTGATGCTGCTGAAAAATCTAGTGATGTGGAGGAAGATAACAACAACAAGAAGGATCCATGAAATTTTTAAATTTTATTATGTTTCACTTGGTTTAGAAACTTAGATTGTGGTTTGAACTATTACCTTATGTTTTGAACTGTTAGTTGTTGGTTTTAGACTTGTTAAACTTATTTTAATTTTCAGTTTTAGTTGCTTTAGAAGTTATTATTTTGTTTATGTAGTTTTAGACAAAGTACTTGAGGCCGGCATGGTATGAAATCTATACCTTGCCGATCTAAATGTTAGTTGCACCTTTTAGGTACAAAGTACAACCCATTGAATGCTCAACGGCTAGAAATTTCAAAATCAAGATATTAGGTATGTTGTTATTATAAAAGCATTCCCAACTTCATCTTCAACCTTGCATAAAGAATGGAAGTTTCACCACCAAATATTTGTAGTCTTTGTACACTAAGTGGTCATTTTGCAAACGATTGTCCCTTTGAAGGAAGCAAATGCACTATTGAAGGTTGTAAGGGATTCTTATTTCTCATGAAAGCTGCAATAGGAGGTGTATATCAGCCGTATGCTTCAAAATGCACTTGTTGTGGGTTTTCATATTGGATAGATGAGCGTGTAGCTCCGTATGAAGATGAAGTTGCTAAAATCAACCTTCTACCATGCACAGATCCATGTTGCGACGGTAAGATGAAGCTAATTACCTCTCCTAAGAAATTGTGTACCGGAAAAAGATACTATCTATGTCCCAAATGTGTTAGGGTAAAGTTTTTAACGTTTGTATGCTTTAATTAAGGTTTGTATCCGATGTATAGTCGGCATTGTCCTAAATTAGAAGCTTTCCGGCGCCCTCATAGTCGGCATTATCCTATATTAAAATCTTTCCGACGGTTGTTCTGTCGGCATGGATATTATAATACACCTTACCGGCTTTATAGAAAATAACATTCATGAACAATTTTTGAGGGAGTTCTTAGCCGGCATGGTTCTCCTCAATAACAATGCCGGCGCAATAAAAGGCGGCAACCTGGCAAAACCAGGACCTTGCCGGCTTGATAGAAAAAAACATCCAGGAACAATATTTTTAAGGGAGTTCTTAGCCAGCATGGTAAATTTCATAAACATTGTCGGCGTAGAAAGCGCCGGCAGCTTGGCGAAAGCCAGACCTTGCCGGCCATATCGAAACTTTTTCTGTCTTGTCATGCATTGTGGCGTGATCGAAGAAATATCTACCGTGCCGACCCTGGGAGAGCCGGAAGGGTTTGCTAATAAATATGATTGTAGTTGCAGGAAATTCTACACTACACCCCTCACAATATTCCACACAACTAAGACATTTTTAAGATGAATAACAATGATTTTATTGATTATTTCCTTGAAGATTCACAAGATAAAATAGAAAAGAGTTAAAGAAATTACAACCGCCGCCAACTTTCTGTCTCCTAATGACTTGTCTAACACTCTCCTAAACTTCGCTAGATCTTCACACTTTTCTCATGTTTTGGCTGTCGTCATTCATTGCGTCATTTATTTTATTCTTCTGCGACACCCTCGCAATGACACATACTCTGCGAAGTATTTATTAATCCCGCGAAGTATTGATGTCGCGATATTCTGATCCTACATCTTGCCTCTTCTCATGTCTTCTCTGCGAAGAAGAGAATGTCATGAGAACCAATATTTTGAAATGCCGCAACTGTTCATCTTTATCTGTTTCAATCCCGTACTTTTACACGGAATTTATTACAGATGTTTCTTCTTACTCTTTTCTTGACACGTCTCTTTCAACCGTTTTTTCTTGACCATTCACGTCCCATCTCGCATTAAATGCATTTGTTTCTTCGAGGATTCTTCTCTCTATATATAGTTTTCTCGCCCTTCTCTTCTTCTCTTTTATCTTCTCTCTGCAACTTTTCTTCAACTCTCTTCCTCCGCAATTTGCGCTTCTGCTACTGTAAATCTTCCTTTTCTTCTTTCTCTTGATCTTCAATTCTCTAATCATTCCCATATTCTAAGAATGGCTCCTTCTGGTCGTAAATATGAAAACCTTTTTGATGAAACTCAAAAGAAATTACAAGATGAGGGTTTCACCTTATCTACTATTCCCAATCAAGAATCTTCATCTATTCTTTCTGCAAAGTTGTTTAATCGATCATCAGTGTGATGATCAGAAAATCATAATCTCGGTAGGTCAAATCCTCGCAGGTCTTCCCATTCCTCTGTACAATCCCGAACTACCCTTGTTTTATGAAATTCTTGCTCATGAGAAATTCTCGCGAGCTATTTACCAATTAAGTGGTGATTGCATCCGTCTAATGCTTGAATTCGCCAATCGCGGCGCTGGTAAGGGATCTCTATATCCTGATAACGTTAAAGATCCTAATTTCGCAAGTTTAGAGATAGTCGCCGAAAATACACTTTGTAGAAAACTTCTTTGAAAATTATGAAGTAATAAACATGAAAAATGATAAGTCTCATTGGGTGCCCGATTGAAAAGAAAAGAGAACGTTTCCGACGATAAGATACTCATGCTAGATATTGACTGGCATTCTGGCAAGAACAACGTTCCTCGATACTCTAAAGATGAGAGGTGGTCTGTCTTTCCACTATTTTTGAGCGGACCTTACATTTCTGGTTCCAATATACTCCCTGCGAATCTCGCAAACTATCAGCCTCGGGTATTTAATAGGCCCGAAAAGGCAAAAGAGGTATACTTCCTAATTTTTACTTATTTTACAATCTTCACTCCCTTTTATATCTAATCTTGCTTTTTTTTTCTTCAGATCATCAAATTAAGAAAGAGCTACAAAAGAAATCCAAAAGCGAATACTCTAGCGATACTTCGTTCAATCACGGATGAAGTAAGAAATATTTTCCCTTATTATTTTTAACAATATTGTTGCCTCTGTTTCTTATCTTCATTCGTGTGCGAAGGTTGGCGTTGAAGAAATTGACATTCCTGAAGCTGCGAAGACTAAAGGCAAGAATAAAATCACTCTTCGCAAGGATAAATCTTCTGCTCCATCCTCTAAAAAACGGAAAATCCATCCCTCTTCTCATTCTAATTCCGAAACCAGCGAGAATTCTGATGAAGATGAAAATGAGGTTGATACTTCTTTTGCAAAGGAGAATCATTCGATCGAATCTGCTATGGCGCAATTGTATAGTGTCTTCTCTGATTCTATGCAAGGATTAGGAGATGATCGTTTATCTGCTACTTGCGAAGCTCTCGCAAATATTTGCGATGCACCCCTGCTAGCGGATAATGATTCTTTTCGTGGAGTTTCTCGAACAATGACTCCCAGTTTCTTAAATGCGCTCAGTGCCTTGGTATGTTCATATTTCTTTATTTCTTCGTGATTTCGATTATAAACCTTTTTCTTAACAATTTCTTTACTTTCCTTTATAGTCTGGGAGAGCTTCCTTTGTTGTTGCCTCAGACCTCGAGAAAAGACGCAACAATCTTGAAAAGAAAAATCTTCAACTTAAGGAGAAGAACAAAGAACTAGAAATTGAAGTTGCGACATCTCGCAAGAAGGATGATAAAATTCAGCAGTTGGAAGTTGAATCTTCTTCCCAGAAGGACAAAATATCTACTCTTCAAAGTGCTAATCAGCAACTTTATGGTATAACACCCTTCTCTTTTCTTCATTTCTACTTTGTCATTTATATTTCTTTGCCTGACTTATTATTTTCGCAGACATTTATAATCTTTCTGACGAAGCCATCCTTCTCCATTCATTCCCTGAACCTATGGATGATGATGCTCTTCTCGCTCATCTCAATGAATCTTTAAGTAGTTCTTCAAACAAGATTAATTCTCTCTCATTAAATGAACTTCGAACCAAATTTCATATTTTAGAAATTGAACATAGATCTAGTTTAGGTTTAGCCAACCGATTTAAACGTTTATATCTTAGCTCCCAAGAGAGTAATAATATTCTAAGGAAGAAAATTAGCAGCCTTATAGATGATAAGGATCGCATTGCTAATCAAGGTGCACAAGCATTAGCGAAATTCAAAAAACTCTTCTTGAAGTCCAAATTGAACGAGATGAATCTCTTCGCCAAAATGCCATACTTAATGAGCGAGAAAATAAAATTCGTTCACTTCTTGTCATAAATAATGATGATGAGTTCGCTTGGGCTGCGAAGGTTCTAGATAATGCCAGAAATAACTTAGGTGTTAACGTCAGTCTTCATGCTGAGCATAATGACTTGGTTAAAGATATGATTTCTGATAGAGAAGGTTGTTTACTGTTCTTCATTACTTTTCCGCCTCTTTTTTATGAAACTGCTATTAAGTTGTTAACTCATTGTCATTTGTTCGCAGAATCTGAGAAGAGGTTTCAAACTAGAATCAAGGAACTTAAATCTGAAAAAGCAAAACTTGCAAAAGACTTCTCTCTTCGCAATGACAAATATTCTAAGCTGAAGAAGCAACTACAAACTACTGTGGCGAATTTCAATAATGATGCTGTCCGTTTTCGCAATCAAACTATTGAAACAGTTTGCAATGGCCACAACATTCCTCTTTCTTCATATCCTTGTCTTCTCGATGAAATTCCTGAAAATATGTCTTTCTCAGATGTCTCTGATAGTGATGCAAGCAAAGAAGAGGAATCTGATAAAGAATCTGATGAAGAAGAAGAATGAGTTGAAAGATTGTTCCATTTTCCTTTTTCTCTTCTTGTCTTCCATTTTTGTAATCTCTTCTTCAGAATCTATCATGTGAAAATAAATAACAAGTTTTTACTCTAATCATTCCCATACTTGCCTCTGTTATTTATTTTCACATGAGAGAAATTAAGTCGATAATCTTTGAGTAATGATACTTCTTAATTTCGCAAATCGCATTGCTAATTCTCCACAAATAAATGAAGAAATATAGTCGTATTCGCAAGCTTATTTGCTTACTAAATTTCTTGTGTTATCTTATCTTCATTTATGTTGAAATTAATCATTGCGACAAGATCGCAGGAAGTCTTTACATTTTCATGTAATGACCCATTGATCTTGTCTTATCATTGTTTTTGTGTGGTCTTATTTTGCCTTCCTAGTTAAAGGTCTTATTTTGCCACCCCTCATATTGCGTCAATATGACAGGCCTAAATATTCTTGCGAATATAAAGCCCCATGACATTGCCGTCTGCGACAAAATCGCAGGACGTCGTTACACTTTCATGTAACAACCCATTAATCTTGTCTTATCATTTCTTTAGTATTATTGCCTCTGCAGGATGCTTTTGTTGCGACAATATGACAGGTCTAAAAATTCTCGCGAACTTGAAGCCCCATGACATTGCCGTCTTGCGACGAAATCGCAGGACGTCTTTACACTTGCATGTAAAGACCCATTGATCTCGTCTTACCCTCACGTTAGTATTATTGCCTCTTCAGGATCATCGCACAAATATGACAAGCCTAAATTTTCTTGCGAAAATAGAACCTCATGACATTTGCGTATTTTGACACTTATCAGCTCCCTAATGGAGGGTGCTGCCCTTATCATCTCCCTGGTTGCCCCTTCAAGGAGGCGTACATCGGCCATACAAGACTAGCTCCTCCCATCCGGTCTTAACAACAACCGGTTGTTTTCGCACCTCTTATCCCTTATACCTATAGGGTTTATGGTTACGAGACCGCACCCTAAGTGGAGTTTTCTTCGGTAGAGTGTAGCATGTGCCAAGACTTGCCAAGAATGGCCGAGACACTTCAAATGCCCCAGGCACTCTTGGCTCAACCGTGTACCTCGGCGCCTTGGTCATACACTCGACTCCTTGGAAGAGACCCTCGGTCGTCCAACCAGGGTATAACCTTATATATATAGTTGGAAATCCAAGGTATCTCCCCCGGATAGGCTTTCATGGGCCCCAAATCTTCATGACTCAAGTTCCAGGGGCGGTGTAACCTTTGAGCCATGTCAAGAGATACCCCCTTATATGACGCACTTTAGGTCTTACATTTGCCTCTTACGAAATATCATTCGCTAACTAGGGTGTACGCCATAAAGGTTCGTCCTATTCACTCACTCATTCATTTCTGTCAATTCTTGTAATCATTCATTGATTTTTGATTATTTCTTCTCGTCTTCTTTGTGAAATTTTCATATAATCTTGCTTCATTTGCTGTGATCTCGCTATAATTATTTAACTAAACTTTCGTTACATTCATCAATAGCGAGATTCTCGCGTACTCCTTCTTCGATCATCACATTCTTTGTATTTTTGACATGTTTTTGTCATCATTTTTTTTTGTCTTCAAGCATTGATTTCGCAAGATATCTTCATTTCTCGCTTCTATTGTATCCACCATCAGTCTTTCTCTTCTTTGGTCTTCTTTGATATTTCTCTTCCAATTCTTCTTTTGAGCAGCCCTTTCCTCGCAAGACTCCACTTCAACTTCATAGCATTTTTGTCCCTCAGCCCAATCTCCTTTTATAACTCCAACACCACTGGGATGAGGAAATTTGATGCACTGGTGGTAAGTTGATGCTACACCCAAGATCTCATGTAACCAGGGTCGCCCGATTAATGCATTATAAGGGGATTCCACATCGACTATGCAAAACAAGATTTCAGTTGATAATCCATTCAATGGTATTCGCATGCGAGCTTCTCCTTTAGGTTTATTAGCAGTACCATTAAAACCATATATCTTATATGTTGAAGGTATCAAATCTTCATCTTTGCCCCCATAGTCTTGTAGGTGTGGTAAAAAGGATGTTTACTGTAACTTTCGGTATCAATTAAGATTCTATTTATTGCCCATGAATTTTCTCGTACCATCACTTTCATCATCAACAGGTTTTGGATTAATTTCTAATCTCACCACTAATGGACTGTCATGCAACTCGCCACCTTCAGGTACTTCTTCTGCGGTAAAAGAAATAATCTGCGCTTGCCATTCTTTCAGTGGCGATGACTTCGCGATATTCATTACTTCTCTATTGTCAACATCTCTTGCGAAAACTCTACTAAGAACACTATCATGAAAATCTTCAATTGTCCCATTTAATGTACGATAGAGTTGCGAAACAAGTTTTTGGCCTTCGTTCCAACTTCTACTACAAATGTCTCTTTCCCTTTTGTCGTATTTACTCTGTGATTTTCTGGAGGTGTTGGTAATGGTTGGATCTTCTCTTCACATTTTAAGAATTGGTTTAACTTCCCTTGATCTATCATTCTGAGGATAATTCTTTTTATATTCCTACAATCATTCGTTAAGTGTCCATGAAAATGGTGATAGGAACAGAATTCATGACTTCTGTCACCTGGAGGTGGTTCATTCCCCATGTTCCATGGTGTAGGTATGTTTCCATCAGGATTATATCTTCCCATATCTTCTCCACACTAGCATTTAGTGGTGGCATCTTGATTTCTTCCCATACGACTCTATGACCTCGCTGTCCTCTATGATAATTCTATCTCTGGCCTCCATAAGTCTCTTGTGGATTATGCCTCTGTCCTCCATAGGTTTCTTGCGGTTGATCAAGCCTCTGAATTTTATTATTTCCGCCACGGTTGTAGAAATTTCTTTCTCTTTCAAATTCTTCCTGATCGCGACTCCCCATAGCTACCAATTTTTGCTGACTATCATTTGGTATCCTCACTCCTTGTTGATTTTGCGAGGTACTCGCCGCAGTGTTTATCAATTTGGGTAACAAACTTGCATTCGCAGCTCCTGAACTTGTATTCGCGACAGGGTATGATTCCATCTCATTTTGCTTTTCCTCTAGAGCAATATACTCTTCCTGAAGCTCTCGCAACTCAGTCATGGTGATTGTATTCTTGACTCTAAAAATTTGAATGTACAATAGATTTGTCGCGAACATAGCATTAATGAATGATAAGATGAGATATCTTTCCTCCACTCGGCCAGCCATTTCGCTACACATTGTCTTCCATCTCACAGTTAGATGCTTCAAACTTTCACCAACCCTTTGTTTTAACCCAAATACATCTTCAATACCTGGTCGCGAGGAATTATTACTTATATATGCCCCTAAAAATATAGCCTGTAAGTGATTGAAAGATGTTATTGTATTTTTCGGTAGCCCTTCAAACCATTTCAAAGCTTCTCCTGTCAGACTTGATGCAAAATATTTGCACAATATAGCATCATGATTCTCCCATTGTAGCATACATCTCATATAAGCTTTGATATGCCAGTATCGCACAAGTTGTTCCATCGAAAATACTTGGTTAATGTCGGTAAATTGCACTTCGGTGGTATTCCTCCTAATTGTATATCTTGTGTGAACGGAGTTTTCGCAGCTTCTTCTATTGCTTCGTCCAACCTGTCTCTTTCCTCCTCCCTTTTACTGTTCATCATTCCTCTCATTTCTCGCCGTTCTCTCAAAATTTGCTCATTTACATCAGACTTTGAATCTTCTGGTCTTTTTAGTTCCGCTTCTCTTCGCCTGTGTTCATGTCTACTTTGATTTTCTTGTTCATCATTCTTTTCTCGTATTTCTCTGCGATCTTCTCCTTCATTTCTTTCGCGAATTTACACACCATTATATCTATCGATTTATCTTTGGTGCCTATCAGCTCTCCTTTGTGCTCTTTCATATTCTTCATTAATATTATCATTGTTGCGATTTTGTTCTCGCCTTCTTTCTCGATTATCATGATTATTCTGGCGAATTGCCTCTTGTAACTCTTGTTCCTCCATTTCTGCTCTCAATCTTTCTCTCTCGCGAGCTAGACGTGCTTGTTCAACATAATGTCTTTCAATTTCATCCTCAATCTCTTTTTGCCTCCTCTGTGCTTCTCTCCCATGCAATATTCTTCTTCCTTCTTCTTGATTTTCTTCATCAACTCGATTATTTTGCCTCTGACGCTGTCTATTTCCTTGATTTTCATCATTATGCCCATTTTGAAGAGTCTCGGGACGTGGAATATAACGATCTTCCATCATTTCTCTTCTCTCGCAATGTTCCCTGCCTGGATTTTGCGTTTCTCCTTGGTTTTCTTCATCAACAACTTCTGTAGGTAAATTTCTCATTCTTTCCTCTCTAACTGATCTGGAGCTTGACCTTGTAGTGCTTCTCGACCTTCTGTTTTGTAATCTCATGTTTTCCATCCTCAGCTTATGATTCTGTCTTGTCAAGTTTGCACGTTCCTCTGCCTCTAATCGTCTCTCTTCATGTATTGTTTGCCTCAACGCCTCTAATGCTGCGATCTCTTCATTCCCATGAATTATTTTTCCATTCCCTCTCGGTCTCTCCCTTCTTGTCCATTGTTTACCAATTGTTGTTCTTCTTCCCCTTTGTCCACAGAGTCTGATCTCCAAGTATGCACGCTTACTCTATCATAATCCACAGTTCTATCCTCCACTGGTTGAATTGGTGATTGAATTTGATTTTCCTCATCATTCCTTATGTTCCTTCTTGAGGATTCTCCCATTTCATTTCTCTCTTCTCCGGCAAGTCTCCTACTTCTCCTAACAGTTGTTGGTTGCTCAGATGCATTTCTCCTTCTAACCATTTCTTACTTTTGGTAAACTGTTGAAAATTATATCAAATTTCTTCTCTACTACTCCAAATTCTTTCAAATCACGATGTGTATCCTTACAATCCCCATCCATGTTTCTAGCGCCAATATGTAGTTGCAGGAAATTCTACACTACACCCCTCACAATATTCCACACAACTAAGACATTTTTAAGATGAATAACAATGATTTTATTGATTATTTCCTTGAAGATTCACAAGATAAAATAGAAAAGAGTTAAAGAAATTACAACCGCCACCAACTTTCTCTCTCCTAATGACTTGTCTAACACTCTCAAAAGAATCCCCCTACAATTGATTTATTCGACTCTTTATATAGGGTAGTATACAATGGATGACAGCTAAGCTGTCCTTTATTTTCGGAAACGACTTGCGAAATATCACAAGTGTACAAATATACAATCTCGCAACTTTCCTAAACTTCGCTAGATCTTCACACTTTTCTCATGTTTTGGCTGTCGTCATTCATTGCGTCATTTATTTTATTCTTCTGCGACACCCTCGCAATGACACATACTCTGCGAAGTATTTATTAATCCCGCGAAGTATTGATGTCGCGATATTCTGATCCTACAATGATGCCGACCAAATGAGAGTACACCCAAAAAAACACATCAATTTCATTCATTTGTAGCACTTCAAAGTACATTACACAAAACACGCATGCGATTACAAAAGTACTCCAAAAAGTACGAATGTTTTGTCTAGTACTCCATTGTACACTACACAAAAAGCTGCTTTATTCCCTAATCATAATCACTCCTCACTCAAATCTATTGGAGGGAGTTCATTCAAATCTATTGAACCTCCTTTAGTCAAATCTATGGGACATTCCCTAGACTCATCTATAACATTCCAAAGGGCCATGTTGTCCTCATAAATTTTCATCCATTCCTTGCTCTTGTTGTTTGTGAACTTCTCCCACAAACTAAACCTACATAGAGGAGGTAATGGACATTCCTTATTGAGTTGTAGACCAATAAAATGATTTTTATCCACCAAATCAATGACAATTCTTCTATGCTTGAGTTGGTCCACGCAAACCGCATGTTTCGGTGCAAATGCTATAGATAGTCCCTCACTAAAAAAATATACCACGCAATTCCAAGTATCCGCCAATAGATGGCCACACTCCGACATTCTCAACCAATGCTCCCATTTGATCGGTGCATTTCCCTCCGGGCCTTTAACACTAGTTAGCAAACCTTTGAAAGTTGCTTCTTTCTCCTCCATGGAACCTTCTAGCATCATTGAGATATGGAACTCCTTGTGGTTTCTAGTCGAGCGGCCATCTTCTTTCTAATGTATTGGCATTGGGTGAGATTCTCTTCAACCGCTCCACTTAGGTGTCCCAATTGTTGCGAGATAACGTGAAACCCACAATTTCCATCTTTCGGAACATCGTCGGTACCAATCATGAAATCTTGAATAATTGGAGGGAGTTGATTGCGATACTTTTGCAACACCGGTTGTACTACCTTCTTGGACGACCTTTTTTCTTCGCAAAATCTCCTTGGCTTGCTTGACTCTTAAGAGGTAGAGTTCCAGTTGTATTCAAGTTAGAGACTGTTGGTGTAGTTAAATCCTTCTTTGGCCGACCACTTTTCTTTCCAACAAATTCCACGCTTGCTTGACTCTCAAGAGGTAGAGTGCCATTTGTATTCAAGTTAGAGACCGTTGGTGTAGTTGAATCCTTCCTTGGACGACCTCTTTTCTTTTTAGCGGGCTCCTCCTTGTATTTCGCCTCGGTATAAACATGTCCGTATGGATCGCACTTTGTACTCAAATGCTCTTTAATGTTTTCCATTTTGGATTGATCACTATTTCTACTTAAAAACTCTTTGATTTTTTCTCTTTCGGATTGATATTGATCGCAATTTGTACTCAAAAACTCTTTGATTTGTTCTCTTTCTTCCGCCCTCGTCTTTTTGGTAGTTGGTCACCATTAGGATCTTGTTTCTTCGGTTCTTCAAGTTCTTCCATAAAAGGGTAAACAATCGGCATCAACTTGTGCTTCATAGTTTGTTTGTCCAACGTATTCATCTTGGGGAACTTTTCAATGATTATTCTTCCAAGTTCCATGTCGCCAAACTCTTCACCGGGATCTTCTCTTGGAGCCGGTTTGAAAGATAATTGCTTCCAATAAGGATCGATATCATCAAGAGGAATGGGAGTTTTATACCTACTAATCATATGACGACATGGAAGTCCGATAGCCTTCATTATCCTACACTTACAAGGAGTGTTTGGGTCATCATACTTTTTAAACAATGCGAGATGTTTCATCATGAAACGTATTGCCCAATGCGAGACGTTTCTATGTATACCAACAAGCAACCAATCATCCTCCTTAAACTCCTTCAACTTCCGGAAGCTACTTTCTTGGAATTGTTTTTTTATCTTATCGATATCATTATTAGTGTACTCATGGATAGCATGTTGCACCGTCACAATCCCATTTTGACTCGTGAAAAGTATACATTTTAGTCTCCCATGAGCTTGCTCTACCATACTTGTGGATTCAAGTTTGAAATGTTTATAGTCGTAAGTATAAGCATACACAAACCTCTCTTTGTGTGGCCTCAACCATTGTTTCTTGCAATATTCCACTACTTTGGGGTAATTAGTCCCCCAATCATCCTCGAAATCCTTCAAGTTTAACTCATATCTTCCCACACTCATCGACCAAACCACCTTATCCCACGCTTTCATGAATAACCCAAACTTAATCTCACCTTCTTTCCATTCTTCGTCTTCTTTCTCTTTATCCTTCTCTCGCCCCTCTTTAGTTAGTTTGCTAAGACGTTCATCTTCCTCTTTTTCACGTTTAGTTCCTTTCTTTGCTTTCGGTTTTTGGATATGACTTCTTTCTAAGATTGCATTGTATATGCCAAGTGCAAAGGAAATTTTGTGCATTGGGAAAGACTATCCTCACGGCGTTCATTATTGCTTGCTCATTGTCGGTGACTATAGCCCCCGGAGTTTCGTCTTCGTGGTAGAGAAGCTTCAAAGTTTCAAATGCCCAAATATAGCTATCATCCTTCTCACGATCCATAAAACACCATGCCACTGTGAACGATTGCTTATCCTAAGTTTGTCCTACAATGTTCAACAAAGGCATGTTGTACCTATTCGTCTTATAAGTACAATCCATGAACAAAACTTGGTAAAAGCAACGCGCCAATTGAATCATATCGGGATGCGCAAGAAAAATACGATCCACCTTCCCCTTCGATGACTCATGGTGTCTCACCGTGTAGTTGTATTTGTGTATTAACCATTGTGATTCTTCCATCACCTTTCTTCCATCCCATTCAATTCTTTTAATAGTTGCCTTGGCCGCATAAATTGTAGACAATGAAGAAAGGTTACGCGGGTCATCCCTCTTGAACTTACTTAGGAGCTTACTTGGTTTAATTCCCCAACTTGTTCTTACTTGTTCGAACTCGTGCGGTTTCAACTTGGCAACTTGACAATGCCCAACAAGAGTTTCCGGATCTTTATGGTTATGCCAACCAACATCAACTCTACTCATTCTCCACAAGTTGTCGGTTTCTTTGTTCCTCCAAAAAATAATCTTGAATGGGCATCCACATTTCTTTGACTTCGTCTTGTACACCCTAGTCGTCTTCTTATCATACACATAACCCTTTCTCTTGTGACTTTCCTCCGGCAACCCATAACACTCACATACCATTTCAAACCGCGTATCTTTTTGTTGGGTGTTTTTCACTAGAACGCACATCTTCTCTTTGGCTTTCTCAACAATCCAATTGACCGCGTCGTCTTTTTCCTTCCATTCCAAATCATTAGCGTAATGTGCAGAAGTATCAGGACCCCTAATTTTCTGAGCTTGAGGCTGATCCGCCATAGGTACCAATGCCACAATCTATAAAACATCAAAAGTTTAGTTGATATGTATTACCAAGGTCGGCAGGATCGACATATAAAACACTGTCGGCTAGAAAAAGCCGGCACGTAAGAGAATATAAACATTGCCGACATGGCAACAGCCGGCAAGGTCTGAAAGTGTTTCAAAAAATGGACGTCGGCAAGGTTCAAATTTTCTACACTGCCGGCGTGGTACTCCTCATGAAAAGTCGGCACGTTGTGCAAAGTAGAACCACGCCGGCTTTTACGGCCGGCATGATCGACAAGCGTCGACCCTGCCGATCATGTACAGTAGAATTGAAAAAAAACAACCAAAATCGATCATTTGCATGGAAAAATCACAATCTTCACCACGTAGGTTGTCTACCTGATTACTTGCAGCTCCATTCTCTTCTTCTTGGTCATTGGATTCTTCGTTTGGCTCAATACATTCATCACTTCCATACCCATCATGAGTTTGAGGAAAATAAAAGTGAGGGTCATGCATGTAATCCATTTGATCATGGTATGGTAGATCATCATACAAGTACTCATATGTAGGAGGAAAGTTAGAAGACTCCCCCACTTCAAAATCAGGATTAGAATCACTCATCTCACTCATATCACAAATTTCACAAAAACCCTAACTTCCCCCCCCCCCCCCCCAAAAAAAATCTTCTCTACTACTTCATACTAATTCTCTCTCTAAATGATTTCTAAAACCCAACTTATAACTAAATCAACTAACTAATCTAACTAATTTAACTAATCTAATCATTTTAGTTAAATTAGAGTTAATCATTGTGGGGGGGCATTTTAGCCATTTAGAAAAATCTAGGTTAAGGGGTAGCTTGGCTGTACTTCATAATGACCTAATTTTGTCTTATTGGGTATACCCCAATATCGCCAGGCTCCAAATCCTCGAGTATGGTTGAACTTGAACCCTTTTTGTTTTTTGTTTTTTGTTTTTTGTTTTTTTGACATCAAGGATGGTTGAACTTGGAAATGGATGGCTACTTCGTTGTATGTCTCTTTTATCATAAGGATAGTTGGTGTACTCATATGTTGAGCAATGTAGGCAGTACCAGACACATTAACTTGGTAAAAAAACTGTAAGTATAGCTAACGGGCAGCAATTTGGATGATATGAAATGCACACGACACGAATTATTAAGGATTCCACCTAAATAGCTTGATGGTTCTACCCAAATCGCGTGGACATTAATTTGGTAAATAAAACTGTAAGTATAGCCAACCGGCAGCAATTAGGATGATATGAAATGCACACAACACAAATTTTTAAGGATTCCACCTAAATAGCTTGATGGTTCTATCTAAATCGCGTGGTGGTATCGCTATCTAGAAGATCAATTGATAAATAAAGTTTTACATTTATTTATGGTCTTTTATATCTGCCGCAGTCATATGGGGAATTTGGACTGATAGAAATAAACGTATTTTCAAAGGAAAAGTCAGAACTAATTGGGAAGTCAGTACCAACATCATGTCTCGGATTATTTTGTGGGTTAAAGTGGCTCAACCGAACAATTGTTTGCATTTGGATCATTGTATTTGCAACAGGGATCAGCTTTTCGTACCTTAGTTTTATTATGTTTTTGTTTTCTGTTCTTCTCTCTTTCTTTTTAGTGCTCTCATCCTTAAAATTTTATCCATGTACCTGTTTTTTACCTCTTGTAAATGTTGGTATGTTAATAAAGTTATTCTCTTTTCAAAAATAAAATAAAACAAAATATAGCTTTACATTTTAAGTGGATTTGGAAATACGGCAACAAAAAATATGCATTGTGGAGACAAATTATTCATGAGAACTTTGAAGGTAACTCATGTAGGATCAGAATATCGCGACATCAATACTTCGCGAGATTAATAAATGACGACATTGCGAGGGAGTCGCAGGGAAGTAAAATAAATGACGCAATGAATGACGACAGCCAGAACATGAGAAAGATGTGAAGACTCCGCGAAATTTAGGAGTGTCGCGAGAATTAATACATGTACACTTGCGATATTTCGCAAGTCATTCCCGAAAATAAAGGATAGCTTAGCTGTCATCCACTGTGTACTACCCTATATAAAGGGTTGAGTAAATCATTGTAGAGAGTTTCTTTTGAATTGTTAAGCAAGTCATTAGGAGAGAGAAAAGGTCAGAGTGATTGTAATTCTATAACTCATTTCTATTTCATATTGTAAAGATTCAAGTATTCAATCAATAAGAATCATAATCATTCATCTTAAAATGACTTAATTGTGTATATTCTAGTGAGGGGTGTAGTGTAGGATTTCCTGCAACTACATAATGGCGCTAAAAATAGGGAGTGAGTAGAGATCAACCTTGTGAATTGAAAGAATCAGGAGTAACAAGAAAGAAATTTCGTATAATTTTCAACAACTTACTGAAATTGAGAAATGGCTAGAAGAAGGAATGCATCAGAACAACCAACAACTCTGTTAGAAGAAGCGGGAGATTAGGCGGAGAAAGGAGAAATGAAGTAGGTGAACCATCAAGAATAAACGCAAGAGATAGAGAAGAAGGTCAAATTCAATCACCAATTCAACCAGCACCGAATAGAATAATAGATTATGATAGGGTGAGTGTGCATACGTGGAGATCAGATTCTATGGAAGAAAGAGAAGAAGTGCAACAATTGATAAATAATGGACAAGATGAGAGAAATCGAGAAGAGATGGGAGAAACAATTCATGGAAATGAAGAAATCGCAGCATTAGAAATATTGAGGCAAACAATACATGAATAAAGGCGATTAGAAGCGGAAGAACGTGCAAATTTAACAAGGCAAAACCACGAGTTAAGAATGGAAAATATGAGGTTACAGAATAGAAGATCGAGAAGTAATACCAGGTCAAGATCAGGATCGGTTAGAGAAGATATGAGGAGAACATTACCTGTCGAAAATATTAATGAAGACAATCTAGAAAGAGAGCCAAATCCCAGTAAAGGATGTTGCGAAAGAAGAGAAGTGGTGTGTATTCCACGTCCTGAAATTCTGCAGAATGGCCAAAATGACGGAAATCAAGAAAATAGGCAGCGTCAAGTGCAGAATAATCCAATTGGTGAAGAAAATCAGGAAGAAGGAAGAAGAATGCTGCATGGGAGAGAAACACGGAGGAAACAAAAGGAGATTGAAGATGACATCGAAAAACATTATATTGAACAAGCGCGTCTAGCTTGCGAAAGGGAAAGATTAAGAGTAGAAATGGAAGAACGGAATTGGAGGAAGCAATTCAAAAAATAATCATGACAATCGAGAAAGAAGGCGCGAGCAAAATCGCAACAATGGAAATATCAATGAAGAATATGAAAGAATACAAAGGAGAACTGATAGACAACCAAGAAGAGAAAAATATATATATAATGGTGTGCGAATTCGTGAACGAGATGAAGGAGAAAGTCGCGAGAAAGTCGCAAAAGAAAATGATGAACAAGAAAATCAAAGTAGACATGAACGCGAGAAGGAGAGAGGCAGAACTAAAAAGACCAATAAATCCGAATCTGATGTAAATGAACAAATCTTGAGAGAGTTGGCGAGAGATGAGAGGAATGTTGAACAATAGAAGGGGAGGAGGAAGAAGACAATTGGATGAGGCCATCGAAGAGGCTCACGAAAACCCCTTTACACTAGAGGTGCGATTAGGAGGAATACCCCCAAAGTGCAATTTACCCGCATTAACCAACATTTTTGATGGAACAACTTGTGCAATACAACACATCAAAGCGTATGTGAGATGTATGCTACAATGGGAAAATCATGATGCCATATTGTGCAAATATTTTGCATCAAGTTTAACAGAGAGAAGCAAAAAATGGTTTGAGGGTTTACCAAGAAACACAATCACGTCATTCAACCATTTACAAGCTATATTCTTAGGGGCATATATAAGTAATAACTCCTCGCGACCAGGAATTGAAGATGTATTTGGGCTGAAACAAAGAATTGGCGAAAGTTTGAGACACTTAACTGTGAGATGGAAGACAATGTGTAGCGAAATGGCTGGACGAGTGGATGAAAGATATCTCATTCTATCATTCATAAACGCTATGTTCGCAACCAATTTGTTATATATTCAAATTTTTAGAGTCAAGAATACAATTACAATGACTGAGTTGCGAGAACTTCAGGAGGAATATATTGCTCTAGAGGAAAGGCAAAATGAGATGGAATCATACCCGATTGCGAATACAAATTCAAATGTCACGAATGCAAGCTTATTACCCAAATTTATAAACACAGTAGCGAGCACTTCGCAAGGGTAACAAGAAAGGATAATAGATGATGGACAGCCAAAGATAGTAGCTATGGGAAGCCGTGATCAGGAAGAATTTGAAAGGGAAAGGAACTACTACAACCGTGGCGGCAATAACAAAATTCAAAGACTTGATCATCCGCAAGAAACTTATGGAGGTCGAAGGCGTAATTATCATGGAGGGCAAACGAGTCACGAGTAGTAGGGGAGGAAATCAAAATGCCACCACTAAATACTAGTGTGGGGAAAATATGGGAAGCTATACTCTTGATGGAAAACATACCTGCACCATGGAACGTGGGGAATGAGCCACCACCAAGTGATAGAAGTCACGAGTTCTGTTCTTACCATCGCTTTCATGGACACCTAACAAATGACTGCAGAAATATAAAAAGAATCATCCTCAGAATGATTGACCAAGGAAAGCTGAATCATTTTCTAAAAAGTGAAGAGAAGGTTCAACCGTTACCACCACCGCTAGAAATGCACAGGACAAACTCAGCAAAGGGGAAAGAAACATTCGTAATAGAAGTTGGAGCGAAAGCTAAAAATTTGTTTTTCAACTCTCCATTGTACATTCATACCGAACAATTGAAGATTTTCATGATAATGTTCTCAGTAGGGTTTTTGCGAGGGATGCTGATAATAGAGAAGTGATGAACATCGCGAAGACATCGCAGTTAAAAGAATGGCAAATGCAGATTATTTCGTTCACTGCGAAGATATTCCCGAAGGCGAGAGAGACGCATGATAGCCCATTGGTCATAAAATTGGAAATTAATCCAAAACACCGTAGATGGCAAAGGTGATAAAGCAGAAAATTCCTGGGCAATCAATAGAATCTTAATTGATACGGGGAGCTCAGTAAACATCCTTTTTTACCATACTTACAAGACTATGGGTGGGAAAGATGAAGATTTGATACCTTCGACATATAAAATATATGGTTTCAATGGCACAGCGAATAAGCCTAAAGGAGAAGTTCATATGAGAATACCCTTGCAAGGATTATCAATGAAGTTTTGTTCGTGTAGTCGATGTGGAATCCCCTTATAATGCATTGATCGGACGACCATGGTTGCATGAAATTCAGGTGTATCGTCGACTTATCATCGGTGTATAAAGTTTCCTCATCCTAGCGGTGTTGGAGTTATAAAGGGAGACTGGATGGAAGGACAAAAATGCTATGAGATTGATGTGGAGAGTTGTGAGGAAAGAGCTTCAAAAGGAAGGGCTGGAAGCAAAATATAAAAGATGAACAAAGAAGAGAAAGGTTGATGGTGGATACCATAGATAAAAGAGGTGAAGATACATTGCGAAGCAAGTGCATGAAAACAGATTAAAAATTATGATGGAAAGGAACCATTAAGAGGTTTGAATGGTGCGAGGCGGAGCAGCGGGAGCAAAAAGTGTAAGAAATGAATAATCACTATTATCAAAATTAATGACAAAGGCATATCAAGAGTAGGAGGAAGAAATAATAATTGAAGAAGAAATACGCGAGAATCTCGCCATCAAGAATGTATGACAATTTGATTGAAGAATTGAAATGAGATTACAATAAACAAAGCAAGATTGTGCGATAGCTTCATGAAACAAAATAACAAGAGAAAACAAAAATGAATGATTGAATGAATTAACAAAAATGAAAGAGTGAGTGAATGGGACGAACCTTTATGGCGTACACCCTAGTTCGCGAATGATATTTCGCAAGAGGCAAATGTAAGACCTAAAGTGCGTCATATAAGGGTATCTCTTGACATGGCTCAAGGAAAAGGTTACACCGCCCGGAATCGAGTCATGAAAATTTGGGGCCCATGAAAGCCTATCCGGGAGAGATACCTTGGATTTCCAACTATATATATAAGGTTATACCACAGTTGGGCGCCCGAGGGTCTCTTCCAAGGAGTCGATGTATGCTCAAGGCGCCGAGGTACACGGTTGAGCCAAGAGTGCCTGGGACATTTGAAATGTCTCGGCCATTCTTGGCAAGTCTTGGCACATGCTGCACTCGACCCGAAGAAAACTCCACTTAGGGTGCAGTCTCGTAACCATAAGTCATATAGGTATAAGGGATAAGAGGCTGCGAAAACAACTGGTTGTTGTTAAGACCGGATGGGAGGAGCTAGTCTTGTATGGCCGATGTACGCCTCCTTGAAGGGGCAACCAGGGAGATGATAAGGCGGCACCCTCCATTAGGGAGCCGAAAAGTGTCAAAAGACGGCAATGTCATGGGGCTTTAAGTTCGCAAGAATTTTTAGGCCTGTCATATTGTCGCAACATAAACATCCTGCAGAGACAAAAAATATTAAGAAACTGATAAGACAAGATCAATGGGTCGTTACATGAAAGTGTAATGACGTCCTGCGATTTTGTCGCAAGACGTCAATGTCATGGGACTTTATGTTCGCAAGAATATTTAGACCTGTCATATTGATGCAAAATGAGGGGTGGCAAAATAAGACCTTTAACTAGGAAGGCAAAATAAGACCACACAAAAACAATGATAAGACAAGATCAATGGGTCATTACATAAAAGTGTAACGACGTCCTGCGATTTTGTCGCAATGATGAATTTCAACATAAATGATGATAAAATAACACAAGAAATTGAGTAAGCAAACAAGCTTGCGAATACGACTATATTTCTTCACTTATTTGTGGAGAATCAGCAACAGCAGTTGCGAAATTAAGAAGTATCATTACTTAAAGATTATCGACTTAATTTCTCTCATGTGAAAATAAATAACAGAGGCAAGTATGGGAATGATTAGAATGAAAACTTGTTATTTATTTTCATATGATAGATTCTGATAAGAGATTACAAAATGAAAGGTTAGAAGGATAAATGTACAAGTATCGCGGGGAAGAGAAAAAGGAAAAAGAACAATCTTTCAACTTATTCTTCTTCTTCATCGATTCTTTATCGATTCCTCTTCTTCGCTTGCATCACTATCGAGACATCCGAGGAAGGCATATTTTCGAAATTTCATCGAGAAGACAAGGATATGAATAAAGAGGAATGTTGTGGTCATTGCAAATTGCTTCAATAGTTTGATTGCGAAACGCATAGACATCATTATTGAAATTCGCCACAGATGGTTTGTAGTTGCTTCTTGACTTAGAATATTTTTCATTACGAAGAGAGAAGTCTTTTGCAAGTTGTGCTTTCTCGATTCAAGTTCCTTGATTCTAGTTTGAAACCTCTTCTCGATTCTGCGAACAAATGACAATGAGTCAGCAACTTAATAACAGTTTCATAAAAAAGGAGCGGAAAAGTAATGAAGAACGGTGAACAACCTTCTCTGTCAGAAATCATATCTTTAACCAAGGCATTATGCTCAGCATGAAGACTGACGTTAACACCTAAGTTATTTCTGGCATTATCTAGAACCTTCGCAGCCCAAGCGAATTCATCATCATTATTTATGACAAGAAGTGAACGAATTTGATTTTCTCGCTCATTAAGTATGGCATTTTGGCGAAGAGATTCGTCTCGTTCAATTTGGAATTCAAGAAGAGTTTTTTGGAATTTTGCTAATGCTTGTGCACCTTGATTAGCAATGCGATCCTTATCATCTATGAGGCTGCTAATTTTCTTCCTTAGAATATTATTACTCTCCTGGGAGTCAAGATATAAATGTTTAAATCGGTTGTCTAAACCTAAACTAGATCTATGTTCAATTTCTAAAAGATGAAATTTGGTTCGAAGTTCATTTAATGAGAGAGAATTAATCTTGTTTGAAGAACTACTTAAAGATTCATTGAGATGAGCGATAAGAGCATCATCATCCATAGGTTCAGGGAATGAATGGAGAAGGATGGCTTCGTCAGAAAGATTATAAATGTCTGCGAAAATGATAAGTCAGGCAAAGAAAAAAAAAATGACAAAGTAGAAATGAAGAAAAGAGAAGGGTGTTATACCATAAAGTTGCTGATTAGCACTTTTAAGAGTAGATATTTTGTCCTTTTGGGAAGAAGACTCAACTTCCAACTGTGGAATTTTTTCATCCTTCTTGCGAGATGTCGCAACTTCAATTTCTAGTTCTTTGTTCTTCTCTTTAAGTTGAAGATTTTTCTTTTCAAGATTGTTGCGTCTTTTCTCGAGGTCTGAGGCAACGACAAAGGAAGCTCTCCCAGACCATAAAGGAAAGTAAAGAAATTGTTAAGATAAGGTTTATAATCGAAATCACAAAGAAATAAAGAAATATGAACATACCAAGGCACTGAGTGCATTTAAGAAACTGGGAGTCATTGTTCGAGAAACTCCACGAAAAGAATCATTATCCACTAGCGGGGGGGGCATCGCAAATATTTGCGAGAGCTTCGCAAGTAGCAGATAAATGATCATCTCCCAATCCTTGCATAGAATCAGAGAAGACACTAGACAATTGCGCCATAGCAGATGCGACCGAATGATTCTCCTTTGCAAAAGAAGTATCAACCTCATTTTCATCTTCGTCAGAATTCTCACTGGTTTGGGAACTAGAATGAGAAGAGGGATGGATTTTCCGTTTTTTAGAAGATGGAGCAGAAGATTTATCCTTGCGAAGAGTGATTTTATTCTTGCCTTTAACTTTCGCAGCTTCGGGAATGTCAATTTCTTCAACGCCAACCTTCGCACACGAATGAAGATAAGAAAAAGAGGCAACAATATTGTTAAAAATAACAAAAGAAAGTATTTCTTACTTCATCCGTGATTGATCGGAGTATCGCCAGAGTACTCGCCTTTGGACGTCTTCTATAGCTCTTTTTCAATTTGATAATCTGAAAATTTTGCAAGCCTAGTAAATATAAGAGGAAGGAAATATCGTAAAGTAAACCTGAAATAGGAAATATACCTCTTTTGCCTTCTTGGGCCATTTAAATTCCCAAGGACGATAGTCTGCAAGATTCGCAGGGAGTATATGAAAACCTGCAATATAAGGTCCGCTCAAAAATAGAGGAACAACCCACCACTTCTCATCTTTGGAGTACCGAGGAACATTATTTTTGCCCGAGTGCCAGTCAATATCTTGCATAAGCAGCTTATCACTGGGAATATTATCTTTTCTCTTCAATCGAGCACCCCAGCGAGATTTATCATTTCTCATATTTATTACTTCATAATTTTCAAAAAAGTTTTCTACGGTATACTTCTCAGCGACTATTTTTAAACTTGCGAATCTAGGATCTTTGACATCGTCAGGATATAAAGATCCCTTACCAGCGCCACGGTTGGCGAATTCAAGCATTAGACGGATGCAATCACCGCTTAATTGATAAATAGCTCGCGAGAATTTCTCATGAGCAAGAATTTCATAGAATAAAGGCATCTCGGGATTGTAGAGAGGAATGGGAAGGCCTGCGAGGATTTGACCTAGCGAGATTATGATTTTCTGATCATCACACTGATAATCAGAAAACAACTTTGCAGAAAGTATAGATGAAGATTCTTGATTAGGAATGGTTGATAGGATGAAGCCCTTCTCTTGTAAATTCTTTTGAGCTTCATTAAAAAGGGGTTTATATATACGACCAAGTGAAGCCATTTTTAGAGTATGGGAATGATTAGAGAATTTAAGATCAAGAGAAAGAAAGAAGGGAAGATTTACAGTAGCAGAAGCGTAGATTGCGGAGGAAGAGAGTTGAAGAAAAGTTGCAGAAGGAAAATAAAAGAGAAGAAGAGAAGGGTGAGAAAACTATATATAGAGAGAAGAATTCTCGAGAAAACAAATGCATTTAATGCGAGATGGGACGTGAATGGTCAAGAATAAACGGTTGAAAGAGACGTGTCAAGAAAAGAGTGGAAGAAGAAACATCTGTAATAAATTCCGTGTAAAAGTACGGATTGAAACAGATAAAGATGAACAGTTGCGGCATTTCAAAATATTGGTTCTCATGACATTCTCTCCTTCGCAGAGAAGACATGAGAAGAGGCAAGATGTAGAATCAGAATATCGCGACATCAATACTTCGCGAGATTAATAAATGACGACATTGCGAGGGAGTCGCAGGGAAGTAAAATAAATGACGCAATGAATGACAACAGCCAGAACATGAGAAAGATGTGAAGACTCCGTGAAATTTAGGAGTGTCGCGAGAATTAATACATGTACACTTGCGATATTTCGCAAGTCATTCCCGAAAATAAAGGATAGCTTAGCTGTCATCCACTGTGTACTACCCTATATAAAGGGTTGAGTAAATCTGTTGTAGAGAGAGTTCTTTTTGAATTGTTAAGCAAGTCATTAGGAGAGAGAAAAGGTCAGAGTGATTGTAATTCTATAACTCATTTCTATTTCATATTGTAAAGATTCAAGTATTCAATCAATAGGAATCATAATCATTCATCTTAAAATGACTTAATTGTGTATATTCTAGTGAGGGGTGTAGTATAGGATTTCCTGCAACTACAACTCATATTTTTATTTCATGCTTATTCTAAATCTGTTGGTTATTGTTTCTGGGATGGAATTAGTCTAAGAACTATGTTAAGGATAATACTAAACTCATTTCAAACCATGGTTCTGGTATTCTATCTGAACTGGTATTTGGATAGGTGAGAATATTCTCAAGGATAAATTCCCTAGCATTTTCAAGCTCTCTAAATCTAAAAACTCTATTGTTAAGGATATGATATTTGATCAAGGCCCTTGGAATTATGAATATAAAAGAAACCTTAGGGTGCATTAATTGGGTGAAGCGGTGATGATACTTCAGGTGCTGGAAAATTCTACTACTACATCATACAACAACTTAGTTGAGGACTTTAGAAAGTGGAATTTTGCAGTTAATTTTTCTGTGACAAATTGCTATGCTTTGCCGGATGTCGATGGGACTTTGGCTATCCCTTATAGACGGGCAGGGACCCCAAAATTATTTTGAAGGTTTTGTTTCTTGTGTGGTGTCTTTGTAACAAATGAACACCGAATCTGGATTACTTGTAGAAAGGTGGTAAGGTAAATTCTATTGTGTAACGTGGAGTAGCAAACTCATAATCACCTTTTCCTGCACTATCCGGAAACTTGGAAAGTTCGGTAGTATTTTTGTTAAAATCTTTTTGAGTAAATTGGGTCTTTTCTGAAAGTATAAAGTCTAGAAAAATATGGGAATGCTCTAATAGGAGGAGTAACAAAATGATAATTCTTCCTTTTGCAACTTCGTGGACCATTTGGAGGGAGTAGAACTGCAGGCTTTATGATAACAAGAGAAGGAACTCCAACCAGCTAGGAATAGCTGTTAAGTGTACAATATATAGTTGGTCTTTGAGTACTAAGATTTTTGAAGGTTTTTATTTAAGTACTCTTTTATGTAATTGAGAAGCTCTTACGAGTAACGGCTAACTTCTGTTTTCTGTTTTATTTTTTTCTAATAGAATTATTGGAAAATAATTATTCTTCAATTAGAAAGGAGTGGGCCAGTAGCGTCGCAACCAGTTGTTCGCCGACCCCTTTTTGAATGGCAACCCCTATTCTGTGAAAAACAAAATTACTAATTTTATCATAAAAATCATGACTGGATAAGCAACACCTTAATCTCTTCAGAAAAACTACCATGTCCCCCTAAGCTCACCAAGGGTGGAGAAAGCTAAAACACCCAAACCATACCCCTGACACTGCACTTATCCAAATACTTCTTACGCTTACGAGTGACGACATTAGAGATAGCAATGCCAGGTGCGAAAGCACGAATACCCCCTCCCGTGAAGGCAAAACCCTTGTGATATCAAAACATGTATCATGCCCATTTTCTCACTTATAAACTAGGATATCAGCAGGCCTCAAGGCAGAACCATCGTCATATAGAAGGCCTAAATAAACTTTCTTCCTAGAAGGTACACCAGCTCTAAAACAAACATCAACCAAAGTGTCCCGAACAAGGTCATGCCGGAACTTAAGGCCCACATTGCTTGCACAATGCAAGGCGTGATCACCAAAAACATCCATCCATCTATCTACTGCAACTGGAACATGAACTACCTTCTTCAAAAAGTGGGACAGCCAAACGGTAACGAATGACTGAGGCAAACTGACGCGGTCCAATACATTGATTAAGCCAAATACATTATCATAGAACTAAGTCACACTCTGACATGAAAAACTTTTTTGGCATTTCTTTCTTCACAACGTCGAAGTAAGAAACTACCAAGGTTCTCATAAGATGGGGGCAGTGTCGACAACGCTAAAACAAGAAGGAAGAGATCCACATAATTGTATGTAAATGTCGATGTCGGACAGGAAAGTGGAACTGGATCCTGTGACTGTGGTGTTACGAAGAATATTGTCCTGTAGATTTTTAGTTTGAGCCCAGGAAGCAAAAAATCAATAAAAAACAGTTCGGCCATAGTATATATGCCTAGGCCTCCATCTCTAAGAGGGAGCGAAGCAATGCACTGATGCAGAGGACCAAAACTAGGGTCATCACCTGTGATCAATTTTCGTAAGTGTTGGAAAAGATGGCCGTCAAAATAGGCCTGAGTTTGCAGAACAGCCGCTGGACAAGTGGTACGCATAGAGAAGTATAGACTGGAGGCACCAGAGCAATTGCGAAAAAGCAACAACTCACTTTGGGGATCTCTAAGCGTACGCACCGAATCTATCAACAGTATAGTCTTATTCACCCTATCCAACACCATCGAAACACAAAACTATGTGTCTAAACTAATAGGCGCGCCAAGAAGCTTAACTCCATTGGATGGCCTGCAAATGTTCTCAGTGAAAACACCTGGTGCGACACTATACGGATCAATAGCAGGCCAAAACAGTTCTGTTTTGGAAACATTAACAAGGGGTTAGTCCACAAGTGAGTTGGGGAGAGTTTAATGTATTTTGAATCTAGGGGATTTTGAGGGAGAGTATAGGGAGTTTAAAAGAGTTTGGTATTTTGAGTGTAGGGAGTTTGAGAGACTCTCCCAAAATCTCTACTCTTTTGAGAGATTTGTAGTGGGGCAAAAATAAACTATAAACTCCCTAGAAATCCCCAGAACTCCCCAAAATAAACCAACTCCCTAGCATTCTAGTTTTTACCACTAACAAGGAGTTCAAGAGTTTCTTTCAAAATACCCCACGACTAACGGGGTTTTCTATGGAGTTTGGGAGATTCTTCTAAACTCTCCACGACTAACGGGGATTTTGAGAGATTCCTTCGAACTCCCCCACGACTAACGGGTAAAACTGAACTACACTCAACTCTCCCAACTTCCCCGAGGACTAACCCCCTATAAGGTGAAAGCCCCTGAGACGGCCGTCCGTCTGAATGATAGAAAGCGCCTCATAGACCTTTGTGGTATCACCAATTAGTGTACCATCATCCAAATACCAGGCCTGGAGGTCTAGGTCACACAAACTATCAATTTTCTTCACTAGGGGATGCAAAGTAAAATAAAAAGAAGAGGTCCAAGTGGGTCACCTTGCTGAACGCTCTGAGTAGACAAAAGGACAATGTTTCTATAATATAATCGAGCAGGCTTAGCATAATTTTTTTTTTTGATCCATCTAGAGATGGCCGGACAACTACGTCTAAATTCAAGGATTATGGTTGTTCTGTCCACCAAATTAAATGCATTGCTGGAATCCACAAGAACCATAGACATGTTGTCTTGATGACCTTTAAACTCCAGGAGGCTATTAACCGAATGCAGAATCCCCTCACCTCCACATGGAATGCCCACACCAAACTGAAAATCCCCAAGTACAATGCCATCTCTTTACCCACTGCGGATGCGACTAATTTTGAAACTAATCTCCTCCATATAGTCCCAACGGCAATGGGTCGTATCCCTAATCCAGGCTTCAGCAAAGGTGTGAGAGAAGCTCGCAATAAACTCCCCTAGCTCACTCGGACACTGTCTAGCAAGCCATAGATTAACCAACCTTGTTATGGAGGATAGGAGGTCATCCACAACAGCGGCATTAAGACCACTGAGAGTGTCGACTTTGATGAGTATTAGCTTTTAATATATTGTTCTTTTCCTATTAAAAAATAATAATTTAAAGTTCCCAGAGAAGACAATGATTTACAAAAGCGTAAGAGACAATACATATTTATATGAATTAACGTTTAATCCTAAAACTATTTTGAGGTTTAAAATTTCAAGAAAACAAAAAGGTTTCCTATCAAATATTAGAGATCGGTTTATAAATTAATACCATAGGTTTGTGGTATCATATCTTTCAAAGCATCAATCATAATCTCGTAAATTTTATACGTTTAAGGAAAACTTTAGCAAGATCTCCACCTCAGATACGAAAATGGTAGTGAAATTATTATTTTTTTTCTTCAAAGTTTTGGCTTTCGTTATATGATTTTCCTCCAATATATCAAAATTTTCGTAAAAAGTACACAAGTTTCAAACATAACATTAATGCTGCATAAAAATCATTTAAAAGTATCTCAGACTTTGTCTGCCCTAAATGCACATTGAAAGTATAAAATAACGTGCACTCACTAGTTACACGCATGCTCACAACTCAACACAGTATGGTCCCAAATAATCATCCAGAATTATTAATTTAAATACCTTACTTTTGCCGGGTGAATAAGATATCAGTTTGGTCAATATGATTCTGATGAAGTTAGAACATACTCAATGATTACCTTATGTTTTGGTCAATATATACCAGTAGATACGCAATTGTTCACACTGGAAAAATTGAAGAACCATTTTCAATTTTGGCTAGAGGGAATCGATGTTGTTGGTGCAAATAAACCAACCATACCTTCAAAAAATTTCTACAATGATTCTGATCTCTGAATCTCTATTTGTGTTTCTCCATCTTTTAATTGGACTAAAATCAATTATGATGGAGCTTGGAATCTCTCCTTCAAAAGCGGTTGGACTTATCATACGAAAATCCTAATAATCGTTTATACTTACAGAAGCCTTATAAGTTATACATCCGTTTTTTTTCCAGTAAAAGAAACAGAAATTATGACAATAAGGGATGCCATGAGAACTTCTTAGATGGGAAATAATCAACAAATTATGATTGAAAGTGATGTTGAAGGAGCAATTCAGATAAACCAGAGATTCTTATGTACATCATAGAACTATCTGATATTGTATACCTTTTTTTTTTACCAAATTCAATAGATTTTTTTTATGCAAATAAGAATTAGATTAATTATGCATTGTCGTGCTCACTATGGTTTAACAGAAAGTGGGGAGGATAAAACTATCCAACTACTAGTAATACTCTCTTTACGAGCATGCTTTGCTAACTCATCAGCATACTTATTAGCTAATCTATCTGTGTGCTTACATAACCAGTTCTCAAATGAACTTAACATAAAAATAATGTCTTCTACCACTAGTGGAAAATGGGGTTTTTTCCACCCACAACCACGACCCTCATACACGGTCAATTGACCTTTGACCGGTCAAGACCGTCTGGGATATAAAAAAAACACGGAGAATAGATAAAGCAGCTATAACGGGTCGTATAATTTTTATTATTTTATTCCTAATTTTCAACCGATGCTATGACGGATGAGCTTAGTTTTTTCAGTGGGACCCACTTTCTATGAGGTGTCTCCCTATCCTTATCATCTAACCTAAATCCTCGTCCTTGCTATTTCTCTTCCTGCGCCTTATCTTCTCAATCTTCTTCTCTCCACCACACCCCAAAATTGAAACTCGAAACTCAGAAGAAGAAAAAAACAGAAGAAATCACTTGAACCATTGCTCTTAATCCCAACCCCTTTCTCCATCGTTTTCATCTCTCCACAAAATCACTAAGTTCTCCAATAAACCCTATTCTAAATCTGTAACCACAGACTTGAGCAAAGAGGAAGAAATCCATTCTTCTTGAACCATTTTCTTCTTTTCATCTTTGCGGTTAAGGTTATTCCTAACCGATCTTCTTCTATTTTGTTGAGAGGGTTTATTTTTATACAACCTATGTTCAGATATGAAATAAAATTAGGGTTTTGATTTGGGGGTGTTGATTTGTTATGGTTTCTGTAATTTGTGTTTGTAGGGATTTTGATTTGTTAGGGTTTCTTTTTTTTGATTGATTTTAGGGATTTTGATTTCAGGGTTTGTTGTTGAGGTTTTTCTCCTTTTATGCAGCAGAGAGGTAAAATTCTTTCACCCAATTTCTTCTTGATTTTTCTTTTCATCACTGCATGTTTAGGTTTTTTTTGATTTTAGGGCTTTTTGATTACAGGGTTCACGGTTATAGTATTTCTTCGTCTCTACAGCAAAAGGGTAATTCTCTTTTACTCGATCCAGTTTCCTTCCATCATTTTTTGGTTCAACTGGGTGTTTACCGGTTTTTAAATTTTGAGACTTTTTGATTTCAGGGTAGCTATGAAGGTCTTTCTCCATCTCGTACAAAAAGGGTACAACCAATCCAATTTTTTGTTTCATCATGACTATATGTTAATTTGATAAAAAGTCAGTTGAAAAAACAGTTGGTCCTACAAATATAAGGTGCAAATTTGATTCTCACCAAATGCTTATCTTGTTAACCGACTTCTGTAGGCAACAAGATGATAACGGGTTATATGCTATTTTCAGGGGTTGAATAATTGCTGATGGATTTAATATTGGTGGCGAAGTATGTAAGTGGTGTTCGTGATGCTGATGGTGCTGTTAGCGGTAGTGTTGGAGGTGCATGTGTTGGTATTGTTGCTACCAAAAGGTGGTGGTGGTATCTTAATAATAACATAAACTTTGATGTAAGTGATGAATCTTGCAGATAGGTTAAGTAATTATGGATTTGTTGCTTTGATTACTGAGGTATATATTGGTTTGTTTCTAACTGGAAGCAAGTACACCTTAGGATGATGATGATAAAAAGATGATCTGAAAATGAGATTTCGTTTTTTGTTAGCTGTTTTTGGCAGTGTAGAGTTTCCCTTAAATGTTCAGCATTGTGTTAATATTGATTGGTCAATTGTTTTTTTTTCATTGTTGATTACAGCTTAAGGCTTCTGGACATACGGATTGCATTAAAGTCTATAACAGGTGTAGACAGTAGACTCATTTAATTCTTGATTGATGTAATTGCTTATATCTTTCTTTGGATGTAAACTGATTGTGTTGTTTCATTTAATCAGTGCGCAGAGGGGAAAACCAATAAGAGAGCCAGGATTTGCCTTATTAACCGGGAGAAAACAAAGTATAAAACCTCTAAGTACCTTTTTGATGATTGTTTGACCTACAAAGACATTATGAAGCTGCAGAAGTATAATACAAAGGTAAAAACTGATTACTTTTGTTTATTTGTTGCAATTCAAATTCTCCAGCCATTCTGTAACTCACTTTAACTTGAAATACCTCATTCAACTAAAATAATCCAATTCATGTTCAATTTTGTTAGTTCGAAATATTCACTTATGAACCTTAGCATCTATTCAACTTCGTTAGTTCACAATATTCCCACAACTAATTATTGGGCTTCTCCTTGCTTGTTCTTTTCAGAAAAAGGTTAAGATAGGTGGAGAGTATGAAGAAAATATCGAGGTAAACGTTGTACTACTTTTGTTTTCTATTGGAGAAATCTAGGCAGAAGCAGTTATCACTTGTAACTTGTAGGCTTCCGATGAAGACTACTCTGTTGAACCCAGTAACAGTTGAAGGTCCTTTTGTGCCCTTCCTGATGTTGGTAATTTACAAAAAACTACAGGATACCGTATCTTTAGTGCCTTGTGCTCTGAAGGTAAATTTAGTTCTCGATAATGTTATGTAGTGATGTTTTCCAGATGTTTGTCTTTTTGCCACTAGATGTTCACCAAATGTATCTTTTTTTTTTTATTTATTTTTTTGTTATTCCTCCTCACAGTGCCTCATATATAGTACATGTTCTGGAACAGGGTGGCATCTTTTCTGTTGTAATTAGCGCAGTTGAGGTCTCGTTTCTACTTTGGATACAAATTGTTGCCTGGTGATGGGGTTTATACAGAAAAAGATGAATTGGACAAGATTAATGGAATCAACTTCTGCAACATGTTTAAAATGGTTCAGCAAATCTACTTGAAAGTGATATACTCCAATGCATTTGAACTTTGTAAGACTAATTTTTCAATTATTCTTTGTGATGCTTGCTGGATGCAGGGCTGGGATTACACCTGTTCAGAAAAGGAGATTTACTGAAAAGAAGAAAGAGATGAAGTGGCAGAAGCAGGGTTACAATGCTCAGTAATTTAGCTTTTGTGCTTATGCCAATGCACAGATGAAGGTTGTGAATCATTCCACAGAATATTACGAGTACTGAAGTGTTTGGTGGCGGGGCTGGTGAGTAATAATTGTGTTTTGTTCCCTAATTACCATCTTATTCAGTTCAGGAGTGTTGTTCTAGTTTTGAAAAGGACACAATTAGATGCTGCCATTCTGCATTCCATCTTTAAAAAAAAAAGCCTTTGAAGCATCAACTCATGTTATTAGATATCTTCCCTTTCTAAATGCCTTTGCATATGGTTGTCAAAACTCAAAATCATCTAAGTGAGATAATTTTCCTTCATTGTTTTCAATAATCATCTTTTATTGCTCTTTGGATTCTCCGTTTGTACTTTGGTCCACTACAATGTAACTGTTCTCAGAGCAAGAGCATGTTAGAAGTGTAACAATGAGATAGTGTAGAGTTCATTTAAGACTCGGTAATGAAGAATTGCCCTGCTAATATGAACCCAATCCTGGGTGTTGAGACCTCAGAGATGGGAATACTGAAAACCCCACCAGTTCTTTCTCACATGTTCTGTTTTAAGGAAGCTTGGGTGACATTGATGATGAATCTTATAATGTTTATTGTGTTATTGCATCAGGTCGGCACATGTTTGTTTTGCATTCTCTCATATATTAATTTGTTCGTCTGTCGTATTTATTGTGATGATGAAACCCAACATGCTAACAATATATGCTTAACTGATCTATGAGGAATTTGTGATATGATTAGTTACTAATCTTCACTACTTTGCACTTTTTATCCTCCATTCTGTATCTTGTGCTCGAGATATGTCAAGGTCGTGAATTAATGAACTAGTTAAGTTTCATATACTTTCTTTGTGCCGTTGTGTCGATGTTGGACAGAGGCAGATAAAGAGATTTACATCATATTGGTTAGGATACCAACCTTTTATAGATCAATGTCGTCTCATGTTCAAGATTGTTAGAAATAAAGGTGTATTAATTATGAATTGTATCAGGATTTGGAATAATGTGGAGAGTAGGTGGGAGAGCCTCCAATCCTAGATTTAGAAGAAGACGCAGCAAGGCTATGGAGCTTCACTACTGATAGTTATAGTATATTTCTCATAGAATTATTGGTGCTTCATCTATTTCTTTCCCTGTCACTTCTGGTAAGAATTACTCGATCCAGGTTTATTTCTTATGTTAGTGCAACCTTTCATCTTAACTGCTGGTGAGTAATCTATGTTTTGACGTTTGTTTGTATACTGGAATATGATTTGTTTATTTGTTTATTTTTTTTGAAGTTACTGGTGTCCTGCTTTACAAGAAGGCCACACATGAAGATTACTTAACAAGTATGTATTTCTATCTATTCCTATAAATATGATTACTTCACAGGTATGTCTCTCTATCTATTCCTATAAATATGATTCATTGATGTTTCAGATTATCAGTTGATGAATGATAAAGTTAACTAAATCTCTAAATTTTTTTTCGGTTTCCCTCAGTGATAAAGTTTTCCAAATATCCATTTCAAGCTTTGATAATGTGCATGACATGGTTATTGTTTTTATAAGTATTTTCTTGAGTATTGTGACCTCCCACGTGAATCGGTGATAGCCGAACTTATTTTTACTGTGCAGGTACACCATTATGAAGTATGGGATAAGTTCTAAATTATCATCAGACTTTATCATTTTGTTGTTTAATCAATAGTTTACTAGTTCATCGTTTTGTAACCAAATTCTAGAACTTAGTTACCTTTCTTGTAAGATTTACATTGGTCAGAACTCAAGATTATAATGATTTTTGTGTAATTTGAACCCAATGAATCAATGAATGTTAAATTGAACAAGTTTAATTTGATTCTCATTTGAATTGTAATTTGAGTTTGATTTGATTCTCATTTGAGTTTCATTTCAGATTTAGTCAGTTTCAGTCAGGCTAGACAGCCAATCTGAATCTGTTTTTTTTTATATCAAGATCTATATCTATGACTGATTGAAGACAGTCATAAAGTTTTGACCGTTAAAATCGGTCGTTGATATAAGATTTTCAACGACCCCCAGAGACACGTCATAGTTGAAAAAGATGCTCAAACAGCGACCCTTTCTTCGACCGACAAAGCAAGTCATAGATACGAGTTAAATGACTTGCTTTGTCGGTCGCGAAACTGCTGATTTCCACTAGTATACCACTCCACTAAGCTCCCATGGAACGTCTGCATGCAAACCTTCAATTGCTTTCACGAAGCTAAGGTAGTCTGTTTTAATAATGATTTTCTTGAACTATCCAACTGCAACGCCAGCTTTACAGACTTTAAAACAGCTTGGAGGGTGACCAAATTCTATCTTTAACAATGCTAATTCTTCATGCTGACTTAGCTAACAAAGAATGATCAAAGCAGCTCAGGCCCCTGAAATTTAAGCCTTCATCATCAGAAGACTTACATACACTAGACCAAGTTGTTATGAAGAGACTTTTTCACTCTGGTTTATTCCACAAAACCGTAGTTGAATGAATTTCATCTTATTTATAGTTTCCTTCAGAAGTTTAAAAAGAGCTCATCTGGTGAAGAGGGATTGTAATTAACACATTCTTAACCATAACTGATCTCATACCTTGAGATTAAGACTTTCCCCGTCATCTTTCTCAATAAGATTACTAAAAGAAATATTTTTCCATTTATTCATAAAGATTGGAATACCTATATACCTTTCATGTGGGTTCATCCTCTTTACTTGAAGCATATGTGTCATATCATCGACAACATATAGGTTTAGGTTTTTGCTAAAAGAAATACTAGACTTCTGATAGTTTAAGAGTTGTCCAGACGTTGAACCGAAGGAATAAATAATATCTTGTAGGTTTCTTATATTGTCGAGGTTTGCCTTAACAAAAATTAAACACTCATCAACAAAAAGTAAGTGACTAATAGGAGGAGCCCTTCTTACAATTTTAATCCCACTGATTTTTTTAGAAAACTCAGCATCCATCATTGCTCTCACGAAAGCATTCATGGCGGATACAGAAGACCGGATCTCCTTATCGTATACCCCTTGTTGGATGAAAAGTTGTGCATGGTTGGCCACTGAGAATGACATAAATTTCAGTAGTGGAAATACACTGAAATACAAGTGAACACCATTTACCCGAGAAACCCATTATTTTCATGACTTCTATAATAAAACTCTACTCTAACATGTCGAATACTTTCGACATATCAAGTTTCAGAGCCAGATAATTGTCACCTTTCTTCTTTCTCTTCAGAGTATGGGAAATCTCGTGCGCAAGAGAGGTTTATTTGAGATGAGTCTTCCTTGTACATAAGCTGATTGAAGAGGAGATATTACCTTATTGAGTGGGTGCTTCATTTTTTTAGCCATAAGCTTGGAAATAAGCTTATAAGATGTGTTACACAATCCAATGGGTCTTTAGTCAGCTGGAGAGCTAAGATTTTTTTATCTTAGGCACTAGCATGAGTCTTGTATGATTAATTTATTTCTAATGAATCCAATTCTGCAGAAGTTTTAAATTATACGAACTGCATCTTCCTGAACTACATCTCACAGAGAAATACAAAACCTCGGAGAAAAACATCCGGACCTGGAGCTTTCCAAAGGTCCATACTCTTGAGGGTGTCAAGAATTTCGTCTTCATTTGGTATCGAAGTTAACCTTTCATTTTCTTGTGGTGTGATTACACTTGGTATATATTTTAGAAAATATACATCTTGAGCTGGAAATGATTTCATGAAAATGATTTGTAAGCAATTGTGACAAGCTTTCTCTATCTCTGCACCAGACCCATCTTTATCTTGTAAGGCATCAAATCCATCTGGACCTTCTTCTATTTGCGTTAGCATGATGAAACTTAGAATTCTTGTCTAAATTTCTAAAGAAAATATTTTTATTCTTTTGCATCCAGAATTCCCTTTTAATGTCTTTACATTTATTTATCTCTAACTCTATTTGAATAATGGCATGTGTATTATCTTGAGATATTGTTGCTTGATGGAGATTATCCAGCTGAGAGTAAAGATCACAGATGTTTGTATTTATATGACCAAAAGTATTCTGATTCCATATGCTTAAAGTCTTGCGAGTGTTGTGAAAATTGTGATTCACATTAAATGTTTCACTTCCTTGAACACTTTCTCCCCAAGCCTTGATGATTTGGTCTTTGCAGGTATCATTTTTCAGCCAAGAGGCAAAGAATTTCCAATTGCAACTCAACATATTATCAGAAATATATAAGTTTAAAAAAATTGGAGCATGATCAGATCCAAGTTGTGTTAATGGGACAACTTTGAATCAGGAAAATGAATGATCAAGTCATCATTAACTAATGCCTATCTATCCTAGATTTATTCCTACTTGTACCATGCTTACTACTAGTCCATGTATATATGGTTTACCATTATAGGTTAAGTATAGCAAGCCTTGCTTCAGCGATACATTACACAATGGATGAGGAAGTAGAAGTAGAAGCAGTATTTCTACCATTTATATATGCTAAGTCAATGATGACATTGAAGTCTCCGATAACAACCCAAGGTCGACTTACCTCTATACCTAAATCTCTAAGATAGATCAATTGTGTTTTCTTTTCATTTGGCTTACAAGAGCCATACACACATGAGAGAAGTCATTTAGGCTTGGATGGGTCATTCTAACTAGGCGATGAAACATATTTTTCGAAAATAAATGGATCCTACTTCCAAACCCTAACTTTTTATATCAGCTAATCATGTCCGTTTATTTTATCCTCATATACAACATACGTAAATATTGGTTACACATGAGCATATTTTATGAAAATCTGTCTTCACAAATGACATATTTTGTGCCGTATAGTGTGTCTATCTCTTGATTCTCCTATATCCCATGGTTAGCTTTTCACTCGATCACTTAGTGTCTCGTTGTTTTTGAAACCCATAGCTCTTGCTCTAAGCAGTTGGAACTTGGTTTGGTTGTGGTGGACCCTCAATGTAAATGGAAAACCAACTTTTTTAAACCTTTTTTTTTTCCTTCTAGCGGTCAATTCCAGCTTTAAAAATCCTTTTATTGTAATTGTTAATTGGTATGTAAGTTGTCACGAATTTATTGATTGATTTCTTCGTCTTCTTGTTTTATTTTATTTTATTGATAAAAGGATTTCATTTCATTAATAGCAAACCATGATTACAAGGTGATTAAGTACATCAAGAAACCATGTAGACCAAGAAGAACACACCGTAAAGAGTACATGACCGAATATTCCGACAAGAAAAAGAGAATGAATACCGGAAAACGACAACTTACAAGTATGAAAGTGCCGATGAAATTGGAAGAGTGATGGTTTTCTAGACATAGTCTGATCATTTGATATTGAATCTTCTTTGAAAAGAGATACTTCAAACAAGAAGCTTTCTGTCTAAATCTTAACCGGAGGAATCCATAATCCGGTGACCGGAGCTCGACGCCAAAGTACTTAAAATACCAAGAAATCAAAGTAGAATTGCCATGAATGTAACGAAAAAGCGTGGGAAACACGCATAAAGAAAAACCACGAAGACGCAACTAAAAAGCCTGACGGCAGAGAGAATACATCGCCGGAGATGACGCCATAAAACTAAAAACCTAAAGTAAATCTAACCCTAAGCTTCTAATCAATGAAAAAACAGCAAAAAACAGTAAATAAACACCTCTACTGCCCAGACCTATTCCAAGAGGAACAGATCTGAACAGTTAACACTCGCCGGTAAAGCTCCTTTCTCTTGCCGGAAATCGCCAGTATACGGAGAGAAAAAAAAAAGGAAAGAGAGAAAATCCAGATTTTAGCGATTAATTTCTGTTAAAATCTGCGGGCATCCAACTCAAAACCAATTGGCAATGAGTGGAGCGTCCCTTCCATATTATATTTAAGTTAATTATAGCGATGTGGTACTATTTGTCCTTTCACACGCCCCCTCACGTGTAAGGCCAGTCACTGGGCCTCACACGGGGACCTACGTACGAGTTACCAATCCATCGGTAACAGGTGTACACAGGTGAGTGACTAAATCAGGGGGTAACACCTCGGCCAGTATCGGCACTAGCCTACACCCCGGGTGTACAAGTGACAAAGTATAGGTTAAACACTTCGGCCAGTAACTCGGCCTACACCCGGCTTACGCAGGTCTGGGTCTGGGGCTTAGCTCTGATACCATGTTAAAGTTTGCGGGCATCCAACTCAAAACCAATTGGCAATGAGTGGAGCAGCCCTTCCATATTATATTTAAGTTAATTAAGCGGATTATAGCGATGTGGGACTATTTGTCCTTTCACAATTTCCTTTGCTTCGTATTGGTAGTTAATAGCCTAGAGTAACATGGCCTAGTTTTCTTATTGTGCTGTGAAGTTGATCCGAATTTGATAAAAAAAAATACAGGATGCTCTAGGAGCATGGTTTTTAAAAGCGTACGCTTCGCGCTTCGGAACGTACGCTTCGCTTCAAATTTCAGCATTTCGCTCCGAAGCGGTCATGTGAAGCGCATCTTTCATGAAGCATACGCTTCGCTTCACGCTTCAGCATTTCGCTCCGAAACAGTCATGTGAAGCTCATCTTTCATGAAGCTTTAAAATTTTCGCCTGATTTTTAAAGCGTTTAAAATAAAAATATGAATGTTTTAAGGGGGAATTGAACATCCCACCTCCCACTCATCTGGAGTAGGTTGAACTGGTGTACACACACTTTGTTTTTGATAAAAACTAGACTTGTATAAAATTTATATAAATATTATCTTCCTAATAAATTTATAATTACTAGTTACGACTAATTTATTTATAAGAAACATCCGCTTCAAATATCAACCATGAAGCGACGCTTCACGCTTCGACATACGCATCGCTTCCCAAAAATTAAAAAAAATCACCCTTTCAATACCTTGTCTAGGAGCTTAAAACGTTGGCCAAAACCTACGATACTTTACTCAAAAAACCAGTAAATGGTAAAGTTTTTGAAAACTTTTAAGTCCAATTAGATTTTTTTTTTTCTTTTTTCTTTTGAGGCATACCAATTAGATATACAAATCAAACTAGGCAATGGATAGTCGACAGGCGTCGGGCAATAGATTGCTTAGTACAATTTTGGTCCCAAATTAAACCAACTAAGCTGATGGCATAGCCGTATAGACTATAGAGCCCTTTCTTTCTTTTTAGCTATTATTCAAAATTCCCATGTTTTTTCCTCTTTATAAAATTGAAGAATGTGTTGGCAAAGAATGGACAATTCATTTTAAGAGCTAGACACCTGTATTTCTATCGTCTACCATGTGGAATCAGTAGCGAGAACAAAAAGAAATCCCATCAGAAAAAGAAAAAAAAAAAAAAAAAAAAAACAAGAACAAAAAGAAAGGGTTGATTATCGTTGAGAAGGACTTGGTTAACTTATATGTAGGATTTTACATAAGTCGACAATTACGAATTGTTATCAGTTGAATATCCACATTTTGACGTGCGACATAAGTAGAAGTAAAGTGGTACCCTTGTGATGCTACTACTTGTTTTGTTAAGATCTTTAATCAATTTGAAAATGTACATAAAATATGTATGATATCTCACTCTGAATGACTAGTCCAATTCCTCTTGTTTTGATCATACAAAGTAGAACACCTACAAAAAGCGACGGCACATATATGAATTTGGGTAAAAAAAAATTACTTTGTGTAGTTATAATCCAGATGAAAATACGAATGAAACATTTCCATCACATGCATATAATCTCTCCACTGTAATTTTCTGCAGCCATCACAAGGTTTACGACCCTGGCATCTGGCCTATAGCTATAGCTAAGCTTCAAGGTTATCCTAGGCTTCTTATTCCTTTCAATTATTGTACCACCACTGGCACTCTCCCTTGTAACTTGATAATATCTATCCGAATTTGGTTCTGTGTATTATCAAAAGGTAGACATGTAGAGTCATGGTGGCCGCATATGAAATCTCTTTACAAGCAAATTAGTGAACAGAAACATCCAAATTTAGGTGATTATCGAGTGTGTGTAAATGCACTGAACACTACCCTACTGCTACTAATATAATTGCATGTAACCCAAACTTCATCCATACATATTTGTAATGAAGGCCATCACCTCTACATTTGGACTGTATCATTATTAGCAGTAGTAGTACAACTAAGATCTGATATACAAAACACAAAAACCTGATGGACTCACATGGTGACAGACTTTCAGACATTAATACGACTAGCCTACTAGCACTCATAAATAAACTCGTACTCGTCATATAGTATTATAGGCTAATAGACTAGAATGTTCACTCTTAAAGATTTAATGAAGGGGTGGTCATGTTTGGGTACTAATTAACCCCTATCTCCTACTAATTTCAAATAATCTCAATGGACCCTTCTCGAAAATGAGCATTAGACCTAAGTTTCTCTGATTTTTGATTTTTGACCTCCTCCGTGAAGAAGAACTAAAAAAAAAGAATATGAGAAAGAACCAAACAATGTTTGATGGAGAATTTTGATCAACCCCACCTTCACCAGGACCCCCACCAACAACAAATCAGTTTTCTGTTTTCTTGACTTTCTTTTTAAGGCCCATCTATCATCAAGATGGTTAACGTCACCCACTTTCTTCCATGTGCTTCCTTTTAATCTGATGCAAGAGGAGGGAACTCTACAGTCTACTCCATGCTTAATTTAATTAAGCAAAAAAAAAAAAAAAGACATCCATTTTTAAACTGTAGCCATAAGCAACTTGCAAATGGTCATAACACCTCCCGCCCTTGGGTCTATCTCTTATTCTCTTGTATCCAAAGAGAAACAATGTGGGTTTTGTAGGTAAGTAATCATACAGACTACAGTTAATATCTGCTGTTATAGATATTTTTAATTAATATAAGGAAAATAATTAAAAGCACCATCTAAAAAAGAAACAAAAAAAATACTCACAGATGGTTTTAGAGAGAAAAATTTTGTACTCAGAGATAGTGGAATGATGTGTACACCAAAATACATGAATTTTAAAACTCTGGGAGAATAAATAACAAAAAAAAAAAAGTAAACAAGAGGAAGAATAATTGTTGATGACGTGGATTATAAGCTATGATCATCAACATGATTAGTCGACGCGGATGACGACGATGATGAGCCGGCCAAAGAAAGAAGCTGTGTAAGAGCCGTCATAGTTCGGACTTGCATTTCTAAAGCGGCAATATAATCTGTAGTTTCTTCTAATAATACCGGAAATGATAATTTCTTACAACCCGGTACAATTCTTCCTAACACTTTAACTTTCCGTTGTAACGGTTGTAGTTTCTTCTTATCTTTCAACTGATAAACATCGAAAGAACGTTTTTGTGACCGACATGTAACAACTTTTGGTTTCTTTTTCTTGAATTTTAATTGGAGACGATTTGTTAATATTGCTCGGCTCCACCTTGTTCTTCCTTTAGCTGCTACTGCTAATGCTTTATCAGCTGCTTCTCTTATCGCTCTTCCATTTTTAGCCGTGGATAATGACGTTGTTGTATTTGGATTTGATGATTGATCGGTGTTTGAAGAAGAAGAAGAAGAATTATCATTACAATCGTTGTTGTTACGGCGAACGTGACGTAAAGCTTCTATAAGTTTAGAAGAATAGATCTGATGCTCGTTTGATGATCTCCATCGCGGTGTTTGATTTTGTTGTTGATTCTGTGATTGATATTGATTTTTCTTTCTTCTTTTCTTTTTTGATTCTATTGATGAATCTTGATGACTTATTGTCCCATGATTTGAGATTATAGATGATGAAGCCATTTATAAATTCAATCAATCAATCAATCAATTTGACAAACAAAAATCCTGCAAAAGTAAAAGAAAAATTTAGAAATGATACTCTTTAATATATCCAAAACACAAAAGAAAAAAGAATTTGATGGATGAAGATTTGATGGTGTTAATCAACCTACCTTAATAAAAATGAAATTGGTTTTCTACCCTGGTTTCGTTTCTCCTGAAAAATGAATACAGTTAAGAGTTGAGAGAGAAACAGAGAGCAACGAGAAAAGGTTGTGGGAGAAAGAAGAGAGTATTTAAAGCAAACAAACGAGATAGTAATTGTAAGACTATCACTGTAGTACCACCACGCGTCGTCGATACTTTGATCACATGTATTTTGTTTTCCCCTCTTGTTGCTGCTCGATTTTTAGTTTCTTTTAGTTTTTCTTTTATTATTTCCGTTATCACTTTACTGTTTTTAGTGCCCGTCTCAATAAAATGCTTCCCTTGGAGGTAGGGCTGAACATGATTTTGGTTTTCCGCTGGAACCGGACCAAATCAGACCAATTAGGAAGAACCAAACCGAATAATTTACTAATGGATTGGTTACGGTGTAGAAAGTGGAAAACCGATAGTGTTGGTTTTGGTTTGGTTTGATCTCTAAAACCGAACCAAAAACCATTGAAAAACCGATTAATTTTTAAACTTAGTTTCTACATTTGATTTACAAGTATTAGATTCTACCCATTAATTTAGAGGCTAAATTGAAACCCTAAATATAATATTTCATTATGATACTCTCCCTCTTTCTCTTTCTCCTTCTCTCAGTCGCCTCCCTTCTCCACCCCCAACTACAACTCGACTTTTTTCTTTACAATAACTAAATTAAGATATATTTTATCTTCCTATCTTCCTTCTTTTTTATTTGTCAATAACTAAATTAAGATATATTATATATCTTCTTTTGATCTCTAGATTTAGAGTAAGCTTTAACTATTCTTGATATTTTTTTTATTTTATTTTTTTGTCTGTAAATTTGTAAACCAATACTATCTAACTACGATTTTTTTATCTGTAAATTTGTGTATTTTTTTTTTTTTTGGTTTGACATAATTATTGGTTAACCAAAAACCACTGGGACAAACCGAAACCAACTGGAACCATTTGGAAACCGAACCAATGGTTAATGGATTGGTTTGGTTTAGATTTTTAGGAACCAATAGTATTGGTTTCGGTTTTGGTTTGGCTAGAAACCAAATTAGAGGAAAGAAATCTTTAATTTTGTTCATGATTAGTTGATTTCTTTTTCAATCCGATGATCTTATTATCTTCCTTGAGTCATTACAATGTCCAGACGATTTGGAATTTACTGTTTTCTTATTAATTTTTGCATAACCATAGATTTTCTCTTCACTTAGATTAGGTTTTACTTTCTTTTCCCTGTGAGATTGATTTCCTTCTCTTTTTTCTTTCTCTTGGTTTAATCTCTTTATCTCTCTAATGATTTACTAAATCTTGTTGCAGGGTCTTCGTCTCATTCAAAATGGTAGGCATCCAATTTTGGACTTTTGTTTGGTTTTATCTCCTTCTGTCGACTATATTGTTGCAGCCAAAGATAGTATTGAGTTCATCTTCGACAACAGTTTTGCAGGCCATCAATCAAAAGATGGTTTCTATCGGTATTTTCCAGTATTATAGTTTAGATCATGTGTATGATCACAATGATGGCAGTGAGTTCATCAATTTTTTTTCCAGTCGGGAGCGATTTCATCAAATTTGGCTCAGGAAGGTCATTAAGAGAGCAACTGTTTCAAAATTTGAATTATCAGAATTCAAACTTCCCCCTATAATTCTGCGTGATTGGAGGCCATGCAGGTTTTTATTGTCTACTCTGAAGTTGACTAATTTTATGATTCTTGATAGATATCTTTTCTCATATTGGAAGAATATTTTCTTAGCTAAAATATCTCAAAATAATTATAACCATATAACTATTTCTAGTTATCCCGGATACAGTTCTCTATATTATATCAAGAAGAATTCAAGACTCTTTCTTATACCTACTTCTGAAGGAATATCTCAAATCTCAAAGTTTTGTGAAATGGCTTCTTCTTCAAATACCCAAGTCTCGAATATTACTTCTCAAATGCAGAAAACTAAGCTTCGGGATTTCAGTTCAAAACAATTGAGAAGTGTAGTTAGTTCTACTAGATCTCTTGCAGTTGCTACAGAAGGATGGAGTAATACTCTTCTAGGTAAGCTGCGTTCAAAAGATGCAGTGGAGACAGATGATATGAGGCAAGAAATCAAGTTGCTCTGGAAACAATATAAAATTAAAGAATTTCGTGTTATGGATAGGAATATTTTTCTCTTCAAGTATGCGGCTAATGAAGTTTTGGAAGCAGTTCTTAAGAAAGGTCCTTGGAATGTTAAGAAGTGTCATCTTAATCTTGTCAAGTATGATCCCTCAATAGCTATCCAAGAACACGACTTCTCTCATCAAGAATGGAATGTACAGTTTCAAAATATTCTGCTAGAACATCATTCTGTTCCAGTGATTGATGAAGCTATGGTAGAGTTGGGGACTAAAATCTGGATTAAGCCTGAAGATTGTCGTCCTGGTTTTGGCTCCATGATTACTGGGAGAGTTAAATTTGATCTGAAAAAACCTATGTTCAGAGGAGGATGGTGGAATACGGCATCAGGAGGTGTGACTTGGATAAGATATCACTGGTTGAGGCAACCACATCTTATTTGTCAGGATTGTTTTACTATTGATCATAATGATGAGGAATGTGAAAATACTGCTTTAGATCTAAAGATAAGGAGATATACCAATGAAGAATATGTCACTTACTGTCATAATCTTGCAAGAGCTTATGGTGTAGAAATTATAGAAGACCTTGATCAGTTGTTGAACAATATATGTGCAGCTAGTCAAAAACAACTTGAAGAAAAGGAAAAAGCGGAAAAACAAGAAGAAGCTAGAAAATCTAAGAGATCAAGGAATGAAGAACAAGAGAATGAGATTAATTATGAGTTTGCTCTTAGTTCTGTGCTCCACTCCCACGATATTCACAAAAGCATTATTGGTCTTAATACTGGAGTTACTGATAGAATGGACACTTTTGATGGTATGGAGCATGACTTGGCTGAGGAAGGAGATCCAAATGCAAAATAGTACTCCCATGAAGTGTTGAAGGCACTGCTACTGAGGTAATTGTCTCAACTATTTTATTAGAGCAATTTTTTTCTATTTGTCTTCCTTGTAATTTTTACTTTTCAACCATTAAAATTTTAGCGTGGAATGTCCAAAGTTTGGCAAAAAAATTCACTAGGGATCAACTTTTTCTTTTGGTTAAGAAACAATCTCCAGAAACTAACACTGATAGTAATAGAATGATGGCTATAGCAAACTCTCTTAACTATAGAAATCATGTCCATATAGATAGGATTGGTTTGGCTGGGGGGATTCTCCTTATGTGGAAGTATGGTATACATTGTGAAATTCAAAATGTCTCCAAAAATATGATTCATGTTGTAACTAAACTTGAACCTAGCAAACCTGATATTCTCATTACATTTATGTATGGTTCAACTTATTTTGATAGGAAAAAATAGCAATGGGATTTTATGATGGAGATAGGAGAAAATATTTTACAACCATGGTTAGTGATATGTGATATTAACTTTCATCTGCATGATTCTTCAGAAGCTTCTAATTTCTCTAGTGAGGATAGGTTTGTTCAGGAAAAAGTGAACTCTTGTGGTCTTATGGATCTTGGCTATACTGGTAAGAACTTCACTTGGTCTAGGAATAGCTTTGGTACCGGAACTAGGAAATCCAGAATAGATATGGCCCTAGGTAATAGTCATTGGTGTAACTATTATCCTCATACTAAGCTTTTACATTTGGTTCAAGCTGGTTCGGACCATTGTCCTGTACTTTTAGTTCCAACTGAAATTTATAGGAATACCTGGAGACCTTTCAAATTCTTTGTTATGTGGATGAAACACTTTGCTTTTAATAATCAACTTAATATAGCTTGGAAGCGATGTCACTGGTTCTGCTGCCTTTAACCTTACTGGTAAACATCATAATACTAGGAAAAGGTTAGCTCATTGGAATAAAATTGAGTTTGGAGATATAGATAGAAATATTAATAACTTACATCACCAACTTGAAATTGTCCAAAATGAGCAGTTTTGAGTTTCTCAACATGATAAGGTAGTATCTCTCACTAGGAATCTTGATGAATGGTTCAACATTAAGACTGAGTTTTATAAACAAAAGTCGGGTGATATTTTTATAAATGAAATGGATCATAACACTAATTATTTTCATACTTTGGCAAATAGAAGAATGTTTAGGAAAAATATTGATTGCTTAAGTGATGCTAATGGTGTTTAGTTCAATGATAGTAAAGATATTGCAACTATGCTGGTTGATAATTTTGCTCAGGTTAGTAAAACCTCTAATCCTAGTTTGTTTGGAAATACTTTTGAGATCATTCCTACAATAATAATTGATCAGGATAATATCCATCTTACTAGAATTCCTACTAGTGAGGATATATTTCAGACTATCAAGAATATGTCTCCCTGGAGTTCTCCTGGCCCAGATGGGTTTCAAGCTGGATTCTATCATCACAATTGGGACATTGTTGGTAAGGATGTCACTAATGTAGTGCAAGTTTTTTTTTGAATCAGGTTATATGCCTACTGAATTCAATAAAACTTATCTTAGTTTAATTCCTAAATGTGACAATGCTATAAGGCATGTTGATTTTAGACCTATAGGGTTATGCAATACTATTTATAAGGTTATATCTAAGATAATTGTTGATAGAATTAAACCTCATTTAAAGCATCTAATCTCTCCTTACCAAGATGTTTTTGTGCCAGGAAGGGATATTCATGACAATATTATTATTGCTCATGATCCATACTATGAAACATAAAGAAGGTCACGGTGGAACCATGGCTTTAAAACTTGATCTCTCTAAGGCTTTTGATATGATCGAATGGAATTTTCTTCTAGGAGTTCTTAAAGAATCTGGTTTTGATGATAAGTTTTGTGGTTATATTAATCAATGTATTTCTACCACTAATATATTTGACTTATTGAATGGTTCTCCTACTGATGCTTATACTCCTTCTAAAGGTATTAGACAAGGTGATCCTTTATCACCCCATCTTTTCATTTTATGCATGGAATACCTATCTAGACTCTTATTGAATGCTGAGACTAATCATCTTATTTCAGGTGTAAAAGCAGCTAGAAATGCTACGGGTATTACTCATCTAATGTTTGTTGATGATATCCTTATTTTTACAAAAGCAGACATGCACAATATTCATGGTATTCTGGAAGTGCTTGATTTGTTTGGTAAAGTTTCTGGTCAGGTGCTTAACCTTGATAACTCTAGTGTTTATTTTAGTCATAATGTCAGCCCAAGTACTAGAGAGATTCTAGCTAGTAAACTTAAAATGACTGAAATGAAAGACACGGATAAATATTTGGGTGTTACACTTTTGATAGAAAAAACAAGACTAAAGCCTTTAGACCTATGATGCAATCCTTTGGCACTAGACTAAAAACTTGGAAAGGGAAAACTATGAATCAATCTGCTAGAACTACAATGGTAAAGCATGTTTTAAATGCCATACCAACTTATACAATGAGTAGTTTTAAAATTCCTAAAACCATGATTGATCAGATGGATTCCATGCAAAAACATTTTTGGTGGGGTCATAGTAACAACAAAGGTCTTTGTCTAATAGGTTGGAACAAGCTTAGTATTCGTAAGGCTTTAGGTGGTCTTGGTTTTAGAAACTTGGAGCATTTTAATTCTGCCTTGTTAACAAAAATATCTTGGAAAGCTTGTAGTGAGGATAACTCTCTCTGTATGCAGATTGTCAGAGCTAAATATGGTACAAATGGTAGATTACTTCATTTATATAAGTTGAAAGAGGAAAGTTCTTGGTTATGGAGAAGCATTTATTCTGGTATTGAGATTGTTCAACAACATTCGATTCGGATAGTTCAATGTGGAACAAAAATAAACATTTGGCTAGATAATTGGATTATTGGATTTAATAGTCCACCTGTCCCAATCATGGGTCTTTCTAGCATTGTTACTTTTACTCTAGTTTGTGATCTTTTTCTCCCCAATACTAGAATTTGGAATGAGCAACTAATACAATCTCTGTTTAACCATGAAACTGCCACTACCATTCTTAATATGAATGTTTCTACAACTGGTAAGGATTATCTTATTTGGAAACTAGATAGAAAAGGTAAGTTCTCTGTCAAAAGTGCTTATCATACTCTGTGTGCTAGTCAAGTAGATAACGCTATGGGTGGTGACTCTATTCCAAAAGTAGTTTGGAAGACACTCTGGCATGCTAAAGTCCCCCACAGGGTGCAACTCTTTGTCTGGAAATGTTTAAAAGATATTGTTCCTATGAGGGATAAAATATCAAGATACAAACATGATGTGGAACCTCATTATGTTTTGTGTAATCATAGTGCTGAAACTACTAGTCATCTGTTATCTGAGTGCTACTATGCTAAGGAAATATGGAATGCATTAAACATTGATATATCTTTTGTCTGTCAGAATTTTGTTTCTTTTTAGGCTTGGGTAATATCCTGGTTTTCCACAGGTAACAATGAAGATTTAAATGTACTCAAATATATGTGTACTGTTAGGTACATATGGAAAGATCGATGTAACTTAATTTTTCAGGATGTTAAGCCTAATGTCCAAAGTACAGCGATCAGAATTCACAACTTGGTACAACAATGCAACTTTGCTGCTGCTGCTATTACTATGCCTAGAAACCGTACTATATTTCTAAGGAAATGGACTCCACCAGATGAAGGATTTATTAAAATTAATATTGATGTTTCTTACATTTTTGAAACAAAAAAGGGTAGCATTGGTCTAATAGCTCGTGATTCTGCAGGTAAGGCCTTAGGAGTTAAAGGATGGAATTTGGAGGAAGAAGTGGAAGCCGAGGTTGGACCTGAACATTTTGAATGAAAATTTCTAGTCAACGCAGTGGAATGAATGGAAGATTATGGTTACAATAAAGTCATTTTTGAAATGGACTGTCAGAATGTGGTGAATTCAATCTGCAGAGATGACTCTCAAATGCACTAGATGAACAATCATTTCATTCTTTCAGGTTAAGAACAAGTTTTTAAATAAAAAATTTGGTTTTGGAAGGCAATAAATAGACAGGCTAACAGTGTAGCTCATGATATAGCAAGAAAGGCAAGAGTAGATGCACAAAGCTTTTATTTTCATTCTATATATCCTCCAGACATTATTAAATGGATTGAGGAAGACTATGTAAGGCATTACAATGTTAATCAATAAAATTCTATTAGTATCAAAAAAAATAATTAGCTGATAAATTAATGACAAAAATACCCTCGTCGTGAAAAATCGAGCTCCCACATTTGGTCCGGAGCTTCGGGTTAAGTCTAGAGGAGCTTCAAGATGGGATTTCAGGTCAAGCTCCACACCATCTTCAAGAGGGGTCGGAGACCGGTGGTTCGAAGAAAGTCAATCGAGAAACGCGAAATGATATAGCAACGGAAGGGCTTAACCCGAAATGATACAGTGCATTACTAGTTTCTTTTTTTCTAAGGCGAACTGAAAAAACTGGGTTTGTGATGTATTATGGATTTCTCAATCACCATTGAAAATACCACTTGTATCCTTTTTTTCGAACAACATCTAAAATACAAGATACGTTCTAATTATTGATATAATAAGATGTTAGCTTAGAGTCTGGAGATAGACTTGTAGCTTGGTTTTCAAGTTATTGGATAAAAATTATAAGTGGATTATATACTATAAGTAACTCAAGCTTGTTGTCAATGTTAGATGCACAAAACTATATCTTAATTTCTACTTTACTAAAGCCAAGTCTCGGACTAGGATTAGAGTATGGTGGTTGAGTATCACACATCACTGAATAACCCTCGAAGATTCAAGACTGGAGATCAAACAAAGAAATTTGGAGAACTTCATCGACAAGGAGGTATGTGAAGACTGAACCATTTTATTTACTCACAACACTTACCATTCTTTCTTAATGAGACTATGTCATATGATTTTAGTAGATTTAATATTGCAAACAAGAAATTTTTAGTCAAGATCGTCTTGATAAATCTCTTGAAATATAATTCATGCATGTTTGTAGATCCTTAGCAATCTTAATTAAGAACAATTTATTGTTCATGAGCTATTTTTGTTTCAAGTTGATCTTTCGGAAATCTCCCAAGCAATGATATTTCATATCTATGGTGATTGGGGACGCATCAAATTGTTTAAAGAGAGTTTTAAGAACTATTGAAATTCTGCATACATGGTAGGTATACATACCCAGTACGCGTACTCTAGACATTTGAGTTATGAAATGGGGGTAGTACGCATACCCAGTACGCGTACCCCAAATGCTTTGAGTACGAGAATGGCTAAGGGTACACATACCCAGTATGCGTACCCTAGTAGCCTGAATTCACGTATTGGTCCATGGGTATGCTTACCCTAAACATACCTACCCAGTACAAACTAAGCAGATGCTCATAAACTACTTTTTGAAATGCGTTTGGCATTGCTACAACTCTCATAAACAGATCTAACATAACTTTGTTCACTCAATCACGTTGTGTTTGTGAATCATGGTTTAAGTCTTAAGTATTAATGAACACGATTATGCTAACAAGTTCATTAGGCATATTTGCCAAGAACTATCATTATACATGGTTTAAGAACCCTGAACCATAATGTATATTCTTCTGTGTAATTCCAGCACACACATCTCACATGTTTACATGAATTCCTTATAAGAATTTTATCTAAACCGAGGAAGTGTTTTCTTGAATCTCAAGTTATATATCTTAGCTTGAATTTGAAGCTACCTATAGTCTTGAAAATCTATAAATATTTTCCAGTCCCTTGGAATTCCAATCCATGATACTAATGTGTCCTAGTTTCTTGCTATAGTCGTCTTCTATTAACCTAGATTTCCTTTGAGAAACATAATTAGGTTTACGACTTAAAGATTTCACTTAAGGATTCGTGAAGCCAGGTCCGAATATCTTTTACCTGATAGTTCTTGTATCCTGACCTTGTTCTGATTGATCGTCGAGGTTTTCATCAATCTTAGATCCTGAACAAGATAGATAGTTGCAAAGTTCTCTCCATCTCAGACTTCGTGGTTCCTCAAAATAGATATTTAAAACTCTTCTTTATTGATCGGTTTAGATTTTTCTTGAGAGGTAGTTAGTAATTCAGGCTTCTCAACTAACTGAGTATAAGTGTTCTAGATTCGTAAGGTTTGCTGACTTTGTCTACTGCAAACAGATTTCCAAGCCTTCATCTAAACGATCTAAAAGGAAATCAAATAGGCTTATTTGTTAGAGGCAAATTGGTATCAAAAGTCTTCACTTAGGTTGCAACAACTCTTGAGCTGTAAAGGACGTCATCTAAGGGAATCACTTGCGTACAATCTTACGAGGTTCAAGAGACGTAAAGAGCACGACTGCATCTAAATTGCTTAGTAGGTTAATTCGGTTTCAACTACATTCTAATCTGAAATATGATAGTAGTATTAGTATTGTCTGTAGTGGCTTAATATAGATTTTTGTTCAAAGCTAGATGAGGTTCCTGGGGTTTTCTGCAGGTGCAGTTTCCTCATTAACAAAACTTCCGGTGTTTTGTGTTTTTTCTTTTTTGCATTATATTGTTTCATATTTATAATAGGAATAGAACAAGTAGTACGTATTCAATCTAAGTAATTTAATTCCTTATTAATTTTGATCAATAACGAGTGTTGTTCTTGTTTAATTTGTATCTTGAAAGAAAGATAACAAGTTTCATACTTGGCATTCGGATCCTCTTGATTTGGATACGACTAGAAGGATCGTGGACATTGATTTGTGAGATCATCCAAGAATTCTTCTACACAATCAAGGTCACGTACTTCTTATTCTAAGCATATTGATCGCGGAAGAGAAAGATAAAAACTCTATATGCATATTGTTCAAGGATGTTTAGTTAGATCTACTTGTAATTGTGTTAGGTTTTGTCCACACATGTTGCCGAAATAAAAAATTGATGGTGTACTTGGTACCCTCTCCTTTTCACCAAGTACACCACAATATGTTCGTATCAACCTGCTATAGATATACCTTGTATAATCTTCTATAGACAATAACTGTAAAAAGATTATTTCAACAATATGTAACTTGGTAAATAACTTAAGTTCGAAACTGAACCAATCAATATAATCATACCGAAATTGACTAACGTATAAGTGTATTTACATTAATTATAAATACAAGTTATATAATGCGGAAGTAAAGTAAATCACAAGACACACAAGATTTTTTTAACGGGAAAAACTGCAAGGATGAAAAACCCATGTACCTAGTACAGTTTAAATACTCTCAGAATTAAACTGCTTTAAAAAATTGACAACTACAACTTCGTTTAGTTGAGACAAAATAAAATACTCCTAGTTACTCAGTTTCTTCAGTACCCCTGGCCGTACAACCAATCCGGTCTATGCACGTGAATCCTAACATAGAGTCTATTATCTCAAGTTGCTCCACCTACATTGAATACTTCTGTTATATCAACTTCTTTAGATCGTAACCCGAAACGGTAAAAAGACTAACATGTTTAGTAACCACTTCAATGTGTATCGTCCAAACCTGTGTAGGTCAGAGATATAGTTGAGTATAAAGGATTTTCAGTTTAATCAATATAAAATCATGTTATAGTATTGCTCGGTTGAACCTGCCAAGCGTTGGTATGTCAAGGTTGGTTGTCATGTTTTAGTTCCTGAACTCAAAGTCGCTTGATTAGATTACTAGAGTCGACTTTGTTAGGTTGGACTAGGAAGTATAGAAATGTGGAGACAAACTCGTGTTATACTGAAAAACCTGAATAGGTACCGACCTCAACAAACACATCATCTTTTTGTTCGAGGTTAGTAATACAAGACTTGGCTTGTTTTTATTTCTATTTTTATCTACGTTGCTTTCAAGTCGTTTACATTGAAAACATAATATGCGAAGTTATATATATGAAACTCTAGTATTGAGACTTGATCATTTTATTATGACCAAAGTTTCGATGAAGAATATATAAGTTATATCACAACTTTGGTATATTGAATTACGAAGTATAACGTTTATCTTTTGAACTTCGTAATTGCGACATAGACACTATCTTTGTAACTTGTTACTAGATTGTGTAGTGTACTTTAGGTTGATTCCATGCCTATAAAATTATGTTTAACTACACGAGCTTCGCAGTTGAAAGGAATCAATGAGATTGGTGGCCCGATTCCTATTGGGGATCTATCTCAGGACCGATCTATATTTTAGGGTTTTTGAATTTATATGTTTTAAGTAAAACATATCTCTGAAAGATATGTTAGGATATATTCTAGTAAAGTATACTTGTATGATATTTAATATTGAGTTGTCTTCCACGAGGGATTTCGGTATATTAGTTGTATATTAGCTGGAATTAAAAAAAACCTGAAATTGGTGTTTATTACATATCTTTTGATATTTTATCTTATAGAAATCCCTTGGTGTCAAACTACATTAGTTTATAAATAGTGAAGTTTGTTCTTCTTAAAAACTTATCCTGACACTCGCACTTATTTTGTAGTCATAGTGGTAGCCGACTAACAGTATTACTTGTAATACTATTCTTGAGAGGATAGTAACCTAATTAGGCGAAATCTTTTACGCCCGCTAGTTAAAGTCTTCTGTGGATCAACCTAGATAGTACCATTGGTGGAAAACTAGAATCGTATTGTTATTTCAGTTTTTAATTATTGATTTGATTGCCTAATTAATGGAAGTTGAACCTTGATTGCACCTAGTTTGATTATTCTTGAGATCCTTCTCTTCTAATATAAGGTCACTCAAACTTGATCAGGGATTGGCAAAGTACAGATGTGTCTATAGATCTGACTATAGGCTTGTGATCATCCGTTGTAACAAACTCTGTACTATACATGATCGATCACAAGGGAATCAAGTTGTTTGTGCAGGTACATTTAAGAATTACGATCCGAAGACAACAAGATTTCTTATTGGTTTCCGATCTTTGTGATTTACTTCGTGCACACACTTTATTGGCTGGTATCCAACTTAGAATTATTTATCTTTGATAGACATCTTATATCTATTCGTATATATCAACGATCTTTCATTTGGTGGTTCTCTTCAGGATCCAAATCTGATACGTTGTGAACCAATATCTGATTATCTTGATAATCTAGATCTTGTTTGATCTAAATCAAACAAAGGAGTTTAATAGTTTACACGGCAAATCCTTTATTTAACTCAACAGTTATCTCTGATTTAGTTTTTAAAATTTAGATCGGAAACTGAATAAATATTATTCCTTTACTGTTTCGGAATACGGTCCAAATAAGTTGAGTGCTTGAAGTATTAACAAGCGGGTGAAACGATTTAAGATAGTGGACTTTATCTTAAGATTCACGTCTGTTGACCAAATTGGTGGTAGGCGTAGGGATACTAAAGGAACTAGGTAACTTGGAGTTAGTTTAGTTGGTCTTAGCTATACGAAGCTGGTAGTAGTCTTTGTACAACGACATAATTCTAAGAGTATTCAAAACTAGACTAGGTTCTGGGTTTTTTTTGTTTGCATTTTCGGTTTTCTCGTTAACAAAATCTTGTTTTGTGCTTTTACTTTATTTTTCGCATTATAATTATTTTTTTATTTATAATAAAGTAATTGCACTTGTACGTTGATTAAACACCTGGGTTTGATCCCTATAGTTAGGTTCGTTTTCGATACATATTATATATACCAAGTGTACACCTTGTGGTTGTTATTTTCTTGACAGTCTCTGGCTATATTAGATCATGCAAGGTGTGTGTCATATAAGTTGATATCAAAAATATTGTGGTGTACTTGGTACCCTCATCATTTCAACTCCTTTGGTCGAAATATCAATACCAAGATAGACATTATAGAAATATTGTATCTTAGTCGACAAGCTCTGGTCAAGCAATTCTCGAGCAAAACCCACTAATCAATTTGCCTGATCTTTTCAACATGTCTGGCGTTTATAAAATAAAAAGCTTTTTAGATCCCAAAACATAAAGTACGCAAGAGGTATCACAAAGATCGGAAGAGTAGGACCATGAAATAATTAAGTTTGATCTATTAAGGATAATTATACCGTTAGTCAATCAAATCAATAATTAAAAACTAAAATAACTATACGATTTAGTTTCCCACCAACGGTACTACTAAAAGCTTCTTGATCCCAAACAAGACTTAAAATGAAGGCCACACAAGAGATTTCACCTAATTAAATTACTCTCTTTTATTAACAAGTGGGCTTCCTACATAAACAGTTAGGCAGTGTGTCACTGATGAGTTTATAAGAATACAAGCTCCACTATTTATAATGTAATGTCCAACACTTGTTTGGACAACAATGAATTACAAAATCCGGAAATCCTTAAGAATATAATAAATGTTTACTTTCGGTGTTGAAAATTACAACTGTAATCCAACTCATATATTGTAATCACTCTTGGATGACAACTAACATTAGCTAGCATACATACATATATTTTACTATTATAAGAACAAGAGATATGCAAACCTTTGGGATATGGAAAGCATATAAATCCGAAAATCTAAAAAATATATCAGAATATTTTGGTTTTGGGATTTCACTTTGAGTATCAAGGGAAATACTTGAACATTAAGTAATAAGAGTTTAACACATGACTATTATGTCGACATCTTGTGAACTTTCCTTTCTAACTAAACTACATTTCAATATCTACATAAACACTGAGATAGTAGACAAAAATCGAAAATGCACTTTTGGTTATATAAGGATCGGTCCTACTAGAGATCTTAGGATCGGTACTAATAAAGATCCTTCTTCTTAGGATCGGTCCTAGTAGAGATCCATAGGATCGGGCCTATTAGAGATCCTTAGGACCGGTTCTAGTAAATGTCCTTGTTAAGGGATCTGTCCTACTGTAATTCTTTTAAAACACATATTTAACTAAAAAAAAAAAGTTTCGCAAGTCTACTCCCTTAAACTATGTAACTAAACAAAATTCCAACACATAGATTCAACCGGAAGTTCAACACATTAAATAGTAACAAATTACTAGTCAGTGTTATGTCGATTCTGCAAAGTTCATATATAAACTATACTTTGTAACTCCATTTACCAAAGTTGTATAAAACAACTAGTGTAACTTTCCTTGACACTTTGATCATAGAATAATGACCAGGTCACCAATACTAGAGGCAAGTAAACAAACCATACTTCGTATGTTGTTTTTTCAATAAATATTGACTTGAAAGACCATAGATAAAAATCGAACAAGTCAAGTCTGTATTATTAACCTCGAACTAAAGGATGATGTGTTCATTGACACGTCTTCAGGTTCTTCATGAGTTACCAAAGCTAGTCTCAACATTTTTATGTTCCTAGTCTAACTTAACGAAGTTGACTCTAGTAATCAAATCAAGAAGCTTCGAGTTTTGGAACTAAAATATGACAACCAAACTTGACACACCAACATTTGGTGAGTTTAACTGACCAATGCTCTAATAATTATCCTCTCTATTTTGAACGGGGACGTGAATACGCATTTTCAAAATTACTTATGGAAAAGAGATGTGTCCCTTAAGGTCAGTTTTATGATTTGGGAACTTTTACATAATTCTTTACGAACTACAGACATGTTGATAATGAGAGGTGACCCTCTTGAGAACAATATGTGTGTCTTGTGTGATGTTGTAGTGGAAGAGCTTCGTTTCTCCACCGGTCTTTCTCGTTTGAGATATGTGACTACTTTATCATGGAGTTTAGTATATCTTGGCTGATTTCGAAGTTTGTGAACAAATTTTTTGATGATTGGGACAGAAATGTGAACCAATTTTTTGATGCTTGGGACAGAAATGTCTTAAAAGAATATGGTAAGAAAGTTTGGAAGATTCTCCAGTTTGCTGATTTTTGATTGATATTGAAAGAAAGGAATAATCAGGTGTTTGGAGGGGCATCGTAAGTATACAGCGGAAACCATTATTTTAATCAAGCAGATTATAGCTCTTTGGAGCTGTGAAAAATGAACTTTCAAATTCGTTAGCTCTACACAAATTTTACACAACCGGGAAACTATCATCAAAATATTAGACTTATATTCATTGTCATTTGGGTTTTTCTGCTTTTTTTGTATTTAGTTGTGGTTGTTGTATTAATACAATTGTATATTTTTCTTAAAATTATTTTGATGCTAAATGTCGGTTAAATTTGTTTTTGTTGGGAGCATTGTTTAAATGCGCTTCATTTTTTTTCTTTTTCATAACTCAATAATAATTTTAAAATGATCTAATTCCCCTGAGGAATATTCTGAGAAGGTATTAGTGTTATTTTCACCTTTAATCAATGTCATGTTTCTTTTTATCGGAGTGAGAACAACATTATCATTTTCATTTGGACCAATTGTTTCTACTCGAAATTCTCTATGCATCATGGATGTTGCAAATCAATATTAAATATCATTTGTGTTCGATTTCTGAAAAGGTATTAGCAGTAGTATAAATTAGAAGACATAAGGTTATTGGGGGGGAGTTTAGGTTAGTTTTCGCATTTGGGAGAATAAGAGTTGTATCTTCTTTGAACCTTATTTGAGTTCTCTAGGTAGAATAGGAATCATCTAATTCTAGAGATTCAACTAGATGACTTTCATAGTCTTGTAGTTTCCAATTGGATTGGGTATAAATTGTAAGTTATTTGAGAGCTTCCACATCTCATCATTTGGTATCAGAGCTTAGGTTTAGATCTCTTGGAAATAGGTTTGTTTTGATTCTCAAAGGAAGTGGTAGTGAAGATATTTGTTCTTGAGGTAAAAACTACTTTATCTCTTTTATGAAGTATTTTGGGTGAATGATTATTTTCTTTGATAGTGTTCTCAAATTGGGGTTTTCAATCTTATGGTGATTTTACCATGTTTCAAAAAGAAAAGTTAATTTGGGTAGGATTCCATTTAAAGGATGTGTTGATGATTACTATACATGCAATGTTTGATAATATATAACAAAGAATGTGAGAAACTTATAAAGAAATTATTGGAAATTTGAAAGTGTCCGTTACAAAGTAAGAATTCTCCATAATAATTATGATGATAAAGTTGAACCAAAGAGGTCAATTTTCTTTGATGGGTATGAAAATCATGAAGTTGCTCACAAGATGTTTGATGTAATGGCATCACCAAGATTTGACAGAAAATGAGATAATGAATGATCGTCCAATATATCGAGAGAGTATGAATGTAGATCAAATCTTTGATTATTTCACTGTCATGAAACAAGTGCTATCATGTAGAGATCAAGAGAAAGGAGAACCCAAACCTTTGTGTCCAATTTTTTATGAGGCATTTTATGGTGGTAAAGTATAAGATTTTGGTGCACTAAAAGGTATGATGTTAAATTGGAAAATGCTTCGTTGGAAAGACCTCAAGGAAAATTGCAAGTAAGCGAGCTAACGATTAGAGGCAGCAAGACTTTACTCAAGCTACAACCCAAGGGAGAATCATCATATATTGATCCATTTTGGGCGTTCTCTGAAAATACATAGCATGAAACTAATCACTGTGCAATGTTTGGAGAATTACTTGGAGGATCATTGGTTGTTGAATATGTTTCAAAATGTTACAAGGAAATCATCAACTAGGTGAGTAGGTACAATGGCAAGTGCAAAGGTAGAATTGTCTTCCAGCAAAGAAGAAGTTCAAGCACAAATGGAGAATATGCTTTGAAGAATTTGATGACAAATTTGTTCAAATAAGGGGGGAGGTATCAGAAAATATGCTATGATACTTTACCAAACGATGAGATGCGAAAGCTTGAAATTAAAATACATTGAAATTGATAACTTGAAGTGGATAAACAATCAACCAAATTGGTTTCTCCTACCCTTTGAATAAAGGAAGAACTTATAATTTCTACCCAACCAAATTGGAAACAACAAGACTATGAGAGACATTTAGTTGAATCTCTAGAATTAGATGATTCTGATTATACCTAGAGAACACAAATAGGGCTCAAAGAAGAGACAACTCTCATTCTCACAAATATAGTAAAACCAAACTAAACTCTACCCCCACGTAACCTCATCTCTTCTTACTAAATCTTATAGAAATGGGACACAAATGGTATTTCAATATTGAGTTGCAACATCCACAATGCATCTTTCTCGCATTCACGCTTCCATTCCTACTCCAAGTTCTCGCATTTAGGCTACCATTGCTCATCAGTTTTCCTACTTAAAATTATAATGCAAAAATTAGTACAATAGACGACCTATTGTTTTAAGATTAATGATAGCATAGGTATTTATCTAAGACCAAGAACTCTAAAACTGACCGCTATGGAAAAATGACATTTAAAAATTATGTATGCAAAAAATTTCATATGTAATTTGGTACATGTGGAAGATATAGAAATTACTTTCCGATTCATAGTTTTTTAGATCTTGAGAAGTCCGAAAAGGTTTCAGCCTAATAAAGGTAAGTTGAACATGTGGCTACTGGATAAGATTCCAAAACCATCAAGTGCTACTAACTCGACCCTCTAACCCTTCACCAATAAAAATGTCTAATCAATAATGAATTAGATGCTGTCGAGTTTTAAACTCAAATTTCTGGTATCATCATCCTAGTACTTCACCATTGTACAACAATGACACCGACAAATTTGATAAGGTCAATTAATTAGGAGAAGAATCAAAATGGTTGGGATAATTATAAAAATAACTGAAAGTGATGACTAAGGTAAGATCAAACTCCAGTAGTTAATACTATAAATTTCAACTAAATAGAATTAGATATTGTTAAATCCTTGTCATAATTATGATGATTACAAATCTTATCGTATGTATTCTTTTCAGCCTATGATTAGGAGAAATCTACAATCCGAAGGTGTACGCACATTCTCAACTTGAATTCTCTCAATTAATATCTGCACATCAGTCTTAGTAGTCGGAGCCTCCTTTTATTTTATTTTTGCAGGTTCCCTCTTACTTAAAGATACCTAAATTTCAATGAATTTCACTAAGTTCACCTATCTCGAGGAGTGTCCATGTGACATTTTTGCACCAACAGTTACATTTATCGCGTCCAACGTTTTCAAGGGGCATGATTCTTGATACACTCTAATTTGATAGGATAATATCACAGAAGAGCTTAACTCTAAGAAAAGTATTTAAGCCTCATAATCATTTATGTACTTTACAATATATAGATCCTTCTTTGGCATAATTTAGAATTAAACCGTATAATCTCTTATACGTTGATCATCACGTGATCTTCAAATTGGTTTTCTCGTACCTAAAATTTTCTCCCCGGTTAATTTCTTTCTCAAACAAATTTAAAGTGGTTTGAATTCTAAGATGCGACCTTATGCAATAGCCACCGCTGATGCCTATTAGAGGTATTTGTTGGTGATGAACATGCATCTTTAACTGATGAAAAACCCTTACAAGTAGTGATAAATTAATATCCAGTTATCACATAAAAGCCTTTTGTTTTCTCTCTTCTCTAAGCAGCATTGTCAGAAACTTATTTCTGTGTATTCTTAATTAGTTGAATCAAAGGGTAGAAACCTTGATTTCAATTACTTTGTTAAAGGGATTCATTGTATCCCGAAGGAACTATTTCCATACCCTTTTGTTCTTCCAATTGATTGGGAGAGACGGAATGATTGTCTAAAATAAATCATCACAGGGCCTTGAAGTCAGAAGTATAACATCCCTGTTTTGGTGCCTCATCCTCTCTTTGAGCCCTAAATTTTTAACATAATCATTTGAAAAAATCACCCATATATGTTTTCCGATATGAATGTCGTTTTCATTTCCAAGCGGACACAAGTTATTGTTTTATAAATTCAGCTCATTCGTCATGCTCTTCCAGATCCAAAGTAGCTAAAATCGGTTCATCTTTTTACAAAAGTTATAGTGAGAAATACTAAGTATTCAAGCTAATATTTAATAGACAAAGAGGTTGAAATCAGTTGAAACTATAAACTCATTATGGACAAATCTCAATATTTGATATGACTTTTTGAGAGCTTTCATAGCATCAATATCAAGGCAACAAGATATATAACGGATCCGCTAGCCAAAAAAGCCAAGATAGGGTTCGTCTCATATCATGTACTCCCTCCGTCCCTTATTAGATGACCTATTCATTTTAAATTTTTGTCCCTCTAAAAGTTGACCTTTATAAATATTAAAAAAGTCCATATTTCTAAAATTACCTTTTTAGTGGATTATTATTATTATTATTAAATCTTAGTATAAACAATATGTATAATTTGATAGTCATGTTTATATTCATTCGGTAGGTGTTTTAAAATGCTTTCTAACGGTATGAAATTTACAAATATCCGTGGTGTGGTTTGAGAGATGTGTTATTTCTGAATTTTACGTACAAGGATATAATCGGAAAAAAAATGCCTAAATTTTTTCGTTTAACTTGAAACATGTCATCTTTGAAGGAGCAGAGGGATTATTAATTTAGCCTCTAAAGACTTATATCCGGATGTCTATGTTTTAGCTATCCCGTTGAGCAAAACCTTATTAATAGGGTTTGCATAAAAAACAAAAAGACTGATTTAACAAGGTGTGCATGATTAGAGCAGTTCCTATGGACTCAACAAACTACAAGTTTGTTCATTTTTCTCCCATTATGGACTCAACAAACATGAAAAACGTATGGGCAAACCAACAAATTTGAGGGTTTGTTGAGTCCGGCCGTAGACATCACGCGCGCTTGATGTAGAACCGTGCGGATGAAGCAAAAACGCTGGCGTGTGTCCCAAAATTGCCAGTTTTTCCTTCACACGCCAGCGTCTGTAGTGAATCCTCCAGCGTGTGATCCAAAACCACCAACAGCTAATCTGGACGGCTGGAAAATCTTGTCAGCCAACGGCTAAAATTTTGAGTTCTATAAATACTCCTCATTTCAACTCCAAATTCACACATTCTAAATCTCTCCACTCTCAAATCATCTATAAAAATACCTCCCAGAATTCGTGGTCCTAGATTCACTCAACAAGAGGATTTAGCTATTTGTAGAGCCTTTGTTTTTCACACACAAAATGTTGTCGATAAGAATATAGAAAGTTTGTAGAATGTTCACCGCTGAAACGGGGAATATTTATGGGCGTGATTCTGACATATTGTCGTATCGTTTTAGTTTAATTAGTCGTCATGTATCGGAATTCATAGTTGTATTAGTGCACAAACACAAAAATAAACTCGACGGTGAAGCTGTAAATGAAGTGGAACCCCGAACATTAGCGATGTGGGCAGGGACTCACGACGGACGTCCTTTCGACTTCCAAGCTTGTTTCAAAATTTTTAGGATGCTCAATAGATACGATCCCTACTTCTCCCTAGGAATTCCACCACCCGGCGAGAATTGACGCCTATGTACTAGTTGTTTTAATCTAATGTATCCCTTTATTCTCATGTATGATGTAGTTGTTTAATCCAATGTAATATGTTTTTATTTATGATATTGATGGTGCAATGTTTAATCCAATAAAGGTTTAAATTATTTATGATATTGATGGTGCAAATGTGAAGACATCCACATCTTTGGTTTAGATAATCATAATAACACAAAATAAACACCAAACTAAATAACATAATACCATAGTGAATCGATTTGCTTCGCTTTGAATACATCCAAGGGCATTGCATAATACTGTGGTTATCCATGAAACATAATGGACAAACCTCTTTTGCTTCGACAGATAATATTTGCTTCGATTTGCCTTTAGAGAACATGGTGGATGTTGTTGGCTTAAGAAAGAAATCTGTTGGTTTGGTTGAGAATCAAACCTAGTGCTGTATTTATAACAAAAATAAAAATAAATAGTCGTTGGTAATTCAAACGGGCGGTTATGGTAAAGCCGCGCGGTTTTACTACAAACGCCAACGGCTCGATTTTCTTTCTCACCCTATAAATTCCATTCTTCCCATCTCCAAATTCACATCTTCTTCTTTCTTTCTAAAACTCTTAATCTCTCTCACTCTGCAAAAATGTCTGCTAGAATTCATGGTCCCAAGTTTACTGAAGAAGAGCATAAAACTATATGCAAAGCATATTTTTTTCATAGGGTAATCGTTGGTATGTGTTATCAAGACGGATCTTTTTGGGAGAACATTTTTACAATGTTCGTCTCACTGACGGGGAACCCGGGAAACCGAGATGCTCGTCGATTGTATGCTCGTTTTCAATCTATTAGGCTTGCAGTCCAGCCATTTCTTGCTCTGGTAAGGGAAATTGATCGAGAAAAATTCATCGGTGTAACTGAAGCTGAAGTTATCCAAACAACTCTTGATAATTGGGAGGAAGCTCACGGTAAACCTTTTTTTTTACAAGCACATATGTACTGAACTCGAATGCCTCTCCCGGTCTTTACAATGGAAGAAGATGTTACTCTTGTTCGAAGATGGTTACATCGTATGATGAGACCAATGAACATTGACTATTTCTGGAAAAGAGTATTGGACCATTTTGTAGCGTCGCGGAACAAAACCATAAGAAATAGTAAGATCCTAGAACTAAGAATTTCATTCATCACTAATGATGTCAAACATTATACAGAATTTTTGTGGATGGTTCACCGTAGCAATTCTGGATTATCCAACGAAGAACTGGTGAGTATCTTAATAACCTCTGTCCTCACTGATCAATTGCATCATAATATCTTAACTTGTTATTTATCTGTTTTACAAAAAACCATCGCTCAGGCCAAGTTTACTGAAGAAACCGGAAGAGAGTTTAAATATTTTGAATGCTATGAACTCTATAGAGATAATGTTTTTGGATTTGATGTAGTTTGATACTATTGTTGTGGTTTATTAAAATGTAGTCTGATGTTATATGCAAGTTTAAAATGTAATAAATATCGCTTAATCTGAAGTGGAAATTAAAATCTAAATATTTTCATTCATTGATATTACTGTCAATTCTTTTACAAGATATAAACTTAGACAATAATAAAAAGTACTAAACAACTTCAATAAAAATCAAGTACAAGCTTTGGCCTCCTGTTTATCTTCATTTGACGTATCTTCCATTCAGCGCGCTCTTTGACAGTTTCGCCTTTGTTTTTGAATTTTTTGTTGTTAACTTTCAAAACTGGAGCTCTTCTCTGCCTTTTAGCGGAACATTTTCTTGGAACAACTTCAAAAACTTGCACTTCCCTCTTACAGTTTTCAATCTTTTTAAAACTTCCACATATCTTAGAAACAACAGCTTCAAGTTTTGCATCGCAAAAACGTGTGATCGCATTTTCTACCATTTCACCAATAATAAAACTAAAAATTGAAATAGATTTAGAACAGAAAATTCAAGCGAAGTTAATTTTGGTATGAGTGAATTGTTTGAAGTGGGTGGTAATTTATAGAGGTAAATTTGAAAAAAAAAAATAAATGACCGTTTTTAAAATTTAAAAAACTACCTGTTGGCGGTTGTACAACATACGCTGGCGGTTTGGCGTCACATGCCAGCGTGTTTAGGTAGATCGGCAGTTTTCTTTTGACACGCCAGCGTTTTTATTTGACATGCGCGTTTGATGTTCAGCCGCCCACTTCTTTTTCCATAGTGGAGAAACGTGTTTGGTCATCCACTTGGCTCAACAAAATTTTCCATTTGAACGTTACCAAAGGAATTGTCCTTAGAACACTTGAGGCCGTTGAGCAAAACCTTATTAATATGGTTTCCATAAAAAGAAAAGGACTGATTTAACAAGATGTGCATGATTAGAACACTTGAGGCCTCCAACCCTTTATCTTCTAATCTTTTGCGAATCCTTTCATTTCGAACATAAAAGCCAAACCAGTTAAGAAGGTCAATGCTGCAGTTTGATTGTCTTCAGAAACAAAAACAAACTCTTAATGAGAACAAAGACAGATTTATCACAAGCATATCCACCGGCATTCGATATTTTTCTTTTGAAATTCGGCATTGGATATTTTTATTACTACGATGTTTAGCCAAATATGTAAATAAACATTGATCTATTTGTTAAAAGAGACATATAGTAACACTATTAGGTCAAACAAATTAAGGGGGGGTTAATGGTATTTGTCTAATTAACAGGTGGGGTAGAAGTGCCAACAATGACATAGACGGCCAATGTATATTATAACGTGTGATGTCTTCCACTCATTGGATAGACAAATATTGGTTGGACCCATGAGAACCTTTGTTTTCTTCCTTGGCAATGATTAGTGGGTGATACACCACCCTTCCCTACCTCGATGGATCGAGAAACAGAGATAATTAAAGAATCCATGTGGTTGTTTACATGACACTTTGCGATCAAGAAAACACAGCAAATAACATCTCTTTTCATGCTTTTGGTTTTTAGTTTTTCATTTTTGTAGGGATTTTGGAGTTTTCCTTCTTTTGCAAGGAGTGGACAGGTTTGAACCACATTTCTCATTGCTCCTCCTAGTTCTTTTTTCCATTTCTTTCCTTTTTCTTTTGTTTTCTATTTTTCTTTTGATATTTAAATTCTTGCTTTCCAAATATGTACATTTTAATATTTTTTAAGAATCATAATCATATTATACATATTATTAGTTCTTCATACTCTATATTGCTTAATTCTCAAGATAAGTACTCATCATAACCTTAATTTTTAACAATTTCTCGTCACCAAAGAGTTCACAAGGACAGACATTATTAGAGGTAAAATGTTAGTTTTAGTTCGTTCTATGGTCTTAACTTCTAATAAATATAAACTGCTAAGACAAATGTATTTGCTTGTCTACAAGTTAATCGGGGCAATTGTTTTTGGCCTTCATTTTGCACACAATCAGTAATATTCTGCTTATCTGCTAGGTGTTGTATACAGTAGTCAGTTGTAGATATCAAGCCTAGTTAGCAATTCGGGATTCGGCAAACGTACGGAACGGTAAACGTACGAGTATTATACGGTTTTGTAAAACCCAAATTCGGTCAACGGGACGTGATTCGTCAGTAATTCGGAACGGCATACGTACGTGTATAATTCGATTTATAAATGTGAGTTCGGCTCTGAAAATTAGGTACCTATTATAATAAATAATTATTATTTATTATTTATAAGGACATAGACTAATTTTTATGCATATTTGAGAGTTATTTAAAGAAAAATAAACTTAATACGATGATACTAATAATATATACAATATTAGTCATCCCAGAGGACGTGGTATAGTGGTTTAGAATCTTTAGATGCACCTTCAAATCTCTTCAGTCATTTTTGTTTCATAAAAGTTACAACAATGTCTAATATTGGGCTGTGTATGCTCGGAAGGCAGTAAAGCCCAAAAAGTGGGGCCTTTAAAAACGTAAAAGCTAAAGAATTTCTGGCGAATTAAGCGGATGTATTATTCGGGATACGTAAAGTTCGTGAACGATTCGCGAATAATCCGGGAATGCCATATAATACGCGTCTTGGGTTCAGAGTTGCAAACGTACGCGAATAAGACGGTAAAATTCGTGATACGGAAAAATTCGCGAATGATTCGCAAATCATTCACGAACTTACTAACTAGATTCAAGCGTACATTAACATAGAATGGGTATTTGTCGCAAAACTGGTGAATCTGCCACTCATTTACTTTTCCACTGCCCAACCTCTTCCGGTATTTTGCGCCACTTCTTGTCGTACATTAACATAGAATGTGTCATGCCCAACTGTATATATGGATCTAATTATCAAGGGATGGAGAAGAAATATTCTATCTGCAGCCGGTCAAGTATTGTGGAATGTACTTCCAGCAGCCATCACTTGGACCATTTGGGATCAAAGAAACAAATTGGTGTTTGAATACATCAACTTCGACGTGGCTAAGGTAATTAAACAAATTAAATCTCAAGCCCATTTTTGGTGTAGAAACACTGAACCTATGAAGGGGATCTCCCTTGACAATGTTTTGACAAATTGGGGTCATTTTTTTGCTATTTAGTGGGGAGTCTGTTTTCTCGTTTTGTAAAGCGTTGGGGGAGTGGGGTGCTGTGGTAGTTTGTAATGCAGCCCCCCTGTGTTATAGGGATGTTGTAAGGTGCTTACTTCCTGTAAGCTTTCGTAATCTAATTCATTCGTTTGCCGAGGAAAAAAAAATCAAGCGTTTGCGGAAACAAACTAACAAAGTTCACGATTTATTTACAACATGGTTAAAAAAGAAGAAGAAAACAACACTAACGTTAACAGGGAAGCAATTTGGTGGGGTTGAGTCAAATTATCTGTAAAACGAAAACAGCCACAATGGGATGATATGCCAGATTGCTTGCCTCCTTATGTGAGACACACAAACTTTTATATCACAAAAAGAACAAAACAGTAACAGTGAGGCGATACTTTTTCGTATACATGCATGGAGTCATGGACCAATACAGTAACAGTGAGGCGATACTTTTTCGTATACATGCATGGACCAATATCTTGTATATAATTTTAACCAAATTCATATCTCTGAAAGATTTACATCATGCGTAGGCATGTTGTTAGATGTTTTGATTGGGCATTGTTGTGACTGCTTTCTTGTGAGCTTCCCATTTTATATATATTGGCACTGTTTCGCTACTACTTCCTATTAAAGTACTTAGCATCTTCAAAAGAGTATCATATGATAAGGAGCTGGCAATTTATGATCGAGAAGGTTGAGATATCATGGTAATATACGGATTTATAAGATTTGGCAGCTGAGAAGACAATTCCGTTCTTATTAACTTCATCAGACATAATGCAACAATACAATGCATTATATTATATTATCTGGTTGAGTTTTGCTATATTAATATCTTTCCTTGACATATTTCGTCAAGCTTTAATCAATTGGCATATTCTCCTGTTTTCAGATTCCAACTTATCCCAATTTTAGTGCGGAAAACCTATTTAAGTTTGTCGTGACTTGTGGTGTATTGGTGTGTTCTCTAGCGACCAAAAACAGTGCATATATACCAACTAAATTTGGATTAGTTGGTGATTAAATGATTATATCTGTGCAAACTAAATAAATTAAATTAAGCCAACTTGGATAGGTTGATGATACACTGTTCCTCAATAAGGTTTTATCAAGACATTATTTTTCCTTGTTTATGTTCTTTTCTTTTAGGTCATATATAGATAGAAAACAAAATGATAAAACAAAATTCTGATAATAATTCATGTTTAGATGACTTTACTTTTGTTAATTATTTTATATAATTTGTTCTGTACTTAAAAATAAGATATAAAATTTACGATATAAGTTTGAGTAAATTATTTATTTGGTCACGACTCTCTTAGCTACCTACTGGGTCTAACTAAGTGGGTGATCACTGATGATGAGTAAAGCAAAATAGTTAGCATCTCGATGAGAAGAAGAAAAAGACCTGGAACCAGAAAACATGGAGAAATGATTAGTAAAGTTAAACTAAGAAATAATTAAAATGTACGAGCTATATAGAAGAAGAGGAGGGATCCCCTCACACTTTTATTATCACACTATCTCACACGTTGGGCGTCATTTTTGCGAGTAAAAATCAAACCGTAACGGATTTGATTTTAAGCTCGGAATTATAGAATTGCAGATATTGTTGTATACATGACTTTAAGCTCGGAATTATAGAATTGCAGAAATTGTATGAGATGCTTTTTATTGCATGGGCCTTCTCCGGCAAATAGTAAGAGCTATTTTTTATTTTATTTTAGGTTGCGTTCGGTCGGAGTTAATTCCATGGAATTAGCCATATTTCCAAGCAAATAACGTGTTTTTCATCTTTTGATCAAAAATCTATTGTAATTGTAAAAAAAAAAAAAAAACATGGCCTAAAGTATGTTTTAAGATTAATTCCACAAAATTCTATGGAAAGTCTTGCCTTGCCTCCTTCTGGAAATTGATTCCATAGAATATACTTTCAATGAAATTGGTTCCTTTCTATGTTATCAAACACAGCCTTAGATGCTCCAACTTGTTCCGTTTTCCTACTAGTCAGTCTCTTATCTAACCTACATAAGGCTTGTGATCCAAGCTGCTACATACTCCTACAATCGCCCCTTACTTTCTTTTCCCATGACGTGGTACCAATCAAAACTTTTTTATCTACAAAAGTTGAACCCTTAGAAGCCCGTGATAGGTCCCGACTGAATAGTTAGGGGATAATTCTGGTTTTTTTTTTTTTTTAAGCAATCAAAGAGTAGAACAAATTACATGTTCCTCCTTAGGGATATGTGGTCATCACATAGTGATGGAAACAACCACACCGGTGGCACAGTCCAAACCATGTGGTTTTTCTTAACCTTAGCCCACTTCACTAGTTCGAAAGCTACTCTATTTGTAGTGCGATTGGCATACAACAAAAAGATAGATTGAAATTTTGTTATTAGGGTTTTGATGTCTTGAAACAGAAAATGGGTTCTTCTTTGATCTCCCAAAAAAGTCTTCTCACTGATTTGCTCCATAGTTGTTGCTGCATCACTTTCAATGATGATATAATCTTTCTTCTTCTCCCAAGCAAGCTTTAAAGCATCCCTGATGGCTCTGGTCTCCGCTTCCTCAGCTAAAAAACAAACAAGGTAGGTTGATTGAGCGAAGATAAACTCTTGATATGAATCTCTGATGATGAACCCCATCCTCTCGTCTTGAGAATTTAAATTCCAAGCACTATCTATATTTATCTTAACCCAATCCTTTGGTGGAACAACCCAAGCATAATCTGATTGTTTCGGGGTAATTACAGATATACTATTCAAAATTGGGGGTTTAGGGTTAGTCAACAACATAGATTTAGCTCTAAAAAAATTTGCCACAGCTTCTTCTAATTTCTTATTATGCACAATTTCATTTCTACTTTTCCAAATTGACCACATGATGCAGGCAATTGGGGGTAAAAGATCATCTCTATCAGAGGAGTTTATGTAAGGTTTAAGCCTTAACCAATATCTAATCCATTGATCAAATGAAAAGTTCATGAACCGTCTATTTTGTATGTTTAACATTCTCCACACTTCAGCAAATTTAGCACAAGAAACAAGTGAATGCATAATAGACTCTGATTTCCTTTTGCATCTTGGACAGGTAAATTCAGAGATGTGTATGCATTTATGAAGAATCACAGTTACTGGTATGGCACCTTTCAGTGCTTTCCAAATGAAGAGCTTCACCCTTGCAAGTAAGTTTTGTTTCCATAAAGATTGTCATAGATCAGAGTTGGACAAGTCCCCACTCACACTTAGAGTAGAGTAATCAGACTTAGAATCAAAGTTACCATCTTTTGATGGAACCCACACCCTTCTATCACTGGAGGGAGAGGGATTTTTTCAATCATTTCTGTTAAAGATGATCAAAAATAGCACTCAATTTTGCCGTATCCCTAGTTTTAGTTTCCTGAATGATGAAACCATTTACTCTTATGTTCACATCAGGCGCAGTGTTAGCCTTTGGTGGCACTCCCTTTTACAGAGATCCAATTGTCACACCAATGGTCAATGAAACTTCCTTCCTCCACTACCCATGAGTTAAATGGCTTAATCTTTATCATGGTATTGTAAAGGCATTTCCAAGCCCAAGAAGAATAATTTGGAAATTTAGTATTTAGTACATCTGTTTTTGGGAAGTACTTTGCTTTTAGAACTTTAGCTAGGAGGGAGTTTGGATTTTCCACCAGCCTCCATACACTCCTAGCCATCATTGCCAAATTGTTTATTTCACACTTTCTAAATCCCAAACCTCATTCCTTTTCTGATTTGCAGATGTTTTCCTAAGCAATCGGGTGGAGCTTTCTAATACTTGATTTGGGATCCTCTCCCCACCAATATCTATTTAGGTGAGTATCAACATTCTCACACAGGTTTTTTGGAATCCATACTGTATCCATTTGATATAGAGACATTGCTTCGCCTACATGTTTAATCAACGTGGTTCTTCCTGCCTGAGACATAAATTGGGTTAACCAACTACTAATTATATTTTGTACAACAGTTAGGAAAGAAAGATGTATTTTTGTTTTGGATCTTAGAATTACGATGGGGGCCCCTAAATATTTTTCACCTAGACTTAGATTAGATATGTTAAGGATTTTTGTTAGAATTTGTATATGTCTTGGATGAACTTTCTATGGATAGGTTGATACGTGTCTAAAAGACTAAAACACCATGATTGTTATTTAATGTTCATGTATCTCTTGCTATTTTTTTATTTTTGTAAATTGTGTGTTTTCTGTGTTTTTTTGAGTTATTAAATACTTTAGAGTCTTTTGGAGAGAAAGAATAGGAAATCGTCCATTTGGAGCAAGAACGGCAAAATCGTCATTTAACATGCGGATAATATTAGGAGTTCATCGAGGGATAAGGGGATACCAGCTAAGTCATAAAGATTTCTAAAAGCACCCAACAAGTTGGTCAGGGTTACCATCAATACAGTTCAGAAATAAAGGCTGTCATTATCATGCAACCATTACTGACTTAGGGGTGCCTTCATCTTGTCCCAAATCTAAACTGTAACTTAGGTAGACTAAGAGCATCTCCAATGCAAGCGGTGAAGGTTTAAAAATAGATGACACCTAGTATTTAAGATATTTTCCACCAAATTTTCATCTCCAATATAAGGGTAAAGATGATAAAGAAAGATGACAAGCTAAGTGACGTGGAGAAAGTCTAGATTAGACTTTCTTCATGACCTTGGATCTTAAGTCACGTCATTATTTTTTATCTACTTTTGAATAATGTTTGTTAGATAGGACCTTGGAGGTTGGAGATGAACTTTAGGTAAAAAAAGCTTTATTTTTATTTATTTTTGTCATTTAGCAAATGACACGCAAAAAAAAGAAGGTATTAACAAGACCTCCACATAAGATGACCATGACCCCTTGGGGATGCTCTACGAATACGAATTTTCCTTTTTCTTCTTCTTTATTCTTCCCCAAATTTTCCCCAAATTACTCTTGCTGATCCTGCTGCTAAACTACGGTCAAGAAGAGATTAAAGGGGTGTCAGTGGATTCGTGAAGCCGAGAAGGATAATGGAAAAGTATCATGTGATTTGGGGTTGGAATTAGGTTGAAAACTAACATAAAAAAAAATCATAAAACTAGGATTCGTTTGAGCAGGATTAGAGAGATGGGTGGAAGGAATTAAGAAAGCTTTTAAAGTTCTATTAACGTATCAAGAATAATGGGTTAGGTCATCAATTCGAATTGGAGTTTGATTTTCTTCTAAGATTGACAGCGGAATGATAGTTCATTTAAGGGTTTAATTTGAGGTTTTTCATGACACTCAAAATTAAATAGAAACAAGAGATGTATACGAGAAATAAGACTCGATTGATGAGTTTGTTAGCTAGAGTAAGTGATTGGTTTTATTGTGAGTTTCAGTCTCGAAATTGGTTTGGTGTTGGTGCTGGTGAAGAAGAAGTTCTTGAAGGCGGCTATATGAGAGAGAGCATGTATTGGTGGTTGTTTTGAAGAACAAGAAGGATGTTGTTGTAAAGAGCATGAGACAAATGATGACGAATAGTAGACGAAGAATGAAGTCTTAAATACATGGTGCTGAGATTAAATAGGAAAGAATGGTGGTTTGTAGGGAATCTCATATAGGGTTAGTGGCTTGAGATGGTTGCAGTAGCAAAGATGGGTTTGTGGACTGAATGGTGTTGGGTGGTGCTGTTGAAGAAAATTGGGGAGCAATTGGTAATGATCAGTTTTGTGTGAGATTCTCTTGAAGGTGTTGATTTTGCAGAGAAGATATGATGTTATTGAAGTATGACTATGGTGGTTTGCAGTTGATATGAAGGGTGGAAAGTGTAACACCCCGAGTTCCGGATCAGGGTCAAACCCATATGGAGATCCGAACTCGAAGCATTACGGGTCGGAAATAGACTTATGGATATATTTATCTTTGATAATTTATTTTTATACTAAACATAATTGAAACTTTTATACATGAATTGAAGCATATGAATACATTAAACATCGTTCAAAACATTTTCAACAAAACATCTATTTTACTTCAATTTACACTTCAAACAATAGAAGAGAACAATGCAATCACTAATCTACTCATTTTTAGCTTCCACTTCCAACTTCCATGAATCTGCAAGGATTGTCAATTGGGGTGAGATGATAGCTCAATAGAATGCATTCCCTTTCTCAAAATATAAGCAAACATGTCAACCAATCAAAGAGAATACACACAACAACAGTATATGGTGTAACTTCCAGGATCTAATTATGTATATATTCACCAACTAAACTCACAATCTATCAAATCCTCTTAAAGTGCACGAGTATCCTCGGTTCATGCCCCGCCTATCCGTGTATCCTCGGCACGGGACCTCCAACCTCACTTGCACGAGTATCCTTGGGTCGTGCCCCGCCTATCCGTGTATCCTCGATACGGGCACCGCCATTCAAACAAATACGTCCATTCATTTATAAATTCACACTACCGTAGCACGAGTATCCTTGGGTCGTGCCCCACCTATCCGTGTATCCTCGGTACGGGCACCGCCATTCCAACAAATATATTCATTCATTTATAATTTCACATTACCGTAGCACGAGTTATCCTTGGGTCGTGCCCCACCTATCCGTGTATCCTCGGTACGGGCACCGCCTTCCAAACAAGCATATCCAATTATTTATAAGATAATTTTATCATACAATATACATTACCATCCACTTCATCAACAAGTCATAAGTTCACAACCCAACTAACTATGTAATTCTTTCAACCATTTAAGCAAACACACTAACTGCAGAATTTTACGTTATAGGTTTCGAAATGATAACTTTGTCCAATCTACCTCAAAATTTTAGTGAACATTCCTGACACCATAATGTATAACATATCCAAATTTCACATGAAACTAACGGCTCAATCAAAAGATATTGATTGTACAAACGCATCACAATACCTAGGCAGACAACATCATTTTACCAAACAATTCACCATAAATTCATATTAATCTCAAATTAAGCAAACCCAAAGCAGATAATACATTTATCTACAACTTTTTTTAAGATCTCAAATCATTTTAATATCATTAAGACTGCCTAAGAACATCAAAAACACAGAAAAACGAAACTGTCCAGAATTTCATAAATCACAATCCAAATTACAAGGAACATTCAACGGTGAATTTGCGTAGGAAAATTCTAAAATTTTAACAAGAGATACCTAATCATGTTATAAATCAATAGGTGAAGCCTGATCATCAATAATAGACATATATTTATTCAATTAAATTGCAGAAACCTAACAATACAAAGGCATACGAAATAAACCAAAAAGAGAAAGGGTTTCACATTCTACCTCTCAATTGCTACAAACTCCTCTTGATTTTCTTTATCCTTATTCTCCAAAAATCTCTACCTCCATCGCCTTCTTTTTCTCCTAGCCTTTCTTTCCCAACTTCTAAAATTACTTCCATTTACATTAATAGAAAACCTAACTATTTTATTTATTATTTATCTTTTCATTTTCCCTTAATTTTACTTATTATTGATTATTCTATTTCCACCCTAACTTGTAGCCTTTCTAGTTCAATCCACCCACCTAGGCTAAAGCTAAGGAACAACAATCTAATCAACAAGGTTAACTAATCCGGGTATAACCCGACCCGAAACAGTAGCTAAAAATACAGGGTATTACAGAAAGAGTGATGAGAGTTGAGATGCAATGAACTAGCTAGTGATGTGCATCTGCAAATTATGTTATAAGTCTATTTGAGGTTACAAGGTTGTAGCTGATTGAAGTTGGTGTTGTTCTAAATGGGGTATTGTTTGAGGTGCTGAGATTATGGGTTAGTCTTGGTTGAGTTTATGTTTCTGCTGATGTTCTGGTGCTGAGTATGGTTGTTTTTCAGGTACTGATCACTCCATGGCTTTCAAATGTTGGAAGTATCCAAGGTGCGGGATAACTATTATTGAAGGAACAATACTACAAGAAAGACTGGACGAGATAGAAGAACGACAGTTGAATGTGGAAGACGAAACTCCACACCAAGAGAAAGAACAAAAATCTCTATAAAAAGAAGAAAGAGAGATTCGATTTGAAGAAGAAGAAGAAGAAGGAATGGGCGATGCAAATCGTATACTCAAATATTTGTCACGCAATAATGGTGTATTCAAACTACATCAACCTTCGAGATCAAGTAGGGGTTGAAAAGAGAGTTACCAAAGTTTCATGGCATGGTGAATGAAAACCCAAACAAGCATCTTATTGACTTCCAAAACATCGTCATGGCCATGCATCCAGCGGATACTAATGTGGATGGAGCGATGTTGAAAGCTTTTTTATTCTCATTGGCAGGCAGCGCCAATGAACGGTTGTACTATTTGACATCCCGGAGTGTCACAACATGGAATGGGTTGAAGAAATTCTTCCTAGAGAGATATTTTCATGCATCAAAGTCTACTTAAATTCGCAAAGATGTTTGTGGAGGGAAGCAAAAGGATGGTAAAAACTTTGTATGAATGTTGGAAACAATACAAGAGATTGATAGCAAGATGCCCTCATCACCAATTTAATGGCGCAATGGTAATCCAATAGTTTTATAAAGGTTTCCAAGCAAGTGATATGAATCTCCTTGACGCTGCGGATGGTGGTGCACTAATGAACAAGACGGTGGCACAAGCTATAGAGTTTATTGAGAACATGGAAAGAAATTCTCAAAAATTCTTGAGTTGTGGTTTGGACATTGATCGTTGTCGTATGCGTCAAAAATAATTTCACTTTCCTGAAGTATATGATAAGAAAGAGTTCGTTTCCACAGAGAGGCAATTGTAGTTATTACGTATTCAATTTCTTAAAGTAACCAATTGGGGGGATTTCTGAATTTTATGTAAGCAATAAAAGTAAATCAAAAACAAAGTAAATTGTAGAAAGTAATCAATGAGAGAAAGATATTGGTCAAGGAATTCATCTTCAATCTTAAATATGTGCTTGCATACCTGATTAGAATTACAATTTAATCTCTTTATCATCAAAAGCCTAGAGTATCAAGAGAGCAAGATAATCTATTAATTTCCCAAATTCATCAACACACACATTAAAGCTGCGTATGTGAATTCTTCTAAAGAATAACCTAACGCCTTGCGCTAATTAAGTTCAATTCTTAGGAGCATTAAGTTTCAGAAATAGGCTAATCAATGCAATTGTCATACATTGCGCATAACAATTCGGACAATGGTCAAACTCTACATATGATTGCGAGAGTGTATCACTACAAACCATAAACATATTATGCTACTTGTATTCAGGGTTATCGCTCGATGAAAAACCCTAAAATAGCTATGGACAAGGATGCAAGTTCAATTAATTGGCCACTTAACAAACCAAACATCTAAGTCCTATCACAATACATCAATCATGTGATTATTAAAACAGTAGAGATGTGAGCGATAATCAAGAGAGAAAATTAATACATAACACAAGCACAAGTTGTAGAAATAGGACTACATCCTTAACCAATAATATTAAATTAGCTACTCATAACTATGGAGTTCATCATAGAAATATTAATTGAATAGAAGAAGATGAACAAAAGCAAACCCTAGTAGCGTAAACAAAAGCGGCTCTCTCGTTAGCTTCCAAGAATAAAACGTGATTCCAAAAGTTGTAGGACTTCTCTTTTATAGCTCCTCTTGTTCCAAAATTAGGTCTAGTCTTCAAAGTCCATTAGATGAAAATCCACCAAGCCCATAAGTGAGAGAAAAACCCATATAGAAATTATACCAAAAACACGTCGCCGGAAAACTAGGTTCACCGCCGGAATCCGACCGGAATAATCACCGGGAATCGTCTTCAGGTAGCCGGCAAAATCACCAATCAAAACCGGTCAAGGACCGAGTCAGGTATGAGTCAGGGACTCATGATTCTAATCAGCTCAGTCAGATCTGAGTCAGTGCTAACTCAGCTGACTTGGTCTAATTCTGGCCAAGGCATAAGCCATTCTTTGCAAGGCTTGAACTTGTGCTGTGTTGCACCATCATTGTGCAGCACCACTACATATTGAGCCACCTCTCCTGCAGCTTCAACTCTTCTCTTCTAAGCCAATTACCAGCAACAACCCATTCCTATTATCTAGACAAACACACAACAACCAACAACACATTCGCCAGACTTCTCAGCTCCATAATCTCGCCTGCAATCTCCCATCCATATTCTAGCTACAGCTGCAACACTTGAACACTGCAACTTCTATTTGCCATTCACTGGCAACTTCAATGCCAACCATTCTGCGTAACACATAGGGCTGCACAAGACCCACCCACGATACCCATACCCGCCCGTACCCGCTAAACCCGTGGGTTTTTTGTCCATACCCGCCCGTTGTGGGTGCGGGGTTGGTTAAGAAAAAAAACCCGTTGTCTGTGGGTGCGAGGTTGGTTTTAGGTCATACCCGCCCATACCCGCCCGAAAAACCCGCTCAATATACACCGTTGATTACAACTAATCCTTCACTGGCCTTGAGAAGTTCAACTCGCTCCCTAGACCACCTCTTTTGTCCCTTTCTCCGAGAGACTTCACGTTTTCAATGGTTGTTGGTGTCTTGTGTGTGAACATATCCACAGAGGTGCCAATTTAAGAGCTGGCCTTCTTAACGTTCAGAGATTTCTTTACCATCAAAAATAAAACAGAAGCGTATTCGATTTGCTATCACTATAATTAGCTGCACGCGTCATGAAATATATTAAAGCGGACTCCATGGATTGTAATCTTGAAAATTTCAATGTGGTGCAGCAGATTATAGCGAACTCCTCCTCCTCCTGATCAGTATATCTAATTTTTGGATTATATCTAATTATTGCGGGTTTAAGCGGGTTTAAACCCAAACCCGCCCTACCCGCAACGGGTGGGTAACAAAACCCGCCCGCTGTTTGTGGGTGCGGGGTTGGTTATGAAAAAAAAACCCGCAGCCTGTGGGTGCGAGGTTGGTTTGAGCTTATACCCGCCCATACCCGCCCATGTGCATCCCTAGTAACACATAACTCCATCCCATGCTTCAGCTGACATTTAATTCACTTCAACAACATCAGCTTGTCGTTGCCGACTCTCGCATCCGATTCGAGCCACTGCCTGCAATTCAGTTCAGGCAACAATACACCGCTTGGGCCAATCTCCATAACCTGCAGTACCGCATGCGACTCCATCTCAGTTCATACTCTTCCTGATTTTCACAATAGCCCATCGGCACAGCAGCTACAGAGACCATCATTACCATCTTCTTTATGGCAACAGCAACTCCATGTCTTCACATCAAGAACCCATAACTTCACCTGCAACTGCTCATAAATTCTTTGCAGCTTCACAATGACCATGAATCATTAGTATCAGGCACTCAAGCATCAACAGCTCATTCCTTCCATTAATCCATCTTTTGAGATCTCACACAACAAAACTATCACTGTAATCTCCTGAGTCTTGCTGCATACAACCAAAACCAACAGCAACAACTGCATCATCTCACATACCAACATCAGCTCAATTAAACCCATCTTCTCAAATTCGCTATACACTCCATAAATATTCCACCAGCTTCCTCCAGTCTCAATTTCGAACAAACCCAACTCTCTCTTTTGTTGCTTTGACCTAAACAACCTGAACCCATCATTCTTCACTTGTTATATACCTGAATTCCATTAAAACCCTTCAAGCACAACTCACATTAGTTCTTTCCCTGTAACCTAACCCTTGAATCATCATCCTCTTCCTTACAGCCACAGAGCCAACTCCATAATTCAATCTGAGAATAACCCAAGCTTCCAATTCTTCTTCCCATTTTTCCAATTTGCAGATCTATTTCAGCACGATCAGCTTCACTTCCCATAACTCTGAACCCACAGAACTGCAACCTCCACCTTCGATGCACATTTGAATTCTCACTGCAATATCATTTTCACCCTATTGCAATGCTCTATCTCAGGCTTAACTGGACAGAACAACAACATCTCCCTGTAATCACACATGCATCTCACCAACAACCCCAGACCTTCACTCATCTTCTCTCTCGGCTGCTACTGTCATCAATCTTCTCAGCTCTTGTCCTAGGTCTTCTGTTAATGCAATTTCTCCACCAGATTTCACCATATGTTCAAAACCCTAACTCAATAACAACTTCTCTGATTTCTTGATTCAAACAATCCAACACCTAATTCAACCAACACCCATTCTTAATCTTGTTTTAAATCACCACCATAACCCATCAACAAGCACCAATTCTTCCTCCAGCTGAATTCAACCATGGATTCTTCTCTCTCTGTTCTCATCCACCAGTAAGAGTCCCCAACCTAAATCAGAAGCAAACCTATCAAGTAGTTCTTCATAAACTCTCGATCTCAATGCAAACAGCTTCATCTTCTCAATTTCTCCCTGAGTTCTTCACGAATTCACAGCAGCCATCTCTCTCTCTGTTTTGATTTCAGGTGAGGCTCGAAATGAAAAGAGAATCATTTCTCTTAATATTAAGGCCTGGCAATGATGAAAACTATTATTAGTGCCCAGAAACTGGATACGGGCCACCAAATAATCTTCTTGTACTGTCAGTCCTATGGAACTGACGAGCTTAACCGTTGATTCTGCTCGTAACCTTCTCATACGACATCGAAATGACTTCGTTCTTTCGTCATTGACTTCATATTTTCGTTCTCTTCAGCATGATGAGAAGGAATCCAAGATTTGAGCGAGTTCCACTTCTTTTTGCTCCAATGACTCCAAAATACCCGTAAGACTCAAAACAAACGTAAAATACATAATTCACAAGAAAAATAGCAAAGAAAGCATAATCAATATATAATAAATCAAGGCGTTTTACAATACCTATCAGACATACTTCTTAGGAGAGTGAATGAAGGGAGAGGGGTCACGGAACTTCGTGAATAAATGGGTAACATGGCAGCAATGATGCAACAAATTACATCCGTGGTAGTACCAACATCTCCTCAGGTATATAAGGGTTTCAGTAAACAAGCTAAAGCGATCTTTTCAAATCACATAGTGAAGTCATAAACAACATTATTAATATTCTTTATATTTATTCGGAAGAGAATCCTACTCCTTTTTCTATGCAGATATGTTAGTTGGAAATACTTAACTTAACTCCGGATATCAAGGTTTGTCATAGAAAAGTTACAAATTTATTTTTGCAAATCTTCGGACGTGAAATTCCCATATGGGGTTTGGAAGATGGTTTTTGTTGCGTCTAAGGCTGATGCTGTCATCTTTATTTGAATATACCCGCTGAATATTACCCCTTGTTGCGTCTTCCGTCATGTCGATGTTGGGTAATGGGAAATCGTCTTTAGGGCATGCTCGATTAAGATCTCGGTAATCTACGCAACACCTAATCTTTCCGTTCTTCTTTATCACGGGAATGATATTTTCGAGCCAAGTCGAATGCTGAATGGGTTTATGAATTTAGATTCTAGCAAACGCTCCACCTCTTCCTTGATTGCGAAAGCCGTCGTTCGAGGGAACTCACGACTCCTTTGTTTTACTGGTCTAAATTCCGGCGAGACGCTCAGGTTGTGGGAGACGAGGCTGCTGCCAAGTCCTGACATCTTGTCATATTTGAAGGCGAATACATCTTTATACTCTCAGAGCAGTTATATCAATACTTTTTTATCATGGTAATCTGCCCAACACCTAATCTTTCTGTTCTTCTTTATCACAGGAATGATATTTTCGAGCCAAGTCGGATGCTGAATGAGTTTATGAATTTAGCTTCTAGCAAACGCTCCACCTTTTCCTTGATTGCGAGAGACGTCGTTCGAGGGAACTCACGACTCCTTTGTTTTACTGGTCTAAATTCTGGCGAGACGCTCAGGTTGTGGGAGACGAGGCTGCTGACAAGTCCTGACATCTTGTCATATTTGAAGGAGAATACATTTTTATACTCTCAGAGCAGTTATATCAATGCTTGCCTTTTACTCTCGTTTAAGTTCTTACTGATCTTGATAAAGCGCTTATCTGTTTTAGTCCAAATATTGACTTCCTCCATTCCGTCTATGGTAAGGTCCTCTGGTATTCGATCCTCTGACGGGGCTTGCGCTTCCATTGCCTATTGGTTCTGTGATTTGTCGTCATTGAACGCGCCGTATGGAAACTCGGCTAGCTCTTCATCGGTTCCTTCCGAGGGAGACTCCGTTACTTCATCGATTGATGACATGGCGCATTCTTGCTCGTCAGTGTGGGTTCCCTCGGTTAATTGTTATAAGTGTTATACATACCCTCCATCTGGTTTTGAAAAGAGTTGGCATCTAGGTTGTTCTTCTGGCTTCCACTTCTTTTCAGTCAGGCGGACCATTTTGGAGGGGCTGAACACATATTTGGTCATCCTTGGTTTTTCGTCTTCTTCCCATTTGGGAAATGGGATAGGTTGTATTGCCGACAGCTCGTCTGACTCCTTTGGGGTGTCGTAAAACACCGTGTCTTCCATGTATGCCTCCTCCGGGTCAAATGGGTTACTCATTGCAGGGATCCGATACTGCCTGCCTCATATGTTAGTTTTGATGCATTGATGATACATTGAATCCATAATCTTGTGGTTAAGCAACCAACCTCGCCCTTATAAAGTTATAGTACATAAAATGTGGTGTCATCCTCTAAAACGTAGATATGAGTAAGTTCTCTGATGGATCCAACCCTCATTACAAAATTAACAACCCCGATAGTCGCCACCTCTTTTGTCCCTTTCTCCGAGACCTTTCAATGGTTGTTGGTGTCTTGAAACCCTTCAAGAGCCGGTTCGTTGACCTTTACATCCGTATAGCTGACCATTGCACTCCCAGGGTTTGAGAGTGTACATGAAGATCAAATTTAAGAACGCGCCTATATCAACAAAGGCTCTCTTGAGTGGTTGCCTGTTGATGTTCAATGTAAGGTATAAAGGCCTAAGATGTTCTCCCGGGTAGCATATGTCTTCGTCCGTGAACACAATCCCTCCCTTGGGCATGAGTTCATAAGGTTTCCAAAGGCTCTCGTGGTTGCCCATGTTCAATATAAGGTATAAAGGCCTAAGATGTTCTCCGGGTAGCGTCTATTGCCTTGGATGCTTCCTTGATCTGATTTTCGCTAAACCCTAATGAGTCAAAAAAATTGTTTAGCTAGTATCGTTTGTGCGAACTTAGTGGTTATACCTTCGGTGTTTTCAAACGCGGGAGCTTCTATTTTTGCCTAACATATTTCGTCTCCGGCTTCTTCCAATGGATTCATACATCTTGTTAGAGCATTGCTCGTTCGAACTCGCATGCGTTACTATATCAAGCATGTTTGTCAATGTTAGTGATCAAAACTATAAGTCTTGATTTCTATCCTATATAGCTAAAGGTCTCGGACTAGGATAGAAAGCGTAGTTGAGCTCAAGAACTCCATGGAAATCATCATACAAGACGAAGTACTACTCGAGGAACCGGTGGAACTTCATCGACTAAAAGGTATGTGGAGACTTGAACTTATCTGTCACTCAAAAGTCTATTTACTCTATCTCCTACTCTTGAGACAAAAGTCGTTTTGACGTATAGACTTTCATTATACACATTTGCTATTTCGAGCCGAGTTTAACTCGCCTATCTATTTCTCGAAATATGTGTTGTAAGCTTTCGCTTTAACCGAATTCATCTTTACCTAGTGACGAAAGTCATGATATGTTTCAATCACTTTGGAAATTGCTGTGACAAAAAATGGTCTGCGAATAACGGCTATATAACGTTCTCTAAGAATGTTTCAATGATTGAAATGAGAGTTTAGATTACATAACCATTGGTAGGATATAAGCATTGTTGTGGAAACACATATATGTATAAGTCCTTATTCCTTGAACCAAAGTTTGCGAACTTTGTTGATCAAGAGAAATGGAAGTGGCGCAAGCCAAGTTCGCGAACTGGCGGAAGTTCTCACCCGAGAATTTCTGCTGGAGTTTGTGTACTCCTTCCATGAGCTTAAGTCTGCGAACCCAGTCCGCAAACTTGAGTAGGTTATATCTAAAACCGGTTGTTCTTGAACTAATGTTTATATAAACTAAGGAATGCTTTTTCAAACCGTGGCTATAAAGTTCATGAACCGATTCGAGTGAATCAAACCGTTTTTGCTTCGATTGTGTCTTGTGTAGTTACATAAGATCTAAGCAATTGAACAACTCTCTAACTAGTTCATTTGAGTCATTTGAACTAGTTATGGTGAAGAAGAATATGGTTGATATGAGAGTGATCATATGGCTAACCATTTGGTTGACTATTGTTGAACCAACAAATGTTAATGTTTGGGTATAGTTCGTAAACCCAAAATTGAACATTTCATTTGTGTGTAACAAGCTAAGTTTTCGATCCAACGGTTGAGAAATATTAGCTTGAATCTAATCAGGTTTTCATCTAACGGTGAATACTGAATGCTTTGTTACCAAGCTAACATTGATTGCAAACCCTGATTTGAAAGACTATATTAGGGAGAACTCTAGCAACTGGGAAACCTAATCCCCACACCTTACGTGTGATACTAGTTTGCTAAGCTAGAGTCGATTCTCCTTTAACCTTTGGTTTTCTTTTTCTAAAACAAGGTTAACGACTGAAAGACTTCATTGGGATTGTGAAGCCAGATCGATACTACTTTTCTTATAGTTGTGTGATCTGATCTTGCTGTTTCTATCGTACGAGTACAATTGAAATAATTGGCTTGAGATTTATATCTCCGATAGGCAAGATAGAAAAGAAATCACAAACACTTCGTCTCATCGTTTGTGATTCCACAATATCTTTTTCATTTGCGTCGATTAAGATTATTGTGAGGTGATCAATAATACTAGGTTGTTCTTCGGCAATATAAGTCCGGGTTATTGATTGGATCCTGTTCACCTTGATTTATCAAAAGACGGAACAAAACTCATAGGTTTATTTGTGGAGACGGATTTATCTATTCTGTAGACTTTTCTGTGTGATACAGATTTGTTTATTAAAGTCTTCGACTTTGGGTCGTAGCAACTCTTAGTTGTGGGTGAGATCAACTAAGGGAATCAAGTATGTAGCATCCTGCTGGGATCAGAGACGTATGAGCATAACTGTACCTTGGATCAGTGTGAGATTGGTTGGGGTTCAACTACAGTCCAGACCGAAGTTAATTTGGAGTAGGCTAGAGTCCGTAGCGGCTTAATACGAGTGTGTGTTCAATCTGGACTAGGTCCCCGGGTTTTTCTGCATTTGCGGTTTCCTCATTAACAAAATTCTGGTGTCTGTGTTATTTATATTCCGCATTATATTTGTTTATATAATTGAAATATCATAGGTTGTGCGTTGTTCAATCAATTAGAATATCCGACCTTTTGGGTTGTTGATTTAAATTGATTGACACTTGGATATTGGTCTTTGGTACCATCCAAGTTATCTCTCTTTGATAAAGACTCGCAGATTTCTATTTGCTTGAGTAAAGATCAAATCGAGAGATTGAGATATAAACTCTTTGATATACTTTTTATCTAGATTTAGTCTGACTGTCTAATTGATTCTCTGGAAAGTATATCGGAGTTTGTCCATTTGCTAAGCGAAATATTGGGTGTGGTCGTTAGACCCCCGCTTTTTCAATTGGTATCAGAGCAGGCAAACACGTTTAAGACCTTACAAGTCTGCGTTTGTAGCGATCTGAGGATGGAAGATACTATCTCCGATAAACGCGTCACCATAAATAAAAGCTTTGTCTCGTCTGCTTCTATTAAAGAGAAAGATTCTTCAATCTCAAATATAGACGAACCTTGTGTTCAAACAAGACAGACAGGCTGCGACATATGTTTTTCTGATTACCCTTCAAAAGAGTCTATCTCTCTAAATGAACGAGAAACAGCTAAAGAGAGTGATTTGATTCTAAATCTCGCTAGAATTCAAGCTGATAGATTTAATCGTCTAAAATAGCATGTCGATAATATCCTTGGTGTAATAAGGGACTGTAATTTCAAAGAAAATACTGAGGATCACTCCTCCTGTATGGTTCTCGAGGCAAGCCTCAAAAAGGATGCCGCGGAAATAGAACATCGCTTGAAGAATCTGTCTATTCAAGGATACTCTAAGCAGTCTAATATACCAAGTACTTCTGCTACGACTAAAAACGTTTCTCCAGAAGTAAAATCGGAATCCCTTCCTGTCAAAAAGAATGTGTCTGAATTTCCCGTTGACCAAGGGTGTTCCACATCACATGGAAGGAAGAAATCTCCTAACAAGGTTGTTATGACTACTTTGTCTAATCACTTATGTGATCAGAAAGTATGCCTCTTTTGCGATGCAAAAGGCTCTGCTAAACAAAAGAGAAACTCTAGGTTGAATAAAACCTCCTTGGTTCAACTTCAACACACCTTAGATTTGATTCTCAAAGGTGTAACTGACATTCGTATGTCTAAACCAGTTGGTTTTCATACTTACCCTATGTATGTTGCCAGGAAAGTCAGTTCAATGAGTTCCTCAAATGTCCTAAAGCAGAATAGAAGTCTTAACAAGAATCACCTGAGAGAAGATCAAGTTAATTCCTCTGGAAACAACTTTACCCTTGATGTGAATGAAATCCCGGAGGAAAGAAGGAAAAAGAGACTCGATCATAAACACAGTTCTTTTAATGAGCTCAGAGCTCATACTTGTGCTAATTAATCACAAGGATTAAGAACTTTCTCATAAAAATCCTGTTGAGCAAGATGTGTAAGATTCAAGTATACTGTGGAATTCTTTTTGTTCTGCTTAGTTGAGCTATTTTCTTATCGTTTATAGCTAAACTAGTGTCTGCAGACAATATTGCCTAAAATGGTATTTGTGGTATTCATTATCGTTTCTCTCTTCTTTATGCACTTCTTATTGCAATTAGGAGGTCTGCTACACTTATGCTCTAAATTTATTCGCTGATAATCAAAGAAATTTATTGAGGCATTTACGAAGTCTTATGTAGCAAAATAAAAATTGTTTTTTATTCCTTGTGGGTCATGTTGTATTAGTATGTGTACACACGTTATCATCACGAGTCAACAGTTTGAAAACCCTAAAAATCTTCTTCCCAAAGAAACCTTTAAATACCAAACCCTTGAGTCACGTTTGCATACTCTGGATTTGTGTGTTTTGTCAAGAATGTCTTCCTCTTCACGAACTTGTGGTTTTGCTATAGGTTTTCTTGCTAAAGGTATTGGTTTTGAGTCCAAAGGGAGGAAGAAAAGAACTCTCGTTAACGATGATCATCCCAATGCCTCATGTTACTTTACATATACACATGAGGATATTGAGAAAGAGGAGATGATCTCTGTTGAAGTGGTTCATGACTTTCTTAAATATTACAAGGAAGAAAAATTGCATCTTGTTGATACCTTGAAAAGTCTTGATGTGTTAAGAACTGAGTTGGAAAAGGTTACATCTGACCTTGGTCTAATGAAAGCACAAATTAAGGATCTTTTCAATGAAAATATCTTTTCTAAAGATGCAGTAGATGCTGTCGATCACAAGTTCAACGATCTCAAGACTCATGAGGATCCAGAACCGTCCATATGACTTCAGTTTGTGTTCGGCATCGGCATAAAAGTCTATTTCTGATTTGGTTTTTGTCTAGTAAATCTTCTATTTTTCTATTTTTGTTAGAAGAATAACTAGAGATTGGAATAGCCATTATTGTGATTACACATAGCTATGTCCAACGTTCCCATCTTCATGTTTTTAGATTTATTGGTTTAAATGCTAAACTTGTTTGGAAGATGATGTTTGCAGTATTAATCTTTATGGTTTTATATATTGCAATTGTTTATGGTATATGTGTGTTTGTGTCCGTGAACTATGATTGTCCCATATCTTGTCAAAAGTAAAGTCTTTCGTAAGTCGATATTCTTATATTGATAAAGGAATGAATGGAATTTTGACAAATACAAAAGTTAAGCCTATATTGTCAATTATTGATGGAAGATAGGTTAAAATCTTTTGTTTTTCAATGCTTATGTCTATTATATGTCATGGTGCAAATTGTGATGGAAAATAGAATGAGTATTCTGCAGTAATTGATCTTCCCTGATCCATATTTTTTGTGTATTACTGTGAGGCTCCGTAATGTGTCATATGTTGAGCACTAAAACAATCAAAGTTGATTATTTTCATGGTTAGCTTTGCTGTTGTTCCATAAGGTACTTTATGTCGAGCATATTGGACTAAATCAATCATCTTGTTTGGTTATTTAGTTATGACTCCATAAGTTTTCTTATGTTTGATCACTTTTGATTGGGTTGGTTATTTTCATGATTAACTTAGTCATTGCTCCATAAATTCTCTTATGTGAGTATGGCCAATTAAATTGATTACTTTTTGTGATTAGTTTGGTTGTGTATTTCGATTAAATTAATCATGGGTTCTCTTGTGGTTAATTTAATTGAGTATTTTGGATTCAAATTCATACTTGTATGTGATTTGTTATGTCCAAATAAATCCTTCTTTTCCTTCGAAATTAAGGTCGCTCTTGTTGTTCTTTCGGGAATGACATATTATGGGGGAGAGTTCTTTTTGAACTTGCGCTTAATTGCCATATCTTTGTGGGGAGTGCGGCTGTGGAATATTATAGGGGTTATCTTGTATCTTTAAACTCCTTAATGAATGCATTTAGCTTCGGCTTTATGATTGCATCTAATAAGATGATGTGTGTTTCTTTCTTTTGGTCATGAAATGTCTCTTTCGGAAATTTCATTAGGATCCCGTTCTTGTACCTTTTCCAATTTTATTGATAAAAAGGGGGAGAATTAATATGTAGTTCACACTAAAAATACATATGGTTTCTGGATCATTATGTAAGGGGGAGTGGTTTCCATGTGAGATGGAGTATTGACTAAGGGGGAGTGATACATATCACCATAGTATTATTGTTGAAGTTGTGATACAATTGAACTTTGACGCTGTGTAATGATACTATGACACTATATAACAATGATTGAGAACTCTTGTTTTCTTATTGTTATAGCTATGGATTTTCAACAACGATGATACTAAATTTACAACCTTTGGGATCATTGGAGTACTTGGAAGTGACGAAGATTTCGAGTAATGTTGAAGATTAGACATGTGGAATAGGAGCTACAAAAGTTTATTTATTTATTTTTTGTATTCCATATGTATTAATAATTTTGCCACTAAAATTGACAAAGGGGGAGATTGTTAGAGCATTGCTCGGTCGAACTCGCATGCGTTGCTATCTCAAGCATGTTTGTCAATGTTAGTGATCAAAACTATAAGTCTTGATTTCTATCCTAATTAGCTAAAGGTCTCGGACTAGGATAAAAAGTGTAGTTGAGCTCAAGAACTCCATGGCAATCATCATACAAGACAAAGTACTACTTGAGGAACCGGTGGAACTTCATTGACTAAAAGGTATGTGGAGACTTGAACTTATCTATCACTCAAAAGTCTATTTACTCTATCTCCTACTCTTGAGATAAAAGTCGTTTTGACGTATAGACTTTCATTATACACATTTGCTATTTCGAGCCGAGTTTAACTCGCCTATCTATTTCTCGAAATATGTGTTCGTAAGCTTTCACTTTAACCGAATTCATCTTTACCTAGTGACGAAAGTCATGATATGTTTCAATCACTTTGGAAATTGCTCTGACGAAAAATGGTCTGTGAATAACGGCTATATAACGTTCTCTAAGAATGTTTCAATGATTGAAATGAGAGTTTAGATTACATAAACATTTGTAGGATATAAGCATTGTTGTGGAAACACATATATGTATAAGTCCTTATTCCTTGAACCAAAGTTTGTGAACTTTGTTGATCAAGATAAATGGAAGTGGCGCAAGCCAAGTCCGCGAACTGGCGGAAGTTCTCACCCGAGAATTTCTGCTGGAGTTTGTGTAATCCTTCCATGAGCTTAAGTCCGCGAACCCAGTCCGCGAACTTGAGTAGGTTATATCTAAAACCGGTTGTTCTTGAACTAATGTTTATATAAACTAAGGAATGCTTTTGCAAACCGTGGCTATAAAGTTCATGAACCGATTCGAGTGAATCAAACCGTTTTTGCTTCGATTGTGTCTTGTGTAGTTACATAAGATCTATGCAATTGAACAACTCTCTAACTAGTTCATTTGATTCATTTGAACTAGTTATGGTGAAGAAGAATATGGTTGATATGAGAGTGATCATATGGCTAACCATTTGGTTGACTATTGTTGAACCAACAAATGTTAATGTTTGGGTACGGTTCATAAACCCAAAATTGAACATTTCATTTGTGTGTAACAAGCTAAGTTTTCGATCCAACGGTTGAGAAATATTAGCTTGAATCTAATCAGGTTTTTATCTAACGGTGAATATTGAATGCTTTGTTACCAAGCTAACATTGATTGCAAACCCTGATTTGAAAGACTATATAAGGGAGAACTCTAGCAACTGGGAAACCTAATCCCCACACCTTACGTGTGATACTAGTTTGCTAAGCTAGAGTCGATTCTCCTTTAACCTTTGGTTTTCTTCTTCTAAATCAGGTTAACGACTTAAAGACTTCATTGGGATTGTGAAGCCAGACCGATACTACTTTTCTTGTAGTTGTGTGATCTGATCTTGTTGTTTCTATCGTACGAGTACAATTGAAATAATTGGCTTGAGATTTATATTTCCGATAGGCAAGATAGAAAAGAAATCACAAACACTTCGTCTCATCGTTTTTGATTCCACAATATCTTTTTTCGCTGCGTCGATTAAGATTATTGTGAGGTGATCAATAATACTAGGTTGTTCTTCGGGAATATAAGTCCGGGTTATTGATTGGTTCCTGTTCACCTTGATTTATCAAAAGACGAAACAAAACTCATAGGTTTATTCGTGGGAGACGGATTTATCTATTTTGTAGACTTTTCCGTGTGATACAGATTTGTTTATTAAAGTCTTCGACTTTGGGTCGTAGCAACTCTTAGTTGTGGGTGAGATCAGCTAAGGGAATCAAGTACGTAGCATCCTGCTGGGATCAGAGGCGTAGGAGCATAACTGTACCTTGGATCAGTTTGAGATTGATTGGGGTTCAACTACAGTCCAGACCGAAGTTAATTTGGAGTAGGCTAGAGTCTGTAGCGGCTTAATACAGTGTATGTTCAATCTGGACTAGGTCCCGTGGTTTTTCTGCATTTGCGGTTTCCTCGTTAACAAAATTCGGGTGTCTGTGTTATTTCTATTCCGCATTATATTTGTTTATATAATTGAAATATCACAGGCTGTGTGTTGTTCAATCAATTAGAATATCCGACCTTTTGGGTTGTAGATTTAAATTGATTGACACTTGGATATTGGTCTTTGGTACCATCCAAGTTATCTCTCTTTGATAAAGACTCGCAGATTTCTATTTGCTTGAGTAAAGATCAAATCGAGAGATTGAGATATAAACTCTTTGATATACTTTTTATCTAGATTGAGTCTGACTGTCTAGTTGATTCTCTAGAAAGTATATTGGAGTTTGTCCATACAGATTGCTAAGCGAAATATTGGGTGTGGTTGTTAGACCCCCGCTTTTTCACGTCTCCGATCGGGTCGTGGGTGAGCATCATGACTCTGTGCTGCGGCGGTCTATTAGCCACTTGGTTATTCATTTTACTATCTCCTGTCTCAAGCTTCCATCGGAAGATTCGTCGTAAGGAATAACATTCGACTGTTGGATGATGTATCCTCCGGTGGAAATGGCAGTACTTGGCGTCGTTTTGGTCAAAAGTGCTGAGATCTACTGTCTGTGGTGGTAATGAAACTTCCTTGTTTTCCAACCATTGTTCAAGTAGCCCTATGATTTGTTCTCGACTGCAAGGTAAGAGAGGTGGCTTAACGAATTCATGTTTCGACCCTCTGGCACCTTCTCGGTTGTAAGATTGAGACGCTGGCGCACTCCAGCCATCTTGACTATTGTTCGTATGGGAGTTTCGTAGAGCCACTGATACTGTATTAACTGAATGGCGCTAGGTGTAATCTGCATTGGACTTCTCTTAACACTCGGCGATCCTTGATGTCCCATCTTCTAGTTCCATGAAGGTCTGGAACCGAAAATTAACCAGGTTTCTCCTGAAGGCGGGTGTCATTCCGTGTATGTAGATTTCTACAAGCGCGTCTTCCTTGATGTCCTCATGGAAATCCAGTGCAAAGTGATGGAACCTGGTGATGAACTAACTACTTCTTTTCCTATTCATTGGGTGCATCTGCTCAGGCCTATTGATGCATTCCCATGCCCGCTGTATGATTTGAACTTGTGTGGGGTGTAGTCTTCTGGGTATTGATACTCTCCGTTACTTCAGAATAATATGGGTTGTTCATGAAATCATAGTTGTCTTGTTTCACCACCCGGTAGTTGGCCTCCAGGTACTTTTCTATCGCCTCCTATGACATGACCGCGGGAATTTCTCCGTCTCTGGTGTCTTTCGCTGCTTCTTTAGTAACGCTCTGATCAGCTTCCGCCACCTTTATCAATTTCCTTAGTTCTTGTTCTCTCCTGACATGATCCTCCAATTCTCTTTGCATATCTTATAAAGTTGGTCACGCGGGTGGTGCACCCTCAAGCGCTTGTTGTTTGTTCTTTTCTTGCGAGGCTTCCGCCCTTCCTCCTTATATGATCGGACTCTGTATTATTTCTCCGTGCGTAACTTCTGCTCTCTCGCCATCGGGATTGAGCGGTTGTTTGACTGGTTAATCCTTTAGCGCGCCCGTGTTGGTGTTTGTTGGGTGTGTCATGGTGGACAAGAGACGAGCCTCCGGGTGTGGTCACCAAATATTGAGAGGTAGAGATGACATAGGTCATGCACGTCCTGGTCACAACAATGACTACACCTTTTCCTAGAATAGTATTATAGAGAGCTTCATTTCCATTGTACTATGTCCTTCCTTTTATAGGCTTTACCCAAAATCCATCTTCTCATGACATCATGCCACATGTCATTAGAACCTTCTTATTTACCATTATTGCCACTCCCCATAATATAACCTTTAATTTCTCATTAATCTCCTTCTTATCCTTACTGTTTAATGGACACATTCCATTGGACTCGGGTTTTAGTCCCCATTCCCCTAATGGGCATGCCTTCTATCAGAGGGACTCCTTAGTCCTATTAGGGGGTAACTATTTTCATGTATCAACACTACCAGAGACTTGTAAACTATTTACTGTGGAAGCGGAGGTGGAACCTAAGTAGCACTGACACAGACACGAGCAAATTCTCAAAAAACTAGGACGCGGACACGGTCTGAATTTTTTTAATATTTCCTACTAATATGTATATATATTATGAATGTAATTTCTTAACAATTCTAATAAATTATCAATAAATAACAAATTAATGTAAAAATAAACATATATACTAATATAATATAATATATATACAAAAATTTCATTCATTTTTAGTAGATATTTATGTTAAAATAGTGTGTGACATATTCATGTGATGTCACCAATGTGTATGACACGAAGACGCGCGCGCGCGTTCACATGTCGGACGCGAGTCTGATGCGGACACGTGACTATTCTAGGCGCCTTCGTCCTACACAATATGGAACTTATTAATTTGTATGGACTTTTGTCACAACCTTCCTTCTCAAAGCTCTAGTATATCTTTCCATATATTCATTTCCATATATCTGTATAAGGAGCAACAAAGAAACCAATATATCACCTCCTCTTCTGAGAAGGATATTCAAGATCTTTCTTCACAAATGGCAGATAAACTCATTCTCCATACAAACTTACCTTCAAGTCTCACTAAACCAGTCTTTATTGATAAAATAGTTGTTCTCTGTGAGAATGACAATATTTGGAAATGGCGTATGATTGATTATGTCTGTAGTGAAACGCTAGTTCCAACAACTTCAATCAGAAATTATGTTTGTTCTCAATGGCCTTTGGTAAAGAAACCAATTGTTACTACCTTTAGTGGTTTGAAGAATAAAGTCTTAATACGTTTTCTTGTTGAGACTGATTTCAATAGGGTTGAAGCTCAACGTCTGTTGTTTTCTTGCGGATTTCTAATTGTTCTAAGAGTAGTTCCTCCAATAGGGTAGCATATCATTCTCCTGAACCCAGGTTAAATTCGAGTATAACTCAAGATCCATCATCATCGTCAAACTTCTTTCTCTAAGGAGTTAATGTAGCTCATTCTTTGCAATATTCTGAATGAGTGTACAGATTTTTGAATATCTCAAGAAGATGACCTTCAGGCTAGGTGAACTAATTGAAGATAAAGATCCTTATGGTAACCACCCGTTGAACAAAAATATAGACATTTGTGTGCTATTCCTCTGCATAAGCCTCTTTCAACTGGTATTCCGCTGGTTACTAGAGGAAAAATTGCTCATTTTCTCATTTAATGTAGATACTTTATGGTCCCAATATTCTTATGCAACTCCCATTATAGACGACAAAGATGTTTTTTTTTTTTAAAGTGCAAGCTAAGAAGAAACTAATCCAAGAATATGTCAGTAACTCATCTTACTCAAAGTATACTCTTCCAAAAGTATATAAATGGATGCCACCACAACCTCAGGTGATCTCTGCTAAATCTGCTTATGATGCTGCAATTGTTACTCATTTTGTTCCTCAAGCTGATATAGTCATGGACACCCAAGATGAAAGTGTTAATGCTACCATTAATGGTAAAGTAAAAGAGGTGGTTGTGGAACAAAGATCCAAACAAGATGGAGAAGATAATTTAATGAAAATGTTCAATATGGGTCCTTTTGTCAATAGATTCTAAACTCTGAAGATCTATGACGTATATTCGGTTACAGCTCATCTTCCTACTTTGGTCGAAAATGGTTTACCAGTTATTAATAAAGACGTTCCTAACCAGGATATATCTTCAACCGAGTCTATCCCTTCTAGTCAACAATATGTTGGATCGGGGTCTTTAGGGAAGATTCGTAAAACTAACTCCGAAAGACGATTCAAAAGCTCGACCATCAGATATCTGTAGAGAAGTTCCCCCTTGCATCATAACATAATGCTCTCTCAAACCTCAAAATAAAACTTAATCCAAGGGGTAATCTGAAGAAGAGAAGCAGAACTATCAAATAATTTCTGGACATCATTATATATGGTCATCCCGCCTGAAAGTTTTCATCTTCATGAACCATATTATAACACCTTGTGTCCACCCATCACTAACCTGGGAACCTTCCCCCTATTAACCAAATCAACTGTGATTTCAATAACCATAACCTGGTCAATCCCTATGGTGATTTCAATGAACCTTCTGGTACTTCTTCGACTAACAATGATGTCCCCAATAAGTTTTCTCATGACACTTCCAACCTGGATATAAATGGTGCTCATGGTTCTCAAGTAGGTGGGGATAAGGTTAATTCTTATCTTAATGGTGGTTCTAGCTCTTCTGGTCAGGTAAATCAGTCTTCACCTTCTCTCTCAATTGTACCCGATATTTTCCTCTCGTCTGATCCCACTACTCACCATGTCAATAACATTAGTATGCTATGTTGGAATGTGCGTGGTTTAGGAAAAAAAATTGCTAACAAAGAATTACGCCTCCTTTTTAAAAATATCAACCCGGATATTATCTTTCTTTCTGAGACCAAAATGAAGAAAGATAATGCTGCTAGAAAACTGAGAAATATGGTTTCCCTAACAATCGAAATACATTCTTGGACATTGGTTGAGATTGGATAATTAGCGTGAGCATAAGAAATAGAGTTATCTCTCTAAATGAGTAATTGTCACCCCCGCAATGCACATGACACTTTTCTGGCACGAGCTTAACCCGACAACAACGTGGTTCAGTGAATCAAGCTTCACCCACAATTTTTTCATCCTTATAAGTTTGCACCAACGCAAACAACAACTACAAAGTTCTACAATGGAAGTCTTTCATCATTCTTTATCTTCTATTCTCTTCTCAAATGCTTACCATAAAGCATTAAAACATTGCCATGCATTCACTAACATAATCGACCAACCAAGAAAACTTAGAACATAATAAAATTAATTCACTTTATTGCATCAAAGGGAAGATATACAAAACTTTCCCACTTTGGGACTTACACAGACTTGTTCCTCTTGAACCAAGAATTTACCTCACCAAAACTCTCTCACCTTGAATCTCACAATCAACTCTCTAATGAATTTTTAATACCTTTACGCTATTTATACAGTGGTTGCAATGGCCAAAACCATGCACAACACTTGCACACGCATGGGACAGCCATCTTTCCCATAGGGCAGTTCCATAACCGCCAATAATTGTGCCTACTGGTCAGTTCCTTTCCCAACTCAATCCATCCTTCAACACATATTCCCAAGCAATTATAAACACTCCCACATGGTTATAAACTCCTTCTATAACCGTTATCCCTTGTCTCACACCATTGACATGCTCAAAAGACCAATAACCAACTTATAACCATCACTTATGTGCTATCTTTGCACATTATTGAACTTGGCCTTGAGTCAATACTCAGCCAACATGGCATTATGGTCGTCTTTTCCTAAGTAAATCTACAACCAACATTTCGCTAAAATCATTTCAGTCATTCTCTTAGCTCATTCTAGTTATTCATACGTCATCTGCTTCACTTAGCCAACTTGCTCGACAATAGCAATGCATATTCTTGCATTACTAGCTTGCCTGCACTGCCAAGCTTTGACCATCCCCGGACTAATGCAGAGGCTATTCTTGGCCTATTCAATATTCTTGCATCATCCTTGAGTTAGGCTAAATTAATTCCATGGATATGCCTCAATGTGAACATCACATGTTGCATTTGTCATTTTGTCTTTATCTTGCCTTCCTCAATGAAGCTTCATTGTGTCGGACAATAAGCTTTATTACTTGGCCACTGACTTTACAATGTAGCGCCATCTTAGCATTTTACCGGCCATGTCGGGTTCTGCTATCTTAGCGCTTCATGGTCTATGCAGTGTATCTCCATCATGGCTGAACACTAACTAGGCTGGCTATACTGTAACGTGCCACTATGATGCTTCACTATCCATTCCTGTTATAGACCTCCCTTACCTAATCTTTTCAATATCCTCGCTGAATACGACCAAGTATAAACTTTATACTTGTCTTAATCTTCGTTTCATGCATTCTCAGAACCTCTCTGAAATTCAGCAATCTTTGCTTGCTTTCATAAAATTCCCTTAGCCAACTTTCATGCCTTGGCGTCAACACAACTTAGCTTTACTCACTTTTTATGGATCTCATATATTTGAGTCACATCTTGGCGTCATGCACTACTCTTCAACTGTTACTCAAATCATGCATCAATACCCAGATGCAAAATTAAGATTCTTCTTAGCCAATTCCTTCATTAGGCTTGAATCCCATTTGAATCATTTGCGCCTACGTGTACGCACGAAATGATTCTTCCCAAAATGATCGCTACGATCATTGCTAATCTTTTGCCTCCCGACTTTGCCTTTTGCATCTAACTCAACATGACAAGGACTTATAAAAGACCTTCAATTTCAATCAGTTTTCCTAGCATGTGCCTTGGACTGTTTTCCTCCATTCCCTCCATCAAGCACGTCACAATGTGCATAAGACACCCAAATTCTACACTTCATGCCTCACAAATTCTTATTAGGCAAAAATCATTCAAGAACTCATTTCTCTGATTGTAGCCACTAAGTATAAACTCTTTATACTTTAGGCCATATTGCATACCCGAACAGAAACTTGCAAGTTTGCTTTGCCTAACTCGCTAAAGAAAAATTATTGAGATGCATAGCCTACCGATACAACTATGACTAACTATCTTTGGGAATAACATAGCTAACACTTTAGCTGTCCATATGCTTTTCCTTCAGAGACAATATATCTCCAACTATTCTTTTGAATTGTATTGCTATAATTGCATGGAAAGAGTGTGCATTTCTCTAGGTGATGTTGTTTTGAAAGTGATAAGTAAAGTTCGTTCAACTCAGGCTTGTAAAGGTTTGATTTAAGAAAATACTAAAAACAAAGAAAATATATTCACAAGGTTGTCACATATATCGAGAGGTACTGAGACTCAGGGTTCCACCAAACTCATAACATAAGGTTCAAATATTAATTTCTTTAACAATTATAGCTCAATAAATAAAGACATGGACTCTTATTTTTGCCAAGGCAGATTCTCAAAATATTAGTTGTAAATCCTAAGCATGGGACATCAAAACATCTAAGCAAGAATGACCCATCAGATGAGATGACAACTAATTAATCAAAATCATAATTCAATTTTAATTAGTGCAAAAGTCATATAAGAATTAAATATAATTACCCACGTATGATATTAGGCTTCCTCCGTCATCCCCGTGTTGGGGTTTAGCTCTTTATGGTGAAAACACGCTCCAAAGATATAAACATGGCTCAAAAGGTGTTTTATTGAAGAAAAATAGGATTACAGCGAATCTGTAACAGATATAATTGTTACAGAGTCAACTGTTACAGAAATTGTTGCAAACTGAAGATAATAGTTACTAATGGACTGTTACAGGATTCTGAATTTAAGACCCTACGAAACGACTGTCCTTTACAGCCTTATGTTCTTCAGCTTAGTCTTCTTCGTGCTGCTGCTGCAACTTCTCCCGCAGCTTGATTCTTAGCTCTGCAGCGTACTCCAAACTCCCGACTCCCCTTTCTATGACTCGTATCTTCTTATTTATACCCAACAGGCTGAATAATCTCGAGGAATTCTCTACTTTTCCTTCACCTCAAGTCTTGGAGTTTTCCTTCCTTTCTGCTTCACTTTACGCGGATTTTAGAGTCTGGGTTGTTCACAATTCTTTCCAAAGATGAACTCAGATCAATCAGGTAAGATTCTCCCTTATTCTTCCCCGTAGATTCCAAATATTCCAAATATAAACCCGAGTATTACGCAACTCCCTGTCTTACTCCAAACCGAAGAAAGCATCTATTTTTTCGAATATGAAACACCTAACCTCCCTGTTTAATCGATACAACTCCATACCAATCCATATGCACGATTAACTCGCACAAAATCTTCCAAATAATGGACAGAACTTCCGATACTTCCTCTTCCCTGTTTCACCGAAATATGCATACATTCTTTCCTTTTTCGAACCCAATCCAATTACCATTCCTGTTTCACTCAAACAAGGCCAAACCCGACAAATAATCCACCAAATCTCTCCCAGAACTTCCATATTCAAGCCGAGTTTATCCTCCACTTCTGTTTACTTCCAAACTCGATTATACAGCCCAATCCAATCGATCAAATCACTCTTACCAACCCTGGTACGCTCTAACAGGTCCATCCCATCAAATTTAGCTATTGAATCTCTTCAGAAGACCTCCAAAACTCGAACCCTAAATCTGTTCTTCCTTTCCCGCCAAAACTGATTCAAACAGGGAAGATGATGGATGCCCCTTATCCTGTTGTTGGGTCCCTTTAGCAACTGGTTCGGAAACAGTAAATTTTGGGGTGCAAATAACGGTGGGATGCCCCTTATCAACTGGGTGCCTCTTATCCAAAATGGGGATCCGAATAGCAAGTGTCCTTCGGGTGCCTTTATCAACTTTTCGAGCCAATTTCGCCGCAAGCATTTATTGCCCAAAAATACCTACAAACACATAAAATAATCAAATAACTACAAAATCGAGCACTAACAATACACATAATTGAGACCAAAATAGACACATAAATGCGTCTATCAAATACCCCCAAACTTATTATTTTCTAGTCCTCGAGCAAATCAAATCTAGAAAATAAAATCCTAACTCACTGTCGCAGGCATCGTCGGTTGCATTTAGCGTATGCCACAAGCCTTTAAACCCCTAGGTGGCCCTAGTGGCCGAGTTATAGTCTCGGGAGGGTTTACTAGAGATATACCCACAAAACCTTTACTCTATACCTTAGCTATCTACGCAGAACCTTGGAAGGCACTAAAGAATCTCCTTGGTTGGCATACTTATTGACTATAAGAGGAAGTACCCTGATGCGAAATTCCAATTGTTGTACACGAGTTTGCACTCAAGCATACTAAAATTCATATATAAGTGACAGAGCTCTACTCAGATAGTTTCTGGACATCATAACTGGAGTCAACCAATCACATGGATAGATTAAGAAGATGTATGTAGAGAAAAACGTAGATGGTTTTGATGTTGACTAAGTTGAACGGTGTTTCCTATATCTCTGTCTGAAGGCCACTGCCAAAACGAATCTATCATAATGGACTGAGATACTTGCCTGGTCTAATATCAACACACTGGCATATACAAGGGAACCAGTGGTCGATAATCCTAACTCTAGGTCAACTCAGCTGGCATATACAAGGGTACCACTGGTCGACTTTATTGAATTTATTCCGGTTGGTCTGGTGGTCTGGTCTCTCTTTTTTTTTTTTTTTTTTTTTTTTGGGGTGTTATCTCAATCACTCTATTTCACCCTAGAAGTGGTAACAACTTGATTCGTGAGCCCCACCTAATCACTTAGAGAAACATATTTTTAAAAAGAAAACAAAATAAAAACATCAGTGAAAAGGATTCAACGAGAAATGGCGAAACTACCATGTTTTTTTTCTAATACCTGAGCTCTGTGATTTTATGAATAGACTCTTTAGATGTTCCCATCTAATCAGATTGGTTCCTCAACTCCTACAACCAAGATGCTTCCATCCACTTAGATTGGTTAGTGCCATCCTTAATAAGCATAAATTTCTAGGCTCTGGAGTTTATTTATGCAACTAAAAAGTTTCTCCCATACCCCCAAACTTAAATCTAACATTGTCCTCAATGTTCTAAAGATAAAATTAAAAGCATGAACAAGGAGAAACTGTTACCATTTAAAGCAAAAGAGATAAAGAAAGATATTACCGTGTCGCATGAATGTTGGGTTACCTCCCAAGAAGTTCTAAGTTTAAAGTCTTCAGCCAGACTAAGAAAGGATTAGTCACCTCATAAAATCATAAAGTAATAGCCGGAATATCTGTGGGTCATCAAAATCAAATAAAGCTACCACAAATAAAAGGAATCTGCAACATGCCAAGAAAATAAACAAATAAAGCATACCACTGTCTAGTTTCCTGTTTAAGACAACTACATCTAGCTGTGGTTCAGGTTCGGGTTCTATAACTGGGTTGAGATAAAATATTTTCATGTGCTGGAATTCCTCAAAGCTTAGATCCGGTTCAGGTATTAGAGTCTCGAAAAACTCAAGTAAAAACTTAGAAGCACATAATAATAACCTAAATAACTGTGGATCTTTAAAGTCAATCAGTTTTGACTCACACAATTGACCATGATGAAAGTAGTGGTCAATCCTAGGCAAATGTGTCGATACTAATCTTCTAAAATAGTTAGGCTTAGCCTCAAAACTTAATAGCTGACACATTTGAAAATCATACATTCCCACATTTGGAAGAAAAATATTTGTTGGGAGAACAAAGTCAATGTGGGTATCATAGCCTGGGAAAACCACATCAACCAGAGGATGGGTTTCTAAGAACTGAACTTCCTTATGGACATCACTAGGTTCAAGAAAACGTGTATGAAGATAATCTTGTAAAATGTTTGAGGCACATATGTCAAGTCCCAAGTGAGGGATCTCTGTAAGAGCTAAAGGTAAGGCACATGGAGAATGATAATCACCCCAAAAACTTAGAGGTTTTAGTGTCTCTAGATAGACTAGTCACAATCTCCCTAATTTCTAGGTCCTGAAAATGGTCAATTGATTCTTCTAAGTTATAATCGGAAGGTGCATCCTCACTCATCATATTTGAAAGCTCTACGAGTTCATCTTCTTTGACTAAGACTAATGTTTCTAAATCGTTAGACTCTAAAACAATATTCTCAGAATAAACTCGTTCCTCAAAACTATCACCGGCTTCGTAAAAAGGAAATTCTACATCGTCTAAAACAGTATCTCTAGTCAAATCCTCGTCCTTTTTGAATAGGTGAATAATTTTTAAAATTATTAGGATCCGAACTAGAAATAACCTTATTATTATAAAACTCAATTGGAGTAGCAAATTCCTGATCACTATGCCTATTTATTTCAAATTCTTCATCAACACTATCCTCATCATAATCATCATTATAATAACATGAAAATGGTTGAACCTCATCTAGACAAGTAGTGTTACCAATTATAACCTCGTCATCTTGATTATGTGAATAACTATATTCATTTTCAAGGGTACTATTGGAAACACTATATTGGAAATTAAGATTATTTTGAGCAGTTCTTTTCCGGGCCTCTAACAAAGATTCTGAGTCGACTCACATGACTTCCTGATTAAATCTAGGAAAGAAATTTCACTTGTTGCATTGCTTTCGTCCATAACTAAGTTATTCATTTCTGCTAACTTACGTGTCGACTCAGCTAACTTATGTGTTGACTCTAGTAGATTGGAATTTTGCTCGTACGACCGGTTGGCGTGTGGATAGTAATTGGGCTCACCATGGTATGGAGCATAACATTCAAAAGTTTGATGTTCCCAACCACTATTCACACAATGGTCAAAGTAATGTCCATTTTGAAAATCAGTCGGATATTCGTTGTATTGGCTATTGTAATACCAGTTCGACATTCTATTGCAGGGGTGTGAGTTGTCACACAAAATAAAACCTACTGACAGGGGATTCGTGGGTGGATAGAGTCTTACCTCCGTGCAGAGACGGGCGATGAACCGTTGAAGTCGACTCGGGCCACCGACTCTTATGTCGTGTACGAACCCGAGGGGCCGACAATGATCGTGAATCGTCGTCCTTCCTATAAACAGTTTTAATTAATTTTTTAACCCTTCCTTAGGGTTTTAAAAATAATGTCCAAGTCCAAAAATAAAGTCCAAAAAAAGTCCAAAAATAAAAAATTACAAAAAATGAAACCCTATTTACAGTTTCTAAAAATAAAATAAAATAACTATATACAAAATCTTCTTCTTCACTCCTATTGGATTCCTCTTTCCTTTCCTTCTTTGGCTTTGCTTTTCTTTTAAGCACTTTCTCTCTTTTTCTTTAGCTCAGCTCCAAGTCTGAAAGAAAACAAGAAATACCAAAACGCGTAAAAAAAGAACAAAAATAATAAAAACAAAAATAAACCTAAAACAAATCTAAATACAAGTCCGCGTCGGCGACGCCAAAAATTGATGTTGTTTTGAAAGTGATAAGTAAAGTTCGTTCAACTCGGGCTTGTAAAGGTTTGATTTAAGAAAATACTAAAAACAAAGAAAATATATTCACAAGGTTGTCACAAATATCGAGAGGTACTGAGACTCAGGGTTCCACCAAACTCATAACATAAGGTTCAAATATTAATTTCTTTACAATTATAGCTCAATAAATAAAGACATGGACTCTTATTTTTTCCAAGGCAGATTATCAAAATATTAGTTGTAAATCCTAAGCATGGGACATCAAAACATCTAAGCAAGCATGACCCATCAGATGAGATGACAACTAATTAATCAAAATCATAATTCAATTTTAATTAGTGCAAAAGTCATATAAGAATTAAATATAATTACCCACGTATGATATTAGGCTTCCTCCGTCATCCCCGTGTTGGGGTTTAGCTCTTTATGGTGAAAACACGCTCCAAAGATATAAACATGGCTCAAAAGGTGTTTTATTGAAGAAAAATAGGATTACAGCAAATCTGTAACAGATATAATTGTTACAGAGTCAACTGTTACAGAAATTGTTGCAAACTGAAGATAATAGTTACTAATGGACTGTTACAGGATTCTGAATTTAAGACCCTACGAAACGACTGTCCTTTACAGCCTTATGTTCTTCAGCTTAGTCTTCTTCGTGCTGCTGCTACAACTTCTCCTGCATCTTGATTCTTAGATCTGCAGCGTACTCCAAACTCCCGACTCCCCTTTCTATGACTCGTATCTTCTTATTTATACCCAACATGATGAATAATCTCGAGGAATTCTCTACTTTTCCTTCACCTCAAGTCTTGGAGTTTTCCTTCCTTTCTGCTTCACTTTACGCGGATTTTAAAGTCTGGGTTGTTCACAATTCTTTCCAAAGATGAACTCAGATCAATCAGGTAAGATTCTCCCTTATTCTTCCCCGTAGATTCCAAATATTCCAAATATAAACCCGAGTATTACCCAACTCCCTGTCTTACTCCAAACCGAAGAAAGCATCTATTTTTTCGAATCTGAAACACCTAACCTCCCTGTTTAATCGATACAACTCCATACCAATCCATATGCACGATTAACTCGCACAAAATCTTCCAAATAATGGACAGAACTTCCGATACTTCCTTTTCCCTGTTTCACCGAAATATGCATACATTATTTCCTTTTTCGAACCCAATCCAATTACCATTCCTGTTTCACTCAAACAGGGCCAAACCCGACAAATAATCCACCAAATCTCTCCCAGAACTTCCATATTCAAGCCGAGTTTATCCTCCACTTCTGTTTACTTCCAAACTCGATTATACAGCCCAATCCAATCGATCAAATCACTCTTACCAACCCTGGTACGCTCTAACAGGTCCATCCCATCAAATTTAGCCATTGAATCTCTTCAGAAGACCTCCAAAACTCGAACCCTAAATCTGTTCTTTCTTTCCCGCCAAAACTGATTCAAACGGGGAAGATGATAGATGCCCCTTATCCTGTTGTTGGGTCCCTTTAGCAACTGGGTCGGAAACAGTAAATTTTGGGGTGCAACTAACGGTGGGATGCCCCTTATCAACTGGGTGCCTCTTATCCAAAATGGGGATCCGAATATCAAGTGTCCTCCGGGTGCCTTTATCAACTTTTCGAGCCAATTTCGCCGCAAGCGTTTATTGCCCAAAAATACCTACAAACACATAAAATAATCAAATAACTACAAAATCGAGCACTAACAATACACAAAAATGAGACCAAAATAGACACATAAATGCGTCTTTCACTAGGTAAAACTCATGCTTGATGGAATGATCTTTATCTTTCTGCATATTGCTTGCACTTTTGCTGCCTATCCGTCGTTGTGCAATATTGCAATCCCCAAACAACAATATCATTATCACATCAACTAGGACCCATGTTATATGTTTTTCTTATTAGCTTTCACCTTGTCCACTATTGCATACATTAGGCATAGTATGATATTGCATCACTTCATCATGAACTAGCTTTACATCGTAAATAAAGAGGCAAGACTTTGTGAACGAAAATACTTTTATTCATTATTGCTCTCATATAGTAAGACCATGTACCATTACATGATTGATCCACTGATCATTTTGATAGCTAAAACTTCATTAACAAAGCAAATTGCTCACACCAAAGCAAAGTCTATACAAACTTGAAGACTCAAATAAAAGTTTGTACAACTAAACTCTACACACAGAGTTTGCAAAAACCAACAACTAAAGCTAAATAAAACAAGTCCAGAAAACACCATGTCTTCTGCACTTAGTGTTGCTAATGGAGATATCAACACACCTTTTTCTTTTTTTCAAATCTTAGCTTAGTTTCTTCCATTGTCGAAGTGAGCGACCACTTTGTTGTGAAGTCTCTTCCTCGTACCATCACTTCGGCTTTCGCGAGTCTTGCTAGAATGAATCCCATAGTCATCCCCAACTGATGCATTAAGTTGCACCTTGAGTGGGAAACTTCTAGAGAAATGTAAGCCTTTGCAAATGAAACATCTCCTATACTTCCGGTCTTAAGAGAATAGTCACTCTTCCTTTGGCTCATGCTTACGCTTACTGCTAAAATATTTTTTATTTCCTATGGTCTTTCCTTCACAGTTTTGCATATTTTTAGTTTGTGTGCAATCATTAAGCCCTCCTACTACTTGAATGGCCATATGAATGCTCTAAATTTTGCGCTTCTTGAGTTCAGCAGTGATCCAAGAACTTGCACCAGACAGAAATCGGAACATCCGATCTTCTTCACTCATGCCACGTATTTCTTGCATCAATGCAAGGAAGTTATCATCATAGGCATGTGGTGTACCCTTCATCTTTTTAGCTTACGTAAACTTTCTCTTGCATACCAAGCACCATAGCTTGGCCAAAACTGACTTATAAGTCCTTCTTTCATGTCATTCCAAGACATAGGATTGGCATAACCAGCAGCTTCATCATCTTGTAGCATAGTTCTCTACCAAACCTTGGCATCACCACCTAGGTAATTGCCTGCGAGAGTTACCATTTGTCATTCTCCAGTTCTACTCGCAACAAATACAAGAATTCTCAATTCCTCTAGCATCTATGGAACCCGCATAAATTCTTGGCTCGGGGACTCGATTTGAGCTTTCCCCATTTATATTTCCCCCCACAAACGTCATATCACCGATTAACTTGCGAAGGCTTGACATCTCCTCGGACATTAGCTTCGCATGGCTTGTCAGTATGAACTTTATGTTACTGAATTCCCCCTTAAATTCAGTCACATTAGCATTGGTTTTGGAATTTAACAAGGTTGCATCAGACACCTTGTCCTCCACTGCACCTACCCTTGCGTTAAATTATTTGAACCAATTTGATATTCTTCCTTCAAGTAATTCTAGCTTGCCATTATCTTCGGAAACAAGAGGAACATTTAGGCTATTCTCACTTATATTCATGGCAATATCACCAAGATCATAGTATTCCTCTAATTGATCAAACGTACCCGGTAATTCTTCGTCGATCATACTGTCATTAGAACTCATTTCTAATGCAATTTCTCTGAATACAATACGTCAATTACTCGCTCACAGAAAAACAACTTAAGAGAGAAAGAAGTACATGTGTATTATCCAACAAATACACTTGAATTGTGTACCAAACACAGCTCTAGTACTCGAATTGTCACACTCGTAATGCACCTGGAACTTTTATGGCACGAGCTAACCCGGTAACAACGTGGTTCAGTGAATCAAGCTTCACCCAAAAAAAAATCGGCCTTATAAGTTTGCACCGATACAAACAACAACTACACAATTCTACAACGGAAGTCTTTCGGCCTTCTTTCTATTCTCTTATCAAATGCTTACCACAAAGCGTTCAAACATTACAATACATTCACTAACAGAATCAGCCAACCAAGAACACTTAGAACATGACACAATTAATATTGCATCAAAGGTAAGATATACAAGACTAGCCTACTTAGGGACTTACACAGACTTGTTCCTCTTGAACCAAGCCTTTACCTCACCAAAACTCTCTCAATTTGAATCTCACAATCAACTATGTATGTCTACTGAATTTCTAATGCCTTTACACCATTTATACAGTGGTTATAATGGCCAAAAACCTTGCACAATACTTGCACACGCATGAGACATCCATCTTTCCCATAGGGAAGTTCCATAACCGCCGATAATTGTGCCTACTGGCCATTTCCTTTCCTAACTCGAGCCAGCCTTCAACACTTGTTCCCAAGCAGTTATAAATACTCCCACATGGTTATGAACTCCTTCTATAACCGTTCTACCTTGTCTCACACCATTGGCATGCTCACAAAGCCAATAACCAACTCACTTGAGCCATATATGCTATCTTTAGGCATTAGTGAACTTATCCTTTAGTCAATACTCAGCCAACATGGCACTGTGGTCTTCTTGGCCTAATACAATGTAAAACCAACATTACGCTAATATCATTTCGGTCATTCTCTTAGCTCATTCTAGTTATTCATGCATCATATGCTTCACTTAGCCAGCTTGTTCGAAAATAGCAATACCTACTTTTGCATTACTAGCTTGCTTGCACTTCCCAAGATTTTTCCAGCCTTAGACTAATGCATATGCCACTCTTGGCCTATTCCATGTTCTTACATCATCCTTGAGTTGGGCTAACTCAATTCCACAGATATGCCTTAATGCCAACATCGCATGATGCATTTGTAATTTTGTCCTTGTCTTGCCTTCCTCAATGAAGCTTCATTGTGTCGGCCAATAAGCTTCATTACTTGGACAATGACTTTACAGTGTAGCGACATCTTTACGCTTTACCGGCCCTGTAAGGTTCCGTTATCTTAGCACTTCATGGTCTATGTAGCGTAATGCCATCATGGTTGAACACTGATTAGGCCGGCTATGCTGTGACGTGCCACTATGGCGCTTCACTAGCCATGCCTGTTATAATAGTCCACTTGAACGATTTGTAGAGGAGGCATTACTATCATCTAAGGATTTTCTAAATTCTCCGTGGAATCTTCCTAACTTCACCCTTGAGAATCCTCACTGTCAGAATGCCAGGATGTTCAGTTTTTGAGCTAATTGAATTTCTAGCATAAAACCATTGGGTTCATCTACAACTTGCAAGTTGGAGAGACCCAGCATAGTACTTGCACATATAATTCTACTTTGACTGGTCTCTTGCAATGGCTACACCTGCAAATGTGCCTTATCGAATAACAGCTATCACATTGATTTTGATCCTGTCAGGAAGAGGTGGAATCCAGTTTGTCTGTTGAGTTTGAGTCTGCACTGGTCAAGGCTCTCAAGTCTGTAATATCTTCATCAGCTTCAGTGTAAGAATAATAGAGGTTAACCAAATAAATGTCTTGACTACTCCATGGACATTTGCTTATTGTTTTTCAAATACTAGCAAGTTTTTGGCTTTCCATAAAGCCCAACAGGTAGCTACGCGAGCACTGAAATGAAAAGTTAATAGCAAAATGTTTTTGCTTGGGAACAATTGATATATCGATGAATTGGAGTTTGAGGTTCCTTGTAGGTTTTATTATTACACTCTCTTTCTTTATTTAATACTTGAATTTTGATTTCCCTATTCAAGGTTTGAGAGGCTTTAGGATTTTTGAACCATGGAAGAGAACTTTTCATGTTGAAGTAGCTGGGGTGGATTGCTAAAATCCCTACATGCTTTTTGGCGGTTTGATGGATCATAGATACAGCTCCTTATGTGGTTTGATAGATCATAGGTACAACTCTTACAAATTAAAGTCTTTGCAAAGATAACAAGTTACAAATTATCACAGAGTTCTTTTTTCTTCTAAGAGAAATACTTACGAAATTGAAAGACAAATTCTTGTGAAGCCAATAAGTTACGAATTCAATAGAACAACTTTGTAGCAGAAAATTTTGGAATGATAATTAGAGATGTTGTTGGTGGGTTGAATGATGCTCATGCACTTATAAAACCCACTCTTATTATTGATGATATGTTTGCATTTGGTTAAGTTGCCATGGCTGCTGAACCAGATCCGTACGTTCTTATTTTTTGAAGACAATGTCTCTGTTACAACTCATGTCTATATTGCAGAAGCTTGATTAAGAATTTAAGACCATCAGAAAATAGAGATTGCAATTGAAGCAACAATTACCAACAGTTTAAGGAAAGCAGATTACATGTTTATGCCCATTCTTATCATTCTTTGAATTCTTTATAATATAAGGCACTCCACTTTATAATATAAGGCACTCCAAGATGTCTTGCTTTCAGATGTTAGAAATAATATCCTGCTAACTTGCCCAAACAAACGTATATACTCACTGTGTTTGAAGAATTCTTCCTAAAAGGTTTTCCTACCGACAAATGCACAGCCTAGAGTAGTAATGCACCACAAAGCAAAACCCCTTGAACAACGCCTACCACAATAATCCGTGACCAGAGTGTGAAAGATATCTAGCACCACCACACTCACTTCTTATATGAAAAGGACAGTATGAGAAACACTGTAAAGATTTTATTCAAGATAAGATAGACAGAGAATAGACTCTGCTATATGTACAATGCAGTGTGTTGTACAGACAGCCATACACATCTGTGATAACAACAGTTACAACTTTAACAGAAATACTAACAGAGGTCAAGTCAATTATGTTGACTTGACTAAACTACTTCCAATACTCCCCTGCAAACTGATGCTGGGAGAAAAGTAAAACAACAAAGTTTGGAAATAAAAAACAAAAGAGAATACATGACACTAAAAACCAAAACTACTGAGAAGAAGAAGCAGAAACTCCAGAAGTAATAGTATCTGTTGGAAAGAAAACAGACGCAGAAGATCCTAACAAATACAGCAACAGTCTTGAAAAGGTTGGATGACATAGACCCTTTGTGAATAAATCTGCCAACTGATCCTCAGAAGCCACATGACATAGTTGAATGAAACCATCTTCCACAAGCTCTCTTACATAATGATATTGCAGCTCCATATGTTTTGTCCTGGCATGGAAGATGGGGTTAGAAGCCAAAGCAAGAGCACTTGTGTTATCACAATAAAGCTTGGCAGAACACTTCAAAGGAATATGCAATTCAGATAATAAAGAAGAAAGCCATTTAAGTTCAGCTGATGTCACAGACAAACACTTATACTCAGCCTCTGTTGAGGACTTAGAAACAGTTGGTTATTTCTTGGAAGACCAAGATATCAAACTAGAACCTAAAAATACTGCATACCCTGATGTAGACCTTCTTGTATCAGGACAACCTGCCCAATCTGAATCTGTATAAGCCCTTAAATTCTGCAAATCACCCTTTCTCAATGTAATTCCTAGACCAATAGTACCTTTTAAATATCTCAAAATTCTTTTTACAAGTTGTAAATGTATATCTGTTGGTGCATGCATAAACTGGGATATATAATTGACACCAAAGCATATATCAGGTCTAGTAACGGTTAAATACTGCAACCCACCTACAATAGACCTATACTCAGAAGCATTTGACAATAAAGTACCATCATGAATTGACACTCTAGAAGCTTTAACAACAGGAGTATCACAAGGCTTACTATCCAACATTTTGGCTTTATCCAACAATTCAAGTGTATATTTCTTTTGAGTAAGAACAAGAGTATAAGAATCTCTAACAGCCTCAATTCCCAAAAAATATCCTAAGTTGCCTAGCTCTTTCATAGCAAATTCAGTCTTCAGAGAAGCAATAAAAGAATCCATCATAGAAGAAGAACTACCAGTCAAAAGAATATCATCAACATAAAGTAATAAGATAAGTATGTCCTTGCCATTATGAAAGACAAACATTGAATTTTCAGAAATTGACTTCTTAAAACCAGATGACAGTAAAAAAGAGCTAAACCTATGAAACCAAGCCCATGGTGCTTGTTTCAGTCCATACAAACTCTTCTTAAGATGACAGACATACTCAGGATGATCTGGATCTACAAAGCCAGGAGGCTGAATCATATAAACATCTTCATTAAGATATCCATGTAAAAACGGATTACTAACATCCATTTGTCGGACTTGCCAATTATGATTCAAAGCCATGTATAAGACAACCCTGACAGTAGTACACTTTACAACCGGACTAAAGATTTCATTAAAATCTACACCATCTTGTTGATTATAGCCCTTAGCAACTAACCTTGACTTCAGTCTATCAATAGTACCATCAGATTTATGTTTAATATTATACACCCATTTACAACCTAAAATGTTCATGTGTGGTTCTGGTGGCACTTTCTGCCAAGTTCCATTAAGTTCCAAAGCATCGTGTTCTTCTTTCATAGACACTTGCCAATCAGGGTCTTTAATAGTCGCCTTAAAAGTCTTTGGCTCAGAAATAGTGGTTAACAATGCAGTATGAGAATGAGATAAAGGATGCTTTACAGAAGAAAAAGAAACATGATCTGGAAATTGCTTTGTCTTAACAATCCCAGTTTGAGACCTGGTGACAACAGAACTAGAAGGAAGAGACTCAGAAAGAGAAGGAGTTTCAAAAACAAAACATGAATCAGAAACTGATGAAGAAGTAGAAGAACTAAAATAAAATTGAGTTTCATCAAAAACAACATTCCATGAAATATGTAATTTCTTAGTCACTGGATTGTAACATTTATAGCCTTTATGCAAAATGCTATAACCAATAAAAACACATTTAGCAGATTTAGGAGATAATTTGTCAACTCTTGAATGAGCAAGACAAGGATAGCAAATGACACCAAAAGTCTTAAGAAAACTATAATCAGGTGAAGAACCAAATAAAACCTCAAAAGGGGATTTATAATCCAAAAGTTTTGTAGGAGTCCTATTTATAAGATATGATGTTGTTAGAAAAGCACCATACCAGTACTCTTTAGGACAAGAAGCATGAAATAAAAGAGAATTTCCCATCTCAGTAATGTGTCTATGCTTTCTCTCAGCAAGACTATTTTGCTCTGGAGTTTTAGGACAAGAAATTCGAATAAGAATACCACTAGATTCTAGTAAAAACTTAAAAGGCCCTTTAACTAACTCAGAAGCTCCATCAACTTGAAAAGCTTTGATTTTTGTGGAAAGTTGATTTTCAGACAAATTTTTAAAATGAGTAAAACATTTAACAGCATCAGACTTCAGTTCCATTGGATAGATCCAATGAAACCTGCTAAAATCATCATAAAAACTATATAATATTTATAACCATTTAAAGAAGATATTGTAGGACCCCACACATCACAATGAATTAGTGATAGTGGTGTATCAGTATGTGAAGTAGACAACTGAAAATGCAATTTCTTGCTCTTTGCAAGTTGACAAGGATGACACAAAGGAAAAGAAGAATTTGAAGCTAAAACAATCTTATGTTGAGAAGACAATTTGTGAATAATATGCTGAGAAGGATGACCTAGTCTATTATGCCAAATAGAAGGAGAAGCAAGAACAGTGGAAACAAAAGCAAATTCTTAGGCACAATATGACTAATGGGATACAAATTGTTAACCATTTTTCCCTGAGCCATTAAACTATCTGTTGCTAAGTCTCTTATCTCATAACCAAAATGATAGAACTTGAAATAACAAGAATTATCATGCGTAAACTTTGCAACAGAAAGAAGATTACACTTCATTGCGGGTACTAACAAAATATTGTTAAGCTTAAAACTAGTTTTAGATGGTTGAATAACAGTATTGGCAGTAGAGGCTATAGACAAGGACTTACCATTGCCAATTTTCACATGATCCTTGCCCTTGTAATTAGAAGTATTCCGAAGTAGAGAAGCATCACCAGTCATGTGAGCTGTAGCACCTGAATCAGAAATCCACTGTGGATTGGAAGCGTGAGAATAAGCGAGTAACCAAAGAAATTCCTGCTCACCATAAGAAGAAACAGCGGACGCTTGTTGTTTTACATTTTCCACAGTAGCAACATGACCAGAGGCAGAAGAAGAAACAGCTACAGTTGGAGGATGATATCGAAAATGACATCTGCTTGCATAATGACCCTTCTTCCTACAAATCTGACACTCTACTTGAGAAAAATCCCTTCTTACAAAACCATTTGCACTGCCAGAAGACCCTTCTTGACTAGTGCTACCCTTCATACTTGTAGAATTCTTAAAATTGCCTGAACCCTTATATTTAATCTTGTTATTCCAAGAAAAATGATTACCACCTGTAGATGGGGCAAAACGAGTTGTTGTTTTTTATGGAATTGAGGAGACGACCGTACGGAGGAAACTCCTTGAACCGAGCGAACTATTAAACCTCACACAGATGCACTGCAAGAAGGAAGTGCTTTGAATTCGAGAGATCAATCTGTAGTACTCCGGCCTAAACCAAGACAACGGCCGTTCCAGAGTAAATTCTGTCACAAGAGAGGATGGGTCGATCTGTAGGAGGAAAGCTGAGAAATGTGTGAGATCAATGGTGATCAAAGATTATAGGTGTGTTGTGTATTCTGAAAATAAGATAAGTTCTGAATGATTGAATTTGCTCTGTTGAGAGTAATTGCTCAGATGTTGAGTTGTTAATCTCGTGTTATCTGTTTGACGTGAGATTGTCTTGTTTTCAATCATCATTCAGAGACTTATTTATATTGCTAGAATTGTAAACACCATGATACCATGAAGTGTGACAGTTGATGGAATCAAAGAGTGGAGAAGTGGAAATCGTGTTAAAACCAGTTGCTCAATGTGCGGAGACTTGGTCGATTTTCCACCCACTACTTAGTTAACTCCTATAACTGATTACACGACTTGATCACATTCTCATCGTGTGTATGAACACACGTTCCTTAGACTGCCAGACTAAAACCCTAGTTAATATCCCCCTATGTGACACGATTGATGTCTCGTGATTAGTTAGTCAGTTGCTGACTTCATGACTTCATGGGACGATGAGTCCATGTATTGTTGAGTCGAACATGATTTGAAAATGTTCTGAGATTCATGAATTGAACATGTTTGTTCAGACAGAGATATAATGTATGAATAAACCTAGTTAACGTGAGCAAATATTGCTCATTCGATGAACTGTTGAATATTGATGGTTGAACCATTGTTCCTTGGTTTGAGCAAATATTGCTCATTTGATATTGGTAGCATGACCAAATAAAATATTAATTTAAATACTGGCAACTGAACCAAGTATTATTAATAAAATGTTGACCATGAGATCATCGTAAAATTATTAGCGTTTAAATCTGGAATTATGAACCTTGGACTCAAAACCCTAATTTTATCAATTGATGATTTATTAAAAGTTAACCACAGAGTGAAGGAGGGACCGGCTATATGGGATCATGGGTCGACCGTGTAGCGCCCAGATGCTCAAGTGAGCAAATACCAAGGTTTCTTGAAGACTTGTTGATTTGTTGATGAAAGGATGATTAAATGCTGGTTTAATCATTTATTAAAATAATGCTCCTCTCAGCCTTAGGTAATAAAACCTAATTAATTATGAAGAGATGAGGGACCGACCAAGGGGTCATGAAACCGGCTCTGGGTGGTCACGGGATCGAATGACGATCGTTTCATGAAATTCCAAAATTGTTCGGAAGAGTTTGAACCTAATATGAACAAATTAGGTCAAATGATGAAAATATGAGGGACCGGCCTCTTGCAAGACAAAGATCCAACCCTAGTTGGTCAAGGTAATATGCTCATGTCACCAAAGTGTTCGTATCTCAGTCCTGAGAATTTTGATATTTTCTGATGTGTGTTTGAACAATCATTTGGGAAAATATGAAGAAATCATGGATTTTTGCCGAAACTGAGGAAACTTCATGAGATGAAGGAAAATAATTATAAAATGAAGGAATAATGAAGTGTGGGGCCGGTTGAGGCCAAGGCATGGCCGGCCGGCCAATGACCTCGGTCCCATGGTTCTTTTCCTATTTTTATATTATTTTTCATGATTTTATGGAAATATCATGAAATCAAGGAGTTTGTTGAAACTAAGGAGCTTTGTTGAATCAAGGAGTTTCCTTGAAGTGAGGGAAACAAATAATAATAAAATAAGGGTGTGGGATCGGCTTGGGCATGGTCGGACGGCTAGGGCCCGGTCTCGTGAGTTTTCCTTACTTTTATGTATTATTTCCATGATTTGAAGGAATTTTCATAATTTGAAAGAAATACCATGAAATCAAGGAATTCCATGGGATCAAGGAAACGTAAATAATAATAATAATAATAATAATAAAATAAGGGCGTGTGGGGCCGTCTAGGGCATGACAGGTCGGCTGGGGCCGGTCCCACGAGTTTCCCTAGCTAATTTATATTATTTTTCATGGTTTGAAGGAAATACCATGAAATTAAGGAGTTTTCATGAGATTAGGGAAATAATAATAAAATAATAAGGAATCATGAGGTGTGGGACCGGCCAGGATCAAGGCATAGCCGGTTGTCTAGTAAACACGGTCCCATGACACTTTTCCCAATTTTATATTATTTCCTTGATGCGAAGGAAACACCATGAAATTGAGGAATTTCCATAAAACGAAGGATATTTGTTCAAATGAAAGGATTTTCATGAGATCAAGGAGAATAACAAAAATATGATAAAATATGAAACTGGGCGTGGGACTGGCCACGACACGACTGGCCGGCCGGTGGGCCCAGTCCCCCAGCGCCTTGGTTAATATTTTATTTTTTATTATTTTCTTTCCTATTTTGCATAGGTTCATCGTTTCGTCGTATTTTGAAATACTCATTCGTGTGTTCAGGTGCTCATTATTGTCGAATACACTTGCACCATTTTGGTCGGGGCTTATTCGATAGTGCTTAGATGCCCGTATGTTGAATATTTACTACTAACCCATGGAATTCTGCTGGGAAGAACCATAAATTGAAGTAACGAAATATTATGAAAATATTGAATATTTTCCAAAGATTCAGTTAATGAATCTAATGATTTTAAGAATAATTAACTGATGGCTCTATACTAGTACGATCATCTGGGAGCATTAATTATTCAAGAATCGGGTGATATGAGCTTGTCGAAGCGTCATATTTCTTTTATATAGTCAGGGAAAACAATGTTACATCCTGAAGACGTTATTGTTCTATACTAGCAGGCAAGCTGTCTAGGAGCCGTCTAATCTTGCAATTCTATATAAAAGTGATCACTGAAATTGCTCAGTATTCATGAGATATGTCGTTGCCTCAGCTGAGAGACTACACATCTACATATACTCTGAGAGACAGTATTCTCAGTCAGAGGTTCTCGTGGCATGAGCTTTCATGCTTTCGATAAAAGACATGAGCCTCGATACTCATATGATTGCTGGATCAGGAGCATATATAATTATGGGTTTACGATTTTAGCCCTTGTCGAAAATCCACCATCTACACCACCATTATTGTTTTTACCATAGAAAGCAGATAGGTTTTGTGTATCAAACACATTCTGAGTTTCCTGGTGTTGAGCTAGAAGCCATTACTCATGATTCAATAACCTTGGCTTAAGTTCAGCAAAAGTAAAGGGGTGTTCTCTATTTTGAGCAGCAATTACAAAACTATCAAAGTCCCTGCCTAAACCATTCAAAACACGCATCACCAAATCTGATTCAGATACTTTTTCACCAATGGCAGCTAGATTGTCAGCTATAGTCTTGATATTTTGCAGATACACCTGAACAGTAAGATTCCCTTTCTTGAAATTATGTAACTGATTTCTCAACAAAGACTTCCTAGCCATGAATTGATTTCTAAAGCTAGTTTCAAGAAATACCCAAATTTCCCTTGCAAATGAAAGACCCAAAACATCCCCAGACACAGAGGGAGTAAAAGTTGCCTTTAAATAACTAACTACAAAACAATCTAGCTTTCTCCATAAAACCCACTCAGGATTGATAGTATTAACACCATTAACAACAATTTCCCTAAGTGTTTCTTGATCATCATCCGTAACATGACCATACTGATCAGTTGTAATTAGAATAGACTCAAACTGATCCTTCCAGAAAAGATAATTTGAAGAATCTAGCTTTGTCGAAACGAAATTCGCTATATTTGAAAAAGGTAATGAAAAAGGTAAAGAATTACCTGCTTGAGCAGCGGAAGACATCTTATTTCTTCTTTGATAGACAATTGTGGACATGAACAGCCGTCAATTTGAAAATTTATACAAGAACCAAACAAAACCTTGATTAGATGTGAACCTAATTTGTTGAAGATGAACCAAAAATTTGTATGAGAAAGATATTGATTTACCAAAAATTTCTTCCTGAAAGATTATCGTGAAAGATATTTGCAGGATGGGTTTTAGTAATTGATTGAAAAGGTATTGAAAAAATTCTCCTAGGATCGTTGAAAAACCTTCCAATACAGTACAACAAAGATACCATGGGAAACACTGTAAAGATTTTATTCAAGATAACATAGACAGAGAATAGACTCGTTCCACTATATGTACAATACAAAGCCATAAATTCTTTAGCTTTACGTGTTGCCCCACTTTTTTGGGACATCCATACACATCCGTGATAAAATAAAAATGCAAAATTACAACTTTAACAGAATCTACTACCACGTCCTCTTGGATGACTAAGGTCAAGTCAATTATGTTGACTTGACTAAACTACTTCCAATACAGTACAACAGTCGGCAATTGGATGCTTTAGGACCTTTGGTCCATGCTCCTTGCCACATTGTGATTAATGTACCGTTTTTATATCGTTTTCTTTCCGAACATATCTACTGAGAAAGATAGTTCTTGTAAGTGTATGGTGTCAAATGTGGCACCAATTTAAAGAAATAAGGGGACGAAATTCTACATCACCAAGTTTTGCCTGGCGTGATTGGGGTATACCCAAACTAATTGAGGTATACCCAATAAGACAAAATAGGGTCATTTTGAAGTAAATCCAAGCCACCCCTTAACCTTGTATTTTCAAAATGGCTAATATGCCTTTGTTTAATTAACACTAAAAAATTGATTAGGTTAATTAATTGAGTTTAGATTAAAATTTTGAAAATGAAAATCCAGTAGGTTAAACCTTTAATCCGTCTTATGAGTTCGATTTCGATCAAAAAATTTGGTTTTCAAAAATGTCAAAGGTCGGCAAGATATACGTTTGAATAAGGTGTCGGCTATATATGGCCGGCATGGTCTTTGTTTGAATAAAATGTCGACCAATTTTAGCCGGCAAGGTATTTAAATGAAGAACATGCCGACTTTATTTTTTTTTGACACATAGGAGATGGATATTGAAAAATATTAGTCGGCAAGGTCTACAAAAAAAACCCTGCCGGCTGGTGAAAAATACCCCGCCGGCGGTTGAAAAACCATGCCGGCGGTATAAGTCGGCAAGGTATTTAAATGAAGAACATGCCGACTTTATTTTTTTTGACACACAGGAGAGGGCTATTTAAAAAATATTAGTCGGCAAGGTCTACAAAAAAAACCCGCCGGCTGTTGAGAAAAAATACCCTGCCGGCGGTATAAGTCGGCAAGGTCTTCAAATAATACCCTGCCGGCTGTAGAAAAAATTTACAGTCGTCGTCATGGATGTTATGAAAAGTCGGCAAGGTATAGATATGGATATCTTGCCGACCATGTAATTGTTAAATTTAGAGATGAAAAGTCGGCATGTTATTCAACCTTATACCCTGCCGACTATATTTTGGTCGGCAAGGTCGACAAAAAATACCCTGCCGACTTTTGGTTCGTTTTGATTCTTCGTTTTTTTTTTTTTTTTTTTTTGATTTCACATGTATAGTTAGAGTGTAGAAGAAAGATTTTGATTTTTTTTTTATATGTTTTGGCCGGCAAGGTTTTTTAGTATGGGCAATTTGGTCTTTTAACACCTTTTAGACACCCCTTAGCACACTCCTTTGGATGGGAACAAAATGGGTATACCCCAATTAATCTGGGTATATGATGCAGTGCGGAAGCGTTGAACAGTACTAATACTAAAACCACATGTTTCCGAGATACACTCTCAAGGAAAAACACTACTTTTCATTAATCAAAATCTTCTTCCTCTAATATGAAAACATTGAGCTCTTTATATAGATAACTCCTTTTCAAATAATCAAATATTTCCTAAATAAATTATCAAAATGCTTATTACCAAAACTAAGAGATATTTCTAATTAATATAAAATCCCTAACTAAATTATCATATTTCTAGAATATACTTAATAAATGAAAATAACATAATTAATTATAATATATTCTGCTACATTTATTAAAATAAATTAAAGAATAGTAGAAATATGCAAGCATATTTTGTTTCCATGAATACTCCACCAGTATACCCAATCAAGCCAGGAAGTTTTGAACTCAGCCACAGAAATCGTGCAGTTCCTATTTTATAATGCATTTTCTAGGAATATGTTCTACCCGTTCAAAATAAAAGGAATCTTACTGTACATGTATAGTCAAATAATGTTTACAGCATCAAACAAAGAAATAATTGTTCGTATTCGGCAACTTCATTGATATGAGAACCTCCAAAAAGAACACAGATCGTATAGTTGTCTATTTCACGAGTCAAAATTCATTAAACTCAACAAATATGAATACATTCTCAACATTAAATTAAAAACCTCATAAAAGAAGAAGAAAAAGAGGAATTAAACAGCTAAGATGTCAAGAAGACCTTCAAAAGATACACCTTCGTTTTCATCTCCACCGCCCAATTTAATCATAGCTTTAATATCATCATCACTTGTGAAAAGGCCTGCACATTTCATGTAATCCTTCAAATCCTCAAACCCTAATTTACCATCTCCATCTTTATCCATAATCTTGAACACATCATTCATTAACGAAGCCGATGATGTTGATGATGATGGGTTTCTTGAGTTCTTTCCATTTCCACCCATAACAACTTTCTCGAATTCGTCGATTTCTACGAACCCGTTCTTATTAGAATCCGCAATTGATATCATGGAACTAATTTCTTCATCGCTAGCGGTTCGTTGGAAACCTGAGTAGAACGATTTTAAATCATTTACACTGATCTTTCCATCTCTGTCTGTATCTAGTACATCAAAAGCCGGGCGGAAATCGGACACCGTCTCAGATTGACGGGAATTCACATTTGAAGGACACATTTTTCTTTGGTGAAATTGGTGAGAGTTTTTCTTGAAGGGAGAATTGGAGCTGGGTTTATGAATTTTAGGTGAAAGAGGAGTCGTTATTTATAGAGAGGGAGAAGTAGAAATGTGAGGTGCAGAAATCGTGCTCGACAAGATTTAGGGAGAGTTGAGCCAGTTGACCCAAGTCATAAGAATCGATCTTTTTGACGTGTGTGGTGATGTCATGAGTTCGAGTCATAGAGGTGGAAGGTTCTAGAATACGCAAAATGGTTCGATATAGGCAGGCTCTCGCTGTAGTTGAGAAGGAAGTACAGTAATTGTGATGACGCGTTGTTTAGAGCTTTTCCCATGGGTAGTCTCATTTGGAATGGAAGGCAGACACTTTGCCCTCTGAAAGGAATGTAAAATTGGAGGTGGACTGTTTGCCGTCTAGAAAAAATTTCAGATAAAGAAAATACCCAACATGTCTTGGACGGTTGATGGCAGTGGCGGATCCAATGTGAAGCAAGGGTGTGCACTTGCTACCCCTACCCATTGGACTTCCAAGCCTAATTTTTCGAGCTCAAATTTTCGTCAAAGCCTAATTTTGCTTTCTTGCTACCCTAATAAACTTTTGCTTCCCCTTAGTCTAGTTTCTGGATTCGCCGCTGGTTGATGGTATGTCGTGCAAGGAAAATATTTTTGCTACATGGGGCACTGTTTGTCGTCTAGGGAAATTTTTAAGCTACACGGCTAATTGTATGTCGTGTAGCCTTCTTTTTTTCACACGGCAAACTGTTTGGGGTGTAGTTTCCACTACCACCCACTCATTCGCATGAAGGAGTGTATAAAAGAGTTTGGGGTGAAATACCCCATAGTACTGTCTAATTTTCTCTAATCGGTAGTCCCTTCTTCATTTTGAATGAATACACTGCCCATAAAATTTGCTCTTAGCTCGATTTTTCTTTCTGTAACGATATACTGGGCGATTATTCCGAGGATTACCTCGCGTGAGACAAAAATGGAGTGGGTTCTATCATTGGCCGAACCAAGTGTGGGCTAAACCTAATACAGACAGAATATGGACAAGTGGAAAATGAACTCTCTTGGATATGGACAAGCATTCATAAAGGTTTAAATATTATAATAGGAAATTTTGTTTGGCAAGTGAAAAATGGAGCTAATACGAAGATTTGGGAAGACAATTGGATTCCTAATACAGACAGAATAAACAAATCAATGGATAGAGATGAACCTTTGCCGCAAAAAGTTCAAGATCTAATAAATAATGAAGGTCTCTGGGACACTAGGAAACTAGTAGAATTTTTCGTTCCAGAAATAAAAGAAAAAATATTAGCTATTACTGCTAATACAGAGGAAGAAGACAGAATCAGGTGGAACCATCATCATTCTGGAGATTTTACGGCAAAAAACATCTATAACTACCTCATCAATCAAAATACAAATAATGAGGATAATATTAACTTCCCTTGGAAAAAATTATGGAAGTTACAGGCAATCCCTCGAATTAGACTGTTTATTTGGAAACTAGTTCAAAAAGCCTTACCAACCACCAGCAGACTAGCAGCCGATAATTCGGAAATGTCTCCTGAGTGTCCAATGTGTAATAACCAAGCGCAGGAAACAGAAAATCAGCTTTTTAGAACTTGCCATTTTGCTAGATCAATTTGGTTTGGTTGCGCTTTGGACGTAGTCAACACGCAAATCAACGCAGACACAATTAGCAAGTGGGTTGAAATATGGATATCAGATCCAAAATTTTCGAAATTTTGTGAACAGATTGCAACTATCCTCTGGTTCATCTAAAAATATAGATGCGAAGTAGTGTTTAGGAAAACCATTCCAGATCCAACATCTTTGATTTAACAAATCAAAAAATTAATAAAGTATGTAGCGTATAATGGAGAGGTTAAAAATCAAGATACCCAAAAACGAAGTCTCCTAAACCTTCATGGAACAACATCAAGGCGGATTGGATAATATTCACTGATGCGTCGTATAATAAAGAAAACTTATCCATGGGATACACTTTCATTTTGTATTCGGTTGACCAAGAAGCTTTCATGCATATTTCAGTTGGTTCGGATCGGGCCTCTTCGGCTTTGCACGCAGAAGCAAAAGCACTTTTAAAGGCGTTAAAATGGTAGAAGACAATATACTTTCCAGTGTTTATATTGCTACAGACTGTAAACTCCTGGCGGATTCTATCAACAAGAAAGAAACAGATGCTTCATGGGTAGCTGAGAATACTATAAAATAAACTATTTCAATTATAGGAAATCTATCACACGCTAAGGTAAAATTTATAAGCAGAGACCACAACGCAGCAGCGGACTCAGTGGAAAAAGAAGCAAGGATCAGAAGAGTTCAACACATGTCAACGCACTTACATCAGCTAGTGCAAAAAGACAGCATTATTTCTAATATTTTTGATAAAAATAAAATTGTAGATCTTTTGTATTACATTGCTTAATTAATATATTAACCTTTTTCATCAAAAAAAAAAAAAAGTGTGGGCTAAACCTGACTCTAGCTCCCAAAATTTTAGAAGCCGAAATCAACCCTTCATTTTCATTATATTTTATGTTCTTATTTGTATGATTTAACACACTCAAAGTATTAGATAGTACTTGCATAGTTTATCCCACCCAAGTATAGTACTTGTAAAATACCTCGACATATTTATAAAAATGAAATTTAACCGCCCTCAACATCGAATCCTGACAGCTTCACCCTTAAACAGTCTCCTGCTAATTTATGTGGTGAAGCCAACCGCTTTTACCATACCTCGACATTCTCTATATAAAAATAGAGTTTTTTCGAGCGATGTGGTTAACCGGAGCTTCTGGTTGATTCTGGCCCCACCTTTTTATCTATATTTGGTAATTTTATAGAATTTCGGACAAAAGAATCCAAAAAAATATTTTTTGCCCCACCATATATTTTGTATTTAAGAAAAATATTGCCTAAACCAGTTAACAAAATCATATAAATTAAAACCGTAATTAAAAATCTTAACATTAAACACACAAATAATTTATTAAATTATACTATAAGCATCAAGTTAAATTATGCATCATGATTTTCATCAAAGAACTAAATCAACCACGAATTAAAAAAAAAAAAAAAAAAAAAAGAGTCCAATGTCCGATTACACTTTCGAAAATGAAACTAATCTAATTACAATTCCAACTTGCTGATAATTAACTAATTCTAACTATAATTTTACAATTTTATGATTACAAGAGATGAAAATAAAAAACCATTCATCATATTTAGATGATCAGTGATTAAAATTTGAAATAAAATAACTGTTCGATGATTAAAGTGTATTTCTTCCTCTCGCAGAAAAATTGCAAATCCTGTCAAGATAAAATAAAGAATTATTAAACAAATAAAATAAACCAAAACCTGTCGTCCGAACCCAGATTTTTTCTTGCTGAAATTTCAATAAAACCAAAACCTTAAACATCAATCGTACAGAAAAAGAAAATATTAAGAAAAACTCTGAGCATAATTGGCAACACAAAAAAAAAAAAAAAAAAAACATACGAGTTTCAATATTATTTTTCTCAGTAATATTCATTCCCAAAAAAAACAAAAATAATTACTATTCCTAGACATGCACGATATTTTTAGTTTTTTTTTTTTTTTTTTTTTTTTTTTTTTTTTTCCTGACGACAGTATAACAAGGAAATAAATGAGACTAACCAAAAATGTACATTATATGCAATAGATATTTGTCATAATTATCAGGTTCTTCCATACTAAAGAAAATAAAAAACGATTTCTATTACTAAATATATTCCAAAGGATAACTCTTGCTATCATAAATATAAGAATATCAATTTATATTATTTCTAAAATACCGTCTTCTATTTATGGAATTTCTAGACTTAATTGAATTCTATATAAAGCACACGGACAAAAGAAAATTTTTATGGTTTGCACGGTTTTTTTTTTTTCTTCTATATCTTATTGTTGCTATTTTTTTCCTTTTCTTATTTTGCCCTTTTCTTATTTTGCAGTTGATGGTGATGTATCCTCGAAGTGATGGATGAAACGATTAAATGGAGTCTTATGGTTCACTTTTGAGGTGGGGAACTGTTTCTTTCAGACTACACAGTTTTTATTTTTTGTCGTTGCATGATCTATCAGATCGGACAAACTCTACTAGGAAACCATTGTTTTCATTTTCTTCTATGGTTTTGTCTTCTTATTCCAGGGTTTTATTGTTTTGTATTTTTGTTTTTATATTTTCTGTTGGTTTTGTTTTTGCGGATGTTCGTGATCATTCCTCGAAATGATTCTTGGCGAAGAATGAAACCATAAAATTGAATCTTATGGTTTACTTTTGTTCGAGTGCATCTGGTGAGGTGATGAGCTTCTTTTCCTTTTTTGTTTTTTTATCTATCGTTATCTTTGTTTCTTATGTTTTTTTTAGGGTTCCTATGATTGTATCCCTCCTACTTCAATTTTTGTTATTGTGTGATCTACCAGATAAAAAAAATAGCAAACTCATCAGATCAGAAAATAGCAAACCCATGCAATATATGGACGTGGTAAGGAGTTTCATAACTTTGCCATTTTGCGGTTTAATTTGTTTTTATATGAAGTGATGCCATTTTTACAGTTTAGATTTAATTCAATTGGTGTTTAGGTTTATGTGTGGTTTCATCTGATCCAACACACAAACACACAGATGAATAATTATCTGCAGGCAATCGATTTTATTTACCGTTTTGTGCTTTCTGCCATTTTGAAGTAAATCTAAACCGTGTTATTGGTTTTTTAAAAAAATGGTACGGTTGTTTTTGAAGGCAGTAAATGCTTATAGCTTACTACAAATACAGAGTGAAGAGAAACTGCAGGCCCAAGGTTCGTGGTGTATAATCCTGAGCATCCTCGCATAGAAGTTAGCCACCATCATATTAGACATGCCTTCTTTAATTCCATCTTACCTTTTTCAAAAAAATAAAATAATAATATTAGACATGCCAGCATTTTTTTCCGTGATACATGCACTTTCATTTTAGTTTGATAAAGTTGGTTTGACAGGTACTTATGGGTGAAGAAACTTTTAATTTTTTTTGGAAACTACTGTCTCCGTCGCACCGGCATACCAGAATTGTGAATATGTGATAGTTCTTGCTCTGGAGTTCATATGCTTTGCAGTTACGCCTGTAGCAATGTTCACAACAGTAACAACATCTTCAAGGAGTTTTGGTGTTTTCAACAAGTTAGAATACTCAAGGGATATATGGATCCTATTATTCGTATCATTAAGATTCAGACTAACTCTTGCTTTCTTCTTTCTATACTTCGTTTCAAATAGATTACAATTTGGTTGCAATGCGCACATGTTTTGGCTAAGTAAGTTAAAAGAAACCATTGGTTTACCGGACGTGGACTGACAGCTTACTAAATTCTATAATAACCGGAGGTGGAAATTTGAACGGAAAATCTTATAATAATAGAATATCGGTGACCTATGATTACATCCGTCTTTGTTCCGAACCATTAGGCCATTAGTAAGTAAATTGACTGGTAGTATTAACCGCAAGTATTATGTAATGATGGTTGTAGTAGTAGCACTTAATTTATGTCTAAATAATTTTGCAATGATTTTATGGGTATTACCTAATTTGAGATCTACATAAGTTACTGTGTTGGTCCTGGATATGACAGTGAACTGAATACCGGTCGGATTTCAAGGTATGAGGGTGATACTGGAAGAATATGGTTCTAAACATCCACCCACGAATTTACAAAGAGGTTTAAAATTTATGTCAACATCTCCGGTTTGCAATACCCTAATAATGCAATTGCAACATATGTTTTTTTATAGCACACTTGAACCCATTCACAAAATTATGAGAATAAGCTCATATTAAATAATAATGATCGATGTGAATTAACATTATCATCTGGATTATAAACTATGTGCTTTCATTAGGGATATCCAAATGTGGCATAATATTATTTATTTTAATGAAAATTAATTTTAAAATATGAATCCTGTATTTCCATTTTCTTAAATACGAACGAAATTGTAGATATTAACATTCATCGTTCCGAAAATTACTCATCTCTTTATATATAAGTGCACAAACCAAGCCTCATTCATTCGGAGCCGATTCTCTGTCATGAAAATGACACAAATTTTTCTTTATTCCTTTTAGATTTATATTTACATTGCATTGGATTCTTATTAGTTTACGTAATATGTTATGAGTTTTGAGTGTTCTAAACTTACTAAATTTTGATTAGTTTTTTTTTATAAGGATGCATCATTCCATAAGTGAGAAACAGACCCGTGCATCGCACAGGTGTAAAACTAGAATATGGTGATGAGAAACAATAGAACAAAGAAAACGAGAAATTCTACACAATTTTTACTTAATAGTGCATTCCAAAAATAAAATAATAATAAAAAAGTTGTCTATTTTTGGACTGTAAAAAGATGCGCTCAATTTTCTGGACGCAAATCTTTTCGTATTTAATTTGGATAAAAAAATATATTCGCCATCCAATATTAAGGAAAATAATGTAAATTTTTGTATATTAATTAATATCATTTCCAAAATTTTGCTTTTTTTCTTTTGGAATTTCTAACCTTCGTCGGTCTGTATATAAAAAGCTTGAGCCAACTCCCAATCACATTGTTTGCATGTTGCTTTTACTTTTGCTAGGGTTCAGTTTTTTTGTTTCTTCTGGTTTACGATTCCGTTGTCTAATCTATTTGTTTTGCACAAACCTTTTTAGTTTCGCAAAACCTCGAAAGTGTGATCAGTGGCTGCGGCGGTGGGAGCTCATGATTTGAGATCGTTATTTTGGAACTTTGTGGACATGATAATAAACTTATTCAAGGTAAAGAATTGTAAAATCCTGTTTTTTGGTATTTGTTTTGATTTTTACTGAAATCCTCGCATGGGAAAGTCGAGGATAAAAATTGTATTCCTAATGTTATAAACGAGTATATATTCCCTGTGTTTCTTTTGCCAAATCTTATAGCAAATATGGGTTTGGATTTATTAACCACGAAATTTACCCGAATTTGAGACTCTAAAATGTCTTTAGATAATTGAAAATCTTATATGAAGATTTTGTTCTTTTTCACAATAATATGGTAAAGTGCTTTTCCAAAAATATAAAATAACATATATCTAGATTAATATAATTTCTTTTATGGAATATGTGGGTTTCCCATTTTGGTGTCTATATATAAAGCTGAGAGAAGCCAAATCCTATAGTTTTAATGATGAGTCTGACATCTTTCTTTGTTGGGTTTTTTCTTACTTGCGATCTGTCCGTCCGATCTACTTTCATTATTTGTTTTGCAGGTACCCTTGACCATGCACTGCACCTGTTGTAGATCTGCATATCAAACATAGCAAGCAATAAAGGTATAAAAAACTCATTATGCCAACATTGTTGCGATATCAAATAATGCTATATCAAATGGTTAGTTTTGGTTGATGGCGGTCACATAACAATAACGTAATATTAACTCCGTATTTTGATTTTCTGCGTTTTTTCATTTTGAATTTATCAGTGATGCCTGTATATCCTTTTTTCTTATTTTCTTAGTGGTGCACGATTTATTTGTTATTTTTTGCCGCTTCGGCTAGAAAAGAAGGTAACTAATACTAACATAGCTAACACAGTTTTGATTTTCAGAATTTTATTTTTATTATATATTCACTGTTTAGTTTTTGTTGGTGCAATACACGAATTTAATATCAATTTTTTTTTTGATATATTGGTTTGTTATCATATTCTGGTCTGTAGTGAATATATGAAAGATGATAAGTATTTCTTTGGTGAAGGGTATATCATTGTCATGGAAAGAACCTGAACAATGGTACTACTAATACTCATTGTGATGTTAATCGTAAGGATTGATTTCTTTTTACCATTTTTATTTCTTATTTTAAGGGATTAGTTTTCAGTATCCATTAATTGTAAGGATATATTTCTTTTTATACACAGCGACTCTACAACGGTATTTGTTTTCTGGTTGAAAAAATCGTGTTGATAGAGAAGTTACTGGGGGTATTAGGTTCACAGTTCCCTTCTCTAAAAATCTCCCAAAATTGAGTTCATTGTATGTTTCTACCTAAGGTTCCATTGCCTTGTGCTGTTATCATTCATATGACCAGTCATAACTGAATTGTGTTATTGTTTCTATGTCTAATCTTTAGTGTTCTAAGAGGCGTTTGTGATTAGACATGTAAATACTACCTCGGTTTCAGTTAGAAAGACCAACAACAATTAAAATAAAGAACAACAAGTATTTGATTAGCTTCACCATATGTACAACATGTAGCGTCTAATTGTGTTATTAAATGTTTATTATGTTTTTATTGTCCATACACGTTTTTTCCTTTTTTGGTACACGGAAGACAGAATTGGTGCGAAGTGGCACCATTCGCTCTGCAATAACCTCGAACTACCATTGGTTCAAAAGACAAAAAAAAATTGAACTTTCAATCCCTTTGGTTATTAACCGTGCACCTGTAATGGATAATAGAAAAAAAATAACGAATGGGATTGGAACACGAATGAGATTAGTGTATTAATTTGCCTCATTTTGTGGCATGAAGAGTCCCACATATACAAGTAGTACTATCCCGGTAGCCACTACGATGAAATCATTTGGACGGTTATCGGTCCATTTCAAAGTTTAAAACTGTCTGAAGATACTTTTTTGTGAAGTAATATCATTTGAACAAATGGAATGCAACATACCTTGAGGTGCAAGGTGTTTATTTAGCACGATCACTCCAAAGGTCCATTATAAAATGAACCAATAGTTATATTAATCAAAAGCTACTCCACGGGCCAGTAGCTTTTGTCAGCATCATCAGCGGCAAATGCAAGTCATATTGGCTTGCTCCCTCTTGCGAGTAAGATTAAATATGGCCATAAATTGTAGTCTCATCTTAAGTATATTATCGTCTTCACGTGTGGTGTGTAGAAGCTTTACACCCCCTATGCCACTGTAAAATCGTATTTGCCACCAAGTTAAAATCCTGACCACATTAAAGTTTGAATTTTGGTAGTCAATTACTCATTGGACTGAGATAATTAAAATCTTACATAATATGCTTTGAGTTTGAAAAAAAAAAAAACATCAATCCTCGCATTTTTAGTTTTCCCCACCGGTTTGACATCGTTTGCTTTCATTTTGCATTAATTAAATAGTATGGGAAGGCATGGGAGTAATGACAGAACCTGTCGATGAAACCCGAAAAAGGTGGAGAAAGTATAGTAAGCATATTATGTGCTAATTTTAAGCACATAATATGCACATTATTACCAAGACGACATATCAACTAAATATTAATTGTTACCAAGTTAACAAGTATAACAAGAATATTATTACCAAGTTTTTTACCTGGAGAAAACAGTAACAACGCAACAACAATTATTGGCGTTGTTTCATGGTAATCTTATACTTTTGTTGGGTAAATTTGAATTTCTTAAAGTAAGTTTAGATTTCTTTTAATCTAATTTTGTTAAGAATGAGACAACCACGTATCAAATACCAGGATAAATCAGATGGTATACTCTAATACATACATGAGAATAAATAACCAAATCTGTTTAAGGTTTGTGTTTTGGTTCCTACACTCACAATTATCGTAAGCCCTCTAATTTGGTTACATGTATTACCTAATTACAGTTTTGCATGAGATCTTTATGAAAAATTGGTTAATTAACCTTTTAAGAATTTTGAATTCTGGCTTTGGCAACATATATTTTCCCCCTGTACATTCTCCCCACAATCTCAATATGATATGAAAGTATCTTCGTTTTTTTTCATGTGATTAGTTTAAATTGTGAGATGCAACATCTGCAATAGCCTTGGAGAAAGATCTAAAAGAAGAAATTCCCAACATGGATCTTATATTTCATAAGCGAGAAACAGACCCGTGCATCACACGGGTGAAAAACTAGTATTTATAAAAATGAAATTTAACCGCCCTCAACATCGAATCCTGATAGCTTCACCCTTAAACAGTCTCCTGCTAATTTATGTGGTGAAGCCCACCGCTTTTTTATCTCACGCGGTGTTATCCTAGCGATTAGTATAAAATTATCATGTTTTTTGTTGATTACTCAGTATCTAGGTGCAAGGGTGGCAACATATGCATATTTGGATGCGGACTATATTCGTATTCGAGGGGATGGTCGTGATTCTTTTTTGCCCAAAGCAAATGTATTGTTTTTGGCTTCTTAAATTTTTTGTTGACATTACACAACTTCTAGCCACTAAGATGTTATTGTGAAGGAGTTCTAGCGGCTTCGGTGTTACACTATCAAATCTATCTCGATTAATAAGTCTTTTATTTTATTTTTTGGAATAGAGATATCATTTAAGTAAAAATAATAATAATAATTGAATATAATATACTTTTATTAGAGTATTGCTCAGTTGAACCCATTAGTATTGGTATGTCAAGCTTGTTGTCAATGTTAGATTACCAAAACTATTTATTGGTTTATGTTTACTAAAGTCAGTCTCGAACTAGGATTATATTTAGGTATTTGAGTTTGATAAATCATTAAATACTCTTGGAGATTGAAGACTGGAGATCACATGACGACATCAAGGAAAATTTCATCAACAAAGGTATGTGAAGACTGACTATCTATTCAACTCATTGTTTTATACCTGTCTATCTTCTAAGACAATGTCATATGACTTTAGTAATTGATGAGATACAATGAAAAAGTTTTGAGTTCAAGTTTGCACTTGACTAAATTTTGAAACTCGAACTTAAGCAATGGATATTCAAAGGACTCATCGCATTTGAGATTGAGAACAATTATTTTGTTAAATAAACTTTGTTTGTGCATGAAGTACCTTAAAACTCCAACCTACCTTAGAGTTTGCGAACCACTTTTGGAAATTCGCGAATTGTGAAATTTGAAGCTTTTTGTTAGAGCATTGCTCGGGTGAACCCACAAGTTTTATTATCTCAAGCTTGTCTACTAAGTCAAGTCTCGTACTAGGTTTAGAATTTTGTAGTTGAGTATCAGACATCACCCTCGAAGACTGAATATCGACGAAGACATTTGAAGAACTTCATCAACAAGGTATGTGAAGACTGAACCATTATATTTACTCACTATCTTACCATTTTATCTATTTGAGACTATGTTCGAATGACTTCTAGTAGATTTATTGCAAAGAAAAAGTTTCGAGTCAAGCTTTTCTTGTTAAACATCTCGAAGTATAATTCAGGCATTAGTTGTTCAAAGGTCCTTAACAAAATTAGTTCGAAACAAATTTTTTTAAGAATTAATTTTTGGATCATTTGAAAATTTTCCCAGGCAATGATTTTATCATTTGGGAATGTTTCAAACATCAAAAGAGATAAATTCAGAACTTCTGATATTTCGGATCAGGGTAAGTTGGCGAACCATCTCGCAAACCATAGATATCTGAGTCTCTGAAATACAGAAAGGTTGGTGGACCAGTTTGAAAACCGTAATTTTAGAACGGGACAGTTCACGAATCGCGGTGATCTGAATTTTTAATATTGGTGTAAAGGGCTAAGCAGTTGGCGAACCCGGTTCACGAAACTTTTCCATATGAGTTATAGAGCCGAGTAGGTTTGGCGAACCGGTTCATGAACCGTAGCACCCTGACTCGGGAACTATTGCCTTACGGTTCACGAACCGTGTCACCAACGGTATTAGCAAACATTAGCAGATGCTTAAAGACTTATTTTCAAATATGTTTAGCATTGATATGACTGTCATAAACACCTCTAAGACATTATTGATCACTAAAACACTTGTGTACGTGCATCATGATTAAATTCTTAAGTGTTTAAATGAATATCAAATTTCTTATAGTTCAAAAGGGATATTTGCCAAAGAACGGTCATTATACACGGTTCCGTAATCGGACCACCGTGTATATTCTTCTATATGATTTCAAGACTAATTCTCACATGCTTACTTGAAACCCTAATTAGAGTTTCATTTAAACAGAGAAAGTGTTTTCTTGAAACTCAAGTTATCTTAGTTGCAATTCTAAGAAATCCCGGTCCTGAACATTTATAAATAGAGATGCTCTTTCAACTGGGAAATTCAAACCTTGACACTTTGTGTCCTAGCTAGTTAGAGTCGTCCTCTAGTGACACTTGACACTTTGTGTCCTAGCTAGTTGATATCTAGAGTCGTTCTCTAGTGACCTAGGTTTCCTCTGAGAAAAATAATTAGGTCTACGACTAAAAGACTTCGCTATGGGGATTCGTGAAGCCAGGTCCGACTATATTTTATCTTGATAGTTCATGTATCCCGGTCTTGTTGTTCTTTTATCGAGGTTTTCATAACCTCTTTCAGGTCCGACTTTGTAATTCCTCAAGATGGATATCTGAAAACTTGTCTTAATTGATTAGTTCAATATTTTTATTGAGAGGTGGTTAAAGATCCAGGCTTCTCAGCTAACCGAGTGTAAGTGTTCCAGATTGTAAGGTTTGCTAGCTTTGTCTATGGAAAACAGATTTCCAAGCCTTGATCTTTGATCTAAATGGAAATCAAATAGGATTATCTGTTTGAGGAAAATTGGTATCAAAAGTCTTCACTTAGGTTGAAGCAACTCTTAGGCTGCAAAGGACGTCAGCCAAGTGAATCAATTGTGTAGAGCTCTGCGACTGTAACTGAATGGCTTGGAGGGTGGATTCGGTCTCAACTATTTTCCGGTTCAAAGTCTGACAGTAGGCTAGTGTCTGTAGTGGCTTAATACAGTTTGGTGTTCAAATTTGGACGAGGTCCCGAGATTTTTATGTTATTACGGTTTCTTCGTTAACAAAACTTATGGTGTCTTGTGTTTTTCCCTTTCAACATTATATTGTTTATCTTTATAATTGGGATTTACACGAGTAGTACATATTCAATCTTAGTATTTACATCCATATTAATTGTGATCGATTACTAGACTCGTTCTTTAAAACTCGTATATTGAAAGATAGATAACAAGTTTCATACTTGGAAAAATTACGATTGGATTATTTGGATATGACCAGATTGATCTTGGATACTAATTTTTGGGATTGTCAAAGTACTCTTCTTAATAATCAGGTTCACGGACTTCTTATCTAGACTTTCTGATTGGGAAGAGATAGGGATATAACTTTATATACATATTGACAAGGATCATTAAGTTGGTGTACTTGCGTTTGTATTATGTTTTTTCCATACAGGTTTCCCAACGTAAAAGTTGGTGGAGTACTTGTTACCTTCTCCTTTTTAATTGATATCAGAGTAGGCAAACACTTTTAGACTTAATAAGTTTGTGTTTGTAATTGGTCCTTAAAACATACTCTCATGGGAAATTATTTTGGGAGGCTTTCTTCGTTCATCTGTAACGTACTCCAGGGTTCCTTTAATTTTCTTCAGAGTTTTATATTTAAAGAATTTCTTTCGGGTTCTCCAGATACTCTTAAATCAACTGAGACCTCCAATTTATTGGTTGAGGGTGAAGATTCTAAAGAAAAAATAAATGTTCCTCTGGCAAGAACAAAGTCAAGAGTACGTCCGTTAAGAGTATCAGGTTATGTAGTCTTAAAAAGTTATATATCTGTTTGTTTAAGGAATGCAATAAGGGTAGATCTATAGATGGAGATCTCTTTATAGCCATTAAGAATACTCCTGAATTCTTGCAACGCCTTGTAGTAATCATGAACAAAGCTAATTATTTGCAATGTTCTAACTCTATCAAATTTTGTTTTCAGTGTGGAAAAATTAGATATTGTTAGAGCATTCCTCTGTTGAACCTGCCAAGCGTTGGTATGTCAAGATTGGTTGTCATATTTTAGTATCAAACCTCAAAAGTCGCTTGATTATATTGCTAGAGTCAACTTCCTTAGTTTAGACCAGGAAGTCTAGAAATATTGAGACATACAAGTATTACTATGAAGACCTGAAGAATCCGAAGACGTATCGGCATCAACGAAGACATCATCCTTCCACTTGAGGTTCGTAACAAGACTTGAATTGTTTTCATTTTTATTACGTTACTTTCAAGTCGTTTAGATTGAAAACATAAAATGCGAAGTTATATACATAAAACTCTAGTATTAGAGACTTGATCATCATGATCAAAGTTTCAAGGAAGAATATACAAGTTGTTTTGCAATCTCGGTATATTGAATTACGAAATATAATGCTTATCTTTTGAACTTCGTAATTGTGACATATACATAATATGTGTAACTTGTTTACTAGATTGTGTAATGAACTTAGGGTTGATTTCATGCCTAGAAAACTATGTTTGATTACATGAGTTTAAGGAAGTAGACTTACAAACTTGTTTCGTAGTTGAAAAAAATCAATAGGAATTGTGGTCCTGTTTTCATTGAAGATCTAAGGAATGACCCATCCTTACTTATGTTGGGAACTATGGTAGTGTCGATCCTTACCTATGTTGGGAGTCAAGGTAGTACCGATCCTTACCTATATGGGAATCAAGGCAGAACCGATCCCTACTGTAGATAGGGAAAAACGATTTGCTGGTTTTTTAGGAAAGTGAAGAGACGACGGTTCGGGCGAGACTCCTCAACCGAGAAAACTGCTTAACCTCACACAGATGCATTGCACGGGAGTGCTTTGAGTTCGAGAGATCAATTTGTAGGACTCCGGCCTAAACCAAGTCAATGGCCGTTCCAGAGTCTATTCGGTCACAAAGAGGGAGATGGGTTGATCTGTAGGAGGGAAGCTGAGAATACTGGGATCAATGATGATCAAGGATTGTGGATGTGTTGAAGTTTTCTGCAAGTATGTGTAAATAAGTTTGATCGAGAGGACTTGTGTGTAGACTATTGTTCATCTATCAGTCATCAATTCAGAACTTATTTATATTGTCAGAATAGTAAACACCTTGATACCAGTAAGTGTGACGATTTCTTGAGTGAAAGAGTGGGAAAGTGGGAGATCGTGGTGAAATCAGTTCCATGTCGTGCGGAGACTTGGTTGATTGTCCACCCACTACTTTGCTAACTTCCTCAACCGCTTGCACGACTTACTCATGTTTCTCATCGTGGATGAACATGTGTTGTAGGCCACCAGACCAAAACCCTAACTGCTATCCCCCATGTGACGAGATTGATGTCTCACGAACGTGGAGTCTGCAAAGTAGACGTGTATTTGATTAGTCAGTCGTTGACTTTAGACATTGAGTCTAAGTTTTGTTGAATCGAGCATGAGTGACGAATGCTCAATGATTCATGGATTGAACATGTTAGACGTACAGTTCTTAGATATTGCTTGTCTGAGCAAATATTGTAAATTTGAGCAACTGAGCATCGATTCGATGAATTACTGAATATTGATAGTTGGATCAATATTCGAGCAACTGAGCAAGTATTGCTCAATTCGATGAATTACTGAATATCGATAAATTACTGAATATTGATAGTTGGATCAATATTCGAGCAACTGAGCAAGTATTGCTCAATTTTGATAAATTACTAAATATTGATAGTTGGATCAATATTCGAGCAACTGAGCAAGTATTGCTCAATTCGACGAATTATTTATTGGTGACGTGACCCAATAAAATATTAATTAAAATATTGGTAGACTACAAAATATTATATAATTAATCCAGATGTTGATTGCTGGATCAACATAAATTTATTAGTGTTTGAACTTGCTCGGAATGATGATTTGTGGAGCGTTTGTTCGAAACCCTAATTTTTGATCCATTGTTCGTCAATTGATGAATTGCTGAAAATCGGTCATGAGTGAGGGAGGGACCGACCACATGGGATGATGGATGACCATGTGGTGCCCAAGTGCTCGAGTGAGTGTGCACCAGGATCCTTGGTTGACCGGTTGGTGAAAGAATGATCAAATGCTGGTGTTATCATTTATTAAAATAATGCCCGTGTGAGCGTTAGGTGATAAAACCTAATTATGGAGAAGTGAGGGACCGGCCAAATGAGCATAGGACCGGCCCTTGGTGGTGTGGGACCAGCTGACGGTCAATTGAGCAAATTCCAAATTGGTTGGAAAGAGTTTGGACCCAATATGAGCAATTGAGCAAATTAGGTCAAAATCATGAAGATGTGTGGGACCGGCTCCTTGCAAGCCTTAGGGCCGGCCTTGGTAGGTCAAGGAAGCATGTCCGTGTCTCAGTCCTGAGAGTTTTGGTACTTTCTGGTGTGCGTTTGAGCAATATCTCGGATTTTTAGAAGAGTTTGATCTTTGACTGAAATTCTTGATTTTGCTCGAATGAGCAAGTAGAACTTTGCTCGTATGATCAAAATTTGGAGAATATTAAAATAATGTTATAAACGTGTAATTATGTTAAGAATATCTAGGGCAAATCCCGTTTATTACTAGGATGCCCTTGTGTCTAGCCCTATAAATAGAGGCTCTAATGTCTGTCTATTACATACATGAATAAGAAATATCTCTCTCTTATTACCCTCTATTTTGTGTCTCCTTCTCTATTTTCTCCTTTTACAAGACGTTATCATGCACGTTGCTCTACCGTCGGCACACGTTATATTAATCCCTAGAATCGTTGTCGGTAACAAAGTGGAGACGGTGTTGACACAGATCGGAACTTTGAAAGGAAAAAACGAACCCAAAAAAACAATTTCAGTTTGTTTTTTTTTTTTTTTTGATTTAGTCAATATGCGTTTGAACAATCCACTAACTTTGTTTCTCGTTTTTGTACCTGTATGTACACCTCGGTTGGATGGATTTTGTACACAAAGCTACAAAACATACTATTGTTTGTCATCCAAGGATAGATGACCTAAAAGGCACAGCGCTGATACGATGGATGATTAAAAGTAGCGGATGTGAATCATTACACTGTAAAACCTTAACGTTTAATATATTTTTTATTTTTGTTTTAAATTCTTAATCATACCACATAAAACAATATTGATACATGGGTGATCAGTTTACCATACAAACTTGATTTCCTTTCTTCTCTAATTTTTTTTTCATAGAGAAGAAAAAATAATTTATAGTTTCTTTTAGTGAAACTATTATAATCACCGAAATTGGTGTTATCGCAATTTAGTTTACATGCATGGTTGAAAAACCTACGGCCAATTAAATTTAGTATCCTTGTCCTTTAGATAAGGATCATGTATATGGTTTCTATTTATTTACAAGAAACCATACATCGACCACGAAAGTGAACTTTTCCTTTCCGATGACTAAAACGACAATAATTTTAATTTTGTCGATACGAGATTTTGATAAATCGTATAAACTAATTGGTGCTAGTTTTCTTCGTCGTTTCCATAAGACAGGAATTGAAAAAGAATCACGTAAGCCAATTGAAATTGGTTGTCTCTATCGACTTCGGAATGAGATATCGTTATTACGACATTCGAAATTGCAAACACCGATGAAAGCTAAGAATTGTTGCGTCCCTAGGGATATTGAGCAATCTTTGTTTTATTTCTTCATCTTAATATTCTCCAAAATTAATAGTTCCACTTGTAGTTGGAATTGGACACTAAATATCAAAGGGTGCGCACCCGGCTTGTTAGCCAAAAATCATTAGTCCTTGTGGTGACTATATTGGTCTTGAAATTAATTTCTTTTGATGATCTATAGTGTCCATAATTTTATTTTAAGGTGAATGATTATTTTTTCAGGCTCGTAAGATCGCCATTTTTATTTATTTGGAGAATTTACATATTTTACATGCTTTTGTACCGATTAATTTCGGGTTCCAAACGTATCCATGGTTGTAGATAATAGTATGTCAAGCAACAATTTTTTTTTCATGTCGATGAACATATTCCATAATGAGTATATGTTTATACTTTTACGAAGTTTTCTTTCGTATATATGATGAAAATATTTCCGCCATAATCAGAGGGAGACTATACAACACTAGAAGTCGGTGTTTGTTAACTTAAAAGTTATACAATTTTTTTTTCCGATCGGATCAAATCCAAAAATGGCTGCCATTAAATAATAGGCGTGAAATTATCTCATTGAGCTTTTCCATAAGCTAATGCCGTTTGAAAAGGCAAATCCAATCACTTATAGCAAAAATGTAGCGTTTTGCTGCATATAATGATAATGCTCCGATATAGTCTATCATAATATGATTCACATTCTCAAAATTAGTATCTCCTCATTTGAAGAGGAGGAGGTAATAATGCCCGCGGGAACTGGTACCAGTAAAATTTAATTTTTCCAAAGTGTATATACACCAGAGAATTGTATTGGGTCATAATAAGCTAATGATCGTCGAATACTCATTTACAGTAGCTACTGAGATAGTAAATGATGGTGGTTGTTAACCCCTCTACAAAGAAGTATCGACATATGTGATTGGTATGCACAAAATCCAAATTATGTTGGATTGAAATCTCTTGAATAACGCGATTTATGGATCCAAGACTTAACACCTTAAACGTGCAAGCCTGAATTCTCAAAGTTACAGGTTGGTGTAGTCGTGATGCGTTATTAAGAGAAATAAATCGTTCTAAACACGATTGAGGGTTTTATTTTTGCTTAAACCCTAGGATTGCTTCATTATTTGTTCTCTTTATACAATGCACTTGGCGTGGTAGTCTTTGAAGGACTCATATTGCATTGACACACGAAATGTGGTCGAAGAACATATTGAATTTGTAATCTTTTGAGGATTCAAATTTTATTCAGGCAGCCACCTTATTTGCTTACATAAGGTTTAACAATCCTTTATGTGTTTTTAGAAATTTGGTACACAACCAAAAATCCGGATTAATTAGTTGATGATTTCAATGTTATAGGTCTCTTGAGGAGTCCTTAAAAACACAAAAAAAATCCACGCTTTAGCAGCATGAATTCTATTTTTTTTTCTTCTCAAAACTGCAGTTGGAATTATGCTAGCTTAAACTCATCTTTGAAATAGATGAGAGTTATTATTTTGATGCTTTTCTTTTGTAAAACTCATATATTTGGGTTAGCATCCATATTTACATCAAAAGTTGTACTCTTTTCCCTTTATTTCAGGTTTTATCCCAGGTGGTTTTCCCGAAAAGGTTTTAACGAGGCAACATCTCGTTGACGTTTGATTTTCTTTCAAAAATGTTGATATTTGTGCTCTTTTTCCTTCGTCCAAAATTTTTCCCACTGGGTTTTATTGGCAAGGTTTTAGTGAGGCAATTTATTCAACATGGTGGTCATCCAAGGGGGAGTTGTATAATTTTGGCTATTTGGTGGATTCTCACCATTAACTAGGTCATTCTGTTTTGTTAGACCACATCAACATAAGAACCCCTAGGAATTTGGATATCATTCTGATCCATATATGGTATGATCACAAACTTTACTCACCTATGGTACTCTAACTGTATATTGGCACTTTGTTGAAGAAACTACATCAACTACTTTTGCAAATCATCTCCGAGAAGCTAGGAATCCAAGAAGCAAGTCCTCAATGTACTTAAAGAAGGGTGAAGACTCGAGAACACTACCATTAGAAGACTAACACAAAAGAAGACTTCATCAACTTGGAAATTTCTCACAAAAGTATTGCTATATCCGGCATTCAAGAAATTTGTTTACCGAAATTGGCTCGACTCAAAGATTTGCAAGCCAAGATTTAACTAAAGTACTTATCAGGGGGAGTATTAAATTAGAAGGTATTTTACTGGACTATCACGTTGTACTCTTTTTCCTTCATCAAGGTTTTTCCCATTGGGTTTTCCTTGTCAAGGTTTTAATGAGGCAACATTTGGGTGTCCAAATCTTTTATAAGTTTTCTCAATTGTACTCTTTTCCCTCCGATCAGGTTTTGTCCTTTTGGAATTTCCTGACAAGATTTTAACGAGGTAATTAGCTTAGACGCAATGTCATCAGGGGGAGTGTTATAAACGTGTAATTATGTTAAGAATATCTAGGGCAAATCCCGTTTATTACTGGGATGCCCTTGTGTCTAGCCCTATAAATAGAGGCTCTAATGTCTGTCTATTACACACATGAATAAGAAATCTCTCTCTCTTCTTCCCCTCTATTTTGTGTCTCCTTCTCTATTTTCTCCTTTCAAGAAATAACAATATTTTATTATTTGGCGTGAGTAGCCTGGTCGGTCATGTGACCATTTGACTTTTTGGCTTTTCGTGGTTTGAGCAAAATTTGAGAAAATATGAAGAAACCAGGGTTTTTGCTCAAACGAAGGAGTTTCATGAGATGAGGAAATAATAATTATAAAAATAAGGGATTGCAAGGTGTGGGACCGGCCACGACTAGGGCATGGCCGGCCGGCTAGGTAGCCCGGTCCTGCAACACCTTTCCTTATTTTATTATTTTCATGAAACCGTGAAAATATGGAGAAACCGTGAGTTTTGCTCAAACAAGGAAAGTTGCTCGAATGAAGGAGTTTTCATGAGTTCATGAAAATAATAAAATAAGAAAAATAAAGGGAAGGGGCGTGGGGGACCGGCCGGCCGGTGGGCCCGGTCCCCTAGGCGCTTCTTTTATTATTAGTTAATATTATTTTCTCTCTCCTATTTAGTGTAGGATTCCTCGTCGTTTGTCCATATTTCTGAATGCTCGTTTGTGCATTTGGGTGCTCGTTCGTGCATCATTGTTAAGTACACTTGCACCATTTTATTGGGGCTTACTTGGTGATAGTCCAGATGCCCGATTGTTGAGTAATTATTATTAATTCATGAAATTCAGCGGAGAATGATTCATGAAATGGAGTGATAATTATAAATTGTGCATCTATTACTAATCCATGAAATCCAGTCGGGGAATTCAGGGAACGGAGTAATGAGATAAATTGGTTATCTATTACTAATCCATGGAATCAGTCGGGGACCGGCCATGGAATGGAGTAATGAGATAAAATAGATTATTTTCTAGGAATTCAGTGGATGAATGCCACAGTAGAATTAATATATTGTAGAATCGAGATATGAGATAGTTGAAGCATCATACTCGTTCTGAAAGGTGCATAGTCAGGGAGCAACGTGCAACGTTGTTGACGTCCTGAAGGCGTTTAGCTCCCTCAACAAACAATTATGTAGGAGAGCCGCCTGAATATATACACAGTCTCTATACATAGTCAGGTAACAACGAGTGTCGCCGACGTCCTGAAGGCGTTAAGCCTTCTCAACAAATAATTATGTGGGAGGACCACCTAATCATGTTATTCTACATAGAGGGTATGATGAAATGCGTAGCATCGAACGCTCAGCTAGTGGGAGGCTTTCGAGAAACATATTCATCATGTCTTTGAGAGGAACTCAATCAGAGCTCGTGAAACGGTTCACGGATCGTAAAATATGAATCGTCACATGCGTTCCTGAAGCCGGGTCAGAAACATGCAGTATCATGATTTTACGATTTTGACCTTTGTCGAAAATCTACCATCAACATTAAGTCCCCTGCTTAGTGAGGGACAGCCATGTTCCGCAGTAAGCATTAAATGGTGATTTTCCAGTCGACGAGATAAGCAGTTGAACTCGGTCGTACAAAGATATTTTCAGAATCCTCGATTTGCTCCAATGGTGTCATGTACGAGCAAATGCTCACGTAAGGACCCTGATAGTATGATAGAGCGTCATCCCGTGAGCACGGAGAGATGAGGCACTGCTTATTTGGACGATCGGGCATCCTGTTTTGGTCGGTTTAGTGTTTACGGGCCCGAACCCAAAAAGAAAATCCTTGTTTTAGGAACGGATGTTCGTTTGCTAGTTTAAGAAATAGACAATGATCCCTAGCATAAGAGGGTTTTTTTTTTATTTTAAATTTGTGAGATTTCACAAAATGGAATAAACTCTCGTTTCAAAGTTGGATGCTCGGACGAGAGAAAAAAGTTGTTTTTTTTTTAATAGACGTGCGTCTGTTAGTAATAAAAAATTTGTCTATGAGCTTTCATGAAATTTTTTGTTTTCGATATGTGAGCTTTCATAAATTTTTTGAAAATATGCTCTCGTTTCAAAGATGGATGCTCGCGAGAGGGAGCAAAAATATATATACATATATTTTCAAAGTTACGTGAGTTTCACGTTAAAATATATATTTTTTGTAAAATCAATATTTTGATTTTGAACAATTGTTGAAAGTAGACAATTTATTCATGGTGAAATAATGTTTGTATGTGAGTTTTCACAATTGTAGAATGGACGTCTGTCCAATTTTTGAAAAACCAGTGAATGTTCACACAATGAAAATTTATGTGAAATCAAATTTTTATTTTTAGCAATTGCTAGAAGTAAAAAAATTTTGATAAAATATTATTTGTATGGATTTTGTGATCTGATAGGGTATGCCCAAAAACCAATGAGTGTTCACTCGGTGGGAGTCGCTCACACGGTGAAAATTTTGTGGATTTCTCACATGAAAATCAAGTTATGATTTTGAATAAAATTTTTGCTCGTGTTTGCAGGTTCGAGGAGACGAGAAAATTTTGAAGTATTAACTCTTGTATCACAATCACTACTGTTAGTGGAATCCTAAACAAGTAAGAGTTGAAAGTTACCATTTTTGTAGACGATGTTGTGAGCACCTTTATTCCATGATTCATTGTTTTTCGCCTCAGATGGCGGTGACTTCCGGTTACAACCACTCTTCAGGCTCTTCCGGGGAACGATCCAAAAAATATCAAGTCAAAGATGAAGACTTCTGCAGATGCTCATGTCGAGGTGAATCAATCTTTCAGAGACGCTGGAAAAATGACACATTGTATGTCTCTCGATCATCTGGGAGTCGTCCCTCATCAGCAGAAGCACCGCCGACTTCAGCAAGTGAGACTATCGGCTGATGATGAAAGTCGGCTTTGCGTTGATGGTGTAGCTCCTGATTCAGATGTGGATGAATGAAGAATTTCGTCATAATTCGTCATCATAAAATTCAGGAGTTAGGTCTTCATTCACTACACCAAATTCCCGGATTCGTAACAGCAATTCGTAACGGCTTATGGGCCGTTACAAATTTCCCGTTACAAATGGCCGTTACAAAAAATTCGTAACAGGCAGAAGCCGTTACTAATTTTTTAAAAATTCTTAACAGGGTGAAGCCGTTACGAATTTTTTTTAGGCGTGCAGTCACACGCTTGGTCACACCAGGGTGGTAACACTTGCAATTTTGCCTGTGTGATTCACATGCGTGCCATTATTTTTTCCACCCAAGATGAGTAAAACTAGGGATATTTCCTCCCCTGCGTGTGTCATTCACATGCGTGCCCCTCTTCATCCCATGCCTTAATGAGAATCGACATATCGATTTTTCATTTTTTATTTCTCTTCCCTTTTCTGCTCCTAGTGATTTGCCTCTCTTCTTTGAAATCCTAATGAAACTTCATCTTCAATAATCGACAATAGAGAAACTATCTCAGAAACCTCTCAATCATCGACTTAACTTCTCATTTTTCATTTTCTTTTCTCTATTTTTCTCCTCCCGCCTCTCCTTCTCTTCCCTCTCAGAGTTTAGGGTTTCGATTGGGTTATTCATCTGTTTCGATTGGGTTAACAGATCTTCAATCAATCATCAGTTTCGATTGGGTAAGTGTTTTATCATCATCACTTCATCAGTTTCGATTGGGTTTTTTATCATCTGTTTTTTAGGGTTTCATCCGTGAATCCATTTTTTCTAATACGATTTCGATTTCATCATCTATTAATCGAGTTTAGGGTTTCGATTTCATGATCTGTATTTCGTCATCTGTAAGTCTTTCATCATCTGTTTTAGGGTTTGAGTTTTCTATTTCTGGGTTTGTTATTGTTCTGGGCAGGCTGTGCCTTTTTGAAGTATGAGACAAAAGAGCAAAATTAAAACGTAGTTATCGTAAATAAAGAAATGTAGTTAGATGTCTGCTAAATTAAAACGTGTGTAATAATGTTTCATTAGTTTTGATTCATCGATTATGGGTGCTAAGGCATCTTCAACTATGCACTTGAGTTTAGACCTGAGAATACTAGTTCAATAAGCCTTGATTCGTCGAATGAGTTAATGTTACCAATTTCATATTCATTTCCCGTTTAGTTGCTAGTTCTGGAACAGCACTAACTGCGGCTTCAGGAAAGATCTAGTTATGAAACTTATATCAGCTCAGAAATCAATAACCTGATTGAAAATTTAGAGTAAGGACAAGAAATTTCCTTTCTATCAACGTTATGAGATAAAGTCGTGTAAAAAAAGGTTTTCTGGCACTTGTATATTTTCCAATAATGTATTGTGACCTCTAAGCTGAATCCTAGCAACTTGACATGATAGTTGAGAGCATTGGGGAGGGAGTCATCGAGTTCAATGAGGGTGATCATGTAATCACGATATTCACTGGAGAATGCATGACATGCAAACACTGCACCTCGGGGAAGAGCAATATGTGCCAAGTATTGGGAATGGAAAGGAGAGGGCTTATGCATAGTGATCAAAAAACTCGCTTCTCAATAAAAGGAAAACCCATTTATCATTACTGTGCTGTTTCAAGTTTTAGTGAATATACAGTGGTGCACTCGGGATGTGCCGTTAAAATTAGTGCAACTGTGCCATTAGAGAAAATTTGCTTGCTCAGTTGTGGAGTGGCTGCGGGTAAGTTTGTACCTTTCGAAGATAATCTTGTTAGCGGATCAAACACTTCAGTTCCCTTTTGTTCTTTTTTGTATTGCTTGAAATGCCAACATTCTTAGCTGCAACTTAGCTTATATAATTTGGTCAGCGATGAATACATTTGATAATTCGGTTTCGTTTTACTAGGTATTGGTGATGTTTGGAAGGTTGCTGACATATCCGAAGGATCAAATGTAGCTATTTTTGGCCTTGGAACTGTTGGCCTTTCTGTAAGTATTGGGAATTTTATGACAACTTGTAGGAGCTCCAATCTTTGGAATAGTTTTTACTTCTGTAATGAGAGACACACTACGGATTGGTTTTGAAATTTTGTATGAATAGGTTGCACAAGGTGCTAGACTAAGAGGTGCATCTAGAATAATTGGGATTGATACTAATCCTGAAAAGTACGAAAAAGGTAATCAAAAGCTCAGCTTCTAGCATCTTGTGTTGTCTATTTCTGTTTACTTACAAAATTCTGATCTGTTGATATGGTGGTTCTTGATGCAGGAAATGCATTTGGGGTGACAGACTTTATAAATCCAGCTGATTGTGGTGAACCCGTTCAACAGGTATCTGTACATTGTCATTTCATTCCAAGAACGCATTTTGAAACTGCGCTAAGTCACGTTTTTTAGGTTCAATACCAAAATGCCTAAATTAGTATCTTGGAAGCACGCTTCTCAGGCTCGATTTGATCTTTCTGCTTCTATTATGATGTTCATGTGTGGGTTATTCAGGAGCCACTAGCTATTGTTGTAATTTTGAGCTTATGTTGCATCTTATAACTTTTTTAAAGTTCAATTTGTTAAGTACTTTGATATGCCCATCTTATGTTGTTCCTCTGCCAGAGCTGCTGAGAGTAAGAAGTTAAAAGCTGATGGAGTCGGAGTTGAACCAGAAGAAGCCTGTAAGTCCAGGTACTTCACTTTTTCCTTTGTTTTGTAAAGAGACTTCAGCTGCAGTTTCTTTGATGGAGGGTCAGTTTTATCAAGTTATACTCTATGAGCTTGATGCTATTCGCAAGGTAATGTGGTGTCAAGTTGCTACTTTTCTTAGGGACAAAAGGTCTGTAGCTAGTAACAACCTTTGTTAAGGTGGAGAGCTATTAATATTTTTTCTTTTTCCGGTATAATGAATTTATTGAAGATAAAGGAAGTCTTTTTGAGGTTGGATGAAGTCATTTGGGTTTGATGTTTTCTGGAAGATGAGTTAGGCAGCTTTTTCGGTCTTTGTGACCTTACATAAATTTTTTCCGATTAAAAGCAAAAGCCTTCATTTGAGCTACCTGGGAAGCTTGCTGAAGAAACTAATCGTGTAAAAGGTAAGATATTTCTCTAATTTATATGTTACTCCTTTATTTCTTTCTCATTCAATTTTAATGGTGGTGCTGTAGATGCAATTACATTTGTGGTGGTCATTCTTAGTCTCTATTTTCTTCTTCAAGTCACAAAAACAATATGAAAACCAGCATTCTTTATGAGTTTAAATGATCAGTTAATCAAAGCTTCTTCTTTCAGGTGTGACACTCCTCTTTACTGAACCTTCGGATGCTCGCATACCAGATGTAAGATGGAGGCTTTACGTCTTCAAGGGGGTTGAAGTACTTAATGGTAAAATTTTCAGGAGATTTGTTTTCATATGGGATTTGTCTATTAATATCACTGGGACAAGTACATGCCATCTTATTTGAACACCACTGTCCTTCCTATAAAGCATATTAGACCTCATAAGTTTGTAAGCCAGAAATTGTGATTTTAAATTTGATGGTTTGGTATCGATTTCTCTGAGTTACTGATGTTAACATGCATTCTAGATGATGCCAATAGATTTTGAGTTTGATGTTTCATTTCATATATATTCTTAGCTTTTCAGTTAGTTCGTCAGAAGTGATGTAATTCTCGTCTATGCTGTTATCTAGCCTAAACTACTATACACCTCGCTTCTTGAATAAGTAGAAAAGTTTTTGAATAAGCAGAAAAGTTTTTGCTTACTCCCAACATCTAAGTATACAGTTTTTGTGTTCGCAGGTTTTTTGAATGATGCTCTTTTTGATTGGAAAGGCTGGAGAACAAAGCAGTTATAAGGTCCCTTAGTAGCTTAAAGTTTTGTAAGTTCTATGTAGACAGTTAGTAAGTTTCACCATGAACATGTAGACAGTAAGTTTCTATGTATTTTCTTAGAAATTTGATACTTAACAAACAAAAAAATTGGTACTTAGGAAAATTTCAGTTTTTTTTTTTTTATATGAATGGATTGAATGTGTGAAATGAATGTGAAATGAATTAATTGAAGAAATTATCGTTGAATGTGGATGATGAATGGATTGGAAGGTATATGTAGGGTATTTGGAATTCCGGCTTATTTCCGGCAGAAAATGAACTGCAGTCAACCTTGACCAGGTCAAGGCTGACTGGCAGTAATTTTTTTGTTGTTACAAAAAAATTCGTAACGGCTCCAGAGTGTTACGACCACGTTGTTACAAATAAATTTGTAACGGCCCTGAGCTGTTACTACGTGTCAAATTCGTAACGGCCCACAGCTGTTTCTAGAGCCGTTACAACTAAAATTCGTAACAGCCCCATTGTCGTTACAAAAAAAATGTAACACCCACTTTTGCAACAGGCAAGAGCCGTTACAACCCGTTTTAGTAACGGCTCGGGTCTGTTACGGATCCGAGAATTTGGTGTAGTGGTTGAAATTGTTGTAGAATCTTCGTCCGATATCGGATTTTTGTGATCTATCCATGTTTCTTCATCATTGGAAATTTCCAAGCTTTATCAAAGAAGATTTTCGGCTTTTGAGCACGTTTAAGGTCCGAAATTGACGAAACAGTAAACTTCCATGAGGTTTTCAGAAAATTTTCAGCTGTCATGTAGTCCAAAGTTTTGGCCACATCGTTTTGCTCGTTCATCCAATTGTTGTGAATTTTGGATATGTTTTAGAAGACATACATACGAAGAGAATGACATATGACTCAACCTTATATTCTTCACCAATTGCTCCCAGATCGCTTGTTTGTGCAGGGCAGTGTAAAATCACTTCAGCCAGGCTTGCTGTAAAATGTCTCTTTTGTGTCTTAAGACCATTTGCTTGTGTCTTGAATGCTTGATGAAAAATTTCAATGCCATTGATTAATTTGAAACTTGAACCCCTTGGTTGATACATGAGCTTGGTGCTTGCAGTACCATTTTTTGTTTCTGTCATTCGTAGAAACATCTCTAAACCCTTGTCACGGGACCATAACTGAGGTTGCTCTCAAGAGGGACCATAACTGAGGTTGCTCTCAAGAGGGGATGATGTAATGTCCATTGTTGTATGTCTTGGTTGTAGCATTCGTTTTATGATGAATGATTAGCATAGGTGAACTTGGTGCCAGTCACGAGTCTTGGACTGTGAACTGATCGTCATGATCAGTGGACCGTCAATCCCCAGTATTTTGTTAAATCTCCTTTTTCGTTTTCCCTTCTTCTGGCAGGACCTAGATAGAGGACCCAAGTACAAAGACTTGATGTAAAGACATAGGTGGTCGAAGTTGGAGGTACCTTGATGAAGGACTTAGTGGAAGGACCTGGTGGACATCGATCGACCGTGGAAGTTATGAATCCCGTCTAAGAGTTGTTGCTTGCATGTTGTATACTCTGGAAGCTGTAGGAATCTCATACGACGTCAGAATTCGATGCTTGACCCCAACTTTTGAAGCTAAGAGACTGAGTTATCAAATGAGAAAAGAAGCACTCAATTTGGAGTTGTCTAGGTCACCCAACGAAGCATGCACATTTGTAATTCGTAATCCCATGCAAGTTTTCAGATTCCATGAACTTGAGTGTGGAGGCCACATCTTTCAGCGCGTATGTCCGATTGATGCTCCCTTTTGGTATGTTGTAGCAGAGACATAGACGAACATTTTTTGTTGAGGAAGCATTGTCCCATTCCTCACCTATTGGTACGTTTTTGTAAACCCATGGCCTGAAGTGTGTTGTATCTCATTTGTAGAGGTGATGAGAACATCTTGTAGAAGACTTTGGCTTGTGCCCGCCCATCGAGCAAGCTTTGGGAAGACTTTCATGTGAACATGTTTTCATGTCTACATAACTTGATGTGAATCATTAGTGCTTGGAGAAGTCCGCTTCATCGAGTAACACTTCAGAGAATGGTTAGTTGATGAAGCCCTGTCATGAAGATGTTGCTTCTGAGACCGTTGTTGATGCTGAGATCACGATTGAATTTTCTCCATAAATTCTTGTTGATGTTGAGACCATTAATGGAGTTCCTCCACGTATCCTTGTTGATGACGATACATGGTTGGAGTTGCTCCAGAGACCGAAAAGGATAGATTATCGACATAGTCTTTGCTCCTCCATCCAGTGAGCCTTTGCATGCACGAAGTAATTGATGAGTTGAGAATTCCTAAGATGAAGATATACTAGGATTTCAACCCAAATTCTCATGAATATGACTTTACTGTGAAGTGGCTTCGTCGGGGAATCAATGTTGTTGTGGCAAATAACAGCGGCAGTCTCCATTCTGGATGTGAGGAGAAAAAGTTCCTTGGTCGTACAAGGTTTGTGATGTAGAGAGGTTCCATTGATGACGTTTCATGGAATCACATCAGGTTGCAATGACTTTTTATGTGGAAAACATTTATTGAAACATACTGAATTGATATTTCTAATAAGATCAAGTCCCCAAGTGCATCCCGGAGGTGTTCGTCTATTCAGCAAAACATATATGTTGAAGGAGTTTGTGCCATCCATGGAAGAAGGAGGTTGCATCTGCTTCAGAAGTCCGGTCATGGAGATAGTGAAGATTTAACGATTGTATTTCAGTTAAACTTTGACCGTCTTGGTACTGAATCAGTGTGTCATCCTCGAGATATTTGTGCTCAAGCTAGAGGCGCCATTATAGAAGGTGTACTCTTTGATTGGGAGTACAATTTGAAGGCTTCTTAGATGCTTGAGTGTTGAAGCGTCATATTCCTTAAGCATCGAATGTCTTAGGTTTGATCATCTCGGCCCTGAGTATCTTCTATTGATTCAGCATTCCTTTCGTTGCGGTAGTGGGATTCAACACTTGTGCAAACATCAGAGCTTTCTGATTTTGTAGCACACATGGACATTCCTGCAAGGCTATGAAGAAACGCCCAAAGTGTTCTTTTCCATGCTCGTACATCATCTCAGTAATGAATGTATCAGTGCTCAACTCGGAGAAATGTCATATTCAACCACTTGGTAAAATACTAATGCGGTGAAGCTACCATTCGTCTTCCAATAACAGAGTTGCTAGCACAATTGAGTCCCCATGCTAGGATAACATGTGAGGAAATAAATGACACAGACATGGAATGAATGAGACTTGCCTGAGTGCGGAACCTCTTGATAAATGTCTATGCATCTTTTGCAGGTTCTTGCTTCAACCTCGTCAAAGTTCGAAATTCCTCCAAGTGCTCTGATGATAGAATGTCCACCAAATCTTCTGGATCAGAAATTTCTTCGTTTGAGAGATGTGCAACCAAAGGCGCTTTGCCAGTACCATCTTTTCAGCGTTGATCCACGCTCGTCTGAAGAACATGTCATATCCTGGATCTTCCTGATTGTGTGAAACTTGGTTTCTTTCCAAGTTGAACTAATTATGTCCACTTTGAGAGTGATGTAGCCATAAGTATTTCCGAGCGTTCCTTCAAGGTCTCTGATTTGGATGGGATCACGAGTAGCTTCTTTTCGAGTGATGCTTGCGGCTCTGAGGGTTTTCAGTGGAATGATGGTGTCAACATCGATCAACATTCTTCCGAATTCGTTTCCTCTGAGATGGACTGTGGTAAGCAGTCCACAGTCGTGCATCTCTTTGTCTGTGGATGAAGGTTCAAGGAGTATTTCCGGGATGGACAGACGTCTGGGATTCTACATTTCTTCTTCAGTTGGCTCTCTCCTGATGAACGATAATTTGATTGCACCATCTTGAACCCAGACTTCCAGTAACTCGATCACTCCTTCATGAGAAGAGAGAAGTTTGAGTCTGTCTGATCATTTCCCCGTTCGTTGATGCCGGGTCGAGGTTTGTGCAAGATTGGTTATCCTTTCTTTGCGCTTTCGGAGGAGCTTGGGATGTTGGAGAAGCGTTGTTCTTATGTGGTTGCGCTTCGGATTTTCTCTTGCTCCCTTCAGCAACATTTATGGAAGGTTGGAGATAATGTTGCTTGTTGATCAAGCGCCTGGCACTGCCTCGAGTTTCTCGCGGTTCCTCGACTTTTGTAGTTCTTGTTCTTTCTAGTAAGGCCGGAGCAGTAGTTGCATTTGGCTATTTTCATGGAGTTCTGAGAAAGTCGGAGATTTTCCAACAAGGCTCTGTAGACCGAGATCATTCCGTTGATGCACAAGTCCACCAGTTGTTGTTCGGTGACATTTGGTTCATGACAATCCAAAGCTGAGACTCTGAACCTCTTCACATAATCGTTTGGATATTCATTGCTCCTCTGAGACATTCTTCCTAAGTCAGAAGGAGTAATCTGCTCTGAGACGGAGAAGTATTTTTGGTAGAAAGCATTAAACATTTCTCCCCAGCCAGTGATGCTCCCTGGTGCAATGTTGTTGTACCATGTGTATGCTCGGCTTGTCAGGGATTTCGAGGATTCCTACAGACGGACGACATGGTTGTTCTTATGTTCTCCTAGTGCTTCCAGGAATCGAGTGACATGCTCTCGAGCATTCCCCATTTTGTTGTAAAGTGTGAACGTCGGAGAAGTATATCCTTTCGGGAGAGGGATCCTCAGTGTAGCAGCAGGAAATGGAGGTTGATGACGGTGAACATATGGTGTTTTGTCTTTCCTCGATCCTCCATGAAGCGTTCCAGGTCTTCACGGGTGATGAAGCCTGCAGGTTCCTTCGTTGGTGGATTATCTGCAGCCTTTTGGACTTCATCATCGTCTACTACATGGATTGGAGTGACTTCAGGATCAGCAGTCGAAGATGTTTCTTTGGCTTTTCCCTTCTCTTGAGTTTTCTCTGACATCTTGTCAGTGAGAGTTTTGAGATAATTGCACATCTCTTTCTGTGTTGCAGCTATGTTAATCTGGTTTTTGGCGAGAGTCTGTTGCACTTTCATGAGATCACCTATGGTAGGTGGATTTTCTCTGATTTCTTCGGGAGAGCGGCCGAACAGGGGATGGTCTCCGATGTTGGTTTGAGGAGGATTGGTATCACTAGCACCGATGTTGGAAGCAGGAGTAGTTTCTGGGGTACCACCGTTGTTGCTAGTGCTGGCGTTGTTTGTGTTAGGATTTTGTCATGTACCTAGTGTTGCTAGGGGAGTGCCCATATGGTATTCGGGTTGGTAATTAGTGTTAGCCTACTTGTAGTTCTTCTATCAATTGTAAGGGTCCCTTTAGAAGTTGTTGTCTTGATCTAGCTTTATAAGGCTAGAGAGTCTATAATTGAAAGGTTATCAAATTATTAATCAAAACAGAACTTTGTTCTTAGGCTGTGTTCATTAGAACCAGAGAACTCGATTCTTCGGAATTGGGAGAGGTTTATCCTCAATCTATCCACCCAACCTTGTCATCGTACTCAGGTACATGACAATTGGTATCAGATTTCCATTCTGGGACCTAAATCATGACAGGAGGTGAGAAACACACCATTAACAGTGTTCATACACTTGCTCAACAAAATTCCACTGCAATCCAAGATATCCGTGATCAATTGGCTGCTTCTGAAGCTCGATCGACCGCCAATTTCGACCGTATCTTCGCCTCTTTACAACGTCTGTTACCTCCGGAGAAGCCATCTGAAGAAACGATCGACCCTGGTTCTCATCAGGATTCTTCGAAAGGATCTCATGAAGATCGTGAGCTGATTCAGAGTTCACATCACAATTCGTTTCGATCCATGGATGATTATTTGTATCGAGTTAGGGCGAAATACCAACTCTATGTCCGGTTACTGGATTTGAAGAGACAGTATCAAGTTCTGCTTAATGAAACACCTTCCTTCAATCGAAATTATACTCTTTCGCAACTAGAGTCCGAAATCAACTTCACCAGGTTTAGGAGGGATGCAATTAAAATACCACCATTAGCATTTAGTCCAGTTCATCGAGTTGTGAATACAACACCTACGAAAGAGGAGGGTTTCATTGACGAATCGGCACCTAAATTAAGTCAAGTTCTTACTCCAAATTCACTTCCTGATGCTACTTCAGATTCAATTTTGGATTGCGATTCAATTTCTGGATCTAAGACCGATTTGGGTAATGGTTTAAATGGTTTTTTAAGATCGACATCAAACATTGAAGAATCTGCTATTTCAATGCGTGATTTCACGGTCTCTACTGAGGAAATCATATCCGTTTCTACTGAGGCTGATGACGAAGATGAATTGGAGCTGATTCCCCAATTTTTCTTTGTTGAAATTGAAGAGGATGATGATAGCCTCGATTTCGAATTGCTCATTCCTTCATTTTTCTTCCAGGAAGAGGAAGATTTACCTGATGAGGTGAATTTTCAACCTACAGAAGTTATGCGTAATGAGGATAGCTATAAGAAACTCCAAAGCTCAAAGGTGTTAAATCGGTGATAACAACAAAGTAATTAGTAAGCCTCGTTTTGCTCTTCTTTTGATTTTTCTCTCGGATGCTATTTGATCGTGGAAAATATTTCAAACTACTTAAACGTTTTTGTTACTTAGCTGGAATTTATAAATTTGGTTATGATGCAATTACCTCATGTTCCTTTGCACTATATGTTTGTTCAAAATTAATGGATGAATGCAATGGAAATTCTGTGTCTGAGCTGCTCTCTAAGACTGGGTACTGGTCAGCTTCTTGGTCTGGTGATTCAATCGATTGTATACCACCTAATGAGGGTGTTCTTCGTACTACTGGAATGATGTTTGGTAACATGTGTGAGAGTCCAGCTGTGCCTTCAACTGGTGCTGGAATTGATTTCCTCTTACGGCTCCACAAGGGTAGAGTTTTTGATCGTGGGAAAGTAACTGAACTTCTGAAAAGGTATTCTAAATTTTCTGTAGAGCTGAACTTGTTGGATGCATATTATAGGAGACTTGTTCTGGAGTTGCTTTATAAACATGGGTATCCATTTCAATTGTTGTTTATGAATGCCAGTGGGTCGATATTTTTTGTACCTTCTGAAAATGGTTTTGAGAATAAGTTAATTGCTCGCTGGATATATGATCGAGGTAAGTGTCCAGTTTCTTCCTGGATTTTTTATGAGAAGTTGATTGTTCGTTTACTTCCTAACCTTGGGTATGAATCAAATTTTTGGGGTATACATTTGATGGCTCTTGTGGGTGTTGTTGTTAATCATTCTAAAATTCAAGATGCCAGTCGGCTATTTGTCACAAACTCTGAAGGAAATAGCAGTTCGTTACTCTTGTTACTTCGCGTAGTGGGAACTGAAGTGGCATTAGAGATATTGGGTCGAGTGCTTAGGAGTGTAGTGTGGAGTTGGAAGGGTGGTGAAGCTAATACTCTTTTGCAACTTCAACATGGTTTGATTTATGCTATAGGAGTCACATTTGATAGATTGTGGAGGAGAGGAGCAATGACAACACATTTTCGGTGTTGTTATTTCTATTCAGTTTTCATTCCCAGCACTAAACACGCACACCCACATCCGTTCAATACTCCAGTCATTTTTTCTCATAGTTTTCACCTTATTACTTCTCTTACAAACCAATCTACAAGCTCCATGGTGTTATTCAACAGCAGGTTACTCGGTATGGGTTGTTTTTATCTTTCTTTTGCTTATACTCATAGAATTTGTGATCGGGGTAAGCTTCTGCGATTGATTCTTAGCTTTGGGTATGAATACACGGATGGTGTAACTACGGGTATATTGACACTTAAGTGGACAATAGTGGGGAGAATTAGACAGGCACATCATTGGTTTGCTCAACTGCCTGGTAGAGGGGGAGCTCAATATTTTTTTCTCTTAATTCTGAAGTATGGTCTCCTAGCGGTAATTGCAGGTCATTGCCAATGCTCTAAATCCATCCTCGACATTCAAAATGGTTCCATCCACTAATGGTGTCAAAAACAAACTAAACTGTGCAAATTGGTAAGGAATTTGGAAAAACTCCATTTCACAAAAGTTGTTCACCTACGTGTTTTCTACACAGTGTCAAAATTTCACAGTGTTTAGATAAACGGTCTGACAGTTATGGTCTCTGGAATGAACTACGCGCAGTCTGAAATTTTCTGACGAAAAGGTATTCGGCATAATTCGCTTCTAAGATAGATTCGGACTCAATGAAATTAAACATAGGGATGCAAATATGATATGAAAACAGTAAAAAAATAAATAAACGAAACAAAAATAAAATGCAAAAGGATAAGAGATACAAAACCGGTGGGTTGCCTCCCACTTAGCGCTTGTTTTAAAGTCGTCGGCCCGACTATATCCTTGCAAGATTCATTCCCCATATACCAATAATCTGAAAAGTTGGGGATCCGTCCATAGAACCTGTTTTGCAAACACTAGCTTCACACAAATATTAGTACAATAAAGCAAAAGTGAAGCTATGAACCGATAATGACTTCCCCCCACACTTATTCTTGTCCACACATGGAAGTGCATAAAGAATATAGGAGTCGGGTACTTCCACGGTTTCTTGGTCCAAAACCTGCATAGTATGAGAATCAATTATCTCTAATGGAGGGAATCGAGAAACAAAGGCATTCAACAATATTCTCAAGCACATACATTCAAACCAATAAGAGGTAAAGGAGAAGAAACAATAGGCAAAGGGTTAGATAAACCTTTCACAATCTCTTGTATCACGGAATCCTCTTCATCCTTAAAAACTCAAGTGAATTATTCACCTCTTGTGTATCATGGTCCTCTATCAAACCTTGCAACCATTCTTGTCCGTTTCTGCCGTAACCAAAGTTTCAACATAAACATCATCATCACAATCATTTGCAAGCTCAATTGGGTCTTCCATAATATTGGTCATAACGGTCTCATTCTCAACACACTCCTCTTTGTTGTAAGGCACATACTCTTTTGCGGATCAAATTTTATCATAAGAAACTTTTTTAGAACACTTTCGAAAATGCATCATCCTCAAGCTCCACCCTTTGAATAGGCTCTTGATCATTATTAAGATCAATGCTTGAGTAATCTACACAAGTGTCATCATATTCCTCTTCATCTTCATCTTGATCCCAAAAAGACTCCTCGGAGATGTCACCATGAGTTGTTTCAAGCAATGTATCATAATCACCGTCACTATCATAGTCAACATAAGATTGTTCCTCGCTGAATTTAGTGTTGCTAATCTCTAACTCATCCTTTTGAATAGGTGAATGATCATTATTACGATCAAGAGTTGAGTTAACTACACAATTATCCACGAAAGTGCCCAAGGATTGGCCTTTTTCAACATTAGCATCAATCAAATATTCATCACAAACCATATGCACATTAGAATTATCCATATCCTCTTTGTATTGATCAATGTCTCTTCGCAAGATAGTCATACTTTCACGAAGTTCTTGGAGTTGCTCGTTTGTAGTCTCTTTAGCTTTTGAAATTCCTCTTGTAAAAAGGTGGAAACTTTATCTATAAAATTAGAGACTTTTTGTTCACAAGCATAAGAATCCTCCCATCCTTGTTGTTGTTCACACACATACCCGCCATAAGGTTGTTGAGGAAAACCACAAGGTTCCATGGAATATTGGTCATAACCAATAAATTGGTTTTGATTATACCCATGGAATTGGTAGTTATCATATTGTTGAGGTTGTTGAAAACCGTATCCATCGTTCCAATATGCTCCTTCCATAGAAATTAGCACTTGAAATAATTCTCAAACCAAAAGCAAAACCCAGAAAATAAGAAAAAAATAAAACAAAAACTAAATACAAAAATAAGAAACCAAAAACAATTGACAACCGATGCCTCCCGGCAGCGGCGCCAAAATTTGATCGCAATGTAAGCGTCAAAATAAATTACACTTTCTTACTACTCAAAATATAAATATAGCAAGGGCAAGAAAGGATCGATCCACAGAGAGGTCTAGGTTGTCAAATTGTTAAGGTTTCCTATATAAAACACCGATAGTTTTGTGATTTTTATAAACGAAAATAAAATAAAAGCAAAACAATAAAAAGTAAACACGCAAATCAAGGATAAGAAAGTATTGGTTAAGGATTTCGTTTTCATTCACTAACATGCTTTTCACAATAACTAGAATTGATTTTTAATCTCAACTTTTATCAAAGGCCCTAGAATACCTTGATCGCAAGAATATCCCGCAAATCTCCTCATGTCATCAACAAACACATTAAAAGATGCGAATATGAATTCTACCTAAAGGAACAACCTAACGTGTAAAAGCACTAATCAAGTTTAATTCCCTAGATGCATTAAGTTCTATGAAATCAGGCCAATCAAAGCAATTGAACGTGGAAAGCGCACTAATTCAATTTAACAAAGGTTACGATTCACATATGATCATAAGAATATATCACTACAAACCATAATCATATTATGCTACTTGTATCCAAGGAATATCACTTTTGCGTATAATAAACCCTAAACTAGCAATAGATGTGATTAGAAGTTCTACCAATTTGCAACTTGACAAAACAATCAATCAATCATAAAACAATATTTTCGAGAGAATTGCAAACGATAATTATGAGACAAAACTAATATATTGAATCAAAGAATCATATTATGTGAAATCCAACTATTCCATAACCAATAATAAACTTAGGTACTCATATTCAAGGAGTTCATCACAAGAAGAAAGAGAAGTTTCATGTTCTAAACCCTAGAAAACAAGTAGAGGAAAAAGAATTAGAAAAGATATATGATTGTGCCTAGGCTTCTCCTATATATAGAGTTTTGTAACCTCCCTTGAAGAAACTAGGAAACCTAACAAAAATAGGAAAGAGCATCTCTTAGGAATTGTGTCCGTGCGTTAAACCCCGTGCAAAGTAAGTCACCAAAGTCACGGCCAAGCTTTGAAGTCGTGAAAATGTAGTCGCAATTATCCAAACGGGTCTACAAAATCCAGCCCAAAACATCATTAGCTTTGTAAATGACTTTGTCGGGTTAATTGGAACCGACGGGGTAAATTTTATTCCTCTTCTTTCACGGCCAACTTCTCTTCATGAACCAGCCTTTTCATCACTGCCATTAGTGGCAGCATCACACAAACTCGATACGTCTCCTTCGTTCAATCCAACTCGATCACCATCATCACTGCCGTATCTCTCTCGAGCCTCTTCTTGTTCTTCACACCCACGTGATAAATCACCATCATCGTTTTACCGTTTTCTCTCGAGTTCACGACAGCAGCGACAACTCAATCCAACACCCATCTGACCATCTGCTCTCAATCCTTCTATTCCGTGACCATTATTCTTCCCTGCCAACAACAAACTCCAGCCATCTAATGATCACCCGCATTTCGAGTGTCGATCATGTCTTGAGCATGAGACTTACGATTAAACTATTTTGAACCAAAGGCACCCATCGATCACAACAGACTGAACTTAGCTGGCCGCAGTTGCATGCTTTCACCATCGGCCGTGACCAATCACAGAAATCACCACCAACGAAACCAGTTCAAATATATCATCTCCGTTAAGTAAACCAACTTTCCTCCATCTGAACATCACCCGCAACCAAATCCATTCGAGTTAAATCTTCATTCACGTCTCAACCGCTCATACAAACAAACATACTTCCGAGCCGTCTTTGCCAAACTCCCACAAAGCACCACTTAGTCATTTAACTCAAACCATCACCAATCCCGCTGCATCAGCTCAACCATTTCAAAACAAGCCATACAAAACCCATCTCAACAATCACTTCCAAAGAAATGCTCTACTATCGACGCAAACCAACACGAGCTACCCCATTGCTGCTCAAGACCATAATCCAGCCAATATCTTTCGTCCATCTCCTATATTTCTCATGGCATGTACACTTGGTTCCACAACATCCAAAGATTGGTTGTGAACCGCTCGAGCTTTCTTTACGCCCCAAACTCAACCCAAACCTTCTCTTTTCTCGATCGAGTTCTTCATGACAACCAACAGCTCTTCACAGCACCAACGCGATCATCAATGGCAGCTGCAATGCCATCACTGTCCCATAACCCCATCGCTGCCATCGAACTCCACGCTGTTTCTTCTGCCAATCTCACTCACGATCTTCTTCCATTCGTGCGCGCATCTTCCAGCGATCCGCACTCTAGCTCGAACTCCATTTACAATGGCAGCCAACCCTTCTTCTTCTTATCGTCCCTCGTTCACGCCAAACTCCGAATCCATCACCAAGCTCGAGCTAAACCCCTCCATACTTCTCGGCAACCTCATCTATCTTTCTCTCCATCTCTGTTATGCTCTATCGTGATCATCATGAGCTTCTCCATCATCCTGTTCTTTCCTCTGTTGACAACCTGACTCTGGGAGCTCCGTCCATCTCGAGCTCAACTATCTTCTTAGATAATCACCATCATCGTCAATGGCGCAGCTGTCATCTCCCGAACTTCATCCTGCCAAAGAACCAACCTTCATCGTCAACGCTTCATCGTCACACCACCTGCCAAGAATCAATCTCATTTTGTCGGGATTAAACACGGCTCCAAACTCGTCTCATGACTTCATTAGATAGTCATCAGCACCATCTCTTCCTTCGTTCATTCTTGCGAGCAACACCGTTCTCCATTACGTCGAAAGCATCGTAGAGATCACTCGACCTAGATGCGATTCTCAACAAGCAAGCTTCTCGATCATCCAACTTGTCAATGCAAATCATGCGGGTTCCATTAATGTTGTAATCAACCGTCGAGTCTTGCAAGACGGTTCATCCCATTCGTGGCTGCCTTGAGTAATTAAGCCTGGTGCCCTTAACAATTCCTTCTTCATTCTTGGTAAGTTTGTTGGTTGGGGAAACCGACAAGCCTAATTTTTATTTCGCCTATATCTTCTTCATACGATGTCGGAATGAGCTCATTCTTTTTCACAAGTTGGCTTCGCATTTTCGTCCTCTTCAAGATGATAGCAAGAACTCCTAGGTTCAACAGGCTCTACTTGGTCTTTTTGCTCCAAATGACTCCATTGCACCTAATAAACTCAAAAGCACACATAAGATACATAATTTACAAGAAAACTCGCAAAGAAAGCATAAATACTAGATATTAAATACGGTGTATTCTACACCTATCAGATTCCCCCACACTTAGACTTTGCTAGTCCTCGAGCAAATCAAACAAAACAAAAATAAAACTACAACACCTCCGTGACGTCGAGGCTACGGTTAATTTTAGCATAAATAACAAGCCTTTAAACCCCTAGGTGTCCCTAGTGGACGAGTTATAGTCTCGTGAAGGTTTACTAGAGGTCTACCTACAAAACCTATATTTCAAACTCCGTCTATTCATGACAAATCAATGAACGAATCCAAATTGACTACGGAGGAGGTACCTTGCAAATTCAATTCAATTATTAGTAAATAAACTCTAATTAGATAGTTGAACAAGCCACAATACTCGGAAACTAACAACCACAATCACAATGAAAAGATTAAGAAGATGAATATAGATGTAGATGTTGGCGAATATTCTCAAGTGTTCGATGTTTCCCATATCATGTAGAAGGTCATCAAGTTAAGATGAACCTAATCCTATTGGATTGAGCTACTCAGTGCTGAATGCTACATCAAATCAATTGGCATATACAAGGGGACCAAAAGTGACTTTATTCAACACAATAATAATTATTTTTCTCTTTTTTTTTTCTTTTTTTTATGATTGGATCAAACTGGATCCAATTTTTTTTTTTTTTTTTTTTTTTTAGACGGCATGATTAGATCTTTTGGATCCAAGCGCATGCTTCTTGTCAAAGTACGTGATAGTTGCCTTGGATCCTGCATTCCACGCTTGTTTAGGCGACGGAGACAGGGACTACGTTTCACACATACTGCTATTCCCAAGTGTCTTTTTATTCCGTTTTGGTCTAATTGATCGGTCCTTTTTTTTTCTTTTTTTTTTTTCAATTTTTTTTTTTTTTTTTTTTTTTAGTAACTCAATCACTCTATTTCATCCTAGCAGTAATAACACGTCGATTTTTAGTGACCCACCAAAGCACTTAGAGAACAATAGATAAATATGGAAAAATAAAAATAGAATGCGATATGGTGATATTCCGAGATATGGTAACAACTATCATGTTAATTTGTGATTTCTGAGCTATATTCTTCCCTTTTAGTTAATTGGTTCCTCGACTCCTGCATTCAAAATGGTTCCATCCACTAATGGTGTCAAAAACAAACTATACAAACATATAAATGCTCCCCCACACTTAAACTTCACATTGTCCTCAATGTGTAAAACCGAAAGTTCTGAATTCTGACGTAACAGCAGATAAAACGCAAAAACTGTGCAAATTGGTAAGGAATTTGGAAAAACTCCATTTCACAAAAGTTGTTCACCTACGTGTTTTCTACACAGTGTCAAAATTTCACAGTGTTTCGATAAACGGTCTGACAGTTATGGTCTCTGGAATGAACTACGCGCAGTCTGAAATTTTCTGACGAAAAGGTATTCGGCATAATTCGCTTCTAAGATAGATTCGGACTCAATGAAATTAAACATAGGGATGCAAATATGATATGAAAACAGTAAAAAAAATAAATAAACGAAACAAAAATAAAATGCAAAAGGATAAGAGATACAAAACCGGTGGGTTGCCTCCCACTTAGCGCTTGTTTTAAAGTCGTCGGCCCGACTATATCCTTGGAAGATTCATTCCCCATACACCAATAATCTGAAAAGTTGGGGATCCGTCCATAGAACCTGTTTTGCAAACACTAGCTTCACACAAATATTAGTACAATAAAGCAAAAGTGAAGCTATGAACCGATAAAAGACTTCCCCACACTTATTCTTGTCCACATGGAAGTGCATAAAGAATATAGGAGTCGGGTACTTCCACGGTTTCTTGGTCCAAAACCTGCATAGTATGAGAATCAATTATCTCTAATGGAGGGAATCGAGAAACAAAGGCATTCAACAATATTCTCGAAGCACATACATTCAAACCAATAAGAGGTAAAGGAGAAGAAACAATAGGCAAAGGGTTAGATAAACCTTTCACAATCTCTTGTATCACGGAATCCTCTTCATCCTTAAAAAACTCAAGTGAATTATTCACCTCTTGTGTATCATGGTCCTCTATCAAACCTTGCAACCATTCTTCGTCCGTTTCTGCCGTAACCAAAGTTTCAACATAAACATCATCATCACAATCATTTGCAAGCTCAATTGGGTCTTCCATAATATTGGTCATAACGGTCTCATTCTCAACACACTCCTCTTGTTGTAAGGCACATACTCTTTTGCGGATCCAAATTTTATCATAAGAAACTTTTTAGAACACTCGAAAATGCATCATCCTCAAGCTCCACCCTTTGAATAGGCTCTTGATCATTATTAAGATCAATGCTTGAGTAATCTACACAAGTGTCATCATATTCCTCTTCATCTTCATCTTGATCCCAAAAAGACTCCTCGGAGATGTCACCATGAGTTGTTTCAAGCAATGTATCATAATCACCGTCACTATCATAGTCAACATAAGATTGTTCCTCGCTGAATTTAGTGTTGCTAATCTCTAACTCATCCTTTTGAATAGGTGAATGATCATTATTACGATCAAGAGTTGAGTTAACTACACAATTATCCACGAAAGTGCCCAAGGATTGGCCTTTTTCAACATTAGCATCAATCAAATATTCATCACAAACCATATGCACATTAGAATTATCCATATCCTCTTTGTATTGATCAATGTCTCTTCGCAAGATAGTCATACTTTCACGAAGTTCTTGGAGTTGCTCGTTTGTAGTCTCTTTAGCTTTTTGAAATTCCTCTTGTAAAAAGGTGGAAACTTTATCTATAAAATTAGAGACTTTTTGTTCACAAGCATAAGAATCCTCCCATCCTTGTTGTTGTTCACACACATACCCGCCATAAGGTTGTTGAGGAAAACCACAAGGTTCCATGGAATATTGGTCATAACCAATAAATTGGTTTTGATTATACCCATGGAATTGGTAGTTATCATATTGTTGAGGTTGTTGAAAACCGTATCCATCGTTCCAATATGCTCCTTCCATAGAAATTAGCACACGGAATAATTCTCAAACCAGTTAAAAACCCGTAAAATAAGAAAAATAAAACAAAAACTAAATACAAAAAAATAAGAAACCAAAAACAATTGACAACCGATGCCTCCCCGCAGCGGCGCCAAAATTTGATCGCAGAAATGTAAGCGTCAAAAATAAATTACACTTTCTTACTACTCAAAATATAAATATAGCAAGGGCAAGAAAGGATCGATCCTACGAGAGGTCTAGGTTGTCAAATTGTTATGGTTTCCTATATAAAACACCGATAGTTTTGTGATTTTTATAAACGAAAATAAAATAAAAGCAAAACAATAAAAAGTAAACACGCAAATCAAGGATAAGAAAGTATTGGTTAAGGATTTCGTTTTCATTCACTAACATGCTTTTCACAATAACTAGAATTGATTTTTAATCTCAACTTTTATCAAAGGCCCTAGAATACCTTGATCGCAAGAATATCCCGCAAATCTCCTCATGTCATCAACAAACACATTAAAAGATGCGAATATGAATTCTACCTAAAGGAACAACCTAACGTGTAAAAGCACTAATCAAGTTTAATTCCCTAGATGCATTAAGTTCTATGAAATCAGGCAATCAAAGCAATTGAACGTGGAAAGCGCACTAATTCAATTTAACAAAGGTTACGATTCACATATGATCATAAGAATATATCACTACAAACCATAATCATATTATGCTACTTGTATCCAAGGAATATCACTTTTCGTATAATAAACCCTAAACTAGCAATAGATGTGATTAGAAGTTCTACCAATTTGCAACTTGACAAAACAATCAATCAATCATAAAACAATATTTTCAGAGAATTGCAAACGATAATTATGAGACAAAACTAATATATTGAATCAAAGAATCATATTATGTGAAATCCAACTATTCCATAACCAATAATAAACTTAGGTACTCATATTCAAGGAGTTCATCACAAGAAGAAAGAGAAGTTTCATGTTCTAAACCCTAGAAAACAAGTAGAGGAAAAAGAATTAGAAAAGATATATGATTGTGCCTAGGCTTCTCCTATATATAGAGTTTTTGTAACCTCCCTTGAAGAAACTAGGAAACCTAACAAAAATAGGAAAGAGCATCTCTTAGGAATTGTGTCCGTCGTTAAACCCCAAGTGCAAAGTAAGTCACCAAAGTCACGGCCAAGCTCAAGTCGTGAAAATGTAGTCGCAATTATCCAAACGGGTCTACAAAATCCAGCCCAAAACATCATTAGCTCCTTAATGGCCTGTCGGTTCAGTGGAACCGATAGGGTAAATTTTATTCCTCTTCTTTCACGGCCAACTTCTCTTCATGAACCGGCCTTTTCATCACTGCCATTAGTGGCGTATCACACAAACTCGATCGTCTCCTTCGTTCAATCCAACTCGATCACCATCATCACCGCCGTATCTCTCCGAGCCTCTTCTTGTTCTTCCGCAGACGTGATAAATCACCATCATCGTTTACCGGTTTCTCTCGAGTTCACGGCAATGACAACTCAATCCAACACCCATCGACCATCCGCTCTCAATCCTTCTATTCCGTGACCATTATTCTTCCCAACAACAAACTCCAGCCATCTAATGATCACTCGTATTTCAAAAGAGTCGATCATGTCTTGCATGAGACTTACGATTAAACCTGCAGCAAACCAAAGAGCACCCATCGATCACAACAGCTGAACTTAGCTTGGCCCAAATGTACATGCTTTCACCATCGGCCGCAACCAATCACAAAATCACCACCAAAGAGCACCAGGTTCAAATATATCATCTCCGTTGGCGAAAACCAACTTTCCTCCATCTCGAACATCACCGCAACCAAATCCATTCGAGTTCGTCTTCATTCACGTCTCAACCGCTCATACAAGAAACATACTTCGAACCGATGCTCGCCAAACTCCACAAAGACCACTTAGTCATTTAACTCCAGCCATCACCAATCACCGCTTTGCATCACTCAACCATTTCAAAACAAGCCATACAAAACCCATCTCAACAATCACTTCCAGCCAGTTGCTCTACTATCGACGCGCAAACCAACACGAGCTACCCCATTGCTCACTCAAGACCATAATCCAGCCAATATCTTTCGTCCATCTCCTATATTTCTCATGGCATGTACACTTGGTTCCACAACATCCAAAGATTGGTTGTGAATCGCTCGAGCTTACTTCTCATTTCCCAAACTCAACCCAAACCTTCTTTTTCTCGATCGAAGTTCTTCATGACAACCAACGACTCTTCTTCACAGCACCAACGCGATCATCAATGGCAGCTGCAATGCCATCACTGTCCCATAACCCCATCGCTGCCATCGAACTCCACGCTGTTTCTTCTGCCAATCTCAATCACGATCTTCTTCCATTCGTGCGTGCATCTTCCACCGATCCGCACTCTAGCTCGAACTCCATTTACAATGGCAGCCAACCCTTCTTCTTATCGTCCCTTCCTTCACCGCCTAACTCCGAATCCCATCACCAAGCTCGAGCTAAACCCCTCCATACTTCTCTGGCAACCTCATCTATCTTTCTCTCCATCTCCTGTTATGCTCTATCGTGATCATCATGAGCTTCTCCATCATCCTGTTCTTTCCTCTCGTTGACAACCCCAGACTCCGAGCTCCGTCCCATCTCGAGCTCAACTATCTTCCCGATAATCACCATCATCGCCAATGGCGGCCAGCGTCATCTCCCCGAACTTCATCCTCGCCAAAGAACCAACCTTCATCGCCACGCTTCATCGTCACACCATGCCAAGAATCAATCTCGCCCGAGATTTAAACACGGCTCCAAACTCGTCTCGCAGGCTTCATTAGATAGTCATCACACCATCTCTTCCTTCGTTCATTCTTGCGAGCAACACCGTTTCTCCATTACCGTCGAGAAAAGCACAGAGATCACTCGACCTAGATGCGCTTCTCAACAAGCAAGCTTCTCTCGATCATCCCCGATTGGTCTTCTCGTCAATGCAAATCATGCAGTTCCATTAATGTTGTAATCAATCGTCGGTCTTGCAAGACGACAGTTCAGCTCCCATTCCGTGGCTGCCTTGAGTAATTAAGCCCGGTGCCCTTAACAATTCCTTCTTCATTCTTGGTAAGTCGTTGGTTCTCGGGAATCGACAAGCCTAATTTGTTATTTCGCCTATATCTTCTTCATACGATGTCGGAATGAGCTCATTCTTTCGCCGTTGGCTTCGCATTTCGTCCTCTTCAAGATGATAGCAAGAACTCCTAGGTTTGAACGAGCTCTACTTGGTCTTTTTGCTCCAAATGACTCCATTGCACCTAATAAACTCAAAAGCACACATAAGATACATAATTTACAAGAAAACTCGCAAAGAAAGCATAAATACTAGATATTAAATACGGTGTATTCTACACCTATCAGAAGTTGTGTAGTTGGTGGTCCTCTCCAACATATCAATATACCTGGGCAGCGTATCCTATTCGGACAGTGGACTTGTGGGTAGGATATTTAAGGTGGAAATTCAAATTGGTCCCACCTCATTTGTGGAGTCTGAGACAGGTGAGCTGGACTGGTAACGGTTTTCTCTTCATTGTGTTCTTCGACAAAAACTGTGTTGTAACAGGAAGCAGTCTGTTCTGTGAAGATGAGGTCTCTCATCAAACTGCAGCGACTGTTATGGGATTGTCAAGATATTTAAATGCTGATACATACTTCCTGGGAGTATCTAGTCCAACTGTTGTGAGTACAACCAACTACTTCACTGAGATAATGGCACTTCAAATTACATTATGGCTTGGGGTCTCCTCGGGAGGGAAACTTAAAGCACATGGTGATATTAATCTCAACTGTGTAGTGAAGATATATAGCCAACCGCACGGAGTGATGCTATCTATGCATATCAAGCTGGTAGTTGTGCCGAGTATGGACCTGTTTTCTGTTGGGAAGCAAACCCAAGCAGGTTTCGCTCCATGGTTAAATTTTAAAGGAGGGACTACTGCTTTATTTGATAAATGCATAACTATGCAAAATCTAGGGGTTTTCACTTGGCTACCAGAAGGAACTAGCTCTACAGTCTGTGGTAGTAATGAGCTAGCTCCTAGAGGCTTGCTATAATGTTGATATGACAAGTGGGTGGAGATGACAGTTCGTGTTAGTGAAGGATGGACTATTTCGGCTGGGTATTGTACTGGCGACTCCGAATACCTCTTGGAGCAACTGAATATCTCCGTCCCGCGTAGCAACTGGACAGTAGACCCTGTCAGCTCCATGTCGTCATCAAGTGCACTCTTCAGTTAGAGTAAGGCCACATTTCTTACCGTGTTCGAGAGATGTTACTGCCATATAAAGCTGCGCCAGCACCTGCACCTGCCCAGATACAACAGACCACCTTGCGATTAAATTCTTCATCCTTGAGGACAAGGATGTTTTTGGAGGGGAAGGTAATGTCATGTACCTAGTGTTGCTAGGGGAGTGCCCATATGGTATTCGGGTTGGTAATTAGTGTTAGCCTACTTGTAGTTCTTCTATCAATTGTAAGGGTCCCTTTAGAAGTTGTTGTCTTGATCTAGCTTTATAAGGCTAGAGAGTCTGTAATTGAAAGGTTATCAAATTATTAATCAAAACAGAACTTTGTTCTTAGGCTGTGTTCATTAGAACCAGAGAACTCGATTCTTCGGAATTGGGAGAGGTTTATCCTCAATCTATCCACCCAACCTTGTCATCGTACTCAGGTACATGACAGATTTGTAAATGAACCTGACCTAAGATCAACCATTTTTTGAAAATGTAAGATTGCAACCGTGAGATAAATCTCCCACTGTGGTCGCCAATCTGTAGATGGGGAAAAATGATTTGCTGGTTTTTTAGGAAAGTGAAGAGACGACGGTTCGGGCGAGACTCCTCAACCGAGCAAACTGCTTAACCTCACACAGATGCACTGCACGGGAGTGCTTTGAGTTCGTGAGATAAATCTGTAGGACTCCGACCTAAACCAAGTCAATGGTCGTTCTAGAGTCAATTCGGTCACAAAGAGGGAGATGGGTTGATCTGTAGGAGGGAAGCTGAGTATTGTGGGATCAATGATGATCAAGGATTGTGGATGTGTTGAAGGTTTCTGCAAGTATGTGTAAATAAGTTTGATCGATAGGACTTGTGTGTATACGATTGTTCATCTATCAGTCATCAATTCAGAACTTATTTATATTGTCAGAATAGTAAACACCTTGATCCCAGTAAGTGTGACGGTTTCTTGAGTGAAATAGTGGGAAAGTGGGAGATCGTGGTGAAATCAGTTCCATGTCGTGCGGAGACTTGGTTGATTGTCCACCCACTACTTTGCTAACTCCCTCAACCGCTTGCACGACTAACTCATGTTTCTCATCGTGGATGAACACACGTGTTGTAGGTAACCAAACCAAAACCCTAACTGATATGCCCCATGTGACGTGATTGATGTCTCACGAACGTGGAGTCTGCAAAGCAGACGTGTATTTGATTAGCCAGTCGTTGACTTATTAGACAGTGAGTCTAAGTTTCGTTGAATCGAGCATGAGTGACGAATGCTCAATGATTCATGGATTGAACATGTTAGACGTACAATTCTTAGATATTGTTCGTCTGAGTAAATATTGTAAATTCGAGCAACTGAGCATCGATTCTATTAATTACTGAATATTGATAGTTGGATCAATATTCGAGCAACTGAGCAAGTCGGCGAATTACTGAATATTGATAATTGGATCAATATTCGAGCAACTGAGCAAGTATTGCTCAATTCGACGAATTAATGAATATCTATAAATTACTGAATATTGATAGTTGGATCAATATTCGAGCAACTGAGCAAGTATTGCTTAATTCGACGAATTATTTATTGGTGATGTGACCCAATAAAATATTGGTAGACTACCAAATATTATATAATTAATCCAGATATTGATTGCTGTATCAACATAAATTTATTAGTGTTTGAACTTGCTCGAAATGATGATTTGTGGAGCGTTGTTTGAAACCCTAATTTTTGATCCATCGTTCGTCAATTGATGAATTGCTGAAAATAGGTAATGAGTGAGGGAGGGACCGACCACATGGGATGATGGACGACCATGTGGTGCCCAAGTGCTCGAGTGAACATTCACCAGGATCCTTTGTTGACCGGTTGGTGAAAGAATAATCAAATGCTGGTGTTATCATTTATTAAAATGAGCAAATTAGGTCAAAATCATGAAGATGTGTGGGACTGGCTCCTTGCAATCCTTAGGGCCGGCCTTGCTCGGTCAAGGAAGCATGTCCATGTCACCATAATGTCCGTGTCCCAGTCCTGAGAGTTTTGGTATTTTTTGGTGTGCGTTTGAGCACTATCTCGGATTTTCAGAAGAGTTCGATCTTTGACTGGAATTCTTGATTTTTCTCGAATGAGCAAGTAGAACTTTGCTCGTTTGATCAAAATTTGGAGAATATTAAAATAATAATATTTTATTATTTGGCGTGAGTAGCCTGGTCGGTCATGTGACCATTTGACTTTTTGGCTTTTCGTGGTTTGAGCAATATTTGAGAAAATATGAAGAAACCAGGGTTTTTGCTCAAACGGAGGAGTTTCAAGAGATGAGGAAATAATAATTATAAAAATAAGGGATTGCAAGGTGTGGGATCGGCCACGGCTAGGGCATGGCCGTCCGGCTAGGTAGCCCGGTCCCGCAACACCTTTCCTTATTTTATTATTTTTCATGAAACCGTGAAAATATGGAGAAACCGTGAGTTTTGCTCAAACAAGAAAAGTTGCTCGAATGAAGGAGTTTTCATGAGTTCATGAAAATAAGATATAAGAAAAATAAAGGGAAGGGGCGTGGGGGACCGGACGGCCGGTGGGCCCGGTCCCCTATACGCCTCTTTTATTATTTTTTAATATTATTTTCTCTCTCCTATTTTGTGTAGGATTCCTCGTCGTTTGCCCATATTTCTGAATGCTCGTTTGTGCATTTGGGTGCTCGTTCATGCATCATTGTTGAGTACACTTGCACCATTTTATTGGGGCTTACTCGGTGATAGTCCAGATGCCTGATTGTTGAGTAATTATTACTAAGTCATGAAATTCAGCGGAGAATGATTCATGAAATAAAGTGAAAATTATAAATTGTGCATCTATTACTAATCCATGAAATCCAATCGGGGAATTCAGGGAACGGAGTAATGAGATAAATTGGTTATCTATTACTAATCCATGGAATCAGCCGGGGAGCGGCCATGGAACGGAGTAGTGAGATAAAATAGATTATTTTCTAGGAATTCAGTGGATGAATGTCACAGTAGAATTAATCTATTGTAGAATCGAGATATGAGATAGTTGAAGCATCATACTCGTTCTGAAAGGTGCATAGTCAGGGAACAACGTGCAGCGTTGTTGACATCCTGAAGGCGTTTAGCTCCTTCAACAAACAATTATGTAGGAGTGCCGCCTGAATATATACACAGTCTCTCTACATAGTCAGGGAACAGCGGATGTCGCCGACGTCCTGAAGGCGTTAAGCCCTCTCAACAAACAATTATATGGGAGGATCGCCCAATCATGTTATTATACATAGAGGGCATGATGAAATGCGTAGCATCGAACGCTCAGCTAGTGGGAGGCCTTTCGAGAAACATATTCATCATGGCTCTGAGAGGAACTCGATCAGAGCTCGTGAAACGATTCACGAATCGTAAAATATGAATCGTCACATGCGTTCCTGAAGCTGGGTCGGAAACATGCAGTATCATGATTTTACGATTTTGTCCTTTGTCGAAAATCCGCCATCAACACCTACCTACATTGAGAGTCATGGTAGAACCGATCCCCATATGCAAAACCGATTTCTATAGTCACATACACTTTATGGTTTGTGTGTTTTTGGAAATTGGGTTTGCAAAATAGGAAAATTCAATATGTCGACATAGTGAGTAGTTTGAACATGTGCACAAATCTTATCTTTTATTGTTCAAAGATATTCCCTGATACTCAAGGTGAGATCCCAAATCGAAATGTTTGAGAATCTTTTTATTAAGATTTTCGAATATACATGTTTTGTTTTTCTAGTAAGTAAAACATATCCCCGGAGGATATATTAGTTAAGTTTTATCTAATATTGAGTTGTCAAATAGGGATTTCGGTAATCAGCTGGATATTGTTTGGAATTAGACAAAACCGAATCAAGGTGCTTATTGCATATCTTGAGAATATTTTCGGTTATAGAAATTCATTGGTGTCCAAAATACCTTGGTCTTTAAATAACGAAGTTTGTTCTTCTTACAAACTTATCATGAGGCAGGCATTTTTTTTGTAGTCACTGTTGTAGCCAACTAATAATATTATTCGTAATACCATCTTGGAGAGGAGAGTAACCTAATTAGGCAAAATCTCTTATGTCCGCTAGTTTAAAGACTTCATTGGGGATCAAGAAGCGTCTACTAGTACCATTGATGGGAAACTAGAATTTGCATTGTTATTTTAGTTTTCGATTATTGACTTGATTGACTAACGGTTGTTAACTCTTGATTGTACCTAATTTGATTATTCTTGAGAGTCTTCTCTTTTGACATAAGGTCACTCAAACCAGATCAAGGGATTAATGTTAATTCATATTTGTCTTCTGATGTTGACTTTTGATCATCCATTGTTAACATATTCTGTTCTGTGCTTCATCGATCATAAGTTGGAATCAAGTTTGGTTGTGCAGGTACAAAAGAAGATATTGAAGATTTGAGGACAATAATATTTCTTATTGGTTTCGTATCTTTGTGATTTACTTCGTGCACAAACTTGATAGGCTGGGAACTGACTAGATATCATTTATCTTTGATGGGTGATTGATTGAACAATCGTAGTAGATGGGCAAGCTATCATTTGGTGGTATTCTTCAGTATCAGAGTCTGATAGTTCGTAAATATAGATCTTATTATTTCGGTAATACAGATCTTGATTGATCTAAACCGGACAAAGGAGTTTATTGATTTGAACATAAGAGCCATTGTCATGCTCAAAAATAATCTCTGATTTACTTCTTGAGATCAATAAAGTGGTTACCAAACATATTGGTCTTTTGTTGTTTGGAAGACGATCCAAAAGAGTTGAGTGCTTGAAGTCTTCACAGCGGCTGAAGCAACTTGACATAGTGGACCTTATCTTAGGATTCACGTGCATTGGTCAGATTAGTAGTAGGCGCAGGGATACTGAAGAAACTAGGTAATTAGGGGCAGTCCGCAATTATAATTATTGTTTTAATTATAATTAAAAGTAAAAACATTGTACGTTAATCCAACACTTGGGTTGATCCCTATTGTTGTGTTCGGTTTTGAACTAAAACTATATACCAAGTGTAAACCTAGTGGTTTGCTATCTTCTTGATAGTCTCTGTCTATATTAGATCACGCAAGGTATCGGACTTAAAGATGGATATCCAAAAGATTATGGTGTACTTGGTACCCTCGTTATTTCAATTGGTATCAGAGCAGGTAAACACGAAAAGATCTAACAATCTGTGTTTGGTGCGATCCAACCTGCTATAAGACTTGAATATAAAATAATTTTCACAAGACCTATAATTGATTCAGTTAACGTACCATCAAGATTTGATGGCTTAAGCTTTTCATTGTGGAGCAAAACCCTCATTCTAAAGACCTTGTGGAAATTGGATAAGAACTAGTTGTATCCCAGTAAACTTTCTCTTAAACGTAAGAGATAATCCAAATATTATTTTTCCTTTTGAAATGGTCAAGCAAGGGAATCAATTTAATTCAATGCGAAAAGGTGAAATACTCATCTAAGTTAATTTGAATGGGCTACACAATGGTTCCTCAACTGTTTCAAGTTCTCGCGGTATATTTTTTTATATCACTATGAGAAATGAAATTCTATGCCTTGTCAATATAATAAATAACTTATACCGATTTGCCATCAGTTTTCACAAGAAATCTTAAAAGATTGAATTTCAGAAACAATGAAGGAGAAAGTTGTTCACAAATAGAGAATCAAGACAATTACCATGTCATCAATAGACATTCTCTAGTAACTCGAAATTTTTCCAAGATAAGGAAATCTCTGTTAAAAAACTATGTTGCGATAAGATACTTGTACTGCAATATATTTCGAATTTAAACTACAACTTCGATCCTCTAGGAACCCTAAAAGGAAGTGTTTCCTCGACTTCTCTATTGAAGGCAGAAATATGCATTCTCTACATAATATTAATAGTGTCCTCGAAACCAGTGATATACTAAAAGGAGTTCATGATATTAAGAATCATCATACTCTTATGTTTGTGACTCTTTTGAACATAACTTACAATACTCACTATGTTATGTTCTTGTTATATAGCTTGGTATTATTTATGTGTACTATGCTCATATACTATGAACCTGTTTGGTTCTTAAAATCCCACATGTGGATTGGTATCTACTTTGATAACAAGGGTTCTTGTTTCTGAAAATATATTGCCTCCTTAAACAAGGAAGAATATCTGTTACGGAAATACATATAAAAACTTGGTATTTCTCCGCAAGATTTTTAGTTATTTTCTAAAAAGAAAAATATTTTGATTTTTCAAAGTATTCATCTTAATGTTTTCGTAAATGAGTTATCGAGAATGGTACCTAAAGAAGATCTAAGAGGAAGACTAACAACATTGGTCTTAACGTAACTAACAAACTTTCTCTTATGGATGAGGGAAAGTGTTATCACATTCTCTATGATGTGAATGGGATAATCTGTGGTGAATTTGTTAGTGGTCGTTGTCTTAACTAGGTTGAAAGTTATCTTGAATCCTTTGGAAAGTGAGAGATTTACAACATGTGCTGAAATCTGTTAGCTTGCTTGATGGAGTTTTAGATCGGAACACGAGTACTACTTAATGAAGGAACATATGCTGAAAGAAAGCGTGTAAGCTCCTATGAAAATCTGTTAAGTATGGCTTTGGATAACTCATCAAATGGTATTGAGTTTCTGACATAAATTCGTAAACAACACAAGAATATTCTGATGGAGTTTCGGTCCCTACTCAAAGAGATTTCTTGATACACATAAAATATCTAATTTTGGTAATTAAATAATATTGTATATTATTAGTTTTCAAAACCCTAAAAGGTACCGAAAAATCAAGAATGTCGATGTCCGATGCTAAGTCTTCCACTACGGAGGTTACTACTCCTTGTTCCGAAAGTTGTACTTGTAATGAATGTGATTTCTTCAGACATATTAATCAAGTACTATCCTTAAGATCTAGTTTTAGAACCTTTCAAAGTGGTCAAGAGTACTTGAGGTATGTTGTAGAAGATATCAAGCTGTTGATGGTGGATTTTCAACAAAGGTCAAAATCGTAAAATCATGATACTGCATGTTTCTGCACGGCTTCAGGAACGCATGTGACGATTCATATTTTACGAGCCATGATGCATATGTCACTCGAACGGCAGGAACGCATGTGGCGATTCATATTTTACGAGCCATGATGCATATGTCACTCGAACGGCCTCCCCGGAGCGTTCGATGCTGCTCATTTCATCATCACCTCTATGTAGAATAACATAATTGGGCGGTTCTCCGTATGATTGAGAGCTTAACGCCTTCAGGATGTCGGTGATACTCACTGTTCCCTGACTACATATAGAGACCCCCCTCTACATAGAAGAACGATTGGGCGGTTCTCCGTATGATTGAGAGCTTAACGCCTTCAGGACGTCGGTGACACTCACTGTTCCCTGACTATGTAGAGAGACCGTGTATAGATTCAGGTGGCTCTCCATACATAATTGTTGAGAGGGCAAAACGCCTTCAGGATGTCGGCAACACTCGCTACTCCCTGACTATGCACCTTTCACAACGGGTATGACGCTTTAACTGGCTAATATCCCTTCTGCAATAGATTAATTCTACCGTGACATTCACCGCTGAATTCCTAGAAGATAATCTATTTTATCTCATTACTCCGATCTCATGATTGAATCTACGGCTGATCTCATGGAATGGTAATAGATAATCTCATTACTTCGATTCATGATCGAATCCACGGCTGATCTCATGGAATGGTAATAGACAATTTTATTACTCCGAATCTGTAGTCGAATCCACGATCCTATGGGATGGTAATGCTCATTTTATTATTCCGAATCCATGGTCGAATCCACGGCTGATCTTATGGATTGATAATAAATAACTACTCACCTTTATTACTCGCCCATGAATCATTCTCTACTAAATTTCATGAATTAGTAATAAATACTCAACAACCGGGCATCTGGACTATCACTGAGTAAGCCCCATAAAATGGTGCAAGTGTACTCAACAATGATGCACGAACGAGCATTCGAAAATATGGACAAATGAGGAATCCTACACAAAATAGGAGAGAGAAAATAATATAAAAATAATAAAGAGGCGTCTAGGGACCGGGCCCACCGGCCAGCCGGTCATGCCACCATGGCCGGTCCCCCACGCCTTCCCTTTATTTTTTATTATTATTTTCTTATTTTCATGAACTCATGAAAACTCCTTCATTCAAGCAACTTTCCTTGTTTAAGCAAAACTCACGGTTTCTCCATATTTTCATGGTTTCATGAAAAATAATAAAACAGGGAAAGGTGTTGCGGGACCGGGCTACCTAGCCGGCCAGCCATGCCCTAGCCGTGGCCGGTCCCACACCTTGCAATCCATTATTTTCATAATTATTATTTCCCTCATCTCATGAAACTCCTCCGTTTGAGCAAAAATCATGGTTTCTTCATATTTTCTCAAATATTGCTTAAATCATGAAAAGGCCAAAAGTCAAATGGTCACATGATCGACTAGGCTACTCACGCCAAATAATAAAATATTATTATTTTAATATTTTCCAAATTTTGATCAAACGAGCAAAGTTCTACTTGCTCATTCGAGCAAAATCAAGAATTCCAGTCAAAGATCGAACTCTTCTGAAAATTCAAGATATTGCTCAAACGCACATCAGAAAGTACCGGAGCTCTCAGGATTGAGACACGGACATTATGGTGACACGGTCATGCTTCCTTGACCGACCAAGGCCGGCCCTAAGGCTTGCAAGGAGCTGGTCCCACACATTCTTATAATTTTGACCTAATTTGCTCGATTGCTCATATTGGGTCCAAACTTTTTCCAACCAACTTGGAATTTGCTTAAACGACCATCCGTTGGTCCCACGACCACCAAGGGCCGGTTTCATGCCCTCTTGGTCGGTCCCTCACTTCTCCATAAATTAGGTTTTATTACCTAATACTCAGACGAGCACTATTTTAATAAATGATGAAACCGACATTTAATCATCATTCTTTCACCAACTGGTCAACTCAGAACCCTGGTGCAACTCACTCTAGTAATTAGGAATCACACGGTCGTCCATTATCCCATGTGGTCGGTCCCTCCCTCACTTATGACATATTTTCAGCAGTTCATCAATCTTGCAGAAACCCACAACACATCCACAATCCTTGATCATCATTGATCCCACACAATTCTTATCACTACACCAAATTCTGGGATTAGAAACAGAACCAGGACGTTACTAAAACGGGTTGTAACAGCCCTCGCCTGTTGCAAAAGTGGGTGTTACATTTTTTTGTAACGGCTTTGTGGCCGTTACGAATTTTTTTTGTAACGGCCCTCGTAACAGGCTTGAGCCGTTACGAATTTGTTTTGCAACAGAGCTGTTGTAACAGCTTAGAGCCGTTACGAACTTTTTTGTAACAACAAAAAAATTACTGCCGGTCAACCTTGACCTGGTAATTTTTCTGCCGGAAATAAGCCGGAATTCTAAATTCAATACATTCATGACCACACTCAACAACAATTTCTTCAATCTATGCAAAAGAACATTCATTCAATTCATAATCACATTCATTCAATTCATCTCAGGTTCATATAACAAAGAAACTGAACATATAACAAAGAAACTGACATTTCTGTAAGTACCAAATTTCTCTAAGTACCAAATTTCTCAAAGAAAATTTCTAAAGGAATACATACAAATACAAACTTACTGCCTACAAAACTTGAATACATGGAACTTACAAAGCGTGAAGCTCCTTTGTTCTACATCATTCAAATAACAACAACTAGTTCGTTATATCCTTTGCAGGCTTGGTTTGTTGAAAGCTTGGGCATCAGAAAACTCATGTAGGCAATCCTGCAAAATACAACAGGCAGGATTATTATGACAAGTCCTAAAGCAAGTCAAAGATAGACAATTGCAACACGATTTACAAGCTCACTACTGGATCAAGTGATTCTTAGTGTTAGGACTTCCAAAGCCTTGACAGTTGGAGGCTATAATATTTTCATGGTAACAAAATACTGAGAAAACTGATAAAAGTAAAGCAAAAACATATGCAAAGCTGAAAGGCAAGAAAACACTATTGACAAAAAGAACCTGCAGCACGATAATAGTTTGGACAAAGACCACTAAACTAGTTCGACTTATAGGACTTTTTTCCATTCCACATCCAACTCATTATGCGTGGTAAGCATCTAGTTTACTTCACCAATATACATGAACTCACAGATGGTATTCAACAGCAAAGACCAGCAGCAAAGTTGATATCAAAGTTCATACAGAATATATTGTTACGAAATTCCGAAGAAAAAAAAACATGGTGTGGCACTTTCGAATGTCTAAGGTTTTTTAATGTTTTACACAGATAAATAAGAGAAAAAGTTCAACCACGGATAGTGGAATCCACTTATGCAGAAATGAAAAACAACTGTAAAGACCAACATATGCATGTACATACCACTTCATCTTTGAATCGGGGAAAGTTTTTATATCCAAATGTGTGCTTGGCTTTATAGTAGCTTTTACTCTTGATAATGCAACCAGAAAGTACCTAAGAATATACATGTCGGAATCAATTAGACATGATTGTAAGGAAGAAAATTACTGGGTAAACATAACAGGTTTTGCAACACTACCACACCTTGTTTTAACCCAATTCCAAAGACAGTGAATAGTGACGACATGAAAGAAGGAACCAAACATGGTTCTGACCCAGCTTCCTTGAACCTAGTAAGGAAATTCCACCCATTTTGACCAAATTAACTTGTTCTTGTCCGCCGCACTTATGATGATAAATCGTCAACCATTTTTTTGCAGATGATGTCCAGTTCCAGTGATAAAGCTATTACCACACCAAATCCTGAAATAAGCAAAACAATAAAATTTTCATTCAGTGTGCACAAGTAACACATCACATAAGTAAGCAGATGTCATGTTGGCAATACATGAATCTTTCGCCTTAAATCAATAATTGTCCTAGAAATGTTACTTTTTTCCTGCACTACCTTGCCACAATACTAAATTTCCCTCTCATTCAATGATTTATTTCTCTCACGACTATCAACCTTCATCTGTTTAGGACCTTTTTCCTTTACAGTCCAATAACGCAAAAAAAAAAAGTGACTAGCTACTTGACCTTTTTCCTTTACAGTCCACAAAATTACAGACGACGGTTCCAATATCCAACTCAAGATCATTACTAAATTACCTTCATAAGTCGGTGGTGAAAGGCAAGTTATAAGTGCACAGCGAGAAAGAGAGCAATCCTTTCAAACAGAAGACAATCTATGAGAGTATAGAAAATAAAAAAATGTGTAGAAACGTAATTGAACTTACTCAAATTTAAAAAAACTGAAGTCAAACTGCCTAGAATCTCAAACACCAAAGGCTTCAGGAAGTACCAGACTTAAGGAGAAATTTCACACGCAATGTCAAACTTGCCTGCAAGCTTCTCAGAAATGACATCTCAGTTGCCTAAATGAAGGGCTTCCGAATGCAGAAGAGGAACCTTAAAAGCATCAGCAAGTTTCCTTTGTGGCTCCATCTTTACACATTAAGCACATTCACTGGTATAACAAACCTCATGAAGTAATATCCCCTTCATTCCCTTACTCAACTACAAAAAGTTAATTGCCTGACCATCAGCTCTAGAAGATATCAAGATGTTGAGGTTGGACGAAAATGCTAAACTAGTTATACGCTTCTGATGATACCTCAATTTGGTTTTTACCTGATAATATCAAACCCACACAATCATATATAAAAAGTGACTCATAGACGTGATATAAATTCTCTATTCCTACTATTTGAAGAGCGAGCGGGGTTACCTCATCCACCCTGACATTGTGATTTGTATGGTTGAATCTTCCATTCCTATCGCTATGATATTATTATCTTGCGGATGAAATGCTAGGGTATGTTGAAGCTGGTGGAGGCGGCATAAATGTTGTCACTACATGTAAATTTAATTATTTCATTAGTTTTGGAAAAGTTTGCAATAATAGCACGGTTAAAAAATTGTCCATGAGTGCACGAACTTTCCACTTACCTTGAAAGTCATTATGTTTAATAATGAAATCTTTCCACCGGTTGCAGACATCACATATGAATCATTATTCGAGAGAGCTATGCATGGAACCGCTTCTTCAAGGTTGACACCTGAGATATCGTTGGTCAGAACAAGACCATTGTTTGGTTAACAGTGTTGTGGAACAATACTGGTGGTTGCCTACAAACCTCAATTGATTCTGGAAACTTTATTTTAAAAGGAAAACAATTTGTTTAAATACTTGAAAGTACATACTGGAATGAAGTGTAGAATATTATGAAGAGACTTACCATGACAATTGGGTTATGTTCACTTTTGCCCCGTTTCCATAATCTTTGAATCTCATTGGACCCAAGTGCCAATGCACTACCACCAGAATTTGTATAAAGAAGTCATGCAACCTGGAAAAGAAAATTTTGAAGCAAAACCAAATGAGATGGATTTTCCTTAAAAACTCATAGATTAAACAAAAAATAGCAAGAGGCCTAAGTTTATCTAGATACTGGGATACCACAGTAGACTAGTGTCTATTGATCAATGGGATACAATGATAATTATCCTATCCTTAGCCCACTAATGTTGTTCTTCCCCTGTACATTTTTAGTTTTAGGGAATTCAGATTCTGATGTTGTTCTCCCATACTATCTATCAATAATGAAGACATCGGATTGAGAAGAGATGTTGGTTCCTTTAGTAAAGTGGAAATCAGAAACTCAATGGTAGAAACCACTTTCCACAAGAACAGAGGTACAACATTATAGTTACCACTTTCCAAAAGAACAGGTCACTTGAAGCAAAGACACAATTTAACAGATTCAGAGTTTATACCTTTGCAGACAATAGGGAGAAACGTAACCCTTCAGAGGTGAGTAGTAACTGCAAATACAAAGATACATGTTTTTATCAATTAATCAATGGGGATAATGTTGGTTGAAGATGATGAAATAGTAAATACCTGTAACTTCGTGATTTGTTGAGAAGAACGTTTAGTCATGTTGTAATCATACCGTTGTAAGTTGCAATTGGGATTCCATTAATTGGGTTAAAAGATCCGATGACCTTATTTGAAATTCAACATCCATAAAATTTTGGGAAGGTCTGATGATAAAAATATAAACCTAAACCCTAAGTGCCTCTGCAACAACAACAACAAACATAAAACATGAATTTTTTCAATCAAAACCGTTTCCATTCATTAATCAAATCAAAACCATTTCCATCCATCAGTACCTTCAGTTCAGCTCATTATCTTCTCAAATTATTCTCCATGTCTGCACAGCTCCACTGAACCCATCTACAACGTCAAGACACCATCAAAACTACCCCAAAACTGCAATCACCAGTATTAGCCACCACATCCATCATTCAACCATTGTAATATCAAGATTAAGCCTATTCGAACCCCATCTTCTTGACAGCACCAGATTCAATTTCACAACACACCCATCTTCTCATTCTTTTCTTAATCATTCTCTGTCACAGCAAACCCAGATTTCAATTCCAATCAACAGCAGATCTCGATTTCAACCCATTTAATCTCTTCCATTCAACCACAATCACCAACAGAATCTTATTCATCTGAATCAATGACATACCCCTACTCTGAACCATTTACCGCAAACCCATACCACCATCATCTGCATCAGAAGCTCAACCTCTTTTCTGCTTATTTCTTCATCTCAGATCTTCTTTATCTTCTTGTTTTAATCTCTGCATCACTCACAGATTCGATTAATAATTAACACAATCACATACATTGATTTCCTACTTCTCAGCAAGATCATCTTCTCGATCTTGTTTCTCTTAATGATTAACAGAGCCGCCATGCTTTCTCTCTGAAAACGAATCTAGGGTTTTCATAACAAATCTGATTAAAAAAAAACAAAACGAGTATCTATAGAGAAAATCAATAACAGATCTTTGAAATTGAAAATGAAATCGAAATCAAAACCGAAAATGATAACGAATCTAAGTATCTTCAGTGAAGAAAAAAAAAAGAGAAGAGAGGCGGAGGAGAAAAGAGAAAAGAGAGAGAGTGGGAATGAAAAATCCATTCTCTAAGGTAGGAGGAGAAAACCCTTATGCAGGGGAGGAAATATCATCTAGTACTTCCTATGTTGGGTGGGAAAAAAATAGCAAGCGTGTGAATGGCACACGCATATACTCTAGGTGTTACGATCCAGGTGTGACGAAGCATGTGGCTGGCACGCCTATAAAAAAAATTCGTAACGGCTGGCCACTGTTACTAATTTTTTAAAAATTCGTAACGGTCCTTGCCTGTTACGAAATTTTCGTAACGGCCATTTGTAACGGGAATTTCGTAACGGCCAGTAAGCCGTTACGAATTGCTGTTACTAATCTGGGAATTTGGTGTAGTGTATCTTCCCTCCTACAGATCAACCCATCTTCCTATTTATGACCAAATTGACTCTGGAACGGCCATTGACTTGGTTTAGGCCGGAGTCCTATAGATTGATCTCTCGAATTCAAGCACTCCCTTTGCAGTGCATCTGCGTGAGGTTAAGTAGTTTGATCGGTTGAAGAGTCTTGTCCGCCCGCTCTTCTCTTCACTTCACTTCCCTAAAAACCAGCAAATCATTTTTCCCCATCTGCACAAGCAAACTCTTGCACATCAAAATAATGAATAAAATGATGCATCAAAATATTAATATATAAGATCCGATTCTTGTTTTATGTCTTTTATATGAATAGACTGATCAATTGTTCATTCACGTCAATAATTATGTAAAGTTTATTCGAACTATCAATAATATGAATGATTAAGTTTTTATTTTAAATTCTTAATTTGTGTCATTTTTCTGATAGTTACGATTGCTTTGCTTGATTTGATCTCTTTGCTTTGCTTTCGGTTTATGAGATTAAGTTTCGATTTTCATAAACCCTGATTTGATCTCATAATATAATTATCTCTTATGATGTTTGTGTGACTTTTTGATATAACAATTTTTGAATCTAACCTATTGGGTTGCTTTATCAAATAATCATAAGTAGATATTGACTAAACTCATGTGTGAAGTCACGGTAATACTATTATCAATTTATGTTTCATAAGTTACGTATTTAGTATGCATATGAGTTTTGGTTCTAGCTTTTTACATTGGCATGTAATTGTTAGAGGATTGCTCGGTCGAACTCACAAGTATTGCTATCTCAAGCTTGTTGTCAAATTTAATTGTCAAAACTATATCTTGATTTCAAGTCTACATTTAGTCAGTCTCGGATTAGGATAGAAGTGTGTAGTTGATATTCGGATATCACTGCATTCTATCGTTTGAAGGATAAGATCAACAAGAGCTTTGGAGAACTTCAACATCAAAAGGTAAGTGAAGACTTTACCACCTATATCTCAAGTTTTCACCTTTCTATCTTTGAGACATTGTCGGATGACTAAATTAGACAGTACATGCGTAATAGAAATTTCGAGTCAAGTTTATCTTGAATATCATTTTCATACTTGATGAATTTGGTTTAGAACCATTTATTGTTTATAACCTAATCATGATTCAAGATTCAATCATTTGAAAATAGTCTGGAACAGTGATATGTGTCATTGATGTTATTCGAGAATGTTTCAAATTGATTATTAGAGAGATATATAACTATTGTTAACCTGGATACAATACAGTATGCATACCAGTTCACATACTGGGAGAACTGTTATGAGTCCAGAGCCGCAATACATGTACCCAGTGTTAAAGCATTGCTTGGTCGAAATCACAAGTGTTGCTATATCAAGCTTGTTGTCAAATTTAGTTGATCAAAACTAAATATTGATTTCTAGTCTACAATTAGTCGAGTCTCGGATTAGGACAGATGTGTAGTTGAGAATCGGACATCACTGCGTTCTACCGTTTGAAGTCGAAGATCAACCGAAGCTTTTGGATAACTTCTTCAACAAAAGGTAAGTGAAGACTGAACCACCTATTTCTCAAGTTATATTCATCCTTCTATCCATGAGACGTTGTCGCATGACTAATTAGACTATTGCAAGCATAACAATAATTTCGAGTCAAGTTTATCTTGATAATTAGTTTTCGAAATATATATGACTAAGCTTAATGAGCATTTGGTCATACTTGATGAATTTCGGTTAAGAGCAATTTATTGTTCATAATTTAAATCGTGATTCAAGATTATCATTCGAAAATAGCCTGGAATGGTGATATGTGTCATTGATGTTATTTGGGAATGTTTGGAGTTGATTTAGGGGTTATTTAACGTTTGGTACCCAGCAAATGTCCAACACCTAGCTTTGGTACCCAACATTTGAAATATTATCGGTTGATACCTTGACCGGTTAGAGACCTTCAAATGAAGCCATTGACCTAACAAATTGTTACTTGAATAATTAAAAATTATTAAAAAAAAAAAAATCCGAATTTATATATTTAGGAAAACCTTTCTCTTCCCCGTTACTTCCTCTTTATTTGTTAATTATCAATCATAGTTTTAATCATGACGTTCTTAGAAAATCATGCCCGACTACCTCTTCAACTTTTTCCTCGGTCATCCGAGGGAAAAAATAGTTTGGTCCCCTGTGCTTAGCTGTTGAAAAGTTATCGACTATTGTCCCTTATAACAGTGAACATGTGAAACCATCCTAGCATATGTGAAAGGAGGGACTCTCTCCGTGTGGCTATGCAAAGCGGCGAGGATCGTGAAAGGGGACTCCTCCTGTAGCCCCGCTTGCTCGAGCGGGGATAAAGTGGGCATGCTATTTTAACGGTCGCGAATGCGTAAAACCTACTAAAATGGTATGACCGCTCCTGTTCCACCCGCGGCACGGAAGGTGCCAAGGATCGACTCTTGTCCCCGACAGGTTGCCTGAGCAGGTGAGCCGGTGTAGAAACTTAATCATATCTTGGAGATAAGATCGTTATGCGGTTTATCTCTGCCCAACCTTGTACGTGCTACTGGAAAATGGGCTTTGGATATTGGTTCTTAGAAAATGTCAATCTGTGCTAAACGATTAGCTTTCGATTTCACAACAGATGTAACAACATCTAATTCAGTACAAACCAACTCAAATCTTTAGTTTCACATTAACCAAACCCACTTCGTATAATCAGTGGACTAATGGAAAATAGCAACTTGGAAACAAAGACCCTTAAATCACCAACTTCTCAATCGATCTCTCGAATCATCAAACTCAAAGAAAAATTGTGAATGAAATTCCCTACCTCAGTAGTTGATTCCATGATAAGCAAATTCTAACATCACTTTTCTCTCAATTTGGCCCACCATATAGAAACCCTAGAGCATATTGATCATGAAATTCCCCTGGTTTCAATCTCTGATTTAGCTTGTTCCATTAGTCTCATATTAATTCTCTTAATTTGGAATTAAACCTACTTTTCGAAATTGCTCCAATTGAAAGATCAAATCAATCATAACTCTTAAATCTAACAAATAAAAACAATTGAAGTTTAGGGATTTTAGTAGGGTTTTAAAAACAAAACAAAAGAAGAAGAACAGAGGATGAAATCCTAAGAATTCAATTTTCTTCCTTTTGTAACTTAAGTAATAACTTTTTGGTTATCTTTAAGTTATAGAAGATGTCAAGATGACGACACAAGTAGAGAAATTGAGAAAGAGGGAGAGAAGACGAGGAAGAAAGAGGGAGGCGATAAGCAGGAGAAAAGGAAGGAACGAGGGGACGAAAGAAAATTTTTTTCCATAATAGTAAATATATAAATTCAGATTTTTTTTAATTAATTTTAATTATTCAGGTAACGGATTATTAAGTCAATGGCTACATTTGATGGTCTTTAACTGGTCAAGATACCAACGGATAATATTTCAAATATAGGGTACCAAAGTTAGGGGTTGGACATTTGTTAGGTACCAAACGTTAAATAAACCCTATATTTAGAGATAAATATAGAACTAATGTAAATCTGGATACAAAACAATATGCATGCCAGTTTACATACTGGAGAAAACTGTTAGAGGTCCGGAACCGTAGTATATAAGTCGACTAGGGCTTAACCCGTGTCGTAACGGCACGGGGAATGCGTCATATTTCGCTGATGCATCGAGAGGTTATTTTGTTCGAGTTGGTATATGCTATTTCTTGTGGAAATTTCATATTCATTAGAAAATTGCAAGACAATCAGTAGGCATCCCACAATAAATGAATTAGAATCACACACATTTAAGCTTCTCTCTACGATTTTTAACAAACATAAATCTTCCAATCAAATTGTAATTTCATTCTACCTGAAATCAAACCAAAATCACACCTGAAAAGATTTTGATATTGCTATATTGATACCTAAATAAGATGCCTTTATACAAAAAGGTTCACAAATTCTAGGGCCCTAGGCATACTGGACTTTGTGATCTCCCAAACCATACATCTTTTTAAGATGGTAACTCCTGCAACTCTTTGGCAACATCACAATATGAATAAAGGGCACTGCCAACAAATTATAACCAGATCGAAGATTTACAAATGCGTATACATGAGCATGAAGTAATGAACCCACATACCGGTTGGGTGGTTTACATCTGCTTCGATAATTAATAGTTTAAAGTGTTGGCATGAGTAAGCTTGTCAGCTCATTAAGGTAACATATTGGTATAATATGTAAAACAATAATGTTGTAGAAAGTGGTAGTAAGGTTGTCTTAGCTTGAAGATTCCAATTTATGTCACAAGACGGAGAGAGTTCACTATATAGTACACCACCTCTTTTCACATTCGGGATTAGGTAATGCAATCTTAGCAAGTTCTCCAACTTAGCTGCAGTAACTTGCAAGTTCCAAGCTCCTAAAGACTACCGTAATGAGGGAGAGACGTCGTCGTCATCAATATATCACAACCACCTATTTATAGCCTTTTTGGAGCAAGAATAACTTACCAAGATATTTGCATCAGCTTTCATCTGCTCTTCCTTCTACACTCTTCCGTATCTTTTCCAAGATCCAGGAGCAGTATAGTCGAATTACATACAACAAATTTAAACATATAATTGCTAAATTTTGTAAAAGAAACCCCCAATATCCTCCCGTAACCCAAACTATCTACCCAGTCTATCTATTGTCAGCAAATTGGTCCCATAATACATATTTATTTGTAAGCAAAGTAGAGGCGAGATATGTATACATGTGATCGTTGATCAGGTGATTCAATTTACCATCCCGCTAAAGTACAGTGATCGAAACCTTCATTTGTTTTTTCAATGGACGCATCCATGTGTTTTTTCCTTGTAGGGCTGAACTACTAAGTGAGTGGAAACATAATGTTATAGTAATCACAGATCTATATATCAAACAGAACAAAATTGCCTATTTATCTCATATTCTAAAATATGTGAAAAATGATGACATGACAAATCTCTAAAATATGAGTTTTCATCAACATATAAGCGAGTATACATAACCACATCAAACTTTCTTAATAAGAACCCCGATTTTCTATTAAAAAACTCAATTTAATTGAAGGCACGAAAAAACTACCTAGCCTAAAACAAAAAATTTAATATGCAAGAGTTTTACCTTAAACATGCAGCTCAACTGCTTAAGGCATTCCATCACCAAGTTTCGGTGTTCCAGAACCTTTTGATGACGTACCGTCTATCTTAATCACCGTCCTCGATCGATTTCTTCATCCCATTCAAAGGCGATAAAGAAACTTGCAGTCTGCAATTATAGCAGTGTTATCTCATCCCGCATCTCTAAAATATGGTAAAAATATCAGAATATATATAAAAAATATAAGACAATTCACCCAAATCCTCACCTTGATTCTCCTCCTTCGTTAGTAAAGTTGGAAATGAACTCAAAGACATCGATCAAAGATATGTGTCACGCTCCTGGTTCCTTGTTGATAATCTTATGTTTTACGAAGGAGAGGGAATGAAACAGTCTAGTGACTGATGTCATCGTCCGTCAAGTTCAGCTGAGTTATGATGAGTTATGATTTGAGTGCAACAATGTGGAGGAATGCAAACATGAAAGAAGACTCAGAATTCTACATCCAGTCTCTAATATCACAATTAGATAACAATAACATTTACTTCTCTTTATAGTTTAGAAAAAGTAATGTTTACTTACAACCAATCTGGTAGGTTGTAACAATTTGGTAACGCTTTATGATATGTGTGGTTTTGACAATGCGTGAATGCAGTGTTAGGCATTACAATTTGGTAGCATATTATGACATGGGCGGTTCTGACCCGATGCTGCTAATACAAACCCTGCTGTTGGTTTTTCAAAAGATGTTGATTATGACCATAGCTTTAATGAATTCATTCTGTGTCATTTATTTTAATAGGACAAAAATAGCAAGTTGAATATACTTAGTGTTGCTTCTAATTCCAATGTATTCTCTGTACATCATTTCTGACAGAGAATGAAACAACATAAAAAAAAAAAAAATCTGCCATATCACCAAACACCTTGATGAAAGAATTTGAGATAAATCACCTTCAAGAATAATCATGCATGATTGAATTAAACTTGTAAAAGAAACCTTTCGAACCTGAATCGTTGCTGCTAACCAAACCAAAAGCTGCAAATTAAACCCTAGCTAGCTTCCCATCCCTCTCTACAAAAATATATATCAAGGGTAAATCTGCAATTGTGTTAGGATCTGACACCAAATAAATTGAGAAATGCTGAAGACAACCCCATCATCACCAACTTAGTTCCCAAAATGGGTTTAGTGAATCATCTTATCTCTTTCTATTTCAGTTTGTGCAACTGACTTATTTCAACAAAATACAATTATTGAAACCAAGATAACTCAAAACGGGGAATAATTACCTCCTCATTGATTCGTAGATGGGTTTGATTCTTCAAGTCTTCTGAGGTTTTTTTTTTTGGTATGAGCAGCGTTTAAAACTCTACAAAATTTGCCCACCCAAGTACACATATTTCGACCTGAGTGATCTGAATTCGGTGAAATATGGAGAGATGCAATAGGAAGGAGAATAAGAGTGACTGGAGCAGTCTGAAATTTCAAATAAGCCGTATCAATACCGACATTTTTACACTTTCACCAGCCATTTGCAACCCTAGGATTTTAGAAGAATAACATCTTAGTCTTCTTTCCATATAAATTAAAGAGCCTTAATTACCAATTCTTTATGTACATTTAATCCCCAAACACTATCAAATTTATTCCTCTATGTGCTACACCTAGAATGTACCACTCTTAGAGAGTAAATCTACACCGCCACAAAGGAAGATGGAAAGTTAAAATTAAGAAGATTGTAACTGCAGATTTTAAATCTAAATAACCTGAAACGTCCCATGATGAAACATTGATGTGTGAGCTAAGCAATCAAGTTTAAATTGCTAGGGGCCCTCACAATCAAGTCAAAGTAAAGATCACCATGGAATAAATTTAAAAACCAATTCTTAGCTTGGAAACGATTTTTTTTTGGGTTATTTAACGTTTGGTACCCAACAAATGTCCAACACCTAGCTTTGGTACCCAATATTTTAAAAATTAAGGGTTAGTACCTTGACATGCCGTTGACCGTCTAAGTCAACGCTTAACCGGTTATTTTTTAATTTTATAAAAATTTAATTCAAAAGATATTGAAACTTACCAAATTATCCCCGACCCTTATCTCCACCCGCCATTAAAACAGAAACAATGGGTTCGATGCGCAGTCCGAAGATCAAAGTAAAACTGTACTTTTAAGTTTTAAACCTAATTCAAAGAAGAAATCATCCTATTCTGCCTTGTTTCATAACAAATACTGCTCCCGACTCGAAATTCCTTGGAAACTAATTAAAAAGTATAAATTCTGCTTCTTCAACATCAGGAAAGTTTATAGAAGGTAAATCAAATTTACCAGAGACCCTAGATTCTACAATAACAAAATCAACAAAAACAGTAAAGAAAGGATTAATAGGAGAGGCGGAGAAAGTGTTTTTTAATCTGTTTGCAAATTGGGGTTCTCTAATCTGTTTCCTCAAGTAGTTTGTTTTCATTGATATGGGTTTTCCTTAATTTTTCAATTTGATGATAATTTTGTAAATTTTGATGATGTGAATCCGATAAATGCTAGAGGAGTTTTTGCGTTTTTTTTTTTGGCCGAGGCATTATCAAATTCTTTGAAACTATATGATAATTATTTTATTTGGGTCAAGTTGCCTTGATTAAAGTTGGTTTTAAGAAAGGAAATGGTGATGTGGTAATGTTAATTTCGATCTACGGTACTCTCCAGCAACAATTCAATTCCCATGACATGTTTGTTTAAAAGTTCCAACTGGACTTTCTTCTACAGATTTGTCCGCCAGGTGACGATCATCCTTAGAGCTTGACGAAGACAAAAAATGGTTTTAGATTTAGGAAGGACACCAAGTGGGGTCTTTTCAAAATTCAAGTTCTCAGCCAATTGTCGGATGATTGATTCAAGTACCGGTTGGTGGACAGTGGATTGCAACTGAGCAAGAAAGATAAACAACTCAGTAAGTGGGCTTTTGTTAAGGTGTAAATTCGTAAGATAGAATAATACTTTGATACAAATAAGGAAAAATAATTTAAAATTAGTCAAATGTTGACCTTGACGGTCAACGGCGGGTCAAGGTACCAACCCTTAATTTTAAAAATATTAGGTACCAAAGCTAGTTGTTGGACATTTGCTGGGTACCAAACGTTAAATAACCCTTTTTTTTTTTAAATTTTATACATAAAAAATTATTCCAAAATTCACACACATAATGAATCAAAATTATCATCCTATGCTTCAAAAAAAATAAAATAAATTATCATCCTGAGGGAATCAGGGAAGTAAGTAATTAAGTTCACTAAAACTCAATTTGATTCCTGATTTATCGGTTCCCATATATCTGGTTACCATGACTAAACACATCTGGTTCTTGATACAAATAACGAACTAAAATAACTAAAATTTGATTCTTCAGGGAATCATAGAATTACGACTAACAAAATCACACCTGTACTTTGATAAAATCATACCTGTACTTTGATATATGTTCCCATAAATTTGTGATTGATCTACCCTGGGAACGAAAAAAAATTCCAAAATCATGGAGAACATCCCCAAGATTAACACGATGAACAAAATAATCCACAAAAAGAAACCTGCGAGTTCCATATTTAACAATGAAAGGCAATAAAAGTAGAAAACTAAGGGATTGATCATCGGGTTTTTAGCAGTGACGGTAGATTTTGGATCTCAGATAGTGAGAGAGAACGATGGGGCGTACGATGGAATTCTCATTCTTAAACCTAGAAGCCACGCCACACGTGCGAGTAGTAGGGTTTGGTTTGAACAACCACATCCATAGATTTATATATGCCAAGGACAAATCTGAACCACCACTTACACAAGCAAACTTAGCGTGTTTTATACTCTTGATTATTATTTTCAATAGTACTGCATTATGTTTAGATATATAAGGAGATGCGATAATTAGATCAAAGGCGTCGGTTGGCTTTCATGGAGTGCTGTCTTTGCCGTTTTCGTTTGGTACAAATGCATAGTTTAATCATGCAAATTCATTCACGTGCCTTGGCAACCGAATTTTCCCATCTCCCATGGAATTAGAGTGCTGAACAAGTGGTACACATTGCATTATGAATTCTCTCATAGACCACATGTCACCTTTACATAAGTCCCGTTTGGGATTGCTTTTTTTCAACCAAAATCAATTTGTAACAAACTTGTAACAAACTTTTACCAAAAATTGTGTTTGGTAAAAATTTTTTAAAGTGCTTTTGGAGAGAAGCACTTTCATTTTAGGCCTGCTTTTAAAAGCTACTCAAAGACTAGCTTTTAAAAAGCGAGAAAAGCAAAAGTGTGGACCCACATAATTCGATTTAACTGATTCTCTATTTTAACCTTGTTAATTTATTATAAAGACAAGTTTTACCCTCAAATATTGTACATTTGACATTATAATTATAATTATAATTATATTTTATTTCTCTATTTATTTTATTTTTTATTTAAATAATAAATACAATAATAATTAAAATTATTATATAAAATAATAAAAAAATTTATAAATATTAAAATTTATTTATTTTAAACAAAATGAGCCCCAACTCCTCTTTGTCAAAATAATAATAATAAACTATTACAAACTAAGCTTTTTAGGTTGGCGACTATACCCATTTTTTTGGTCTCGTAACCCCGCAACAAGATGAGCCCCAAAGACTAAACCCAACTCCTCTTTGAATAGCAATACCTAAACGATGGAAAATAAAACTACCTAATCCACTACTAGCATCATTACAAAAACTAAAATTTGGTCTCTTTTTTTTTGGTCTTTGATCTTTGGGTTTAGTCGCACCGCTGTGGATGCTCTTAAAGAAGACCAGAGTATCCTCACCAAGTTCCCCTAAGGTAGAAAAGGCCAGGATACCCAAACCATAACCTTGTAAAATGAAAAATGAAAAATGAAAAAAATAATAAATTTAATAAATATTTTTTTTGATTTTTTTTTTAAAAATAATAATATTTTCATAGCAAACCACAATCATAAATTTTTTAATTAAATAATAAAAACAATTAAAAAATTTAAAAAAAATATTACTTATATTTTATTAAATATATTAAAATTAGAAATATAATTTATTATAATAAATTGTATTAAAACTAATTTTTGAAATATGTCTATTTTCGTCATTAACTACATCACCAGCACTTTTAAATACCAGTTTACCAAACAGAATTTACAGTTTGTTAATTGCACAGTGCTTTTTAAATTATAGTTTACCAAACGTCATGCAGATTTATTTTCACAGCACAGCACAACAACGCACAGCACAACACAACAGAAAAGCGCTTTTCTAAAATTCACAGCAATACCAAACTAACCTATAGAGGCAAAAGATGGTGTGATGCCTAACTGTTCTCCTAACGGATATAACTGTTTTTTTTTCTCATTCCTAATCGTCAATGATCAACCTTAAAATACATCCATTGGATTATCCGCATCCAATCCAACCATTTGTACATCCACTAATGCGAAATTTAAATCCGTAATAACGAGGTTAGATGCGGATGAAAACCGTACATCCCCGGCCATGCTCACCCTAAGATCTATGAACTAGGCTCACTCAAAATTCTTGTCCATCGCCACCTAGAGGACTAGGCCCAGTTTTGCTAAAGGAGAAAGAGAACGCGAATAATAGAGGATGCATCCGTCATTCTACAAACTAAAACCCTAATTTGCAACCTATATAAATCGAACTCTGATAATGGATAGATAAGTCTGCCTGTGTTTTTCTTCGTCTCCTGTTCTGTTCTGGTAGTATCTCTTTCACTTGTTTTTAATTTCTATTTCGCTTATTTTTAATTTCGAAACCTAGGGTTTGTAATATAATAGCCTTGTAGAAGATCTCTTTTATCTGCTTTCAATTAAGGTAAAAGGGTCTTTGGATCTTTTTTTTGAAAGATTAATGAAGGCTTAAAGTTTTGCGGAAATTGAGTCTCTACGCCCTCGATTTTTCTACAGGCGCAGTGAATAACGTACTGCAAAATCCTTTTATCTCTTATGATCTTTTTTAGAAATTATGTTTTTATATTTTTAGGACCCAATGATGGTAATGTAATCTTTGAGACCTGATTATCTATTGATGACAGCTATAAGCATTTTCTGAGGATCCTTTTGATAAAACAAATTATTTTTTCGTTGATTTCAGCTGCTCAATGTCTTTGTGGTTTTGTTTGTTCTGATTTTGTTAGGTTCGATTCCATTTATGTATCAGTTAATTGTGTTGAGTATATGATGAAGTTTGCACTGGGCTCTGAGCAGAAATTCTGCGCTAACTGATCGATATGCGGCCTAGAAAGCCTTTTCTGATACTTGACAATAACTAGTCTTAAATATTTTTTTTTTTTTTTGTATAATTGAAAATGTATAAAAAAGTTGTATTTAGAATCAGAATTTGGTAGTTTTTCATATTTGGTAGTTTTTCTTGTGTCTGTGTTGCAGGTTGGTTTTGTTCGATGGATCTTTAGTTAGTTTTGAAATTACCTCCTGCAATTGGAAAGCTTGACACTATTCCACATTTGATCTATAAATTCACGAAGATAGCTGAATAAGTCCACTAAGCATTTAAGAACAAGATGTACTAGTTTGAATATATTCGCATTAATGTATTAGTAAATCGTAGAATTATAATTTGCACTCACTTTTGTTGTCTTCTTGATTCCTTGTGAATACAGCAAGCAGGCCTCCTTAATTCCTTATGAAGAGATTATGTGTACAGTTTTTTTTTTTTTTTCTCTTGTCGAGTAGGTAGTGTAAGCTTTAAACAGAGATTTTGACTTTGATTTCATCGAAAGTCCCTTGGGTTGCGATGTAAATGGTTTGCTGACCAATGAAGAAATTGAATAGGAAACCGACTGACACTTACACAAATATTAAACCCATCATGGTGTTATCTAATCTTCCTGGAAACTATCTACTCTTGTATACAAGAAAGATCCCTTCCGTTTGTGCAAAACCGATGGGTGGCTTCACTTATGGAAGCCGAAAAGAACTAGGATAGAGATACTTAAATTGGCGACCCAATCTTAGATGTTATCATGATTAATCTAACACGTAACACCCAATTACATCATATAGAAGAACTAGGATAGAGATACAGTACTTAAATTGGCGAAACTTTTCATGAATACACCTACCGACGATGTTATCATGATCAATCTAACACCCAATTGCATCACATAATACGGTGGTTCTGCACATATTTTAGTAGGTAAATTAACGTAGGCCGTCCAAACGGATACTTTAGTAGGTAAATTAACGTAAGGAAAGAATCATCATATATCCGGGAAGATAGATTATTATGGGGTGTACTTGGCATTCAAGTATATATACTGCACACTGCAAAGGAAACTTGTCTAAAATTACCTATGAGTAGGTCGAGTTAACTTATTGATGTGAGATGGATCCAGAAAAGGGTACATTATTTATATGTCCCTACTTTTAGAACCCAACAAATATATCCTTTCCCAAAATAAATATATCCCTACTAATTTTAAGAATTAAAATCCGGAATTATTAGATTACTAAAATGCCCTTCATATATATTTCACTTTATACAAGAAACGGACACATTAATTTTTCATTCAGGTTCTCTCACCTACTCAGTCTTCTCTCTCCCTCGTTTCCATCGTTGCGTCTTCTCTCTCTCTCGTTTACAGCAGTTTCATTTACTTCAGCCATTTTCGAAATCGGACAGTTATCTTCTGCACAGAAAACTGAAAATCAACTGAAAATCAACGAGATAATCAATCGACTAGCCGTTACAGAGAATTAATCCACTAGCCGTTGCCGTTGAAACTGCAAATCAAGCAGATAATTTCATTTCTTCTCTCTCTGGTAACAACCACGATTTGAAAAAACTGAAAAATAAACTGAAAATCAACCATATAAATTAGGTTTCATCACAAAACCTAATCGAGTTTCACTTTCGTTTCATCATCAGAAACCTAATTGAACGATTGGAAGATTGCAAAAATCGAACAGGTAAAACCTAATTTTGATGTCACATTTAATTGATGCATGTATCTTTTAGTCTTGATTTTGATAATGTAATAGTTATAGTTATATGTTTGTATTTGGTTGATTTTCACACTGCAATTTACTGATTAGGTTTGATTTTGGTCTTGTTTAGTTATTTTTTAGTTTTGGTTAGTGTTCTTGGGATATTTGTGTTAGGAAATGATATCTCGTCAAATCTGTGTAGGTTATATATACTAATCATGTTGAAAATTGATATTTCTCTCCAAACATGAAGTATTGTTTTGCTCAGATGCAAATTCGATCTACAGTTGATAAGTATTGATGGGTGAAAATGTGATTCTGAAGGAGTTTTAGATATTTTTGTATAAACAATTGTACTTGATCCAAATAAAAATTGGATAAACAATAGCAGTTGATCCAATTTAGGGGATAAACAATAGCAGTTGATCCAGATAAAAAAAGGATAAACAATACAAGTTGATCCATTGTATGAAAATTTGTTCTACTGTTAATGGGTGAAATGTGTTTCTGAAGGATTTTTAAATTTTTTTTTGTATCAACAACAGTAGTTTATCCAAAAAAAATTTGGATCAACAGTAGAAGTTGATCCAATGTAGGGGATAAACAACAGCAGTTGATCCAAGTAAAAAACAGGATAAACAATAAAAGTTGATCCATTGTATGCAAAGTTGTTCAACTGTTATGTGTTTTTGAAGGAATTTTAGATATCTTTGCAAATGAAAGGGATCAACAGTAGAAGTTGATCTAATGTAGGGGATAAACAACAACAGTTGATCCAAATAAAAAAGGATAAACAAGAGTAGTTGATCCATAAAAAAAGATTTTCTTGATGGTTATGTACATTTCTACTATGAAAATATGAATGCTAACTATAATAAGTGTTGAACTCAGGTTGAGAAGACATAATGCATAAAAGATCACCAAGGATAAAGAAGAAGCAAGATGAAAAGGGCACGAAAGAGATTGAGAAAGTTACAGAACCAAAAAGAAATGCGAAGAACAATAAGATAATTGAAGAAGAGGCAACAAGAAAGAGGAAGAACAAGAGTGCAAATGAAGAAACACAAAGAAAGGTGAAACACAAGAAAATAGTTCATGAAGAAACAGAAAAGTCGGAATCAGAATCCGAAGAAGAATCAGATGATGATGATGAAGAGTTGGAAGAAGAGGAAAAAGATGCTAAAAATGGCAAACCAATAAAAGTAATCAAAGGAAATGCAAAGAACAAGAAAGAGACAACAAGAAAGAGGAAGATGGCATTTGGGAATAAAGAAGCACAACAAAAGTTAAAGATGAAACTCATGAAGATAGCTGAGGAAAAATCTGAATCAGAATCCGAAGAAGAAGCGCAAGGAGAATCAGATGAAGATGACAAAGAAGAGGAAAAACAAGCAAAAAAGAACAAACCGAAGAAAGTCCTCAAAGGTAAAAACATACATTGTGATATTTGTGATGGTATTCTTACTACGTTACTTAAAACAAAATGAAAATGACTGAGTTTCATGTATGCAGGCAGGTCAAAGGAGAAAGAAATCAAACTCAAAGAAGAACAACAAAAGCTGAAACAAAAGAAGAAAGTTGAGGAAGAACCAGAACAATCAGAATCCGAAGAAGAAGGGCAAGAAGAATCAGATGAAGATGACCGAGAATCGGAAGAAGAGAAACAAATTGTAATATATGAAAAAAAAAAAGCAGAAAAGGGCAAACCGAAGAAAGTCATCAAAGGTAAATACATAGATTGTAATATTTGTGCTGCTATATATAACTATATTGTTTGAAATATTGAAAACAAAATGAAAATGATTGAGCTTCACGTATGCAGTCGGGTCAAGGGCGAAAGCAAAACCACAACAAAAGGAGAAAAACAAGAAGGTAGTTGAGGAAGAATCGGAAGAATCGGAATCGAGTCCGATGAAGAGGAGCAAGAAGAATCGGATGGAGATGAAGAGGGCAACACGAGCCGAGCGCAAAGGTAAAAACATTGACTCTTTAATGAAAATATTATGTGTAAGCAATCATAGTTTTGGATCAACTGTGGATTTGTTGATCCAAGAAATATTTGTAAGCAATCATAGTTTTGGATCAACAGTCACAGTTGATCCAACAAATATGTGTAAACAACCACAGTTGATCCAACATCACATTATGTGTAAAAATATGTGTAAAATATGACATAAAAGGTAGTTAAAGCATGAACCGTGATTACACATATTTATACGTCGCACCTCACTCGGGGGCTACGCCCCCTCGTGAAAATATATTATGGGTAGAATGCAAGAAAACAAAAGATTATTGTCAAAAATGAAAAGGAAAATGATTTGAGTTTCATGTATGCAGCCAAGTCGAGAGCAAAGGAACAAAGAATCAAAGGAGGTCTACAACCATTGGCTGAAATGGGGAATTTTCTATGCAAAAAGTTTGAAGTGGACGATGCAAATAACAAGAAGAAACCGAAACTTGCAAAAGCACTGAAGGAATCTCCATATTGGGAATTAATCAGCCCATTTTATGTAACATACATGAGTATGAGTGGTAAATGGATGAACAAGATTAATCTTGCAATGCAGCTGTTGATGAGTGCATTTGATAAAAAAAACCAGAAAGTTCAAATTTGGAGAAAACGAAGAGTGCTCTCTGGAAGCAAGAGATTTTGCTTTGATATTCAAGATGAGACGACTGATAGAGAGTGAAGAATTGAAGCAGCAACTGCAACCGAAGAAAGGACTCGACTATAACGAATTCTTAAATAAAAAGTTCAGACCAGAAAAAACAAAAGATTGTCCAGAACCAATATTGAAGGCTGAGGTTGTATACAAACTGAAAAATGCAACAGAAGATGAGTCTGATCCGGAGCATTTTGTAAGACTTTTTGGTATGTGGTTATGCACGGTTTTCTTATTCCCAAATCTTTGGTATGACATCGTTCCCAAAGAAATGGTTGCCTCATATCTTACTGATGGACAAAGTGTCATGGCCGGATCATGTGGTGGAATGTTTGATTTCGAACCTGGCAAACAAGAAGAATAACCAATTAGCTATCGGTGGCTGCACAACTCTACTAGTGGTAAGAAAAAACGTTAATTTTGTAAAACTAAAATGTTTATTGTTGTAGAGAGTGAAATGCATACTATTGGATAAAACTAAAATTGTTGTTTATATTATGCAGTGTTGGTTCTGCGAACATACCGATAAGTACATAACGAAAAGGGAGGGATTTCAAAATTCAACTCCAAGATTCCTACGATGGAACCAAAGATGCATTGTGCAAGCAACTTGCAAGTGACTTTGGCAACAAATTGAATAAGAAGGCAATTGATATGACTTGGTTCGACAAGACGGTAATTTTTTTTACTATATTTATCTTTACTATTACAAAGGTACCATTTTTTTAAGTGAATGGGGTCAACGGCCAATGTTGATCCATTTTAGTGTCGATTTTGTGGATCAACAAAGGAAGTTGATCCATGTGAATGGGATCAACAACCAATGTTGATCCGGTTTTAGTGTGTACACTATTTCCAGCTCCTCCAATTCTAAGTTTTTGTGGATCAACATTGGAAGTTGATCCATGTGAATGGGATCAACAGCCGGTGTTGATCCAGGTTTTAGTGTGTACACTATTTCCGGCTCCTCCAATTCTAAGTTTTTGTGGATCAACAAGTGGAAGTTGATCCATGTGAATGGGATAAACAACCAATGTTGATCCACTTTTACTATCGAGTTCTTTGTGGATAAACAATGGAAGTTGATCCATGTGAATGGGATCAACAACAAATGTTGATCCAGTTATACTAGCTACACTATTTTGACTTGTGTTGATCATGCTTCGCAGTTTCATCAAGACTTTGTTGATCCAGTGTCTGCTGAGGAGAAATATTTAATTGACCTATCGACATCTGCAAGAGAACTGGAACAAGAGAGGACAAGGATAAAGGAGCTAGAGGAAGAAAACATCTTTCTTCACTGTGACAAGTATGAGATTCATTACATGGACAAGGCTGAAATTAAAAAGTTTGTCCAGAGCACGTTATTCTTGAGAGAGTTGTATGAGAGGAACAAGGACAAACTAGAGTTGCAAGCTGGAGAACAAGAGCGACTTGCTGACATTGACAAGAACATAGAGAAATGGCAGGGAGAGGAAAATATTTATCAGGAATCACTGAATAGGAATAAACCAGCGTATACAGGGAAGAAATTTGAAGGTTTGGAATTTGAAGAATTGTTCACACAGAAGCAACAACAAGGAGAATCATCTGGGCAAGGAAATCAGCATGAAATGAACTCTGCGGCGAATGATCAACCAACAGATGGGAATCAAACTAGAGTAAACAGGGAAGTCGAAGTTTCAGTGGCTGTGAACAATGAAGACACTCAAGAAATGAACGATTCTTTGGGAACTCAGAGTACTTTGGTAACTCAAGAAGGCTTTAATGAAGGAAGAAAACTAAGGCAAGTGATGATTTAGAGCTCAATACTTGTTGTTGAAAACAATGCGAGCTTGATTCGCTGGTTGAAAACATTGCAAAATGTCTTTGGAATATTAGAAGAGAAAGATGGCATACCAATGGAAGAGAAGAGCCCGTCCGTTGAGAAGAAGAATGATGACATACAAATGGAAATGGTTGTGCTTGACACTCCTCCACTTTCAGCAATAAAACCAGACGAATCTGGGTATGTGCATCCAGGTAGCATGCCGAGTTTCGGTGCAATAATGGAGGAGGTACATAGCATAACACAAGAAACAAAAGAAACAGAAGAGGTTGAAGAGCAAAGTGAAGAGGATGACAATACATTAGGAGCTGAAATACGCGCATGGTTGAATAAATTGTTTAATTTGGAAACAGTTGAGGAGCAAACTGAAGAGGAAACCGAATCAGAGGAACAGCAGGTCAGTTCTCTTGTTAAACGGGTGAAGAAGGGAGAAAGGCCAAAGAGAAAACCATATAAACTTTGAAGTCGAAGTCAAACACCTACTGCTAAGCGTAGAAGGAGACAAAGGAAAGGTGGAAAAGGAAAAAAGAAGGAAATACAAATAATTGACCTCGACACTATCGACAGTCAAATTGATAACACACCTGCGGAAGCCAAAAAACTGTTGAAGCCAAAAAAACTAAAATTGTGGAAGAAAATCAATGACAGCGAAAAAGAAGTCATCGAGCCATTCTTTGAGAATGCAACTAAATGGTATGTAATAACATATTCAAAGTCAAACACCTCAGTTAACATAGTTTTTTTTTTTTTTTTGGGGTTATGCTAGCTCTTTTTAATAACATATTCATTTGTTGCTTATTTTGCAGCGACAAAGCTTACAGTTTTTATTTCTGCAATCAAGATTTCGAAGTAGTTATCATTGGGAAGTACATACAGTGTCTACTGAATAATCAAAACATTCACGCTGAGATTGTTGATTACTACACCAACATCTTTGAAATCAAAGATGGATTCGCCGTATAAACCAGATTACAAGAACCACGTCATTCTCTCAACAAATGATTATGTAAGTAACCGATAAATCTTTGTTTGTTTTGTATGTCAACAACAATTGTTGATCCAAATAAGTTGGATCAACATCCATTGTTGATCCAGATAGGTTGGATCAACAACAATTATTGATCCAAAATAAGTTAGTCTGATTATGAATGAATATTACTGGTATGTATAGCTTGAGGAGTTTAATTGCAAATACGATATGTTGTTCTCTGGTTACGATATCACAGTTCCATTTTATTTTTGTTGACAAATGTAGTTTTTTCTTATACTGTAGATGATCCATAATATTGCAAACTAATATATTTGAAAAAATATTGATACAGCCGATATTGGGGATCGCATTAGCCACGAAAAAATGGAAAAGGTAGAGAGATGTGGGATTCCGGAAAGGCTGAGGAACAGTTACACAGGGAATGTTGAAGACACATACCTCATTGTACCAATGTGCTTGACTGACAAGGACGGTGTTGGATACCATTGGGTGGTGCTAGCATTGGTAAAAGGAAAATGGATAGTGTACAACTCTGCAAGGCGAAACGCAGCTTACAATTGGCAATATATGGTGATGATAGTACCGCTGACTCAATGGCTGAATGAAATGGGCCACAAAGATCCAGAGACAGGTGGTGAAATACAGACAAGCTTTTCACATTGCACTGTACCAGCACAAGACGGATGCGACTGTGCATTGCACACTTGCATGTACATGAAGAATTTGGTGAAGCGTGGAAACTGTGAACACCTAAATGAAATCGCTAACTTAGATGAGAAGTTGAACAAGAAGCGAGTGAAGATTGCAGCAAGAATCTTGTCGGAAATGGGTTCATGGAAGAAACCGGAACAACTTCCCGATTCAAACATCGACTCTATTCAAGAAAAAATCCAATTGCAAGACTCAGTTGAACCAAAGAGTTGATCCGTTTGAACCAAAGAAATGAACCATTAGAATGAGCTTGATCTCATAGTATGTTCATGGTCTCAAAGAAAATCTAACTTAGTTTTAAACATACTTATCTTAGTAAGTAAATCTTAATGATGTAGGTCTGATTATGAATGAATTATCATGAATTATTATGAATGTCTTAAATTTATATAAGTCTGATTATGAATGAATGTTACAGGAATGTATAGCTTGAGGAGTTTGCTAGTAAATACAGATAGAACCATGCAATTTTTTTGTTTGTTTTGTGTGTAAACAACCAATGTTGATCCAAATAAGTTGGATCAACAATGGTTGTTGATCCAGTTAAGTTGGATAAACAAACACTGTTGATCCAAATAAGTTGATCTGATTATGAATGAATGTTACATGTATGCATAGCTTGGGGAGTTTACTAGAAAATACAAATAGGACCATGCAAATTTTCTGTCTGTTTTGTGTCAACAGTCATTATTGATCCAAATAAGTTGGAACCAAGGAACAATGTTTCCACACTATAGTGTAAACAACCATTGTTGATCCATTTTAGTTGGATCAACAATAGAAGTTGATACCATTTGTATAAGTATGTTTTCTGTAAAATAAATAAAGATGTAACATGAAAACTGACATATACTTGAGAAACAAAAGAATAAAATTCATAACAACAAACTAAGAGTGTATATCATTTAAAAAAATAACAATTGCAAACCAGAAAAGCATAAAAAAAAAAAAGAAAATAGCCAACTAGTAAGAAACCTAAAACAAGTTGTTCGAATATGAATAAAACCAAAAACTTCGAACAACATCCTCTTCAAGAACTTGATCATCCCGGAATGAGACTCCTTGAGAAACGTTGGTGCACGAGGAGCCAAAGGAGCTCGCGACAAGTTCGACGGTTGTGAAAGGTGAGCATCCCACATTGGCCACACTTCCTCTTCTTACGCACCTTTTCACGACTACCCCTATACCTAACACCTTTAGGCCTTCCAGCTTGTTCTCGACCGCCATTGGGAGGCAAAACATACCCCTTTTTATTAATTCCGGAGGCTTCTCGAGTCCTAATAGGATATATGGGTCGAGAGTACAACCTTCTATAGTAGTCAGAAGTATAGTAAGGGCTAATGTATTTGTATGGTTCATCATTTCCAATCTGCAACATGGCTTTCATTGCATGAGTGCAAGGAAAGCTATGTTTTTGCCACCATTTACAGCTGCAGGTCCTAGAATCCAAGTCGACAGTATGCTTTCCTGTTGGAGAAATGATCTCAAATACTTTCTCACTTGATCTCCGAAACTTGTATGAACGGCAGTCGTTTATCCTCTTGTTAAACCTTGCTTGCATATGAGGAGTAAGCCTTGTAGTCCACTTGTTAGACTCCAATAACCTCTTGTAATTCTGCTCCATTACCTTAGCACGAATACCATCGAGAAGCTCAATTGCTGGAAGCGGCTTATCATGCTTAATAACATTGTTAAAACTCTCAGCAATATTAGATGTGTTCTCACCCCACCTTTCTCCTAGGAATGCATGAGCAGCCCAATTCTCGAGTGGAATCTTCATCATCCAAGAAACCACTGAATCCAAATTTAGATTACTCATACTCTTTGCGGCAAAGATAAAATTTTTCCTTTGTTAATGCAAGGAGTAGCACTCTTCGAATAACTTGACTGCAGTTTGTCTGCTCTTGCCCTTTGGAACCGGAATATTTCCTTTCATATGGTACAAACAGTAGGAATGGAAAGCATTTGGGAAGACTTTAGGAACATGCTTCAAAAGACCGATTCCACGATCTGATATAATGGTCAGTGGACGATCTCTACGAATAATACCCTTCAAATTAATTAAGAACCATTCCCAACTCTCACAATTTTCACAAGGAACAATTCCAAATGCAACTGGATAGATTTCTACAAAAACCAAAAAACAAAAACAAAAATAAGTGACCAGTAACTAGTGTCAACAAACAAAGTTGATCCATTTCAGTTGGATCAAAAGTCACAAATTGATCCATTTCAGTTGGATCAACAGTAGAAGTTGATTCAAAACAAAATATAGTTTTTGGATCAAAAGTCACAGTTGATCCAATAAAATCTGTGTAAGCAATGATGGTTTTGGATCAAAAGTCACAATTGATCCATTTCAGTTGGATCAACAGTAGAAGTTGATTCAAAACAAATTATAATTTTTGGATAAACAATCACAGTTGATCCAATAAATCTGTGTAAAACAATCATAGTTCTGGATCAATACTCATAGTTAATCAACAATCACATTTGATCCATGCTTGAACAATCACATATGATGCAATAAGAGGTAGTTAAAGCATGAATTTCAATGCAAACCAAAAAGAAAGTAGTATAAAGTACCCTAAGCTATATATTGTATTACTTCGCACCTCACTCGGGGGCTACGCCCCCTCGTGAAAGTTATATTCAATGTAGAATGTGACAAACCTATAATAAAAGCTACATTTATCAACAAAATGAATGCATAATAGTAAAAGGTTAAAAGTAAAAAAACATGGATACAAAATGAAAAATAGTAAAAGGTTAAAAGTCATACGTTGGTTACCATTTTTGCCGCAAGCAACCATAAGACCACCCTTGAACTTCCCAGTGAGAAAGGTACAATCGATAAATAGCATCGGACGGCAGTAATTGTTGAAACCAGTTATGGAAGCTTCAAAAGCAACAAAAAACCTTTTGAACTGACGCGTCACACTATCATACTCAAAATTCACAACACTTCCAGGATTGTACTGCTTCAATTGCATCTTTATACCAAACTAAGTCCGAATAGGACTTGACGTCATCACCCCAAAGAAATGTCTTGGTGAATTGTAACCGTGATATGCCTGACTATACGTGAGGTCAACTCCATATTCCATTCGGAGTAAATCTATAACATCAGCAGCAGTCTTCTTCGATGCTCGTAAATCATCTGACAATAAATTCTTCATAAACGATTTTCTCATCCTAACTTTTGATGGATCCGAAGAAGCTAAACTACATGAATGCTCTGCGATATATCTCTTGCATTTAAATACACCATTTGAATTGGCGAGGAGAGAGGCGTGAAACCTCCAGCGACAATTTTCCGTCTCTTTGAACTTGCACTCCACAGTGTATCGTACAAAGTCACTCTTAACTAATTTGTATTTGCGACCACTAAACATTTCATACTTTGTAACAGAGTCCTTAACTTCCTCAATACCACCTTCAAACAACTGCCCTACACCAGTTAAGATGTTGACCCAAGCATCAGACTTCTTCGGGACCTTTTTGATCAAACACGCATCATCAGTGACGTCTTCCACAACAGCTACCTCATCGCTTGAAATACAACTTGATGATGACGAAGAAGCGAGGAGCAGGAGCGAGGAAGAAAATGATGAAGAAATAGAATCAACACAAGTCCTTAGAAAATGATGAAGAAATAGAATCAACACAAGTCCTTAAAATTTGAACTGGTTTCAAACTTCACCAAGTCAATCCCTTGTAAACAATCATAGTTTTGGATCAATGATGCGTGTCGTAGGTGCAATCAAATTAATTCAATATTTCCACTCAATTAAAAATAATATAATGGAAGTAGTGAATGAAAAACCTCAAATCCAAATCATGATTGATGACATTTGAAATCCCTTCTATAGTGTAACCAAAGAGAATGAGGTCTTCTTATCTCCTAACTTTCACTAGCTTTAGGGAACATAAGGCCACTTTTGTTTCACCACACTTATCATCTCCTTGAATCCTTTTTCTTTTTGCAATTCAATTTCCAAATCCAAGCTTTCTCAACTCTTCCACCTTCTCTTTCCAAATTTGAGTCCATTCTCCATCCATTCCTAGCCCAGTTGATCCATAGAAAATTTCGGAATTTTTGGCTCGCCCAGAAAACCTGAAAATCCGACGGGATGCGAGACATATATAACTGTTGACTCGGTCGTTAATCGATTGCAAAATTTGAACTCCATCTTGTGTTGCACCAAGCAACTACCATCTTTGGCCTACAACAAACCATAACATATAGTCTTTAGGCCATCTCATTGCATTCCTTCCATCACGAAATTTGGATCAACCACGCCACCGATCACACTTGATCCAATAAAATATGATTAAACCAACTCATGAATCATAGTTTTGGATCAACAAATCACGATTGATCCAATAAATATGTGTAAACAAATCATACCGATTGATCCAATAAATCTTTGTAAACAATCATAGTTTTGGATCAAACAAACTCTAGTTCTCGTGTTTGCCTTTTCGATCAACTTATATAAATCTCATACAACCACGAACTGGTTTCTACTTGATCCAAAACCATTGTCTTTGCTCTTCTCAATTCGAGTGAGATTGGTTAAATGAGAATGATTGAAGAAAGAAAACCCTTTCTCGATTTAGGGTGAAGGTGAAGTAGGTTTGATCCTTCGTGGATCGGGAATGTGGAGCCGGGCTTAGGTTAGGGTAAGAAAATGATGAAGAAATAGAATCAACACAAGTCCTTAAAAAGTCTCCAAAGGTTTGTTAATTTGTTCGTATATTTTCTCCGAATTCCTTTGGATTTCAAACTTCACCAAGTCAATCCCTTGTGAGCTGAATCAAGTTATGTTCTCTTCTACTTGTTATTAGTCACAGTTATCACCAACCGGTAGGTAAAGCATAGCTCAAGTGCTAAACCCTAAATCCTCAGTCACCGACACCTTAAGTTCTCGACTAATTCTAATCACCAAGCCACCTGAATTAGCTCAACCTAGAGTGAATGAAAAACCTCAAATCCAAATCATGATTGATATAAAAATGTGTAAAACAATCATAGTTTTGGATCAAACAGTGACAGTTGATCCAATAAATCTCTGTAAACAGTGACAGTTAATCCAATAAATATGTGTAAAATATCACATTTGATCCAATAAGAGGTAGTTAAAGCATGAATTTCAATGCAAACCAAAAAGAAAGCAGTATAAAGTACCCTAAGCTACATATTGTATTACGTCGCACCTCATAAAACGTCAGACGATCAATATCACACAAAAGTTATATTCAATGTAGAATGTGAGAAACCTAAAATAAAACGTCAGACGATCGAGTTATCATGTTGATTCTATTATTGTAGATTTATAGTGGTGTGTCTAGATTAAATGATTATCCTATTGCAAATACAAACATTTTGTGTTCAGAAATTTGGATCAACAACAATAGTTGATCCAAAAATAAACTAAACATCATCTTATTTTTGTATCAACAGTCAAGGTTGATCCAAAAATAATATCAACATCTCATCAGAAGCATAATCAATAGAGTGTCTAAAATACATCATCAACATTTCAACATAAATTTCGGATCAACAACAACAGTTGACACAAACAAAATTCTTCAACATTTAAGCATAACAAATTGATGAGCGAGATTTAAGAAAAAGAAAGTGTAAATAACAGATCAAAAATTAAAACTACCTGTTTAATAGATGAATAAGGATCTCGAGATCAAACTATATCAATATCAATCAATCTAACGGAATAATCACGAAATCAATCTTCCAACATAAATCACGATCTCTGCATCAACAACGAAAAACAAAAATTTTACACCCTGAACAATGAAAAAAGAACATGCAATCATCAAAAACAACTATATGAATCTTCAAAATAACATTAACATTACCAATTTGTTTCAGAAAGACAGATCCAGTGATTTCTGTTAAGCGGAAATTTCAGTTAAACGGAGCAAAAAATCCAGTGATTTCCGTTGATTGATTGATGAATCTTGCTGCACAGATAATGAAGAAGATGGAGGAGAAGATGAATTTCAATCTTTGAATCGTAGATTGAAACGAAAAAAAAAAATTCTTCGAATCTCACGAGCTGAACTGAGTTCTGTTTCTCTCTCTTTTCAGTTTTAAGTTTCTGTTTATAACTGAATTTCGTTTTTGTTAATCAAATATATCTAGGGGGTATATTTGGAAGTCCAAAAATAGTTATTGGGACCCTGATGGGCTTGTATAAGGAGAGGGATAGAATTATTATGTGATAAGGATATTTGTATAATCCATCAAAAGTAGGGATAATAATTCAATTACCACTCCAGAAAAAGGGGTTCTAGTTATAATCCAGAAATGATTCGTGTATATATTTCAAAGAAACATGAAATCAAAGTAGGGGATAAAGTTGTTGGAAGGCATGGGAATAAAGGTATCATTTTCTAAATTTTGCCTAGACAGAATATGGCGTATTTACAAGACGGAACGCATGTTGGTATGGTCTTCAATCCATTAGGAGTACCTTCACGAATGAATGTAGGACAAATATTTGAATGCTCGCTCGGGTTATCGGGGATCTGCTAGAGAATAACACCCTTTGATGAGAGATAAGAGCAAGAGACTTCTAGAAAACTCGTGTTTTCTGAATAATATGAAGCTAGTAAGCAAACAATGACTCCTCTGGTATTTGGACCCGAGTATCCGGGAAGAAACAGAATATTTGATGGAAGAACGGGAGATCCCTGACTAAGTAGAAATCACACAGACACATGATGTGTGGGCCTCGTCCCTCTGGAGAAAACAGGGGGTCCCCCTTTTGGTTTTTGATGTGTCTGGGAGATTTTTTTCTGTCCATTTGGACAGTCTAAATAGAATTTTTGAACCCAATAAGAGAATCCTTCTTATAAAGATATCAAACGGGGAAATTAGGATAAGGCCTAAAAACATATAATGTTTTTATTGTCAGGCCCAAGATATATTTCAGTTTCTATGACACCCAAAATTATCCGAAATTATAGAAAATCCCTACATAACTCGTTATGCATCTTATTTTTGGGGTATAATTGGTAAGGAAACTTAAATATAACACATCTAAAACCGCGTCTTGAAATTTTACAAATTTTATCTCGTTGGAAAGCTTTGAATGAGATCTACGGAACGAGTATAAACAACAATATCAGATTTAAGTTTTCTACGAAAAAATCGGAGGCGGATAGTTCTTTTAGGAAAAAAATTCAAAAACTAATTACATATTCGTTATGCAGGCAACACAACATATGCATAACACCTTATGCACCCGTATTTTGGTTCATGCATCCACTAATTTAGTTATGCAACCACTAAAACGTTGTATATACCTGAATCCAACAGAAAAAATAGACGCATAACGAATTATGCAACCACTTTCTTGACTGCATAACAAGTTATGTAGCCATTGTTTTGGTTGATTTTAGTGGATACAGAAAAAATTGATGCATAATGCAGCCATATTTTCGGATGCAGGTTATGCATCCATTTTCTCGATGCATAAAAGGTTATGCAACAATTTTCTATTTCACAGCTAAGGCTGCAATGGTTCGGTACGGCCCGGTTCTCTTATGGAACCGGTCCCTGTACCTCATTTTGAGGCCCGGTACCTGTACATGTACCTGGAGTTGTACTTGGACCTCCGGTACCGGTCCGGTACAACACCGGTACCGGGTTTTTACCCATATTAGCATTAAACTAGCATTCAAAGGCCCTAACAAACACAATTTATTAGCAGAAATTTGTTGTTACAAAGTACAGAATGAAACAGAATCAATAATCACAGAATAAACAGTGGAGTTTGTATACACATAATCAATAAACAACTGCAAATCCACCAAAACAACACCAACATCACAAACCCTTTTAATCTGCACCACCGCAATAGCAACCACCAGAGCCCATTTAATCCCTTCTTCTTGTTTTCTTCTTCAATTTCAGCTCAAACCCAACTCTCTTCTTCTGTAATTCGAGCAGCATACCACCACCAATTACCTGTATCAGCAACTAACATACCATTTCTGCTCAAACCCAACTCTCTTCTTCTTTCACCAAATCAATCGATAGAAGCAAAACAAAGATCAAACAAATCAAACCCATTTCACAATTACCTGTTGTTGTTATTTAATTTCAACAAAATCAATCGATTCAATCCACGATATTCCAAATCGATCTCAAACAAAACCCTAAATCAAACATGCAATTAATAAGAACTAAATCTCATTTAACAAATTAATCTAACATGAAATAAATAAGAACCCTATGTCAAATTATAGCTATACGAATTAATCAAAATGTTGACTTGTTGTTAGTTTTTGAAATTACTGAAGAAGAAGTGAAGAAGAAGGAGTTGGAAGTTGTAATAGTCTAATAGATGGTGGTGGACCTGATGGTGTCGCTTACGAACATATCTGACTGATTGAAAGATGAAGCGATTTGATTCTAGTTGTGTTGCTGAAGAAGAAGAGATTTGGTTATGGGTGTCGCCTAAGAACAGAAGAAGAAGAAGAAGGAGGAAAAAGGACGATGAAAGATTTTAAGAGTAATAAGTGAAGTAAATACCTGGCATGAACGACTAGGATTCATAGAAAATCAACGGATATGGTTAAACAGGTAATATGGTCTGGTACATGCCGGGAATTTTGGCAGAACCGGTACCTGTCCTGGTTTACACCGGTTCCCATGTTTCATTCTCGTTCCCTGTACCGGCTACACCGGTTCCGGTCCGGTTCCAGTCCGGTACAGGTCTTCTTAACGGGTTCTTGTGCAGCCTTATTCACAGCTAATAAAAAAGATGTCGGCTAATGCGTTATGCATCCATTTTCTCGACTGCATAACAGGTTATGCAGACATTTTCTCGACTGCATGACAGGTTATGCAGCATAGCAATACCATCTTCTTCTCCGTTCTTCTTCGTTTTCTTCTCCTTGAACACCCCTGTCCATAACAACATCATCTTCTTGTTACTTACAATCTTCCCTGTAACTCAAATCACAAATTCAGGACACCACACATACATCAATACACCCATCAGGACCATTACCTTTCTTCAAACCCGACCTTAATTTCTCATAAACCCTAGTTCTCCAAATCATAATTACAGTATCAAACAAATAGGGTTTATTCTCAATAACCTCAGGAAAACCAAATCAAAACACAACAAAATCATAATAACTTCACTAAAAAATGATGGAATTAGACCTAGAAAACCATTGAATCAGCTCAACTCATTGAAAAATTGAAATAAGATCACAAATTTAAAACCTAAAAATGGAATCACTTTGAATCTTCTTCCAAAAATCTTATCAATTAAAGGCAACTACATGATTATCCTCGATTAATTTCACCATGTTCTCTCGGCAAAAAAAGGTAATCATAAGAAAGAGAAGACGAAGGAAAAACGAAGTCACAAAGAAAAAAAAAACCGAGGAACAAGAAGCGGAGAAATAATTTTAGAAAATATGAGTGTGAGGATTATTTTAACCCAGAAAATGGGTGCGCACGTGAAGTTTTCCGGCCGTGGGTTTCACGGCGAATTTTTTTTGAGAAATGGGTCTAGTAGTAGTTTTCACTATCAAAATCGTTGTTAAGAGGCAATTCCTTTTTACAAGGATAACAAAAAATCATTTTTTTTTTTTTTTGTGAAAAGGATTTTATTAGAAGAAATTAAGGCATAAGAACATGTGTTACAAAAGTAGTAGAGCCATCTAATATAGAGGTTGGTGTTCCTCTCATATTTGATTTATCTACTAGGAGTTTTTAAGTTAGACGTGTCGGTGGATGATGGTTCCAATCTGTTAGAGCATAGCTCGATTGAACCCACCAAGCGTTGGTATGTCAAGTTTGGTTGTCATATTTTAGTGAATCAAAACTCATCTAAGAGTCGCTTGATTATGTACTAGAGACAACTTCGTATAGGTCAGACTAGAAAGTCTAGGAATATGAGACATACAAGTATTACTCGAAGACCTGAAGAACGTGAAGAAATAACAAGCTACAACGACGACATCATCCTTCCTCTTGAGGTTAGTAATATTGACTAAAATTGTTTCATTCCTAACGTATTTTTCAAGTCGTGCTATATTGAAAACATAATTGCGAAGCTGTGCGTGATTATTTTACTCTAGTAGTGACATATGATCATATGATCATAGTATTAAGGAATTATACTACGAAGTATAAAGCTTATATTTTGAACTTCGTAGATATGACATCGACATAATCGTATGAATGCTATTGCGATTATGTGTATGGGTAAAGGTGAAGATTTCATCCTAGGAACAATGTTTACATTTGTTTAAAGGAAGTACATTCATGAACTTGTTTTATGAATCGAAAGGGAAATCGCTAGGCTTATTGGTATTGTTATTCATTGCATATCTTTGGATTACCATTATGTGTGAGTTAGTAGAACCGATCATAACTTGTTATGTATCTTGATATAACTAATCACAATGCCTGACTTATGATTTGGTATGACTAGTTTTGATTAATTAGTGTAACCGATCCTAAGTAATCACCTGAGATGGTATGATCGATATTTGTAATTGGTGTGACCGATCCTAGTAATTAGTGTGATCGATCACAAAAGAGTTGTGTAATCGATCCTTGTAATTGGTGTAACCGGTCCTGGTAATTGGTGTAAACGATCCTAGTGACTTGTGTAACCGATCACAAGCAATACCATGAGTATATGGTAACCGGTCCTGGTAATTGACGTAACTGATCCTGGTAACTAACGTAACCAGTCCTGGTAACTTGTGTGTCCGATCACAAGTAATCCATATGAAGGTATAATCGATCCTAGTGATTGGTAGAACCGATTGAACCCATGATTGTGATTTGATATTTGATCAATCACATAGTTGTCTTGGAATACAGATGAACCAATTCTAAACTTGTTTGGAAGTGTGGTATAATCGATTCCAAGATTGTAAATATGAAAGATGATTTACAAAGAAAAGATATCAACATACTTTGAACACGAACAATAACTCTTATCTTTTATTGTTCAAATTTATTCCTTAATTACTCAAGCAGATCCCGGTCCGAAATAAATTCAAAATCTTTTGATTAAGGTTGTTAGTTTTATATGCTTTAACTACCAGCAATTAAATGCGTATCTAGAGAATAAAAATTAGTAATGTCCATTTACTAATTGGAGATTTTCTATTGAGAGATTTCGGAAAATATTGGACAAAGCATTTCCAGGAATTGTGAAAACCGATTTGGGCATTTATTGCATATCTTGAGAATAATTTCGGTTTTGGAAATTCCTTGGTGTCCAAACATCCTTGGTCTATAAATACCTAAGTTTGAATTTCTAGAAAACTATCCTAAGAGCCAGGAAAACTTCATCTTTTTGTTGTTTCTGGTGGAGCCATCTATCCGGAGAGGAGAGTACCTTAATTAGGAGAAATCTCTTACGACCGCTCGTTTAAAGACTTCTGTGGGATTAAGAAGCTCTACGAGTACCGTTGGTGGGAAACTATATAATTGCAGTTTATTAGTTTTTAATTGATTCGATTGACTAACGTTTGTTGAACTTTGATTGCACCTAGTTTGTTTATTCTTGAGAATCTTCTCTTTGATATAAGATTCACTCAAACTAGATCGAAGTATCGACGGGATATTTAGAAAAGTTTGTAGATCTAAAGACATCTTGTGATAATCCATTGTTAACAGACTCCGTTCTGTGCGTGATTGATCACAAGAGATTCAAGTGGTGTTGTGCAGGTTTAATTGAAGATTAAAGAAGATTTGAAGACGAAGAAGATTTCTTATTGGTTTCTCATATCTTTGTGCAGCACAAACCTTGATCGGCTGGGATCCAACTAGAATCGGATTTATCCGATTGATTAGTTGCGTGAGATCGGTAACACCTAATAGTTCTCTTGAGTTGTATTTTGATTGTTACAAATCCGATTCTTATTACTTACGTAATAGAGATTGGATTGATCTAACCGGGAAATGAAGTTTATTCGTTTAAACTGAAGAGCCTTTGCATATGACTTAAGATATCTTTATCTGGAAAGAATCAATAGAGTTGTTACCAAACAGATTTGTTGTTCCTTTACTGTTTGGAATACGATCCAAAGGAATTGTTCCAGTGCGTGCACTTTTTGAATGTCGGAAGTGCAGGGATACTGACGAAACTAAGTGAAATAGGTTTAGTTGCTTGGTATCAACTATACGAAGTTGGTTTAGATTTTGTACAGCGGCTTAATTCTGAGAGTATTCAATTCCAGACTTGGTCCCGGGGTTTTTCTGCATCTGCGGTTGTCTCGTTAACAAAATCTTGTTGTATCTTTTACTTTTCTATTTCCGCAATTATAATTTTTTATTATAATTAAAAGTAAAATACACAAACGTTAACTCTGAATTACTTGATAGTGATCCTATAGAGTTTGGTTAAGTCCGAACCTATTATCAAGTAATCACACTTTGATTGTTGTATTTTCTCGATCTCGTATCCATAGACGATCACACAAAGTATGAATATCGATTTGTCGTATTGTCTCGACTTTGTCCATAGATAATCACTTTCGGTAAGAGGACTTATAGGTGGATATTTTAAATATTGTGGTGTATTTGGGTACCCTCGTCTTTTCAATTGGTATCAGAGCAGGCAAACACGAAAAAATCTAATAATCTGTCCTTGGTGCAATCCAACCTATAAGAAATGAACTCTAGTTCACATGAATCGAATTCAGTTAACGTACCACCAAGATTTAATGGGAATAATTACCCATTATGGAAATCTGCTATGAGATCTTTTCTTCTATCCCGAGATTTTAATACTTGGCTATTAATCGAAGAAGGATATGAACGACCGAAAGTGGAATATTCGGAAACTGAGTTTAAACGCTTAGCGTTCTATACATATGAAGAAAGAGCTCTTGCAAAGCAGAATTCTGATGGTTTGAATGCCATAATACATGCAGTGAGTCATGATCCCTTACATCATGTTATGTTATGTGAAACTTCTAAGGAAGCATGGGATATTCTTGAGACTGTATTTGAAAGAAATGATTCCGAAAGAGAAGCTCGACTTCTATCTCAATCTTCTAAATGGGAATTCCTTAAAATGGATGATAACGATACCTTCGAGGAGTTTAACTCTAAACAATCTGAGATTTTCAATGGTTCTTTCTCACTTGGAAATACTATACCTGAAAAGGAATAATATGCAAGATTCTCATATCGTTACCATCCAGATACGAGTCTAAGAAACATGCCATGATAGAAGCCAATAATCTTTCTATACTTTCTCGAAGCTCTCTTGTAGGAAAGTTAAAGATCTTTGACAGAGAAACTCTGCTAAAGAACCGAAATGTTGGATCTGATGCCTCCGTTAATACAAATCAATCTTCGAAAGAAGTAAGTATAAACCTAACTGAGAAATATTGTCAAGAGGATAAAATACTTGTTGAAAAAGAGCTCGAATCAATAATTATACTCCTAACACAATGGATCAAGGACGTTTTATTGAAAGATAAATTTAGTCCTGATGCATTATCCTTTTGTCATGAAAAAGGTAATGAAGAAATCCAATGTTTCAAGTGCCGTAGATTCGGACATATGGCAAAACATTGTTCTAGCAGAAAAGCTCAGAAGTGTAACAGGGCTTACGTCTCCACACTTGATGATATCCCGGAGGAAAAACCCTATGAAGGAATATCAAGTTGTAATGCACTTTTTGCCAATTCTAACATTAATATATCTTGTGAGTCTGATCAACTCCTAAAGAACTGTTTAGAAAAACTTGAGTTGGGAATTAAGGAAAGTCGAAGATTGAGTCTAGAACTTGATAACCTTATGAAATCCCTGTCAAATAAAACTCAAGAGGTAAAATCTGAGCAAAAGAAATTGGTTGACATTCCAAAGGGGTCAGAAGTTAACAAAGGAAAAAGAAATTCTTCTGACAATATGTTAAGTTCTTTATGTGGAGAAAATAGCCACACTGCAACCTTCTATGGAAATCTTCAACAAAATAGATTCATCAAGGCACTTCGTAAGGGCATAAGAATTTTGAAGGATGATGAGTTTATTAGATCTTAAAAAGAAGTTGCAGACTCTTGTAAATACAAGAGAAAGAAAGAAAATAAAGAAACACAATTTATTGTGTTCATAAATCATCCTAAGGATTTTTTTGTTACCTGTGGTGAGACTAATCCTCACCTCAACACACACTGATTGTGTTGAATATTGCATCCTCACTTGTTGCCCAAAATCTTTTCAGTGAGGAGGCATAAAATTGGGCAGAATTTGCAAGTTTGTTCTTTTGGTAGGTAACAATAATCTCATGATCGATATGTTTCACTTTTGGGATAAATATTTTTGGTTTCCATAAACCAAACAATATTATTCCTTGATTTTCTCCTATCTTACACACACACACACACACACACACACACACACACACACACACACACACACACACACACACACACACACACACACACACACACACACACACACACACACACACACACACACACACACACACACATATATATATTCTTCTTAAGAAGACTATCTTGCATCAATGGAGAAATCAGTGAAGGATGGGTCATCTCTTGATAATTTAGCACTTTGTGCATCGGTTATGATTGAAACTCACGATGTCTCATAATATGATACTCTTCAAGATTCTCTAAGAAAACATTTTCTTATTGTTAGAAGTTGTATTAGACACCATGAGCTAATGATAAAGGATTCAAAAGAAGTACTAGCTGATCTTCATTCTCAACTGTTTGAGATGAACAAATCTTCTACTGGAAAAGGAAGTGCTCAGAAGAATTAGAATCCAGAATCGAAAAGATATTCACAAGACACGCGATTAAAGAGAAATAGACATCAATTTTTGATTTATTTCGATTATTGTATAAGGTATATTTTTGAATAAAACTATCAATTATTTATGAATAAAATTATTATTTTATAATCTTTCTTGTGATAATTTCCGATTACATAGCCTGTGCTTGAATGTCAATATTTTGCTATGTGTTTTCGGTTTATGGGATGTCTGATTTTGGTTTTCATAACCTTAATATTTGATTTCATATGATGTGAACCCTTATGGTTTGTGTGACTTTTTGATTTAGCGGGATTAAGTTCTAGCCCATGTTGGTAGGCTTTATCAAAGAATCATAAGGTTTTCTGATTGAAACTCATATGTAAAAAGTCACAATGTGTTGAATCAATTTGTGTTTACATGAGTTGTATGTGTTTCGGGTTTTCAACTTTTGCTATTGGCACGCATTAGTTAAAACCGATTCAACCTTTCTCTGGTAAAGGTTGCTCTGTTGTTGTTATTTTGTTCTTGCAAGAGGATGACAACATACTGGGGGATATTTCTAACTTGAACTTGTGCTTAATGATATATCTTTCTGGGGAGAAGAGGATGCGGAATCTTAGGTAAAAAATTTGTTAGTTAATCGTTTTTCCTGTTTAAGAAAAACATGCTTATATTGCATATATTTTGCTTTTGCTTAACAAAATTTCGGTACAATTGATATATATATATATATATATATATATAGTCCATTATGTGTATGGATGTGTGTGTGTGTGTGATTCAATTGTTTCCGGTTAAGAAAAACTGTGTCAATTTATTTGGCTTATTGTTTGGTATCTTCTTTATTGTTTGGTATCAAGTGTTTTTGCTTAATGAAATTTTTGTGCAATTGCGGTGCTATAATGTCTATGTTTGTTTCAATTACTTCCGGTTAAGAAAATAATTTTTCAAGTCAATTTAATTTGGTTTGTATGTATTGTTTATGGCTTAACAAAATAAGGGATCATTTGTTTAGTCCAATTCGATCCGGATAAGAGAAACTAAGTTAATTCTGATCTTAGTTAGACTTATCAAATTGAAGGATTCGGTTATTCAAGTCTAATCGAATGCCTTGACAAGAAATACTAGTTAACTAACTTAGTACTTGTCTTGTCTAAAAGAGATAGGTCTAAGTTATTGTTTGAATAATAAAAACTGATGAGAGAAATAAAGTTAATTCTGATCTTTATTTTGATCTTATCGAAATAAGCGATTGTATGTTTACAATCGGTTTAACAAGGGAACTAAGTTTCTTAGTCAATTTGGTAAGCTATAAGGGAAAATTTCTTCGGGCAATTGTTTCCTTGATTACATATTAAAACTAAATTACTTGTAGTTTCGGTTTTAATATTGGTTATCTAAAGTGGTATGTGAAACCTTCGTGCTTAACTCTTATAGGTTGTACAAGTCTTTTAGATTTGTACGATCCTTTCGGTTTGACCTTTATTTGCTGGAACCTTTGTCATTTTATGACAAAAAGGGGGAGAAATATATGGAGTAAACAAGTGATTTGCAATCACTAAGGAAAGGACATTTGTGCTTAAACGTTATATCTAACGAAAGAGTAAAGCATTGACTAAGGGGAAGAAAAATATCATATTGCTGGGTAGTTATCTTGACTACAAAAGGGCAATAAAAAAGATGTTTGGATTGAATGTATACCTATCTTACCTTTAGGGGGAGTATAAGTTTTGCTATTCAGATGTTAACAGCGGCATTTATTAATTAAATATATGCAGGTTATTGTGTTGTTGAAACTTGGAATCAAGCGTATGTATAATGAACAAAGTAGTTAATATAGCGTATCGGTATCGTATCGGGCGGGTCCTATACACCTATACAAAAGATATTATCGGTTTTTATCGGCTATACATTATTAAAATTATAATTTCAAATATCTATAAAAATCATAGTTAAAAAAAAAAATCATAAACATTTCTCAAACTTCCAAAATAAGTGGTAGTTAACATACATTCTCATTAACTCCCTTTCCTCGAAAATGCCTATGCACAACCAAAACTTAATGCTGACACTCTAACAAGTGAAGGATTGCAGAAAAATTCTCAAACAAAGAAGGCAATCAGTTTGCCGCACCATTATCGATTTATGGATCAATCTGTTTTCCGAAACAAAGAAAATGCCCTAACTCGTTCGTGTTTAGTTTACTAGATCTTTACCACAGATGATACTGAAATGCCTAATTTTCATTTCATAGATTTCATCTTTATTAAAAATGATATTGGATCCGATAATATCAGTGTATAGGTAAAACCGATATATCATTCGGTACCGTCCGGTACGAACGTTTTTATCGTCCCGTCTTCGTATCGGCGATTTTTTCGATATCATATAGGTATTTTCCGATATTCGATAAAAACCTGTAATATCGGCTTGTACGACCGATATTGACTACCTTGATAATGAATTCTTGTAATTTGTTTATCCATATGTATTAAGATTTTTGTCACTAAAATTGACAAAGGGGGAGATTGTTAGAGCATAGCTCGATTGAACCCACCAAGCGTTGGTATGTCAAGTTTGGTTGTCATATTTTAGAGAATCAAAACTCATCTAAGAGTAGCTTGATTATATAATAGAGACAACTTCGTATAGGTTAGACTAGAAAGTCTAGGAATATGAGACATACAAGTATTACTCGAAGACCTGAAGAACGTGAAGAAGTAACGAGCTACAATGACGACATCATCATTACTCTTGAGGTTAGTAATACTGACTTGAATTGTTTCTTTCCTAACGTATTTTTCAAGTCGTGCTATATTGAAAACATAACTGCGAAGCTGTGAATGATTGTTTTACTCTAGTAGTGAGACATGATCATATGATCATAGTATTAAGGAATTATACTACGAAGTATAACGTTTATCTTTTGAACTTTGTAGATATGACATCGACATAATCATATGAATGCTATTGTGATTATGTGTATGGGTAAAGGTGAAGATTTCATCATAGGAAACAATGTTTACATTTGTTTAAAGGAAGTACATTCATGAACTTGTTTTATGAATCGAAAGGGAAATCGCTAGGCTTATTGGTATTGTTATTCATTGCATATCTTTGGATTACCAATATGCGTGAGTTAGTAGAACCGATCATAACTTGTTATGTATCTTGGTATAACTAATCACAATGCCTGACTTATGATTTGGTATGACTAGTTTTGATTAATTAATGTAACCGATCCTAAGTAATCACCTAAGATAGTATGATCGATATTTGTAATTGGTGTGACCGATCCTAGTAATTGGTGTACCCAGTCCTAGTAATTGGTGTAACCGATCCTGGTAATTGGTGTAACCGATCATAGTGACTTGTGCAACCGATCACAAGCAATACCATTAGTATATGGTAACCGGTCCTGGTAATTGACGTAACCGATCCTGATAACTTGTGTGTCCGATCACAAATAATCCATATGTAGGTATAACCGATCCTAGTGATTGGTAGAACCGATTGAACCCATGATTGTGGTTTGATATTTGATCAATCACATAGTTGTCTTGGAATACAGATAAACCAATTCTAAACTTGTTTGGAAGTGTGGTATAATCGATTCCAAGATTGTAAATATGAAAGATGATTTACAAAGAAAAGATGTCAACATACTTTGAACACGAAAAATAACTCTTATCTTTTGTTGTTCAAAGTTATTCCTTAATTACTCAAGGAGATCCCGGTCCGAAATAAATTAAGAATCTTTTGATTAAGGTTGTTAGTTTTATATGCTTTAATTACCAGCAACTAAATGCATATCTCTAGAGAATAAAAATTAGTAATGTGCATTTACTACTTGGAGATTTTATATTGAGAGATTTCTGAAATATAGGACAAAGCATTTCCAGGAATTATGAAAACCGATTTGGGCATTTATTGCATATCTTGAGAATAATTTCGGTTTTGGAAATTTCTTGGTGTCCAAACATCCTTGGTCTATAAATACCTAAGTTTGCATTTCTATCAAAATATCCTAAGAGCCAGGCAAACATCCGTCTATTCGGAGAGGAATGTACCCTAATTAGGCAAAATCTCTTACGATCGCTCATTTAAAGACTTCTGTGGGATCAAAAAGCTCTACGAGTACTGTTGGTTGGAAACTAGATAATTGCAGTTTATTAGTTTTCGATTGATTTGATTGACTAACAGTTATTGAACTTTGATTGATCCTAGTTTGTTTATTCTTGAGAATCTTCTCTTCTGATATAAGATTCACTCAAACTAGATCGAAGTGTCGACGTGATCTTTAGAAAAGTTTATAGATCTAAAGACATCTTGTGATAATCCATTGTTAACAGACTCCGTTCTGTGCGTGATTGATCATAAGAGATTCAAGTGGTGTTGTGCAGGTTTAATTGAAGATTAAAGAAGATTTGAAGACGAAGAAGATTTCTTATTGGTTTTTCATATCTTTGTGTAGCACAAACCTTGATCGGCTGGGATCCAACTAGAATCGAATTTATCCGATTGATTAGTTGCGTGAGATCGGTAACACCTAATAGTTCTCTTGAGTTCTATTTTGATTGTTACAAATCCGAATCTTATTACTTAGATAATAGAGATTGGATTGATCTAACCGGGAAATGGAGTTTATTAGTTTAAACCGAAGAGCCTTTGCATATGACTTGAGATATCTTTATCTGGAAAGAATCAATAGAGTTGTTACCAAACATATTTGTTGTTCCTTTACTGTTTGGAATACGATCCAAAGGAATTTTTCTAGTGCGTGCACTTATTGAATGTCGGAAGCGCAGGGATACTGAAGAAACTAAGTGAACTAGGTTTAGTTTCTTGGTCTCAAATATACGAAGTTGGTTTAGATTTTGTATAGCGGCTTAATTCTGAGAGTGTTCAATTCTGGACTTGGTCCCGGGGTTTTTCTGCATTTGCGGTTTCCTCTTTAACAAAATCTTGCTGTGTCTTTTACTTTTCTATTTCCGCAATTATAATTGTTTATTATAATTAAAAGTAAAATACACAAACGTTAACTCTGAATTACTTGATAGTGATCCTATAGAGTTTGGTTAAGTCCGAACCTATTATCAAGTAATCACACTTTGATTGTTGTATTGTCTCGATCTCGTATCCATAGACGATCACACAAAGTGTGAATACCTATTTTTCGTATTGTCTCGACTTTGTCCATAGACAAATAAAAGCCTAAAAATCCTGTGCAGGATGTTGCTATTTTTTACGCTTCTTCCAAGATATTTCTACTTCTACAAGAGACTTCTAAAGTTGTGCCATTGAGATGATTGAAGAGGCTCTCGTAATCACCTTCGATACTGAAATTTGTGATTTTTTTTTCTTTAGCCCAGTAAGCTGCCCGAGGAATTCCCATCGCCTCTGCTTCTTGTGGATCTCAACTTGTGGAGGGTCATGCTCTTCCTCATTCAACTTCACATGTATCATTTCTCAAGATTAAAGCATAAGTAGAGTAATAGTATTCTGAAATCCAAGATGCATCAACATTGATTTTGAGACAATTTATATTTGGAGCTGTCCATGGTGTTTTTGGTTTCTTCCGTTGCTTGTTATTGATTGTGTGCTGAGGTGTCATGTCCCATGTGAAAAGGCGAGGGTACCCAAATATACCTCAAGCTAAAACTTTTCCTACCTATAAGTCCTTTCTCCGAAAGTGATTGTCTATGGACTGAGTCGAGACAATACAACTAATCGGTTCACACTTCGTGTGATCGTCTATGGATACGAGATCGAGACAATACAACAACAAAGTATGTTTACTTGATACAAAGGTTCGGACTTAACCAAACATAATAGGATTGCTTATCAAGTAAATAGGAATTAACGTTTGTGTGATTTACTTTAATTATAATAAAACAATTATAATGCGAAAAATAAAAGTAAATGACACAACAAGATTTTGTTAACGAGGAAACCGCAAATGCAGAAAAACCCCGGGACCTTGTCCAGAATTGAATACTCTTAGGATTAAGCCGCTATACAAAATTACACCTAACTTCGTATAGTTGAGACCAAGTAACTAACCCTATAGTTCACTTAGTTCCGTCTGTATTCCCACGCCTCCGACTTGTGAATAAGTCACATACTTGGAACAATTCCTTTGGTTCGTATTCCAAACAGTAAAGGAACAACAAATCTGTTTGGTATCAAATCTATTCAACCAAGTGATATGAGTCGGACAAAGGCTCTTCTGTTTATCTTAACATAAACTCCTTCGTCGGGTCCTTAGATCTATCTTATGTTCAATCACCCAAAGGTAATCGTTTAAGATTAAGCTAATCAATACCTTTAATCACATGGAAACGTATTAATGCCGATCTACTCAATTAATCAATCCAATCTACCACAAGGATAAACCGATTATTAATTGGATCCTCTTTTACCGAAACAAGTATTGTGCACACCAAAGATTATAAAACCCAAGTCAGATCTTCAATATCTTCTTTGTCTTCAAATCTTCTTAAATCTTCAATAAAAACCTGCACACAATCACTTGAATCTCGTGTGATCAATCATCACGCACAGAACGGAGTCTGTTAACAATGGATTATCACAAGATCGTCTTTAGAGCTAAAAACAGTTCTAAAGATCCCTGTCGAAACTCTTAACTAGTTTGAGTGAATCTTATATCAGAAGAGAAGATTCTCAAGAATAAACAAACTAGGTGCAATCAGATTTCAACCACCGTTAGTCAATCAAATCAATCGAAAACAAAGATAAACCGCAATTATCTAGTTTCCCACCAACGGGTCGCTCTAGAGCTTTTGCAATCCCAAAGAAGACTTTAAACTGAGCGGCCGTAAGAGATTTTGCCTAATTAGGTTACTCTCCTCTCCGAATAGTCGGCTACACCAGTAACAACAACAAAAGAGTAAATCTGTTGTTACGAAGGATTAGTTTGCTAGAAAGGAAAACTTCGTGTATTTAAAGACAAGGAAGTTTGGACACTAAGGAATTTCCAAAACCGAAAATATTCTCAAGATATTCATAAAAGCACAGATTCGGTTTTCATAATTCCTGGAAATGCTCTGTCTAAAAATAACGATCGAATTCTCTCGGAAAATCTAATTAGTAAATGCACATTACTAATTCTGTAATTTCCCTACAAAATTAAATTAATAACCTTAATTAAAAGATTCTTAGCTTACTTATGTTTCGTAACTGGGATTCTCTTCCCTTAGCCGTTAAGGAATATCTTTGAACAATTATAGAAATAAACATTCACAGCACGTGTTCAAAGTTTGTGGACATCTTAACTTTGTAAGTTCTCTGTCACACGTACAACCTTGAAACCGATTTGCCACACTTCCAAACAAGTTTAGAATTGGTTCATCTGACTTTCAAGAACTATGTGATTGATCAAACCAACATTCAATCACAATCATGGGTTTACTGTTCTACCAAAACAAGTTTCGATTCTACCTCCATGTGAGTACTGTGCATAGTCACACTAGCTTCCCAAAAGTTCGGTTGACTAGGTACTAGGATCGGTTCCCCACATATATATGGTATCTAACTTATATGTGTTGCACATGTCCATAGGATCGGTTCCCCTTTCTGCTATAAACCTTTCTGCACTCCATACAAGGATCGGTTCCCTTTGATGTACTGCATCCCTTACTAGGATCGGTTCCCTTTCCCTTACTAGGATCGGTTCCCTTTCCCTTACAAGGTCAGACATACAAAATCCGATCATACCACAGGTGATTACTTAAGATCAGTTTTACTAATAAAAGTTATACCAATACTTATAAGTCAGGCCTTTGTGAACAGTTCTACCAAGAACACAACAAGTTGTGAGCGATTATACTCTATCACACATATTGGTTGTTCATAAGATATGCAATGAATAACAAAACCAATAACACCTGACAATTTCCTTTTCGCTTCACAAACAAGTTTATGAACTTACTTCCTTAGAACACATGTAAACATTGTTCCCTAGGATGAAATCCTCACCTCATACCCATACATAATCACAATAGCATCCAAATGATTATGGCGATGTCCTATCTACAAAGTTTAATGGTTAAGCAATAAACATCGTATTGTATTCCTTAATACTATGTCTATCTAGATTTCAAAATGCTTAGCAGTTATGTTTTCAATATGAACGACTTGAAAGATACGTTAGGGAATGAAACAGTTCAAGTCAAATATCACTAACCTCAAGTGGAAGGATGATTGTTGTCGTTGTAGCTCATTGCTTCTTCACATCTTCAAGTCTTCGCAATACTTGTAATGTCTCATATCCTAATACTTTCAAACTAACCTATACGAAGTTTAACTCTAGTACATAATCAAGCGACTCTTAACATGAGTTTTGATTCACTAAAATATGACAACCAAACTTGACATACCAACACTTGGTGGGTTCAACCTAGCCATGCTCTAACAATCTCCCCCTTTGTCAATTTTAGTGACAAAACTCTTACATCATATGGATAAACAAATTACAATAATTCATTACAATCCGCTTGATTCCCGATTCAACAGCACAGAGAAACTTCTTACATTCAATCCTTGAAAATGTCGTTGTTGACATTATAATAACAAAGCTATTACCCCCCTAAGGAAGATAGGTAGATATTCAATACGCACATCTTTGTTATACCAAACATATGACATGTTACTCCCCCTTAGTTTGTGCTTTCACTCTTTCGTTAGATAAAAACATTCAAGTACCAATGTTCTTTTCCCTAGCGATGCCAATCAATATAAATATCAATGCCAGCATCACCTGTTTACTCCATATATTTCTCCCCATTTTTTTCACAAAAATGACAAAGAAACGAAAAAATAAAGGACAAAACGAAAAGAATCTTACAAATCTCAGAATAGACTTGCAAACCTGTAGAGTTAGGCACGAGGGTTCCACACATCATGTTCTGATAACCAATATCAAAACCGAAACTACAAGTAGTCTTATTTTGATATGTTACCAAGGAAACAATTGTCCGAAACAATTTTTCCAATTTAGTTTAGCAAACCAAAAACAACCAAGAATATTAGTCCCTTTGCTAAACCGATTGTTCAAAAACAACCGCTTAATTCGATAAGACCAAAATAAAGATAAACTCCATTTTTCTCATCAGGTCTAATTATCCATAAACTTAGACCTTTCAATTTTAAACAAGACAAGTACTAGGTTAGTTAACTAGCATTTCTTGTTTAGGCATTCGATTAGACTTGAATAACCGAAACCTCACTTCGATAAGTCTAACTAAGATCAGAATTAACTTAGTTTCTTATCCGGAATCGAATTGGACTAAACAACTCATCCCGTACACATATTATTTCGTTAAGCCATAAATAATTCATACAAACCAAAATAAATCAACTTGCATAATTATTCACCTCAACCGGAAGCAATTGAAACAACATAGACATTATAAGCACCGTAATTTTGTAAGCCTAAATGATTGATACCATACAAAAGCAAGATAACAATAGTTTTTCTTAACCGGAACCAATTGAATCACACATACACATCAATTGTACCGAAATTTTGTAAGCCTAAACAATTGATACCACACAATAAAGCAAGATAACAATAGTTTTTTCTTAACCGGAACCAATTGAAACACACATCCACACACACATCATGGAATAAATATCAATTGAACCGAAATTTTGTTAAGCAAAAGCAACAAATATATATAATATAAACTCAGGCTTTTCTTAAACAGGACAATAATTAACTAACAAGATTGTTACCTCAAATTTCGCATCCACTTCTCCAATATGATTGCATCTTCGTACAGGGAGAATTGATATCGAAATATCACCACGTTGTCATCCTTATGCGTGAAAAAAAGAATAACAACACACCCCAACCTTTACCAGAGAAAGGTTGAAAACCGGTTTTAACAATTGCAAGCAAAAGTTGAAAACTGTCGAAACACATATGCTTTTATGCTAAACCAAAAACGATTCAACATATTTTTTCTATTAGAACCCCTCATAATCCTTTGATAAAGCCTACCTACTAGGGCTAGAACTTAATCCTGCTAAATCAAAAAGTCACCCAAACCATGAGGGTTCACAATATATGAGATCGAATATTAAGGTAGTAAAACCGAAATCAAACATCCCATAAACATACATAGCAATAAGGTAAAACCAATTAAGCAAATGCTATGTAAACCAAAAACTATCACAAGAAAAATTACCAATCAAATAATTTTATTCATAATAGACCAATACAATCAATGAAAGAAATCAAAAATTGATGTCTATTATACTAAATTAAGTAATACTGTAAATAACTTAATCTTTAGTGGTGCTATTGTTATTCACTGAGGTCTCTTCAGTGCTCAAACTCCTAAAGCATGTCTCAATAGACTTGTCCGCAACCACTTTAAATTTTATAAGATCTTCCAACCGAAGCTTCAAGTTAGCAAGATCACTTTTTGCCTCCTCTAAACTTTCTTTTAGTCCATCTCGTTCTTGCATCACGGAGAAAAGACTTCTTATGAGTTCATCAAACCCATACATAGCTTCATGCATATCATCAGTGGAGAACCACTTGGTAGATTTTGAATCATCGATCCCAAAGAGACTAATTTCTTCTTGAGATCTATCAGAGTTATTATCAGACACGCTTCTTGAGACAATCTTCCCGATTCTTCGACATGGAACAAACCCTTGACAGTTTCTTACTTTTCGTGCTTCCCTTCTATCACTCCTTGTAACACTGCGAGTTATAGGAGACATCGTTATCAAGAAAGGACAATAATCTTAAGAGATGATTTTATGAACCATGGTTTTTCGAAAATATATACAAATATGTTTTCGAACTTCTCTTCTTCTTAAAGAATAAAATCGAAAGATATTCCAACAATATCTCCTTTTTACCAAAAAAAAAAAACTTTCTTTATCATGTGCTCCTTGTTTATATGATCTTTTCTCATCCAATATTAAGAGCACAGTAAGGGATGAGAGTGCACGATTTCGATACAACTAAGTTGCATCGGAGTAAGCTTTTTCCAGCTTACAGTGAACATCAGACACATAGTTCATGTCTCTTTTAGGGAATTTCCGCCCAAAATATTTTCTCCCAAGATGATGATCTTTTCTAACTCTAGAGATATGATCATGTGGAGAAAATGTACTAATGTGAGAATTCTCGGAGATGGCTAGATCTCTCTTAATTCTTTCAATGAGATTTTCATACGATTTTCTCATTCTAAGGACTTCCTTATTATTCACATTAGGGTGATCATCTGAAACAACTATCGGAGAATCCTGATTGTTTCTTTTGGCAAAGATTCGCCCTTTCCCTTCCTTCTGAAGTCGTTCCTCATCAAAACCATAACTGTTTCAACAGGGGTGCGAAGGAACCTTTTTCCAGAAGCGATTATCAACTATTTCCTCTGACTCCTTTGAGTTGATCTTATCGGGATGCAGTATAATCTGTCTTTCTACTGAGGAATAATCTTTCAGTTTTTTAAGACAAGAAACTTCTTTCAAAATTTTTACCACCGTATGTTGAAGAAGTATAATTTTCCTGTCAAGAGACTGAACGTTGTATTCCTTAGAGTCATCACAGAATCGGTTCAAAGTTTCCTTTGGACAAGATTTCGTTTGATCATCAGTAGATCTAGAAGCTGATTTCTCATCCTCTTCTAACTTGAGGTAGTTAGGAAAACTACCATCATCTTGATCTATTTCAGATGTGATCAACCCGGTTTTGTCACAATCTGTAAAAGTCGAGCAAGGAATTTTAGTTTCCTCATCAGAAGAAATCACAACAGCATCATTAGTCAGAATCATGGGACGTGTCTCTTTATCTGTAAGAGATTTACCAAGAGCTTCTAGTTTGACAACGAGATCTATTTTCTCTTTGGCTAGACAGTTCAGTTGAATGTCTTTTTCTCTGATCTCCTGTTTAAGAAGATTTGACTCTGTCTTTAAAATGAGCACTTTAGAAGACAGAGACTGTATAGGCTTTAGGAGTTTTACCAACTCTTTATCAGCTTCTTCTCTTTCATCAGAGATAGACATAGATGCTTTCGTAACTCCTGGATCATGAGTTAACGAAGTGGTAACATCTTCAACATTTGAGTATTCATACTCTTGCATAACGTTAACTGAATCAGACATTAGATTCAATTCTTATAGGTTGGATCACACCAAACACAGATTGTTAAATCTTTTAGTGTTTGCCTGCTCTGATACCAATTGAAAATGCGAGGGTACCCAAATATACCTCAAGCTAAAACTTTTCCTACCTATAAGTCCTTTCTCCGAAAGTGATTGTCTATGGAATGAGTCGAGACAATACAACTAATCGGTTCACACATCGTGTGATCGTCTATGGATACGAGATCGAGACAATACAACAACAAAGTATGTTTACTTGATACAAAGGTTCGGACTTAACCAAACACAATAGGATTGCTTATCAAGTAAATAGGAATTAACGTTTGTGTGATTTACTTTAATTATAATAAAACAATTATAATGCGGAAAATAAAAGTAAATGACACATCAAGATTTTGTTAACGAAAACCGCAAATGCGAGAAAAACCCCGGACCTTGTCCAATGAATACTCTCGATTAAGTCGCTACACAAAATTACACCTAACTTCGTATAGTTGAGACCAAGTAACTAACCCTATAGTTCACTTAGTTCCGTCTGTATTCCCACGCCTCCGACTTGTGAATAAGTCACGTACTTGGAAAAATTCCTTTGGTTCGTATTCCAAACAGTAAAGGAACAACAAATCTGTTTGGTATCAACTCTATCAACCAAGTGATATGAGTCGGACAAAGCTCTTCTGTTTATCTTAACATAAACTCCTTCGTCGGGTCCTTAGATATATCTTATGTTCAATCACCCAAAGGTAATCGTTTAAGATTAAGCCAATCAATACCTTTAATCACATGGAAACATATTGATGCTGATCTACTCAATTAATCAATCCAATCACAACAAGGATAAACCGATTATTAATTGGATCCTCTTTTATCGAAACAAGTATTGTGCACACCAAAGATTATAAAACCCAAGTCAGATCTTCAATATCTTCTTAAATCTTCAATAAAAACCTGCACACAATCACTTGAATCTCTTGTGATCAATCACGCACAGAACGAAGTCTGTTAACAATGGATTATCACAAGATCGTCTTTAGAACTAACAACAGTTCTAAAGATCCCTGTCGAAACTCTGAACTAGTTTGAGTGAATATTATATCAGAAGAGAAGATTCTCAAGAATAAACAAACTAGGTGCAAACATATTTCAACCACCGTTAGTCAATCAAATCAATCGAAAACAAAGATAAACCGTAATTATCTAGTTTCCCACCAACGGGTCGAGCTAGATCTTCTCAATCCCAAAGAAGACTTTAAACTAAGCGACCGTAAGATATTTCGCCTAATTAGGTTACTCTCCTCTCCGAATAGGCGGATACACCAGTAACAACAACAAAAGAGTAAATCTGTTGTTACGAAGGATTAGTTTGATAGAAAGGCAAACTTCGTGTATTTATAGACAAGGAAGTTTGGACACCAAGGAATTTCCAAAACCGAAAATATTATCAAGATATTCATAAAAGCACAGATTCGGTTTTCATAATTCCTAGAAATGCTCTATCCAAAAATAACGATCGAATTCTCTCGGAAAATCTAATTAGTAAATGCACATTACTAATTCTGTAATTTTCCTACAAAATGAAATTAATAAACTTAATTAAAAGATTCTTAACTTACTTATGTTTCGATCTTGGGATTCTCTTCCCTTAGCCGTTAAGGAATATCTTTGAACAATTATAGAAATAAACATTCACAACACGTGTTCAAAGTTTGTCGACATCTTAACTTTGTAAGTTCTCTTTCAGACGCACAACCTTGAAACCGATTTGCCACACTTCCAAACAAGTTTAGAATTGTTTCATCTGACTTTCAAGAACTATGTGATTGATCAAACCAACATTAAATCACAATCATGGGTTTACGGTTCTACCAAAACAAGTTTCGATTCTACCTCCATGTGAGTACTGTGCATACTCACACTAGCTTCCCAAAAGTTCGGTTGACTAGGTACTAGGATCGGTTCCCCACATATATATGGTATCTAACTTATATGTGTTGCACATGTCCATAGGATCGGTTCTCCTTTCTACTATAAACCTTGCTGCACCCCATACAAGAATAGGTTCTCTTTGATGTACTGCACCCCTTACTAGGATCGGTTCCCTTTCCCTTACTAGGATCGGTTCCGTTTCCCTTACAAGGTCAGACATACAAAATCCAATCATACCACAGGTGATTACTTAAGATCGGTTTTACTAATAAAAGTTATACCAATACATAAGTCAGGCCTTTCTGAACAGATCTACCAAGAACACAACAAGTTGTGAGCGGTTATACTCTATCACACATATTGGTTGTTCATAAGATATACAATGAATAACAAAACCAATAACACCCGACAATTTCCTTTTCGCTTCACAAACAAGTTTATGAACTTACTTCCTTAAAACACATGTAAACATTGTTCCCTAGGATGAAATCCTCACCTCATACCCATACATAATCACAATAGCATTCAAATGATTATGGCGATGTCTTATCTACAAAGTTTAATGGTTAAGCAATAAACCTCGTATTGTATTCCTTAATACTATGTCTATCTAGAGTTCAAAATGCTTCGCAGTTATGTTTTCAATATGCACGACTTGAAATATACGTTAGGGAATGAAACAGTTCAAGTCAAATATCACTAACCTCAAGTGGAAGGATGATTGTTGTCGTTGTAGCTCCTTGCTTCTTCACATCCTCAAGTCTTCGAAATACTTGTAATGTCTCATATCCTAAACTTTAAAGCTAACCTATATGAAGTTTAACTCTAGTACATAATCAAGCGACTCTTAACATGAGTTTTGATTCACTAAAATATGACAACCAAACTTGACATACCAATGCTTGGTAGGTTCAATCGAGCCATGCTCTAACACCATGTCTTATAGGGCTCCCAAGTATAGGGGCACCCCGGGTGTAGTTACTATTGTTAATATGTGGCTGACAGATGTGCCATTCTATTGCCCTAATATGTATCGATTCTCGTATTCCTCTTTCAGGGAGTGAATAGAATTATTGAGTGTTGTTCTTCCCTCATTTGAGGTTTATCTCTAATTTCTGCAGTGTAGATCCTGTAGAATTAGGCCTGATTATTCATTTATAGTGTAGATCACTAACATGAGGCTTTTTCCTGGACCAGTATAAATTAAGTTTCCGGATTTCTATAGACAGTTGAAAGGTTGTTTTAGGTTTTTCCTCAAATATTCTGTTGCGTCTTTCCTTCCAAATAAACCATATTTTTGCGAGAAGTAGTTCTACTGAAATTAATTGGTTTGTACTTAGAAAACCCTGTTCACACAAATCAAAAATACTAACAATAGAGTTGAATTGAATTCTGATAGGGTTAGGTTCTTATTCCCATACCAATTTTGCATATCTACAATTAATGGAATAAGAGATGTTCCGTTGTTTCTAGTTCTTCACCACACATTGGACAGGTTGGGTCAATATTTTTTACCTTTCCATGTAGTTTTGTGTTAGTGGATAAGGCATTCTGTATACACTTCCAAAAGAAAACTTTGATCCTTTGAGAAATGTTCAATTTCCACATAGCTGTCCAGAAGGATTCTGGAAGGGATAAATTGACTACTTCAGAACCCACTTCATTGAGTTTATCATACATTGACTTAAATCTGTAATTTCCTGATTTAGTAAGATTCCATTTAAGTTTATCTTTTTTTTCCTTCTTTAATTGTTTGATTTATCCAGGTAGAAGTAGATTCTTCCTATCAACTATCAAGGCTTCTATTTGTGGGGGAAAGAGGAAATTTACTAGGGTTAGGTTCCACTTTTTTGTGACTAGGTCTATTAGATCATCTACAAGGTTTAGAAAGTTGTTGTTTTGATTTCTATACTGCATTAGATTCCTACTAAGACCTGGGATCAAGCTATCTTCCCAGACATTAATGTCTTGACAATTTCCTACTTCCCATATGTTGTATTTTTGATGAGCTCTAATCCTTTACACAGAAATTTTCAGGTCCAAGAACTTTTATTTGATGGTTTGACCTTAGATGGTTATTCCTTCTGAAATAAATAGGTTTCAGAGTTTTCCCCCCCCAGAGAGAGTTAGGTTCTTGGATTAATCTCCAAGATACTTTAGTAATCATTGCCAGATTAAATTTTCTTGCATCTCTGAAACCTAAGCCTCCTGATTTCATAGGTTTACAGAGATTTTTCCAGGCTTTTGGATAAAAACCTCTAGAGCTAGTCTTTTTGCCCCACCAAAAGTCTCTTTGTACGACATCTATCATGTTGGTAATATCTTTTGGTAGGGTGAAGCAACTCTCTAATTTATTAAGTGTCATTCTACTTGACTGTGGGAGAACAATACTTTTCCATCCTTGGTATTTAGTTTCCATCCTATCAAGAATTGGTCTAAAAGTTTTGATTTTTGATTTGTCTATGAAAAGAGGTGCTCCTCGATAGGGATCCTTCAGATTGATATATATATATATATATATATATATATATATATATATGTTTAATTTTAAGGAAATTTGACAACATTCTTTGGTGCTTTGGTTGGACTTTTTTACTAAAGAAAACTCCTGATTTTTCGAAGTCTATTATTTGACCTGGGGCTTTGCTAAATAATTTTATAGTAGAAAGAAGATTTTTACATTCTACAAAATCAGCTTTAACAAATAGAAGATAGTCATCGGAAAAGAAAATATGAGAGATGGGTTCACTTTTTGGTGTTATTTTAACTCCATAAAGAAAATTTTCCTGTTCTTTAGTTAGGAGAAGTCTAGAAGAAATCTCCATACAATTTATAAAGAGGTAAGGGATAAAGGGCCCCCCCTGCCTAAGACCTCTAGATGGGCCGAAAAATTCACCCGGGATTCCATTTAACAAGACTCATATTGATGTTGTTGATATGCATTGTTCTATTAATTTGCATACTTCTTGGGAAAAACCGAAAGAGGTTAAGGCTTTGAGTAGGAAGTTCCAGTTAACCCTATCAAAAGCTTTGGACATATCTATTTTTAGTCTAAGACTACCTGCTTTAGCCTTTCTTTTCTTGAAGGAGTGTACTATTTCATGAGCTACTATGATATTGTCTGACATTTGTCTGGAGGATAGAAAGGCTGATTGGAATGGTGAGATGATTTTATCAAGAAGAGGTTTTATTCTATTGGCTGGTTTTGCAATTATTATGTGTTTTACTTTAGGGGTTAAACATTCTACCTTTTATTAGCTATAATCTCCTATAAGTTCTCCATAGAATTCTTCTCTAAAAACCTAGCTTCATCTCCTTCTCCTTCTCTTTCTCTCTAGCTTTTTTTAATTAATTTATTTATTTATCTTTTACGGAAATTAAGGGAAATTACAAACTTTTGGTGGGCAGCCTCGCAACAAGCTGGGCTCCAACACCTTTTTGAATAGCAATGCCTAATCTATGAAAAATAAAACTACCAAAACCACTACTAACATCCTTGCTAACTAAACAATTCTTCAGACGCTTGAAAAAACATAAAGTATCATCCCCAAGTTCCCCTAAAGTAGAGAAAGCTAAAACACCCAAATCATAGCCATGAGACACACACTTGTCCAAGTATTTAGTGCGTTTTCACGAAACAGCACTAGAGATAGTCTTGCCTGGAACAAAAGAACGGGCACCTTCACCTGTGAAAGGAGAAACACCTGTAACATCCATGCAAACATCTTGACCATTTTCCCAGTTAGGAACAAAGATATCAGCAGGCCGTAAGTCTTTGCCATCATCCGACAGAAACCCAAGGGAAACTTCCTTAATCGCCGGTATACCAGCCTTATAACAAATGTCAGCGATCACATCTCGTACAAAATCATGTCGAAACTTAGGTCCAACATCCGTAGCACAATGAAGCGCATGATCTCCAAAAATATCCATAGTGCTGTTACAACTTGAGCACAAACTATTCTCAACAAACAATGGGATACCCAGGCGGTAGCAAAGAACAGCTCTGAACTGTCTCGGCCCGAGATATTGATTAAGCCCACTAATAGGTACATCTAATAGATAATCTTGTGCATGCTTAACTCTGTTACACTGCCACAGAATGGAATCTCTTGCAGACATAGAAAATTGTTCGGGGATTATCTTTTTAATTGCATTAAAATAAGTAACTGCCAGGGAGTGCATGAAGGGGGGGGGTAGTATCATCGACACAATAAGAAGAAGGTAGTCCACATACCTGGATGAAGTTCTAAAGAGCCAACTGATAAGCAGAACCTTTGTTTGTTGAGAATAAGTTACCAAGGATCACCTTTTGCACTTCAGCCGTCTGACTATGAGAGGCAAGATAACAGTAGGTGCGGGTGTCTGCCATGGTATAAATGCCCAAGCTACCATCTTTTATGGGCAAGGTATCCAATCTCTGCTGTAAATGACCAAAACCCGAACCATCGCCAGTAACATGGAGTCTCAAGTATTTGAGCAAATGGTCATCGAAAAGCTCAGTGTCTTGTTAAAGGGCTGCCGGATTGGTAGTTCGCAAAGCAAAATATAATCTAGAAACGCCAGTGCAATTGCAAAGAAGAAACATCTCACTTTTAGGGTCCTTGAGTTTTTTGATGGCAGACATAAGTTGAACAATCTTGTTCACTCTGTTTATCATCATATCACTAATAAATTTCGAATCCATACTCACAGGAACACCCAAAAGTTTAACACCATTAGATGGTCTACCAATATCATGAGGAAAAAAAACATCAACAAAACTTCTAGGATCCATAGAAGATCAAAAGACTTCCGTTTTCTTTACATTGAGGTGTAAACACCTACCTGGTCCTTCAGTTTCTATTATGCGCAAGGCTTTGGACACTTCAAGTGTATCACCAATGATTGTACCATCATCAAGGTACCAGGCGTGCAAATAGAGTTTGCAACTGGAGGCAATAGTCTTCACTAGAGGGTGAAGAGTCAAAGCAAATAACAAGGGACCGAGAGGGTCACCCTGCTGGACTCCAAGAGCAGAAGACAAAATATATTGGTCGTAGTAGAGCTTAGCAGGTCGCATATAAAAAAATTCAACCCAACGAGAAATACCTGGACAATGAAGACGAACCTCTTTGATGAGCTAAGATCTGCTCACCATGTTGAACGCATTAGAAAAGTCAATGAGTAGCATTGACATCATGTCCGAGTTACCCTTCATCTCAAGTAGACCATTTACATCATGTAAAATACTCTCACCCCCGGCAGGTACACCAACTCCGAATTGGTAATCACCTAAATAAGAAGTCATATCCTTTCCGACAGAGAAAGCAGCCACTTTGGAGACCAATCTACGCCAAACCGTGCCAACTGTGATTGGCCTAATGCCACCCCCAGGCTTTAGGGGTAAGGAAAAGATGGGTTTTATTTAGTCCTTGGTTCATTATTTTTGTTTCAAAAAAAATTTTGGATTGTTAAAACTAGTTGTGATCCTACAGTTTCCCAGTTATCCTTGAAAAATCCAGCAGGAAATCCATTTGGGCCAGGAGATTTATTAGGTTTCATATTTTTAAGAATATTAAAGATTTTTTCCTTTGTTCGGATATCTGTTATGTTTAGATTATCCTGATTTGTAATAGATGTGTTGATATTTTGGAAAATGAGGTCATGAAGGGAGTTATTTACATCTTCCTCAGTGAAAAGGGTTTTGAAAAAATCAGTTAGAGTGGAGCTTATTTCAGCAATATTCCTAGTTACAATGTTTTGGCTATTTGTTAGAGCACTGCCCGGTCGAACTTGCAAGCGTTGCTATCTCAAGATTGTTTGTCAAGTTTAGTTGATCAAAACTTGATTTCTAGTTTACTTATACCTATGTCTCGGCTTAGGATAAAAGTGTATAGTTGAGCTTTAGACTTCACGGCGTTCACCAATTGAAGAAGAAGATCTACTGAAAAGCTTAGAGGAACTTCATCAACAAAAGGTATGTGGAGACTATAACTTATCTATCACTCAGAAGAAAGGTAGTTAATATCGCGTATCTGTCTCGTATCGGTCGGGTCCGATATACCTATACAAAAGATAATATCGGTTTTTATTGGTGATACATCATTTAATATAAAATTTGAAATACTTATAAAAACATAATAAAAAATAATAAGAATCATACACATATCTCAAAATTCCAAAATACAAGGTGGTTTATTAGACAACGTTGTGATTGTTGTCCCATTATGCCGGTAAATCTTTTTTATTATCCTTTATATTTCTCTGCCTTGCAATCGAAATATGATTTTATATTATAAATATATTAGGGCTTTTTACCTTTTCCAATTGACATTGTACTTGTCTGTAAAGACTAGATGCATGTTGATGAAAAATTTATTCACGAAACGATATTATCGGTGTACAAGTAAAACCGATGTATCGGTCTGTACCGGCCTGTACAACCGATAATATCATTCCGTCTTTGTATCGCCGATATTTTCGATATCGTATAGGTATTTTCCGATATCCGATAAAAAAATTGTAATATCGGCATGTACAACCGATATTGACTACCTTGCTCAGAAGTCTATTCTATCTATCTTCTAAAGAGACTAAGTCGTATATCTATATAGACTTTTACATTATACACATTTGAAATTTCGAGCCGAGTTTATCTCATTTATCTATTTATCGAAATACGTGTTGAAGGCTTTTAGCTTTAGCTAGTTCATCATCTACTTGATGAGTTTAGCTGGAAACAATTTATTTGTTGGAAACTAAATATTAAGTCAAGATGATCATGTGAAAATTACCTTGAACATCTTACATGATTTGTATGAGACAGTCATTTGATGTTAACTTGGGAATTTTCGTATTGATCGATTAATCACTTGAAAATTACTTGAAGCTAGTGGTATGTGTAAGATTACCATTGTTGTCTAAGGATGTTTCAACGATTAAATGAGAGTTTTAGAACTACTGGATATAGCACAGTATGCATACATAGTATGCGAACTGTGAGTACTAGTTCATGTCCGGAACTCTTGTTTGCGAACGAGTTTACCTGTGAAAGGTCCGGAACTGTTGTTTGCGAATAGTGTTTGCTAACGACTAGAATTGGTCAAGTCCGGAACTGTTGTTCGCGTACTCAGTTTGCGAACACGGTGGTTAGGTTCTAAAATCGGTAAGTATGACTTTTCATACTCATGAACTCAGGTTCGTTTGCAAACTAAAGTCCATGGAAATTTAATGAAATAAGGTATGCGAAAGTTATTTTGCAAACCTTGGTATTATGTTCATGAATTGGTTCTTGTATAAGTACTTTGTACGATTACAAACCAAACCGATTTTGTTTCAAATGGTTTATATACATATTCCTATAAGATGATGAACATTTGAACAACTCTCTTGAAACACATTTAGATTCATTTGATTATCTATCATGATTGATTGATCATCATATTTAATCTAGAAGTGTTAGATGAATATGGCTAAGTTATAAGTGTTAATATGGCTAATTTCGGTTAACTATTATTGAGCCAACAAGGTATACACGTTTGGGTACGGTTCATCTATATCTAAATATAGGTATATTTCATTTGTGTATATCAAGCTAATACCATCTAACGGTAGAGATTGATTGCTTAGTTTTTAAGCAGACTTAGCTTGAATCTTAAATCAGGAGTTCATCTAACGGTGAATATCGATTACTTTGTTACTAAGCTATTTTAGCTTTGATTGTAAGCAACCCTAATTTGAAAGGCTATATAAGGGAGGACTCTAGCATCAAGGAAACTTAATCCCGACACTTCCGTGTGTCCCAGTTGCAAACTAGAGTCGATTCTCCTTTAACCTAGGTTTTTCCAAAACCATTATTAGGTTAACGACTTGAAGACTTCATTTGTGATTCGTGAATCCAGATCCAACTATTTTCTCTGTAGTTGCGTATTCTGATCTTACTTGTTCTATCATATTGATTTTTATCCTCTCTAAGATTCAATCGAGATTTATCTCCGATAGGTAAGATATAAAAACTAATCACAACAGTTATTCATCTCAGACTCTTGTGATTCCACAATAATTTTTTCTGTTAATCAGTTAGGTTATTGTGAGGTGACTGATATTTATAGGCTGGTATTCGGGAGTATAAGTCCGGGGTATTAGTTGAGTTTCAAGTACACCTTGACCTTTATCTTAAGACGGAAATAAAACCAAAATAGACATACCTGTGGGAGACAGATTTGTTTATAAGTCTTCGACTTTAGGTCGTAGCAACTCTTAGATGTGGGTGAGATCAGCTAAGGGAATCAAGTGCGCAGAGTCCTGCTGTGATTCAAGAGGCGTAAGGAACGCGACTGTACCTTAATCGGTGTGAGACTTGGTTATGGCTCAACTACATTCCAGTCCGAAGTTAACTTGTAGTAGGCTAGAGTCTCTAGCGGCTTGATACAGTGTGGTGTTCAAAGCTGGACTAGGTCCCGGGGTTTTTCTGCATTTGCGGTTTCCTCGTTAACAAAATTTCTGGTGTCTATGTTATTTCTTTTCCACATTATATTTGTTTATCTAATTGAAATATCACAGGTTGTGCGTAATTCAATCACAGTTGATAAATCCGACCTTGTTCGTTGGATATAACTTGATTGACACTTGGGCATTGGTCTTTGGTACCGTCCAAGTTATTCTCACATCAATCAGGCTAACAGATTTCTATCTGTTCGATTTGCTGATTGTATTGAGAAAGAGATAAAGCTCTTTAATATATTTCTTGATTGAGCTCGCTTTTAAGTTGGTTCTCTCGGAATTATATTGGAGTTTAGTTCATACAGATTGCCGAACGAATCATTGGGTGTGGTTGTTATACCCCAGTTTTTTCACAAACATTAACCCCGAGTATGGCTAGGCTCCGAGTATAGCCAATAAAATAAACAACAACCCCGAGTATGGTTGGGTTTCGTGCATGACCAGTGAAATGCACAATAGCCCCGAGTATGGCTAGGCTTCAAGTACATCCCTTAAAGCAAACATTAGCCCCGAGTATGGCTGGATTTCGTGCATGGCTAACAAAATAAGCAACAGCCCCAAGTAAGACTAGGCTCCGAGTACATCCCATACAATAAATACCTATACTCACCTAAGCACGGCTAGATCTCGCGCTTAGCTGATATAATGCGCAACAAATTTAAAGCATGAGTAAGATGATACAATATGCGCACAAATATGTAGATGAACATTCACACACAGATATACTTGACAATATTCAATGGATAATAGGGAGTAAGGATCTCATTCGTTTCCAAACAGTTAACAAACAATGATGAAAGACACGGAAACATACGGTACATATCCTTTACTACATGAAAAGAGGAATCTAAACAGACTGACACAGTTCAACAAATGACACCAAAACCGTGCGTGCACTTTCCCACTGACCACTCGCAACAGCCAATTTACACTCCCAATACTCCATTTTAGAACGCGCGTTAATGAATGACTCAGATGCATGTGCACAAGCAATAGATCCTTCTATCGTAGGATTGACTTGATAAGCACCCATCAAATCACCATACAGATCCATTGCATAAAATATTGCGCTTGACTGGTTACGAACATATTCTGCATAAGCCGAGCATCTCCAGCTACAACGGCTCGTAGTAACTCCAATTTCCGAACCTTGAGTGATACGGATAATTCACCAATTACCTGTTCGATACTTTGGTCCATGATACTTCTTCCGTTTTTCCCTCAGAAAACATGAACACATATATATATATCTTTTTTCTTTTTCTTTTTTTCTAAAAGGGGGGGCATTTTTGTAGTATACGATAATGCACGAAGAGCCTCATTCAAGGCTAATCTAGCAGATCCTATAGAGTGGTCTATCCCAACATATTGAAAACGAGTCACCAAGCGTCGCTCACGGCAGTAGCCACGATACCCAAGCAACATCATATTTGGAAATTCACCCCTGCTACGCGCCTCCATATCATGCTGATCAGCATCTGCCAAATGTGCGTGCCAACAAGAATTCTCGAATTTCAAAATAATCATTCGCAATTTGAAGCACCTCTAGGAGCCGGTTGAGGTGTCTTATTTCCAAAACTAATCGCACACGACTCGCCATGACCTAAACACAATTATCTCTCTTGAATTAGGCTTAAGATTTAAACTTATACATAGCCAGATGAATAAAGCAGTTTATATAACTAAAGTTGGACACTACATTCAAAAGATACTTCACGGAATTCTAAGAGAACGAATATGTACATCCATTGTGTAAAAAAAACGATGCTAGAAATATTTTCTTCTTCCTTTTCTCACTCATGATTGCTCCACTATAAGCGCGCGACAATGCGCAATATCCTGATCCAAATCATGCATCATTAAAAGCACCTTATCGATCGTATTGAATGATGACCGCAGCTAAAGTCCCGCGTGCCTTGCTAAGCACCTGATGCACATCCTTGTTGATGGTGGTTTTTAGTTTAGGGCGAAAACTGTAAAAGTCTGTCTAGCTGACCCGATGTCAGAAATAGTAAACCTTGATATGTCTATATTCCGCAAGGAGTCTGAAGAATATATTATAATCTGACGAGTGCCTATGCCGCTCTTCATATTGTATTGAAACTCAAGCCCCTAGATGAATTGTTCACTAGTATAGAGCATAATGAGTATTTAATCTCTTGCCTGTATTATTCACTAATGTATGGCTTGCTGAGTATTTTTCCTATGCTATGTTCCCCAACTGAACTCTTAATATTGACATGACATGACGATTAATGTTCGCTCGCAGCTGAGTAGCATGAATTTTTAGAAGTGTTAGGATTAAGATCTGCATGAAAGTACTTATTCGGAAGCACGCTGCGCTGCTCTCTGAGAATAAAATTAGTGATTTTGTGCCAATGCACAGAAATCATAATTTTGTGACAGCTCGCAAAATTCAATTTTTTAACCTAATTTTACCAATTTACAAAAATTAGGTTTTTGTGGCCTGCACAATATCTCGAACCCTATTAGTCGAGACCAAACCTAGGTTAGCTATGAGATTGATCCACCATGGACTAGTAGGAGCAAAATCCTACCAAAAGTCGAAAAACAATAAATAAATAGGAATTACGGCAGGTAAAGGCAGTAGCAAAAGGGACGCGGCCGCGCCACTTCACCGGCCTGTTTGCCCTAGCTGGCGCCGCCGTACCATCGGCCGACCATGCCCATATTGCTGCCTGCCAGCCCCTCTTTCCCATCGACCAATCAAATCGCTCTAAATGCGCAACCTACACTTTTAATTAAAAGTAGAAGTTGGCTGGTCGACACACTTAATTCCTTAAGGTATCGAATATAGGCTGCCTATGTCAGTCTTAAAACGATCATAGCCGCACGTTTTGGCCGACTGATTTGTCAAGCTTAGCTGCCTCCTGATGCAACCAGACAAGCTCCGTGGTGTGCACCGCCGGGCCTACTCGTACTTCAGCCAATCGAAACCCTTACAGCTTGCAAGCAGAGCCTCAAACCGATTGCTCAAAGTAAGTTGGCTGCGCGACTTACAAAACCCTAATTTATGTTAGCATCAGCGCATTACTGTCGCAAAACGATCTCGACCGTCCAACTTCGCTAGCCGAATTGACCGGCCTAGATCTGACTTTAAGCAACTAGCAAGATGCGGTTGTGCTCACCAACGGGCTCACTTTCATTCCCACCGATCGGAATTTCCATAGACTGCTAGCAACAACCAAAAACGCTAGCCCAAAATAGGCCAGTCGCACGGATGAAAAGAAGTCTCAATCAAATTAAGGCTGCCCAGGTCAGTCTTAAATCAATCGTGGTCATCCGAGTTGACCGGCCTAGATTTGATTTTAAGGAACCAATGAGATGCCGTCGTGATCACCGACATCCCCTCTTCCATGAGAACCGGTCGGCCAATTCTCAGCCTACCCATACGGCTCCTGGCGGCTGCCCAAAGTTAGTTGGCCGCGCTACTCATAAGAGTCTTAAATTATTCAATGGCAACACATTACTGCCGCAAACAATCTCATCCAACCAATTTGGCTAGCCAATTTAATCGGTCTAGATCTAATTTAGGCTGACCAATAGGATGTCAAAATGGCTACCATCCATCACTCTCCCATAAGGACCGACCGACTCACCTTCAATGTACATGGATGGCTCCTGAAGATGGCCGGTCATGCTCCTTTTAAGACATTAAGGTCCGCGACTAATCTAAACGAGCTTTATATGCATCGATTACAAACGATGTTTTATAAATATCGATTCTACAAATAATTTAATTATTTGACCTAAAAGCATTATATATGCTATTTTTTAGGCAAGTCTCACATTTCCCACCTCCTAGCTCGCGCGTGATTGGTCAAAATAATTAGGTCTTGCAAGCAAGACCCACTCAACAACCTACTGCTTATTTTTCTACAAAAAATACTCGAGACATCAAACATGTCACAAACTGGGGGATGTTCATCAGGGTATTGGTCTGGTGGTTTACAACGTGCGGCGTCCAACACGCTCATTATGAGAAAGTGTCAGGAAAGGCGGACAGTTAGTGGCAACAGAGAAGTAGTGGGTGTAAACCGACCAGTCTTCTCCTCATAGTAGGGACGTGGTTTTCAACATTTTACACGATCCCCACTTGTCTATCACTCAACTACTTCCACTTCCTATGATGTCAGGGTGCGTTCAACTATGACTTGTATAAATAGGTTTTCAACCTATTTCAAACAAAAAATAACGTTTATCAACACAAGTATCCAGAAAACATAAAAATAACTTCTAACTTACATTCTGCAAGCAAGTTCCACATTCTGATACAAGTCATAAAACAACCACACCTTCAGAGTTAACCATTCTGATCTCAACACCTTCTTCGCTTCCCTCTCTAAGATCAACCCTTCTCCTTCATTTTGTGACCGAAGCAAGTCTGGAACGACAATTTCTTGGTTTAGGCCTGAATTGTACAGATTGATCACTCAAATTTAAAGTACTCCTGTGCAGTACATTTGTTTAGGGTTTAGATTCGTTTCTCGGCGGCACACCCAAATTTATCATTTCCAGCAGAATCAATTTTTACCAAAAAACAATCCTGCATTAATCTTATCCGAAGCATGGGCACGCCGCGCAAGAGTAAGAGTTTCGTTGTGCTCATCACAGGACTTCCGTGCCTTCTCATGATGAATTAGCCTATGGGTTTGTAACATCCCCACTTCATCCTTCAGTACCAACAAACGTACCAGCTCGTCCCGCTTATCAGATGAACGCATAAGAGCAGACACAGAACCCAGAGTCAACGCATATCCACGTAATCGTGGAACTACCTGATGAGCCAAATATGCACGGCAATAAAATATTTCCTGCTCTATATCAATTATCATAGTAACAGATTCTTGGAATAACCGCTCAGCTTCGAAGAGGGAAGTAACAACATCATCCAATACACGTTGAATCTCAAATGTTACTGCGACGCCCCAACTCTTAAACCTGCTTAGCTAATGGAATTACAACCTAATTGAAGCATCAAAACTAGATTACCGATTGTAAGAATCATAATTACGCAAAGGGCTAATAACAAAACCCAAACTCTCTGATATCATAAATGTAGGGCTTTCGAAAGTGTTAAGAATATATAATGTGTTGTTTACAAAGATAAAGTAAGGATACATACATATAATAAAAGTTACACTACAACACTAGATTTGATAAAGCTTTGAGCTACGAGACGGATATCTGCAAGGCCTGGGTAGGCCCGAAAGGTGTTTATAATTTACTATAATACCGCAAGTGCACTGTCCGTCATATGTGTGTGCGTAGTCGATCCACGTAGACGAGGGGTGATTAAGTGATCTATGGCTATGCTAAACCGAGTTCTAACCGTAACACACTTATGTTTTTGTTGCCGAACCTTCTCATGCACAAGCTATGTATCTTAAGCTATGTTCATGAAGGTCACACTGGATGTTTCTTAACCCATTTTAGCCAACCTAAGTATGGACTATCTTCTTACAAAGATAATCCATCACAAAGAACAAGCTTCAAGGACTAATTAACAATCCTAATCATGGTATACTCAAAGAAAAACACAACTCCAAATAAATGAACTGAACATGAATTTCCATTAACACTCGGATATGTAATTAAAACATCACAAGAACAAATAAACCTAATTGACACTGCTAATCCAGCGTTTCTAACATCCATCAACACTTCCTATTTATACATGCAAAGTTTCCCCAAAATACCTAACCCTAATTCAATTAAAATAAAAATTAAAGATAAAATAAATCAAAACAACTCGCACCCATACTGAAAACGAACTTCATCTCTCGAGAACGCCATGCATCGGTTGTTGGCTAACTTTAGCGCACTCATCAAATACCCCCAAACCCGAATTTTACTTGTCCTCAAGTGAAACAGAAATAAGAAATCCTAACTATACCCCCGTCGCAGTCTCGAATGCATTTAGCGTATGCACTAAGCTTTAAACCCCTAGGTGTCCCTAGTGACGAGTTGTAGTCTCGTGAGGGGTTTACCAGAGGTGTACCCACAAAACCTTCTCCAACTTCGTAGTGTAAAAGAGTCTCAAGCCTCCAAGAAGCTATGAGGACATAGAGTTTCGCTAGCAATGCTCAAGAACGCACCAAACCCGAGTCAACGCATATCCACGTAATCGTGGAACTACCTCAAGGTTTTGCTGTGCACTATCACGGTACTTGTTACAACATGCTCGATGAGCCAAATATGCACAAACTTAATAGCAATTGAAAATAGCTTTCACACAAGCAACTCACACGATGCAAAAGGATCACCACACAAATGGCAATAAAATATTTCCTGCTCTATATCAATTATCATAGTAACAGATTCTTGGAATAACCGCTCAGCTTCGAAGAGGGAAGTAACAACATCATCCAATACACGTTGAATCTCAAATGTTACTGCGACGCCCCAACTCTTAAACCTGCTTAGCTAATGGAATTACAACCTAATTGAAGCATCAAAACTAGATTACCGATTGTAAGAATCATAATTACGCAAAGGGCTAATAACAAAACCCAAACTCTCTGATATCATATAAATGTAGGGCTTTCGAGTGTTAAGAATATAATAATGTGTTGTTTACAGTATAAAGTAAGGATACATACATATAATAAAAGTTACACTACAACACTAGATTTGATAAAGCTTTGAGCTACGAGACGGATATCTTCGTGCGCTCCATTGCTTATGATTACTGAAACTGAAGTGGGAACGAATGAGCCCATCATCCCAAATGGGTGCCCAATGGAAACAAATAACATTCAAGTAATCACTAACATGCATCACAGTTCTACTAAAGAAAAACGATAAACATCTTTTACACGCAACATAGAGCAGAAGATTGCTTCAATTCATATCCCCAGATATTACGTCCATAGTGGTAATATCCATGAAAGATCCACCTCCGGATGGATCTACGAGAAAAGAATTAAACAACCTAAACATATGTTATCCCCACCTCGTCTCACTCAATGTAGGAGAAGATGCTAGGAATAACTCCAGTCTCAAATGATAGCATGAATCCAGGTACCGTAAGATATTATCGTGGAATGCGTACACCTCATAAAACCCAATGCCACCATCAAAGTCTAGAAAATAATAAGATTTTGATTACTATGATCTGACCCCGCACAGCAGGTTCAAAAAAGGCCCAATCATTATTCGTAGACCGAAGTCACCGAATAATAACTATATCCAGTCATGAAACTAGAATTTCTTCCTAAGTCAAGATTATAGTAACCCAGTCATACTACTAAGACTGCACAATCAAGTATAATATGCACATGCGTGACTTCCCCAAATAAAATAGTATATATAATAATCAACCGGGGTAAAGCCGGACTACTAGATAATAATCAACCGGGGTAAAGCCGGACTACTATCTTAAGACAATAAATGTAATAATAATCAACCGGGATAAAGCCGGACTACTAGGTAATATTCAAACAACGTAGCATTGCCCTACTAAACTTAGCCAAGAGCTATGGGGAAACACAGACACTCTTCGCGGGGAAGCCACCCAACGCATATTACACAACATACCTATCGAATTACAAACAATATGCTTACAGAAATTAAAGACTCATCATGCTCACAGATAAAGTAAACTTAATGATTACAAGAAGGTTACAAAGTTCCCACCTGTTTTGATGACAAGCCATGCCTACCTCGAGATCCACGATCCACTGGTTCATCCTTTGAATCGATCGTTGTTAATAAAGATTAACTGTTAAGCACACAAGCACTCTAAGAATTAGCCAAAAGGCTCATACAAGGCTCATAACATCATTTCATACAAGTCTCTAGTTAAAGACTAATTGAACTATCTAATTGTTCAAAGCCCATTTATGGTTCTACACCTTTCCGTTATCTGACTTTAACATAGCTAAGGTTTACTTATTGAATTGGGTTGGTTCTATAGTCCATTCGATAGGTCTTACAAATATCTACATATGTGTAGAAGGAATCAAAGGTCAATTCGGACCATAAGGGTAGGATACATCAAAATAGAAAAACTAGGCCTAAGCCCAAGTCCACTAACCAAGTCCATTACACAAGATCCAGTCCATTCAGGTCAACTAACGGTCTCTAACAGTCAAAGGGTCAACGTCTAACCAAAGTCAACCAATGTCAAAGTCAAGCCAATGGTCAAGTCTAAGGGTAGACTCGGTCAAGGTCCACTGGGTCAAACAGGGAATCAGTGAGTCAACTCAGTCGATAAGACTTATTCAAGTAAGTCAGATTCACATCAGAATCATTCAGACTAACTAAGTCAGCTAAGCTGACTGGGATAACAGTTTCAAGCTAAATATGTCAAGGCCAAAGCATGGAGCAACACAAAACTGAACAAGACTCGAATAATGTATTTCTAACTCTCCTTGTAAATTTACACATCTTAATGATCTCTTTCATGTTTCAATTCAAACACCATACTGCCATAACTGCATAAACTACCAATCCAGTATCACTACCATTCATACAAGCCTCATTACATCAATCCACACTTTCCTCATCTACACCTTCACCATTCATTCACATCCCCTATAAAGCATCTCTACCACAAGTACCAATTCCTATAAACCTACCATATCCTCAGTTCAGGTCGCGTACAAAACTAATAACCCATCTCCCTTATCTCAACATATCGCCACCTAACTGTCACAACAACAACTAACCTCATTCTTCTACTGGCATAACTCCAACTCTTCTTTCAATCATTTCCATTTTGTACTAACACCTAACACATCTCATTCTAATACATTTAACTCAGTACCATTACATCATCTTACAATCAACACCATCACTTGCAGATTAAGTTTATGTCTCAATATCCTCTCAACTCATATCTCCATTACAATCTCTGCAAGATCCTAACATTCACCTAAAAGAACTTTAATCTATTCTAGACAAACCTAAATTGTAATCATGGTTTCACTTCATAATCACCATCTTCAGTTCAGACTCAAAACATTCCTTGCACCCCTCTTTATCTGTAAACTATATCCCATATCTTTATCTAAATCATTTCTGCATACATTGCCATTCTTAACTTCGACAATCGAAACATCCATTACATAAACATTACCACCACCTGCCTCGATTATTATACACTACACCAAATTCTGGGATTAGAAACAGAACCAGGCCGTTACAAAAACGGGTTGTAACGGCCCTCGCCTGTTGCAAAAGTGGGTGTTACATTTTTTTTGTAACGGCTTTGTGGCCGTTACGAATTTTTTTTGTAACGGCTTTATGGCCGTTACGAATTTTTTTTGTAATGGCCCTCGTAACAGGCTTGAGCCGTTACGAATTTGCCACGTGGTAACAGCTCAGGGCCGTTACGAATTTTTTTTGCAACAGGGACGTTGTAATGAGCTCGGGGCCGTTACGACTTTTTTGTAACAACAAAAATTATCGCCGGTCAACCTTGACCTGGTCAAAATTGGTCGGTACCGACCAATTTTGACCAGGTCAAGGCTGACCGGCAGTTCATTTTCTGTCGGAAATAAGCCAGAATTCCAAAAACCTATCTGCATACACCTTTCATTTCATCTTCCACAATCAACAATATTTTCTTCAATCAAATTCATCTCACATTCAATCAATTCTTATCACATTCAAATAGCTTAATACAAAAAAGAACTTAAATTCTTCTAAGTATCAAAAATTTTGTTAAGTATGAAATACTAGGGGGATACTAAGTATCAGTTCATAGAAATTCTTATGTTCACAAACTCATCTAACTTAGAAACACATAGAAACTTACAAAACTTGCATCTGCTCTCCAACCTAATGACTCGCCTTGTTCTCCAACATTTACGCTCCAAACTTGTAACAGAGCATCAATTCAATTAACTGCAAACACAAAAAATATCTATTTAGATGTCGGAAGTATGCACAACAAAACTAGAGGGGAGAAATTATGAGGTTATCACTGCCGGGTAGTAAGAGAGGTGGAGCAGGCAACTTACGACATCGGCACCAAAGACCACAACTTACATGAATTCTTTAGTTCCAGACCTTGCAATGGTACCATGGTTGTTCACCAAATCTGAAACAACCAATAGTAAACACCAAATTATCAATTTGACTATTTTAGGTTAAGCCAACAGAAGAGAACATGATATATATAGTTGCGGTTAGAAGTACTAACTCCGACTTGAACATGATATATATGTGTACCTTGGATACTAAAACACTCAATTTGTTGTGCATTCAATATATGCCTCTCGAGTGGTTTGCGCAAGTCAAATTCGTTGTAGTACTCGGATGCATCCAAACAAACACAACTCATTAGGCACTCAAAAGAAACATAAACCTTAGTCCCCTTACGTGCACCACAGCTGTCCATGCCTTAACACTCAATTAACCAGAAAAACAACTTACTTGTATCGGAATTTTGTTGATTCTTCCCACCAGCGCAATACCTCGCAAGTATAAACCGAGTGTCAAAGCCACAAATTTAAACTTAATAGTTGAAGTATAATAACCAAGTGAAGTACTTACCAGGGATTGATATTTACCCGACTGGCTACTACTGCTTCAACTGACCTTGTGTGAAGTCCCTGTGCATTTACATATAACATAACAAAAACCACCTACATATATATCAAAAAAAATGATGAACTGAAAGAAAATATCCATTCATAAGCCGGTTTGTGTTCACATATATAGAAAAAAGTTACATTGGACCAAAAAAAGTTGCTTCAGGTAAAGATCTTTTTATGCACAGCTGCATAAGAGTATGCGCATCAGTTAGCATACGTACAAAAGTGTGAACTGCCAAAAAAATCAAAAAAATGATCCTAGGAGTATGCGCATCAGTCAGCATACGTACAAAAGTTTGAATTGCGCAAGTATAACAAAAAGATCTGTATAAGTCAAGGCAGATATTAGGCGATGCTCAAAAAGGCTGAGATCGATTAGCTCAAAAGAAAGGGACTGTGTGTCTTTGCTTGAGAGGCACATCTTTGGATGAAGCACATATCCTCCGATTCCGACATCTCTGAAGGTTGCTGCATACTTGTTAGCTTTCGCAGTGATTGCATCTGGCATGAGAATATCATCGATACATACCTTGGCAAGATGTATAGGTATAAGATCTCCGTGAAACTGATCTGCTAAAGCACCAGTACAGAGCTCACCAGTTGCAACTACTTCATTCTCGAAGTTCAGCAACGAATAAAGCGGTCCACCACGTGCTCTTGATGAAGCTGGTGATGTAGAATTCCCAGCAGGTGAACTTGTCGCAGCTGGTGATACATTATTCCCAACAGGTGAACTTGTTGCAGCATGTGAACCTGTTTGAGGTGAAGCAGAAACATTACATGGAGTATGCGAGGCTACAACTCTTGAGGTGCTGGGAACGTTTGAGCCAACCGATCTCTGGAATTGCAGATTTGATTTCTTCCACTACACCACACAACTTCACAAAGCCATCAATCGAACACACACCTTGCCACCTATTTCTTCCACCATCCCACCAAGACCACCCTCCTTCGCTTTCGGTTCATTTACCTTGTGACGTGGCTGGAGCGAGAAAGATTGATTTGCGTACGAGATATAGGACCAACGAGACGAACCCGTCCTCTAGAATCTGCCCCAAAAGCTTTAGTCATTGCACTAGGTTCTTCTACCGGAAGACTCCGCATCCTGTTTTTCTTTGATCTCATCTTGGGCCTTCTTGAGCTTCTCCTGTAGTGTCGAGCATAACAACCAAGTAAATTCTAATATCTTAAATATCTAGTACATGTTTTTAAAAGAGTTGAAATAATCGAAAAGTAAACCGACTCACAAATAATGGCACCGCGCTAGGTAAAATAGAACCACCTTCTTGTGTATGAGCTTTAACCCACACATCCTCGGGAGTTATCACCGCATCGGGATTTGCGGCCTCCTAAATTTACAAATACAATATAAAATCATATAGTTTTCCATAAGGATGTTGAGGTAAGTTGTGAATATAATTGAGTTACTGACTAAGTTGTGAATATAACAAAGTTTGAGGTAAGTTGCGAATATACGTACCGGTTCGGCTCTCACCATAGCATGAGATTTGCGACCACTACAATGTGTGTAGCCATATTGTTGTCTTTTCCTCTTATGCTCGATTCTACTTTGCTTTGCCTTTTCTTCTCTTTCATTTTCGCAAAATTTTATCCAATCCTCTTATTTGACATTTGGTGGAACATTTAGAATCCTTTCTTCATGAGTAGGGACAGGGTCATAGTAGGCATGGCGTAACTCACTCTTCAATCTCCTCCATGGACCAGAACCGACCTTCAGAATATTTTCCTTTGATGTCTCAGGTACATCATATTCAGCCTGGAAAGATAGAACAAATTAATGCCTTACTTATTTGCAATAAAGATAAAAGAAGTTAAATGACGAGTGAAGAAAAATCATGTCTCAGGTAAGTATTGTACCTTCAGGGTTTTCCAAATATCATCCTTATACTTTGTATCAACAACATCCCAGCTTTTATATGAAATAGGCACATGTGTACGAGCCAAGGCGCCTCTTCGGTGACCTAATGTTGTTGCGTTCCTGGAAACTGGTTGGTCCATATTCATTGACCTCTCTGCTGCCATACCTGTGAAATTCAAACATCAAAATATGAAAACCGAACAGAGCTAAAAGAGAGCATCCACGTTAACAAAAGAAAGCTACCTAACACCTTAAAAAATAAGTGACCAAACAAATAAAACCAAACAATTCACGAAAAGAGAGCTAAAAGCGGCGTCATTGTATATATTATTGGGTAAGGTAAAACATATCGCAATCTGTTTCGATTCAAAATGAATCGATAATGAGCAACTTTTTCAAATTCTCATTGTCGGAAGAACCTGATCGAAAAGATGTAGGAACTTCAAATTTATCTACCGAAGACGTTAACCCACATCGTGAGTGCAACACCACGAGACCATCCCTCTTGATAAGATCCTTTGAGTAGAACACTTGAGTAGCTTCAGATGCAAGGATAAACGGCTCATCCACCACTCTATTTATGCTTTTCATTTTCGACAAGTTGACCTTTACAACCTTTGAAACTACATCAACTTTGTAAGCATTCTTATCTCCAACACTAACCCAATCACAGTAAAAAACAGTTTCTTCAAATTCCAAATAGTTCAAGTTGATTATATCTTTAATGACGCCGTAATAAGTTATTTCTGCTTCCTCGACCGACTTCGCTTGCAGTCTTGTAACAACTTTCATTGACACACCGCTATTATGTGATACATTCTTCACCCCAGATTCTTGTTTACTAAAAATAAACCCATTTACTTGGTATTTCTTATATGATTGTGCCTTGAAGAGTGGTCCTTTCACGAGTCTCCATAGTGTTGAATCAGTTTCTTTGGCTTTTAATAACTGTTATACATCATGGCAGAGTCGAGTATCACAACCAAAACCATAACAAGTTGTATTCAAACCACTACTAAAAGCTTTAGGGTAACACAAGTACCTCATCGCGCAACCATAGATGAAAACTCTTTGAGGTCCGACCATTAGACGTGTCACCGTTAACATAAGAATCATACTTCCTACAGCCAATACCAATTCAAAGACTATCGATGATGCAAACTTAATAATCGACAAGAACTCAATGTTAACTAACAAAAACATGCTACTAAAATTCACTAAGTCACCATCATGCTACATCCCTCTAATTTGTAATATTTTCATTTCTCAACGAGGAGGACTAAACAAAATTCAGACTTGAATAAACATAAAAGAGTTAAGTAAAAGTTACCTTTGCAGTTATCTATTCCAACATACTTAGATAGGATCCGATTGCGGCCTTTGTTCAAATTGTGCTCGATTCAGAGTAATACTCATTCCCCAGAACTAAGAGGCATCTCATCGGCACCATCATAGTCATCATCCAAAAAAGCCTGCCGAGTATGTTTATGAGTACCACCACCATCATCTGACACGTCCTCCATAAGGTATAAGCTAGCTTCTCGTAGCGCATACCCTCTTGCAATGCACCCCTCAATGTACCTTTTATTGCGCACCAATCCTTTAAAACCTTTCATTAACCTACAAGAAAAGTTAACAGATCCGCAAGGATGATTAATAGTTCAATAATAGTAATTCTCAACTTAAAAATTAAACAACAAAGGGGTTGTATTTACCTCTCAAAGGGGTACATCCACCTAAATCTGACCGGACCACAGATTAAAGCTTCATCGGCCAGATGAATCATCAGGTGGATACTAATAACAAAAAAAGATGGAGGAAAATACTTTTCCATTACGCACATTGCTTCCACCAGACTAGCTTTCGCTTGTAGAAGTTCATCTCTGTTGATAACCTTTGCGCACAAAATGTTGAAAAATATACTAATACGGAGAAGATAAACTCGCAGATCTTTAGGTAATGAAGTCGCAGTATGAACTAGCAATGGAAACAGAGATTGCATCATTACATGGTAATCGTGTGACTTGAAATTCTTCAGTTTCGGTGGACTAATGCTCACGCAGTTGCTTAGATTGGAACAGAAGCTAGAAGGCACTCTTAAGTTCTTCAGCACTGTACAAAAAGATACTTTTTCATCTTTAGTTAAGGCAAACGATCCATCTTCCATTGTTGTTTTACCAGTTGCACTATCCTCTTTCACCCATAACCGCTTTTTAATACCCATAGATTCCATATCTTTACGTGCATTTACACCATCTTTTGACTTACTATTACCCATGAGAGTGTTAACAATATGCTCAGTTATGTTCTTTTCTGTATGCATAATATCTGTACAATGACGGACTGCGTTCGATCCCCAATTCGGCAAATCATGAAGTATGGACCTTCGAGAAAATAGAGAGTTGTCAGAAACATCTTCATCGGCACCCTGTTGCAAACTATTCGCTTCTGCTCCTCTTTTACGTTTCTTTGATTGGTGGTTTACCCTTACCCCTGTTTACTTTTCATATCTTTCACAATCTCTTGAACTTGCAATCTTGTTAGTGGCCATGGAGCTTTACCATCTTCTACCCCTCCACTTTGAAATTTGTTTTGTCAAATCAGTACTTGTGTTGGGATGGCAGCCATCTTCGGTGTCCCATATAACATATCTTCTTACTATACTACAGCCACTCTGCTGTTTCTTCACCACGGGTGGGACACGCATAATACCCATGAGTCATACATCCAATTAGAGTACCCAATGCCGGGAAAATCATGAATGGCCCATAACAACCTTGCCTTCAAAAAAAAATCGAGTTCGTGAAGGCATCGAATGTCATAACACCATCATTCCATAACTCTTTCAACTCCTCTATAAATGGCTGTAAGTAAACATCAATATCTTTACCTGGTGCTCTCGGACCTAATATCAACAAACATAACATGGAAAATTCGCGCTTCATACACATCGAAGGAGGAAGGTTGTACGGACACAGTATCACCGGCCAACAAGCGTAATTCGGACAAAGCATCCATTTGGATTAAAGCCGTCAGTTGCTATCCCAAGAGTAACATTCCGTGCTTCCTTAGCAAATTCAGGACAGAAATTATCCGCACACCTCCAAGTTGTAGAATCCACTGGATGACGCATGACATTAACATCTCTTTGTGTTCTAGAATGCCAAAGCATTGCCTCTGCTATCCATGGTATACTATAAAGTCTTTTCAGCCTTGCAATTATCGGAAAATGCCTTAAAGTCTTTTGCGCAACTTGTGTAAGTTTTCTCTCATCATTAAAAACTCTTACGTGCATCGAGGTTCTTGACATACGGGACACTTCACCAATGAACTATTATCCTTCCAATAAAGTATACAAGTCATTTACACAAGCATCATAAGTCACATAATCCATCCCCAGCTCTTTAATAATCTTCTTGATATCTGGATACTTACATGGCAGGGTGTTACCTTCGGGAAGCAACTCTTTCATCAACTCTAATATTGCGGTAACACCATTGTCTGAAATTCCATACTGAGTTTTTATGTTGTTCATCATTATCGCAGCGTACATTACTGACTTTCCATTAGGACATGAAGGATATAATGGTTCTCTTGCCTTCTCAGCCGCTGATCTCTTTTTCTGACCACACCTGCTGGTTCCAACATTCTCATCCAACCCTGCTGTAACATTCTCATCAACACCTGCTGTAACATTCTCATCAACACCTACTTCTACATTCTCATCCATCCCTTCCCTAACATTCTCATCCACATCTGTGGTAATATTCTCATTCAAACCTGCTGTAACATCATCATTATCTGCTACACATTCAGTTGTAGTATTATCCTTATGTGTTAATTGTGCTGCTTGTACTGAACTTTCCCCATGATAGCGCCAGAATGTGTACACCTCATGCATACCATGTTTGAGCAAATGCAATGAGATCTCACTCAGTGCAACTAAGCCTTTACCATTCATACAACGACGACAAGGGCATGAAAATAAATGACTCCCACCACCATTATTCTTGGCAAACTCTATGAATGACTTCACACCTTGTCTCGTATTCTAAAGACTTACGAGGACACTTCAACCATTTCTTGATCACTTCAGATGACATATTACCCTTCAAAATTGATATTTAAAAGAATCAAATAAAATCACTTAGTCCTAGTGGTAGGGTTGCCGAAGCCCATGAGGTTAGCGACGGTTAGCCACAGTAACATCCTCTCAAAGAGGAGAGAATGAGATACAAGTAACTTTTGTAAATCACCACTAGGACTGTTATCATTATGCTCACAGGTACATAAAACCAGACTCGTTTTTACACAACTTAACATACAAAATAAAATAACTTAGTCCTAGTGGTACAGGGTTGCCGAAGCCCTGCAAGTTAGCGGCAGAAACATCCCCTCAAAGAAGAGAGAATGAGCTACAAGTAGCTTTTTGCGAATAACCACTAGGATCATTTATCATCATGCTCACAGTACATAAAACCAGACTCGTTTATACACAACTTAACATACAAAATAAAATAACTTAGTCCTAGTGGTGCAGGGTTGCCGAAGCCCTGCAAGTTAGCGACAGAAACATCCCCTCAAAGAAGAGAGAATGAGCTACAAGTAGCTTTTGTGAATAAGCACTAGGACAGTTATCATCATGCTCACAGAGTACATAAAACCAGACTCGTTTATACACAACTTAACATACAAAATAAAATAACTTAGTCCTAGTTGGTACAGGGTTTCCGAAGCCCTGCAGGTTAGCGATATAAACATCCCCTCAAAGAAGAGAGAATGAGCTACAAGTAGCTTTTGTAAATCACCACTAGGACAGTTATCATCATGCTCACTTAGAATCAGTCAATATCAAAACAAAACTTCATAACTTTAGTTCATTTAAACTTGAAAAACTACCTTAAAATGAAACTAAAGTTCAAATCATGATGAGCATATTTATAGAACATACAAACTGGAATTTAGGTTACTACCTTAACGATTAAAGTAGCCGGTGCTTCTTTTCTGTTTGTCTCTTGCCAAAAGGATCCTCTCCTAGCTCTGCAAAGACCAAGATATAGAACAACATTAGTCAAACTTTTAAAATGTATCGACTTTGAAGCATATGTCACAACAACACACACTAATCAATTACGCTCTGCCATACCCACGCACGCTCAGCCATACCCACGCACGCTCTGTTGTTACACAGCTAGCTAGGTCCAAGTCTGTCTAGCTCTCATCAAACCTTCCAAGATTATATAAGACTTTATCAGGTAGCACTATGCCTACTCAACTTAGTATGCTTCTAAGGCAAAAAAACTACACCATGTCTAACAAAGAAAGATGCATCTTTACACGGACTAGTGGATCAAAAACTAGAACAGATCAAAAACTAGAATAGACAAGTGAAGCTAATGATGTCAATCAGCACCAACAACTTATAAATTAGAACTTATTGAAATTAGATTACAAACTAGAAATTAGGTTACAAAGTAAAAAAAAAATAGAAAATTTCAAATTAACATAAAACCCTAAAATCAGTTTCAATGTTTGAAACTTATACCTTCTAAGTCTTCAGAATTCTTCAATCTTCAAGTCTTCAAACCCTAACAGGAAATTAGAAAAAAAAATGGAATTAGATTTATATGAAGAAGATTAACAAAACATAACTCTGACGATTAACACTTACACGGATCGATGAAAAAATGGAAGATAAAGATGAAATGAAGCCATAAAAAACAGATCGATTAAAAAAATATGAAACCCTAAAAATCAAAAAACTTCTAACGATTAAAACTTACACGATCTCTCTAATGGAAAGGTATTGCAAGATTCAAGAGATTTACGTTATGTTTCTCGGCAGAAGAGACTCGAGAGAGAAAAAATCGAAGTGATGAAACCCTAGTTTCTTCGCTCGAGACGCAGCGGAGAGCGAGAATAGAATCGAGAGAAATGAAAAATGGAAGTACAGAGAGAATTCTGATTATCTTATCCATGGAACTCCCGCATGTGAACGGCACACTCGTGGGAGGAAATATCCTCTCGTGTAATTAATCGTGGGTGGAAATATAAAGCTAGGCGTGTGAGTGGCACGCGCATATACTCAAGGTGTTACGACCTTGGTGTGACCAAGCGTGTGAGTGGCATGCTTATAAAAAAATTCGTAACGGCTTGGCTCTGTTACGAATTAAAAAAAATTTAGTAACGGCTTCTGCCTGTTACGAATTTTTTGTAACGGCCATTTGTAACGGGAAATTCGTAACGGCTCATAAGCCGTTACGAATGCCTGTTACGATTCCGGGAATTTGGTGTAGTGATACCTGCAACTTCAGAATCACCACAAGTTCAATCCAAACCTAATTACAAAGACTAATTCACACAAACCCCTTCACCTGAATCCAAACCATTCACCACAGACCCAATTTCAAATAAACCGAACAACTTCAAGTTGTACCTACCAATACCAGATCCAGTTCTACACAAAAAACACCAACAACAATCCCAATTCACCAAATCATCTTCCTCCCAATTTTAATCACGTTTAATTAATTCATCTTCTTCATCTAAATTTTCCCAACTCAAGAACCTTAATCTTCATCTTCAATTCACTGAAACCCTAACCCGAAACTCAAATTCCTAAAGAAACTAAAATTAAACTCTACATAATCATCTCCGGCACAATTAAGATCGAACCCACCTATAATCTATCAAAGCATAACAAGTTCATAAAGAAATTTCAATCAAAAACGAAACCCTAACTCAGCTTACCAAAATTATGCTTTTCCAGAACTCAATCAACAGCAGCAACATCACCTCCTCACTCAGTTCATCAAGCTAACAAGGTTTATAAGAATTTCTCGACAGAAGAGGCTCAAATCTCTGAGCTTGAAATTAACAGAGAGGAAGAGAGAAAAAACAGGGAAAAAACAATCACTAAAGGCGCACTAAAAAGCATCAGAAATGCCAAATTTGGTTTGGATTCTAGCAAATAATTGACTTTGGCAATTGCATTTTAGGAATTCAGATAAGCAGGATATAGCGCATCGAGTACACCACAATTCAGACCTGATTGCATTTTTTTTTTCTAGATTGTTTGGCTCGCATAAGTGAGTACACCACAATTCGCCAACAAAGAGTTTTAGGAAGAAGAAGTTGGATAAGTCATTGATCTTACCAATATTAGGCGTTATTATCAACCTTCAGATTGGGAGAAACAGGGTATTAAGCATGTTAAGATTGCATGCAAGGGTAGGGTTCATTGCCTGATCGAGTCTGTGAACACATTCTGTTCACAATGTTAAGCAGTTCCATCAGAATCGCTCCAAGAAGTATATCCTTGTTCATTGTACTCCAAGGGTAGGGGTTCACTACTCATCGGGGTTATCATACCTGAGGCGACATATTGTAAATTACAAAATATATTCAGTTCTCCTCTGTTTTATACTCATAAAACTGCAACAAAAATTTCCAAAATTTGACTGGAATAATTTACAATATACACCAAGTAGAACTAGAGTTGAACAAGTAAAAACTGGAAAGGGATAGTGTGTGACAGAAGAAAAGATATATTCATTAATGGTTTTCGAAATACAAGCATTTGAGATGGTTACAAACAGAAGCAAAGCTCTTAACACTTTACAAATGATGAAACAATTACAGAACTCACAATAGGTAGAAGTTTACAACTAAGCTGCCTCAAGCTGGAGATTTGATAACTTACTGACCAATGATTCAGCAGATTCTCGCGGAACTGCTTCTCCTATCCTCCCACTATCTGCTATCTTAGTTTCTGATATTTTACTTTCTTCTTTCTTTAGTAAATCATTCTGAGTAGGTGCAGCAGTATATTTCTGTGGGGTCAAATCTTCAAGTTCTATCTCCAGCATCCTGAATTCCTTTTCCAAATCTTCGTCGTCAATATCTGTGCATTGAATTGGAGCTGATGCTGCCAAAATCCGGAAATCCAAAGTCAGTATCAAAACTTACGAAACACCTCAGCGAGGGAAGTTATTTAGGTGGCTTAAATTATGTGGAGAATTTTCTTTCTAACATAATAGTCTAACCATTGTTTCTCAAAATAAAATAAAAAAGTTAACATTTTTTGGAGAATTTATGATATAAAGAATAAAATGGGATAGCTACAGAGTAGCAGAATTACCTAAAGCTTCTTCAACTTCCTTTTGTGAAGCAACGGTATCATCAAGCTCTTGTAGACAAACGTGGACTTCTTCAGCACTAATCCCACTTTCCTTCATTGCCCGAGAACCAATTTGCATTGCCTCGACGACCTGGTATTAGTCAAAATAACTGGGTAAGCAAACCATAAAACTAGGATAAAGAAGGGAAACTTGGGAAAGTAAAGGCAAAACAGTCAAGCTCGGCCGAATAAGTAAAGCAGATTGTTCTCACAAAAAAATCAGCGCTCGGGAGAAATTTTAAGTTTTGAGACATTTGACGAATCACGATGGACTACAAGTGTAACTGAAGATATTCTAAAAGTTTCTAATTAACTAACCTTCTTTGTGGATTCAGCATTTGTAATGATTATGAGAACTTCCTCAACCCTGTTCAACATGGACGTGCACTTTTCTCTGCTTTCAGAGTTCAACTTTAATTGCCTTGCATGCCTGAGCGCGACTTGCTTGTTGCCAGCCTTCATGAAGTTCAATGCGGATTTCCTTGACCTGCAAAAAGAACAACCAATTATAAGCAGACATGTTTACCACTTCATAGCAGCTAACCAACCAACTCATCATAACATGCAGAGTGAAGTAAGATTTCCACGAGCAACACAAGTCCAACACCAAAAAGGCCAAAATAAACTAGGAAATATGAAATCAATGGTGAAAAACTTACATCTCATAACGTTGATCGATCACATCAAGTTGCTGCTGAAGCTTCTCCTTCGCCCAGATCAATTGCAGAACATCATAGTCAAGACTTGAGATAGTAGGGACAGCTTCTTTCACAAGAGAAACCTTGACACCCTATAAACAACTAGTTTAAGTACAAATTTTAATAACAAACGGAGATAAACACAGACACCAATTTTAAGCAGGCTCTTTCAAGGTCTAAAATTAGCAGCTTCCAACGTATTTCATCAACTCACTGAACCAGTGACAAACTTGATTAAGTTAATGGTTGACCAGATAAACTAATTGAGCAAAGTAGGCAAGTTTTAAAATTGTATATCAGAGAACAATGGTTTTCAATATGATTACGGTTTTAGAGATTAAATAAGAATATGCAGTACCTCAATAAAGTCCGCTTTACAGATCGAAAGGTATCGTGCTTTTCCTGTACTTGATAAGTAACTCAAAACCATAGAGGCTTCAGTGGATCCATTACAGATCCTCTGGAGCTCGCTCATAGTAACAGTGCAAAAAGATGTCCAGTGGCTTTCAGATAAAAGTTTGACTACTTCAGCAGCCTTTTCCTACAAATCAAAAAAACTTTACTAAATTTTAGATCTCTCCTTGCTCAGACACAACGAGTGAGGAATCTGCATTCAAGGCCTTTTTGTGGAACAAACGCCCAGAAAGAACAACAAATTGGAAGATATTCGATACACTCTGACATGCAGAAGAAGACTCGTGGCATGAGACATACCTGAAGTGGTATACTTAGAATAAGAAACTCTTCAATTAGTTCTTCAGAAGAGGATGGTCCTGAAATACCTATCAAATTAACCATCCTTTTAAACATTTGGGATAAACGCCCAGCAGTTGGATCCATAAGATCGTTATTCCGCAAAATATCACCCGAACTATACATTTCAAGCTGAAAAAGTACAATGCAAAGTTCAAATTGACAAAGTTGACAGTATAACATAGCATAGCAAATTGTTATGCTAAATACCCAGTCTGTTAAGCTAAATACCCAGTCTAATAGCCACTAACGGCCTTAATTAAGTTACAACTAAGTTCTCAAGATGTAGACAACAATATAAGCTTACCAGCACTTGGTCAATGCACAAAGGCGTTAACCCTTGTCGGTTAAACCAAATATTCCTCACCTACAAAAATAAGACTCTCATTTAGTAATGTTTTAGATTAGATAGGTATATAATTCAGCAGTATTAATTGGACCTAGAAAATGAGCTCGAGTAGAGATACAATATAAAGATGTGATGCTAAACACGGGCATAGGGACTCCATGCAGCGGAATTTAAGTAACAAAAAAAAGGCAACCAAGTTGTTTGACTAAATGCCTAACTGAGACATAATGGAAGAAGTTTTAGTGAACATCCCTAAATGCAAAACTTACTACTAATGAAAAGCAAGAATTTAAACCAAATCGAAAGAAGATGAAACCTCCGATGAGCGAATGACGAAGACATTCAGATGTCGGGCAACTTTAATAATCAAGTTTTTCCAGAACAGGAGTTTGGATTCCCAATCCGATCTTTGTCCACTCAAAGCTTTAAATCGAGCGGTTGCAATTACTTCATCGTCCCAATCAGGTACTTCCTTCTTTATGAATTCTCTAACTGACGAATTCATGACTACTATGAAGTTGACAATCTTGTTAAGACGGGAAAGACTCCCGCGGAAATTATAGTTGGGAAATTTTCAAAAAGAAAAAAAATAGAAAATCAAAAACCTAAATAACGAAAAAAAATTGGGGGCCACAAAAAGTAATTGGGGCCTCACCAGTTGGTCTCCCAATAGCATTTTGTTGCTACCCCTTATCCAAATTTTTTAAAATGCCTAAACTACCCCCAAAATAATTAGTGTTAATTGAGTGATTAGGTTAGATTAGTTGTTAATTTGTTAAGTTTGATTAAATCAGTTTTTGGGTATAAATTAAGATTATAGATTTTTTTTATTTTTTTTTTGTTGGATAGAGAGGAAGAAAATGATTTTTGGGGGAAAATTTAGGTTATTTGAAATGAGTGATTGATTGTAGTAGAGGAAATGAGGTAAGTGAAGATTCAACGAACATACATGATTGTGTTGATGGTGAGATTGTCTCATCTAATCCTATGGATTGGATGTTTGATGAAGAGATGTTTGTAGTTGCAGGAAATCCCACAATACACCCCTCACTATATTTTGTTAAACTAATCCATTCAAAAGATAATAGATGAACAATTATGAATGTTTATTAATCACTTTCTTGTATTCTTTACACAGGAAAATAGAATTACACTTAAGAACTTACAAAATTCTCTCTCTTTCTCTCTCCTAATGACTTGCTCTCCAATCCAAAAAGAACTCTCCTCTCTCTGTGATTCACTCATCCCTTTATATAGGGTAGTACATAGTGAATGACAAAAAAGCTTCATCCCTTATTTTCTGAAGTGCCTTGCGAAGTGTCGCAGCGCATTTAATATTCATATTCGCGACACTTCTTAACTTTCGCGATTTCATATCTTCCTATCGTCATCTAGTGCGTCATTTACATTTAATCCTCTCGCGATCGACTCGCAGATGTTGTTATTCGTTGTTTTCGCGACTTGTTGTTGTGGCGATATTATGATCCTACATCTTGCCTCTTCTCATGTCTTCTCTGCGAAGGAGAGAATGTCATGAGAACCACTACTTTTGAACCGCCGCAATCGTTTATTTGTACTTGTTTCGGCTTCGTCTTTCCATACGGACTTTATTGCAGATGTCTACTCCCCCATTCTATTCCTGACACGTCTCTTTCAATCGTTTATTCTTGACCATTCACGTCTCTTCTCACATTAAATGCTCTCGTTTTCCCCGAGGATGTTTCTCTCTATATATATTTTTCATATCTTTATCTTCTCCTCTTTCGTCTTCTCTCTGCAATTCTTCTTTATCTTCTTCTTCCGCAAACCGCGCTTCTATTACCGCAAATCTTTGATCTTTTATCATATCTTAATCTTCGATTCTTTATCCACCCCCATATTTGATAATGGCTTCACTTAGTCGTATGTACAAACCTCGCTTTATCGAGATCCGTAAAAGTTACAAGACGAAGGTTTCACCCTTTCTACTATTCCTAATCAAGGAGGTTCATCTATACTTATCGCTGCTTTTCTCTCGATCATAAGTGTGATGATCACCGAGATTATTGTTTCGCTAGGTCAACTTCTCGCAGACTTCCCATTCCTTTGTATGATCCCGAGATGCCACTCTTTATGAAATCCTTTCCCATCCGAACTTCTCGCGAGCTGTCTATCAACTATGCGGCGATTGTATTCGCCTAATGCTCGAGTTTGCCAGTCGTGGTGCTGGCAAAGGATCTCTATACCCTAACAATGTCAGAGATCCCGAGTATGTAAATTTAGAAATAATCCCTGAGAAATACACTGTGGAAAACTTCTTTGAAAATTATGAAGTAATAGGCATGAGAAATAAGAAATCTCATTTGGGCGCCTCGGTTGAAGAGAAAAGATAATATCCCGAGGATAAATTACTTATGCAAGATATCGACGGCATTCGGGTAAGAACACTACTCCTCGCCACTCTAAAGATGAGGGTGGTGGGTTGTTCCTTTGCTCTTAAATGGACCTTACATAGCGAGGTTCGCATGTACTCCCCTGCAAATCTCGCAGCTATCATCCTTGGGAATTTATGGCCCAAGAAGGCGAAAGAGGTATGTCTCCACGGTTGCTTTTTGCAATCCCTCTTCCCTCTTGTATTCATTGAGTTTGTAAATTTTCCAGATTGCCAAACGAGGAATAGTTATAAGGCAAATCCACCTACAAGTACCTTGGCAATACTTCGATCGCTTACGGATGAAGTAAGAAATATCCTTTTGTATTACTTAACAATATTGTTGCCTCTATTTCTTATCTTCATTTGTATGCGAAGGTTGACGCTGAAGAAACGATAGCTGCGAAGGTTAAAGGCAAAGCTAAAGCCAATGCACGCAAGGATAAGTCTTCTGATCCACCATCTAAGAAGCGAAAAGCTCAGCCTTCCTCTCATCTTAGCTCAAGTTCTGAGTCTTCCGATGAAGATGATAATGATAATGTTTTGGATTCAACTTTCCCAAATGAAGCTCAATCATCCAATTCTCCTATGGATCAGTTGTTTAGCATCTTCTCGCATTCTTTTCAAGGAATTGGAGATACTCGCGACTTCTATGCGAGACCTCGCCACCGTATGCAATGCTACACTACCGGAGGGCAATGACTCCTTCAAAGGAGTTTCTAGATCCGTATCTCCTAACTTCTTAAATGCACTTAATTCCGCCGGTATGCTCGACCTCATGTTTCCTCCCAACTTCATTTTTAATCTATATCTTAATGTCCTTTTAATCTTACTTCGCAGTCGGGAAAACTTCTTTCGTGGTTGCTTGAGATCTTGAGAGGAGGTATAACATTCAATTGAAGAAGAATACCCAATCTTGCACAAGGATCAAAGAATTAGAAGTTGAGTCTCGGGATATCGCGAAAAGATCCAACAATTGGAGACTGGGTTTATCGCCGGAAAGACAAAGTTACCACTCTCCCGTAATGCTAATCAACAACTTTATGGTATAAAAAAATTTCCCTCTTATTATTTTATCTTATCAATTTCCCTGTTGCTCTGCGACTTCCCTTTACATGAGATGTATATAACCTCTCCGAAGAAGCTATTCTTCTCCATTCATTTCCTGAGCCTATGGATAATGATACTCTTCTCGCTCATCTCAACAACTCCTTAAGTAGTTCGTCGAGCAGAATTAATACTCTTTCATTAAGTGAACTCCAAACCAAGTACCGCCTCTTAGAAATTGAGCATAGATCTAGTTTAAGTAATAAATGACTAACTAGTTTAAACAAATGTATCTCGAATCTCATGAGAAAACCAAAATTTTAAGGAAGAAAATTAGTGATCATATAGATGACAAAGATCGCATTGCTAATAACGTGTGCCCGGGCATTAGCAACATTTCAAAAAGTCCCTTCTCGAAGTGCAAATGGAGCGAGATGAATTACTTCGCCTAAAATTCCTTACTTAGTGAGCGAGAAAATCAAATTCGTTCACTTCTTATCATAAATAATGACGATGAATTCCGCTTGGGCGAAAATCTTAGATAATGCCAGGAATAACTTAGGTGTTGATGTTAGTCTTCATACCGAGCATACTTCCTTGGTTAAAGATATAATATCCGGCTGAGAGAAGGTTATTTATTATACCTTACATGTTTCTTACCTCGTAATATTCTTCTTTGAGTTGTTAATTTATCGTAATTTATTTGCGGTCCGAAAAAGATTTCAAGCAAGGATTGAAGAACTTGAATCAAAAAGCACGGCTAAAGAATCACCTTCTTCAGAATAGATATTCCAAGTCAAGAATCAATTTCAAACTACGGTGGCGAATTTTAATAATGATGCCGTTCGTTTTTATAATGAAGCCATGGAGTATGTTTGTAAAGATCATAAAATCCCTCTTTCTTCATATCCTTGGCTTTAGAAGAAGTTCCCGAGAATTTGCCTGCCTCGGACATTTCGATAGTGAAGCAAGAAGAAGAAAATTCTCGCGCGAGAATAATAGAATTGAAGGATCGATAGAGGAGAGGAATCGCCAAAGAGATAATTCTTTTTGTTTCTTTCGCTTCAGTGTAATATCTCGTGCATTTAAATGTCTTTTTGTAAACTTCTTGGGTTTGTTGTCCATAAATTCCATCTTCATTCCCTTTTCTTGGCAGTTTTCCCTTGTAATATAGTTGGCTAACATTATTAATGTATAACTCTTTCATTGGAAGATGGATAATAATATTTCATCTTTTCCATCCCCATATTTGCCTCTATTATGCATCTTCAGATGAAAGGATGAAATTTCTGGAGATTTGCACTTTCTTCTTCGATCGGGAATGATGTTTAAATTTATAATTGCGATGAAATCGCAAGAACTTTCATTAAAGAAGAGATTTTTGGTCTCGCCTTATCATTTGTGATGGACTTCTAAGCTTGACCTTCCTAAGTAAAGGTCTTACTCTACTGCCACCCTTTGTTGCGACAAGATCGCGGGACGTCTTACACTTGCATGTAAAACCCATTGACCTTGTCTTATCATTATTCAAGTATTTTTGCCTCTGCAGATATTTGGCTTGCGACAATATGACAGCCTAAATTCTCTTGCGAAAGTAAAGCCCCATGACATTTATCGTCTTGCACGAAATCGCGGGCGTCTTTACACTTTCATGTAAGGACCCATTGATCTCGTCTTACCCTCGGCGTTAGTATTATTGCCTCTGCAGGATCATTGCACAAATATGACAAGCCTAAGTTTCCTTACGGAAACAAAGCCTCGTGACATTTGCGTCTTTGGCACTTATCACCTCCCCTAATGGAGGGTGCCGCCCTTATCACCTCCCTTGCCCCTTCAAGGAGGCGTACATCGCCATACAAGGCTAGCTCCTCCCATCCGGTCTTAACAACAACCGGTTGTTTTCGCAGCCTCTTATCCCTTATACCTATAGAGTTTATGGTTACAAGGCCGCACCTAAGTGGAGTTTTCTTCGGGCCGGAGTGCGGCGTGGCGCCAAGACTTGTCAAGAGTGGTAAGGAAGTTCCATGCTCCGCACTCTTGACTCAACCGGGTACCTTCTCGGCGCCTTGATCATACGCCGACTCCTTGAAAGAGACCCTCGGTCGCCCAACCAGTATAACCTACATATATAGTTGGGAATCAAGGTACCTCCTCCGGAGGATAGGCTTTCATGGTCCCCAAATCTGCATGACCAGTTCCGGGCGGTGTAACCTTTTCCCGGAGCCATGTTAAGAGATACCCCTTATATGACGACTTTAGGTCTTACATTTGCCCTCTTACGAAATGTAATTCGCGAACTAGGGTGTACGCCATAAAGGTTCGTCCCATTCATTTATTCATTCATTGTTGTTAAATCATTCAATCATGCATATTTAATTCTCATGTCGATATTTAATTTGCGAAGACATCGCACAATGTTGTTCATTCATTTTTGCCTCAGATTCTTGTACATTCTCTTTGTCGAAATTCTCATATCATTTCTTCTTAGTCTTGCCTTTGATATATCTTTGTCGATTACTTATCGCACCATTCATCTTACTTTTTATGCCTTTTGTTCATTGTACTCTTTGCCTCTTGTTATCCCAACCCTTGAAGGACTCCTTTCCATCGTAACGTTCGCTTTGCTTCCATGCATTCATCTCATGGGCATTTCGCGATGTTTCTACCGCACTTCGTGATGAACTACAACCAATTATCTTCGCGACGAGCATCGTAACATTCGCCTATTCTTGCGGCACTTCGCGTGCTTCTTCACTTCTTATTTCTATAGTATCCACCATCAGCTTCTCTTTTCTCTGTTCATCTTTGATATTTTGTTTCCAATCTTTCCTTTTAGCATTTCTCTCTTCACTCTCTCTCGTCAACCTCATAACATTTACGACCTTCCTTCCAATCTCCTTTATAATACCAATGCCATTTGGATGGGGAAATTTTATACATTGATGGTATGTTGATGCTACTCCCAAGATTTCGTGTAGCCACTGATGCCGCCCAATTAATGCGTTATAAGGAGATTCCACAACCACGCGAGAATAAAATGTTAGGCGATAATCCTTGTAAAGGTATCCTCATGTGAATCTCTCCTTTCGGTTTGTTCACGTCTTAAAACCATAAATTTTGTATGTTGAAGGAATCAAATTTTCATCCTCTCCACCCATAGTCTTATAAGTATGGTAAAAATGCACATTCACCGAACTTCCAAAGTTTCGATTAGGATTCTATTGATTGCCCAACAATTTTCTCGCTTCGGCCATCTTCTCCATCAACTCGGTCTTGTATTAATGTCCAGCCGCACCACCAACGGCTATCATGTGCTTCTCTTTCCTTGGTACTTGTCTGCGAGAGTTAAAAGAAATAGTTTTTAATCGCAATCTTGCAATCATGACTTTCTGCCTGTTCATCACCTCTTTGTTATGAAAATCTCTTGCATATACTCTACTAAGCACGTTATCATGAAAGTCTTCGATTGTACGACATATGAATGAATCTATAGAATTGCAAAATAGATTTTTGGCCTTTTTGTTCTACTTCTATTACAAGTGCTTCTTTTCCCTTCTTTGAAATTTCTTTGCACTTGATGGTGATGTTGTTAGTACTTGCTTCCTTTCTCTTCATTTTTAGAAAATGAGCCAACTTCCCGATCAATCATTCTGGAGGATGATTCTCTTTATGTTTCGCAATCATTTGTTAAATGTCCATGGTGCGATGGTAATAACAATATTCATGACTTCGTCTTGGTGGTGGTTCATCACCGCATTCCATGGTGGTGGTACGTCCTCCATTACAAGTATAGCTTCCCAAATTTTCTCAACACTAGCATTTAGTGGTGGCATTCTTATCTCTTCCCATACCACTCGATTTCTTGGCCTTCCATGGTTATTCCTTTGTCCTCCATAAGTTTCTTGCATATGATCTAATCTCTAATTTTATTATTGTTGCCGATTTTGTAGTAGTTCCTTTCTCTATCAAACTCCTCCCCGATCTCGGCTTCCCATAGCTACTATTTTCTCACGTCCATCATCATTTCCGTTTTCCAGTTGCCCTTGCAGAAGTGGTCATCTTGAGTTTAAAAATTTTGGTAATAAACTTGCATTCAGCTGTTTGAACTTGTATTCGTAATCGGGTATGATTCCATTTCATTTGTCTTTCTTCCAAAGCAATGTATTCTTCTCAAGTTCTCGCAGCTAACCATCGTGAATCGTATTTTTAATTCTGAATATTTGAATGTACAACAAACTTGTTACGAGCAGGGCATTTACAAATGATAAAATGAGATATCTTTCCTCTACCCTTCCGCCATTTCACCGCACATTGTTCTCCATCTCATTGTCGATGTCTTAAACTCTACGCCAACTCTTTGTTTCAATCCGAATACATCTTCAATTCCCCGGTCGATGGAATTGTTACTTATATAAGCTCCCCAAGAAAATAGTTTGTAAATGGTTGAATGATGAGATTGTGTTTCTCGGTAATCCTTCAAACCATTTCAAAGGCTTCTCCAATTAAACTTGATGCGAAGTATTTGCACAATATGGCATCATGATTCTCCCATTGTAACATACATCTCATATAAGCCTTGATGTGTTGTACCGCCTGAGTTGTTCCATGAAAATGTTGGTTAATGCGGTGATTGCACTTAGGTGGTATTCTCCCATTTGTACTTCTATTGTGAAAGGAGTCTTGGCTTCTGCGATGGCTTCATCCAACCTGTCTTCTTCCTCCTTCCTTCTTACTGTGTAACAGTTTTCTCATTTCTGCTAGTTCTTTCAAGATTTGCTCATTTTCTCGTGGATTTGATTCGCTGGTCTTTTTTAGCTCGCCCCTCCGCCGCCTCTGTTCATGCCTGTTTTGACCTCTTGTTCACTATTTTCTTCTCTCCTTTCTTCTCACAGTTTCTTCTTCGTCTCTTTCATCAATTCGCACACCATTATATCTATTGTTCTCTCTTCCGGGTTCTCTATCAACTCTCCTCTCGTATCCTTCGTATTCTCCATTGGTATTCCCTGTTGATACGATCTTGTGCTCGCCTCCTCTCTCGGTTGTCGGATTATTTTGCCGGATTGCTTCTTCCAATTCTTGGTTTTCCACTTCATTCTTACTCTCTTCTCTCGCTGGCTAGCGTGTTTGTTCAAGATAATGTTTCTCAATGTCGTCCACGATCTCTTTTGCCTTCTCAATGCTTCTCTTCCATGTAGTATTGCTCTTCCTTCAAATTTGGATCATTTGGCCCCCAAATCGCCTAGTTCCCCGATTTTCTTCATTCCCGCTCATCTTGGAAATTCTTTCGGATGGGAATATAACGATCTTCTCCTCTCTTCTTTCATGATGTTAAGTGAGATTTTATGCTTCCTGCTGGTTTCTACCTTTGTAATTTCTGTTGGTAAAGCTCTCCTTCTTTCTTCCCTAGTCGATCTTGAACTCGATCTCGCAGTGCTTCTCGATCTTCTATTTTGTAATCTTATATTTTCCATTCTTAATTCATGATTCTGTCTTGTCAAGTTTGCTCGTTCTTCTGCCTCTAGTCGCCTCTCTTCATGTATCGTTTGTCTCAATGTTTCCCAATCTTTGTAAGTTCTTCATTTCTGGATTCATTTCTCCATTCATTCTTTGATCTTCTTCTCCTTGTCCATTGTTTACCAATTGTTGCTCTTCTTCCCTTTCATCCTCGAATCCGTCACTCCAAGTGTGCACACTTACTCATCGTAATCCACGCTTTCATTTGCTACCAGGTGGAATTAAAGCTGGACATGATTCTCTTCATCATTCCTTATATTCATCCTTGATTTGATTCTCCTCTTTCATTTCCTCGCTTTCTCCGTTAAGTCTTCCGCTTCTTCTCACCGGTTGTTCAAGTACATTTCTTCTTCTAGCCATTTCTCTTTTGGTAAATTTTTTTGAAAATTATCTCAAATTTCTTTCTTCTTAATTCTTTTCTTTTAATGCTTTGTTCAAAACCTCCATTCTAGGGCCAATATGTAAAGGTGAAATCCCACAATACACCCTCACTATATTTTGTTAAACTAATCCATTCAAAAGATAATAGATGAACAATTATGAATGTTTATTAATCGCTTTCTTGTATTCTTTACACAGAAAAGAGAATTACACTTAAGAACTTACAAAATTCTCTCTCTCTTCTCTCCTAATGACTTGCTCTCAATCCAAAAAGAACTCTCCTCTCTGGGCAGATTCACTCATCCCTTTATATATGTTAGTACATAGTGAATGATGACTAATTTGTCCCTTATTTCTGAAGTGCCTTGCGAAGTGTCGCAGCGCATTTAATATTCATATTCGCGACACTTCTTAACTTTCGCCAGATTTCATATCTTCCTATCGTCATCTAGTGCGTCATTTACATTTAATCCTCTGCGACTGACTCGCAGTGTTGTTATTCGTTGTTTTCGCGACTTGTTGTTGTGGCGATATTATGATCCTACAATGTTAATAGAAGAAGCTTTGATAAATGATGGAAATGAGGATCCTATTGCTCAAAATGAAGGAACCAATCCTCCATATGAAGAACCCGGAGCTCAAAACAATCGAGTAAACGTCCTATACTCTTCAAATTGCAAGAATGGTACTCCAAGTGGTGATTCATGGACACCATGCAACTACCAGAGTGAGGGTCGTTTGGTCGAGTATAATTAACTAACGACTTTTAATAGTCGTTAGGTATTTCGACATCCATAAACGCGACTCTAATTTTTCGTGATGAAAAATCGTCATTCATGTTCGAACAAACCGACGACTCTAAGATGCCTTTATGAAAAAATCGTCAAATAGCTATGAAAATATTGACATTTTTTTGTTTAGGTCATCTGAAATGCTTACTCAATATATTTATAACCCAAAGACTAAGATACATTTTTAGTCTCTGCAGCTATCACTCTAAGGGTCGTTAGTTTAGCAGCATCGCATAAACGCACGACCCTTTCGTATGATTGAGAGTCGTTATTACGTACGTCTCTAATATTGACGACTCATATATATATATATATATATATATATATATATATATATGTTTGATTTCATAGCAACATTTCATTGAATCCTAAAAGTCATACATGTTTCATAGGGTTAAACACAATACATGATAACGATGCACTTCAACACTCATTCAAAAGCATGTAATTATACATGGTTCCATGGAAGATAAAGTAGCACCGGTGTAACTCAAACTTTTTCCACGCAAGCACCTCATAGTATGCATACGCCTTCTTCATCTGAAAACGCAAAACGCAAACATACTTAGTTAGTATCTATCTATCAAAGCTTTGGATAAGTTTTACCTCTTGTTGAAATACTTACTCTTATAGTATTCATCATATCCTGAAGTCTTCCCTTACCGGGCCGTAAATTCTCTTTTCAAAACATCACACTCAATTTTATGGCTTTGAAGTGTTCCTTGACTTGTTTCAAAGACCTTGAGTTCCGATTTCGTCCAACGCCACAAAAACGATGAATACGCTGTTCCACCAAGCATCCGATGTTTCATCAATGTCTTTGTATAGACTTTCAAAGTGGTTTTATTCTTGTTTCCAAGCTCTTGTAATGGCAAGAGTTCTCTTGGAAGTATAGGGAGTCATTTTGTTTCTCTTATTTTCCTCTTGAATGATGAATAAATGAGAAGGAGAAGAGAAGGTTGATAATTATGGTGTTGGTAATGAAGAGGTGAGATATGGTCCTGCATTTATGAGAGTTCAGCTGCCAACCGCCTCAACCACATTTGGTAGAGTTCAATTCCCCAATAAATGTTGGTAGTATCTTATGTCGTTAATATTTAAAATTTTAAATCAAAAGCGACTCTTAGGAATCTGTTTCTATTAGGTCAGTCCGGTTGGACATATATAAGTGAAACGACTTTAGAAGAAAAATCTTGAATGGTATATATGTGTTAGTCCGTAGTCGTTAGTCTTTATGCTGAGTCGTCAAATATACCTAATGTGTTTCGGCAATCAACTTTTAGCATCGGCGACTCTTTTTCAATGCTCATATTTGTTTCACAAAAGTCGTTAATCACCAAAAATATTGGTTGACGATTTGGTATGGTGTCGGCCACCTTCTTAATATTGGTTGTGACCCTTATTTGGGATATTGTGTTGAACTAGTGTATTATTGAGTTGAAAAACGTACATGTGCTATGAAATAAAACATAAGGGAAAGACATATAATAGTTTAATACATTGAGCTAGTTCAATAAGTTTAATGTATCCAAATTAATTATATTCGTAATTGCCATTCAACTTCCTCCAAGAGAGTGTAGCAGTCCTCGTGCAAAAACTCATGGTCGTACCTTAATTGTGGATTAGGTCCGACCCATTGAATACTGGAAAAATAATTATTTTTCTATGTTAGTGTTGTTGAATAATAAAAACCAAATTAATAATTTATGATCAACGGCATATTGATTTACAAACTTACTCTACTCATGCGGTCTTCGTTTGGCATAGCGTCCTTTCGAGCTTTCAATTTGTTTCTCAAAGAATACGCAATCATTGTATAAATCAGCGTACCTTTCCTTTATCTCAAATGGAGCGTCCTCCTATTACGATTTCCGTTTAGTGCTTTAAAACCTTAAACACGTTTCCACCAAGCATTGGTGTTTTGATCATGCCCAAGGTAAGGCCCTCTTGTTGGGTCTTCATTCTTCGGTCACCCATTCCGCTTCCTCACCGAGGTGCTTTGTGAGAGGTGTGTGCTCGACAATAGCAACATCTTCTAGGTTATTGAACGGAGTTGGAGTCATTATTAGTGTTTGAAAGTGATGGGTGACTGACTTAGGATGATTGAAAGAGATGGGTGATTAAGTTTGGAATAGATAGGTCTCTATTTATAGCAAAATGTAATCAACGGCTACTTGTTTGTGAATAAAACCGTCACTTTTTTTCAAAAATAGCAATAATCGCTTCCTAGGAATCAAGCATATCTTTGATTTTGAGTTTCGCATTAACTTCATGTAGAGTCGGCATTGGTTATATATATAACCTAACGACTTCTAAATATGTATGGTAATCTGACTCGTCAAAGGTCAAACTTACGATTAATGTTTGAGAGTCGTTAATATGGTTTCTATAGAGTCGTTAATATTACTTTGAAAGAGTCGCCATTTTGGCATATAATATGTTGACGACCCTATGGTGATGGTTTTGTGCTTTGTTTTAGTTGGTAGTACGACAAAGCTCCCGAGACCAGTACCGTATCTACCATGGGTCCGGATACCTCCCAACACTATATGACTGATTTGGTACGTTTACCTTAATCTAATCGGTATATTTATATATTCAATTAATTTTATTAGTGATCACATTGTTGTCTAATGTAATTGTTTGCTCAATGTAGACATGGGTAACCAAGAATGACATTAAGGAATGGAAGCATCCCTAAGGCAAAAGAGAAGATGTGTGTGGTTGTTCAAAGTAGACACGCGATGCAACAAGATGGAAATGGTATGCGAGAGAGCGGGTAGAAGGGAGAAAGTCACAAAGACAAGAATTACAAGTATGGGAAGAAGACGACTAGGGTCTACCGCACAAAATCGAAGAAGTGTCAATGCCCGTTCAGATTGTTTTAAAAAAGACATCATGAAGCCGATGTATTCCGATTGTATAGTATTCCAAGCGGGCGTCACAACCATGATCCACCCACAAGTTTATAGTGGACACACTTTGCATATGCCTCGGTTAAAACCATATCGGATGGATAAAGTTAGGCGATGAAGGGATTTAGACCACTAAAGATCCTAAATGCAATAAGGGCGGAAGATATAAGGATAACTTGTCCACCATTTCCCACAATCAACGCCGCCAAAGCAACGATTAAGAGAACCGAATGGAATGGTAGGTTGATTATGCAACAATCGGAGTGGTTGTGAAACAATAAACTATGCCATGCAAACTAAGGTTTAGTCCGGATGAGAAAGTGACTCATATTTTTCTTGCACATCCAAGGATGATGGATTTGGCTCAGTGTTTTTACCGGTCCTCTTCAGATTGCACATATAAGACAAACAAATATAACATGCCGATGTTGAAACGTGGTAAGCCATACTTCGGATAAAAATTCATTCACCGTTTGCATGGTGCTTTATGGAAAAAGAAGAAATACCTGAATATGTTTGGCGTTGAACAAGTGAGGTTGATGTACCGTGGAGAAGAGACGCCGCAGTTATATTTACTTGGATAGGGGATTTGCAATAAATGAGTGCCGTCATTGCCATTTTCACTTGCTCAACAATTTCTTTGTACGTGGCACATCCAAACCAATATTTTTCTAATTGCAAGAATCAAATCCAAAAGATCCATACTAAGAAGGGTAATCAACGTTCTAAGGAGGAAGATGAGCGTTTAAGTAAACTTTCCAAAGAAGAGCGTGAGGAAGAGAAAAAGAAGGAAAAGGAAAATATGATGAAGAGGGGGATCTATGGAAAGTTTTTTGCGAGGATTGGGACAATTTGGCTCATTCAAAACAGAGGTTAGGTATTATGCTAACTTGCGTGTTTATTGATGTTTGGAGTCTTGATCATAAGAAGGTGGTTGATTATTGCCCGAATACATGGTTGAATCCTTGGAAGGAGAAGTTTGTTTATGCATGGACCAATAAATACAAGCACTACAAAAATGAGTCTACAAGTCTTGCAAAGGCGTCTCGGCCGTTTGAAGAAAATTTTGGATCAAAGAAGCGGTGGGAGTAGTTACGGTACAAGAAGCTATTCACGAGCACAGAGGATGACTTAGCCAAAAATAGTGGCACAGGATGGAGTTGAGTAAAGACCGTTTTTTGATGCACATAAGGGACAAAGCTTGTTATTCGGTTGGTAGCACACCAAGTATCATGGTGGGCAATTAACTATATGATGGATCGGCTTATAGATTTTAGAGCTAAAGCGGAGGCTGGAAAGGTGATGAAGACGGAGTGTAATTGTGTACAAACCGATGTTTGGCTCGCCCCTTGTAAACATAAACTTGCGGGTACAAAGAGTACATTCCTCTTGAAGATATCGATCCATTAAAAGCTAAACTATCATTCATCCCTAAGCCCACGGTTTGTCCGATGAAGAATTTGGAGACTTGGAGATTGGCCAAGGTATCAACGAAAAATACCGAAAAATGAATGTGCAGAAGACACATTTTGGTTGCTAACTGTGGCCGGCCGCCCGTAAGAGCTTGGGGTTTGAAGAAGAGCCAATCAAACAAAAACCGCCCGGAAGACCAACAAAAAAATGTCATTTAGAGAAACCGTTAACAATGACAAGGTACCGAGTAGAGAGACCGATCACGTCATGAGCATGTCCAGCGGAATATGATGAGTACGAAAAGTCTTTCATTCCTACGAAACGAGGTCGGCTTAAAGAGCAAGAAAAATGAAGATATGGATATTGTTGAGCATGCGGTCGACACCACAAAGCCAAACTAGTGGTATGTTGACGATAAGAGGAATCAAGGGTAATCCTAAGACACCTAGGGATTCACAAGGAAGACCACATCGTGTTGCTTACACTTTATACAAAGATATACCGACCAACTTCCTTACGTCATCTTAGATCACCTTATATCCACCGACGACGTTGATGGGGATGGGAATTGTGGTTACCATGTTGCAACGGAACAATTAGGGCATTTCGACAAGGCCGAAGCGAACTTAAGCTCACCAAATCGAATATGCAAGGAAAAAATGGAAAAAACTATTTGAGGACAAACAACTCTATTTGACAATGCTCATGGAAGGAGATCAAAAGGAGAGGGAATTGAAGTTTAGGGAGTTGGTTTCAAACGTGAAATGGAGGAAGGGGTCAAGAGGCCGACAGGAGTTTGGATGCAAATGCCTTTTATGGTAAACTTTAGCGGACATTCACTTGTGTGGTAATTGTATTCAAGAAAGGCTTCCCGAGCGTCTTGTATGTAATGCATTCCCTCAAGAACCCTAAAGATGTGACGCGCGATAAAGAAAAGGAGAATTGTAATGGCACATGTCAACAATAACCATTACATAGGTTTGAACATCTTTGAAGAATGTCCTTTACGGGTGGTCTATGGTGATTGGGAGACTACCAAGGAGGGACAAACCAAAGACGAGTTTGGAATGAACATGTGAATGGTTTGGAAGGAACACACAGTACAATGCTTTAACACGTTCACATGTGCGACTAAATGTGGAATGAGTGGTATTTTTTTCTCAAGTACAATGCATGAATACTTGGATGTTTGTATTATCACTAATCCTTAATGAATACAATGTGTTTTATCTTATGTTATCAACTTATCATTATAAACCTTTTTAAAAATTACTACTGATTTATTTAAACAATTCAAGATAACGGTACACTTACCTCATTAACTTGGATCGTTAGATAAGTATTCTTTTAGACCAACGACACTTGTTCTCCAAATATAACTTGGTCTCACATTATGTGTTGGCTGCAAGGGTCGTTAATGGGCCCCTTACAAATTAACTTAACTCTATGAATAACTTTATAGGGCTCAGAATAATCTATTCACAAGCTAACGATTACACACCAAAAAAAAAAAAAGGGTCTCCCGAATGTTTTGTAAATTATGGGTCACATATTACTATAACAAGAAACGAATCGACTCGAATTACATATATGAGTCGTTTGATTTCTAAAACTATAACCTAACGACTCCATACATATACCTTCAACGGGTCTTTTTGGAGATACCACCCCAAAAAAATGACCGTTGGGGTATTTCGTATATAAAGATTCGACCAAAGATCCATTTTAATAGAACTTAAAACAATCAAAGTTTATCATTTTTCAATGGCAAGTTCATCATCAACTGCCAATTCAATTGAAAGCATACTTAGAAGATGCAAGCGACCAACAAAATCAATATTGGCAATGGAAGAGATACGCAAAAGAAGCATGCGACCTACAAAAAAACAATACACTTTCACGCCATATCTCATGAAGGAAGAAAAGAGATGCGCGAGGCCAAAAAAGAGCCAAGAACAATCCCATCTCCGGGAAGTATTCAAGCAAGTCGAGGAAGAGATCGAATGGGTTAAAAATTATTACATCACAAAGATCTTCCCGAAGAACATCAACATGGGAGTATATTTTGGACTCAAGTTGGTTGAGTCCTTTCACTAATTACAATAAGAAACAGCGCTATGATTATCTACCATTCTATATTCGTGATAGACAATTCACGCTATAAGATTGTGTACTAAGTATAACGAAGTTTCTGCTGAGGAACAAAGGATAAAGGTGCACCCAAGCCGCATATACCAAACGGAGAGGAGAGCATGATTTCATCAAGCCGCACGGTAGTTGCCTTCTCGCACAATCTAAAAGGACACATGTAATGCAACTTTGATGTAAAGTTATTTCCTTTAATAACAGATGTCAATTTTGTACAACCTATAAGTTTGCAAACAAACCCATGTACCTCAACTTTTATAATTTGCCACCCGACGAATTCTGGGGACATACAATTGATGACTCGTGTTTTTTTTTTTTTCTCAAGCACTTTGAAAGGTTTTAGACAGACACTTGTTTCATAGTTACAGTAAAGAAGTCATTAATTGTAAAGAGAATAGAATCGCCAAAATAGTAGCCGTTAAACTTTAAAATTTTTGGAACGATCCTTTCAAAAATTTAGGCAGAGTGGTATTTGGGTTCACTGCGAGTCGCTTGTATGCAAGTACTTGTGTCACTTACTATAAACCGATATTATTTCCTCAGTTATGAGTCGCTGCCTGCGAAAACAATCCTGATTTACTTAATTACATAATTAGAGTCGTCACCTCGCAAACATTGATGCCACTCAAAATAAAGCAAGTTGTTACATTCTCCAAATTTTCACATCAAAAACATATAAGCACAACAACTTCTAAACAACATGCTTAATTGTTAGGAAACCCAATCCACAAAATATATCGATAGTATGAACTAAAATACATAAGTTGCATCTAAGAACGACGTAGTTAAAGCCTATAAAACTAAAAGACATAAGTTGTAGATGTTAAACCATACACTTTAAAGTTCTAGACATAAGTTCATCTCACTCACTACTACCACTCTCGAACCTCGACCTCCGCCTTGACCTTCCATGACCCACCCGACTTGGATGATGTACGACTTTTCTTTGAAGGACCTTGTCCAGACTCCCCTTTGAGAACCACCTTCTTCTCCTGCATACTTGATCAACCCCATCTCCCTTTGTGCACGTTCTATGCAAGTTGGCTAGTCAGTTCTCCTTGTCCTCTTATATTGCTTTTCCGTATCAGCAAAACATTTTTTTGCTTGTGGATTTTCAATGTGTTGGCAGACTCAGCTGCACCGACGACTTTGCCAGTGTTCTATCACTTCTCCTTGCTCGGCTTTGCAACAAATGACTTCATAAAATCTTCATCCGCTCTCTATTTGCATTCAAATACCGATTATGATTAAAATAATTAAAACAACTTTATGTAAATGATTAACAGAATCTCAAAATAAGTACTTACCACAAGCTTAAGAATGGAAGAGTCATCTCTAGTGCTCAGCCAGGCTAAGCAGCTAAGATGCTTTGTTACTTCTCCTACCCGTAGTCCGATCAATCCTTATCACTCGACCGTGGGAAACCCTTCATACCATGGCATGTAATCCCCGGTTACCTCATGACCTTCATTAACAGCTTCCCACTAAGAGATTTCTACCCTACTAGTATCCAAATGCCTATTATTCCAATGTCCACCTTAGGCTCGGGTTTATAAGCAACAACCAACGCCTTTTGTCCGCCTTCCATTTCTTTAATTTATATTTGAACTGGTGGTACATAATCGTCATCGGTGAATCTTGAATGTACTTCAAGCCGACGCATTATCTCATGTGGATTGTACATTGAATACCCATAAGGGTAAAACAGAGGGCCATGGTAATATGCAAGATCTTGCAATCCTTCTACTCTAACCTCCTTGTAGGGATCAAAGGTTACCTCTTTGGTCAGCCACGTTGTCCAATCTTTGACGCATGGCTAGCAACTTCAACTTCTAGCGCTCTCCTTATCCCGAGCTCCAGAGTACTTGTATCGGGTTCCTCTTGGTTTAGTATTGTTCCATGTTGATCAAATGATGCTTCTATCGCTTTGATCAATGAGGGGAAATGCTCGTAAATCCACACCCGAAATAAAGATCAAAACAATAAAAATAATGCCAATTCTAAAAATATAGAACAACAAAATTACGTAACAATCGAACAAATTTAATAACTCAAATTACTCAAGTAAAGCCAAATTCCCGCTCATTTGAGAAGTTCTTTCCTGGATGCCTTTGCTAGCCGAGCGCTCAAATGTGCTACTATGGCAACCTCTCACTAATACTTACTCACCTCATCCAAGGGATCCAAAAGTTAAGAAGGTTGACGCTGACTCGCTTTCTTTGCTATCGAAATATAACCAAGCAAGGACATACAAAAGTAGGCGGCCGCCGTCGCACGAACTTCAAAATCGATACGGTCATTCATTGTCTCCGTCCTTCGCAAGTGACCCTCACATATTTCTAATCTCAACAAGTTTAAACTCTTTCTTTGGGTACTTCTTTCCTCATCACAAAGAGGCCACTGCGCTCTCTTTTCATCCCATCCAAACAACTTCTCCGCCAATGCATAAATTTTTCCCACTCTAGGCTTTTCTTGAACTTGTCTTCCGTGGATTTTCCTCAACGTGCAATCCTAGAATCTTTCTCGCTCTTCGAATCAATGCCATCTCACCAAATGGGAATTGAATGTATCGACTTCTGCCAGAAACCTCTCAAGAAACATGACACTGCAGCCTTTGTCATATGCAATCACCGTAGTTTTCAACGGCAGATACAAACTCGAAGTTTTCAACGATGGCTCTCACTTTGACATTCACCCGCTAGGGCCATTTTTTCATCTTTGCATAAGAAGATTGGTGTCTAAAAAGACGTGTCGATTCTTATGATCCTACGAAACACAAACAAATTGAATTAAAACATAAGAAATTAAATATCAAACAAATCAAATGAAAAGCAAAGTTGAGATTTATTACAATTGTCTCATTGATGGTAATGGCCCACTGAAACTATCATATCCGAATAGAACTTGCCGCCATCTTTAGGTTCACCTCTAGCTTTCCCACTGCGTAATGAGTAAGCCAGAAACATGTGGTGTGGAACTGTGTCGCGCGCTTGGTTTAACTGGGACTTTCTTCTTCTGGCTGTGGCTGGCCTCCTCCTCCCTCAATCTCCTCCTCCTCCTCCTCATCATCATCACTCGCTACCATACCATCATTTACTTCCTTACCATTTCCCCCATTACCATCATCCTCATCATCCTCTTCATCACCGCATCACCACCATTTCCATCCTCATCCTCATCCTCATCATTACCTTGATCCCCTCTTCCTCAATCTCTCGCACCCACTAACACTTATTCAATCTATCACCACCATCACCACCATATCCCCTCCATCACCACCATTACCTTGATCACCATCCTCCTATCATCAAAAGTCGCATATTGACCTACTAAATGAAGTTCTTTTTATGCTCCGCTACTTCTTCTTCTTCGCGCTTAGGGTTGTAGATACAGTAATGTATGTTGAAGAGGACGAGATAGAGGATTCAAATACATGGTTCTCTCTGGCCTTGATGATTAATAGCATACTCACTGTGTTTTTCCTCGTAATAGACCCGCATTTAGGTATTTTTGGTTCCGGGAGTGCCTGGATGGAGGATAACTCAAGATATTCTTATCCTTTTTATTCTTGTTATCAAAGGCTAACAACAAAATATGTAAGAGTCAGAAAGTTGAGATTATAAAAACAAACGACTCTAACAAAAAAACATACTGACTAAAACAAAACCAAACGATTCTAAGCAATAAAAACGACTTTTTCATGCTTCAACGATTTTCAGCTAATCTTAACGATGTAAGCAAATTTTTGAAACGACTCTTCCTATTTTTAAGACAAGCACTAACAACATATGGGTGGTGTAGAGTCGTTCAGTTAGATAGTTGGTCGTCCACAAAAATCGTTAACCTAATCATACTATGTGGACGATCTTTTTCATTTATTGGAACAGAGGGGCTTTGGAAAATTACTGGTCGCTCATTTATAGATAGGGTCGCCCAAATATATTGAACAGTAGTCGCTATTCACCTAAATAATTGGTTAACGATTTCAACGTGCACGTCTACAAAATCGTTAACATAATAAATTTAGGTTAATTCATTCAATCAAATTTAAAAAATATGCAAGAATCGCTTAATCCACTCACACTCATGGTTGACGATTTCTCCAAAGTACAACGGCATATCAAAATCGCTTACCAAATATGAAAAATCGTTGAACAAATGATGAAAAAATCATTAGATATTCAAATCTTGCATGATGAACGACTTCCATTCCGGGAGAAATCAATTTCTCCGATTCAAACCCTACTTTTGAGCAGAACATCAAATCTCAACTAAAACCCAAGTTTGAGTAGGTGTTTTAAAGGACATACCTTCTAATTGAGTCATTTGTTTGTCCTGAGGTTTTGATTTCTTACTTGAACTCGAACACTCCTTCACGCTTCGACTGTGATCAACGAGATCGACAATTTGACTAGCTAGTCTCAAGTCTCCGCTTGTAGTACGCGCCATGTTTGTAGAAGAAGTTAATCGTCGATTAAAGTTTTCGTGATCGACGTATGAATCTGGATGATTTTTTTTTCAAAGTAAATATGTGCATGGAAGAACCGAGAGGGAGGGGAGAGTAGAAGAAGAAGAAGGGCTCACTGATAAAATCGAAATGGGGCTTAGTTTAATGTTAATAGGATTTTAGGTTAATTCTTGTGGGGAAGGGTATAATAGTATTTCATCCCTATTTTGAAGCCTCCTAAAATTTTGGGAGTGGGTATAAAATTTTTAAGGCCCCCAATTATTTTTTAGGCCCCAATTAATCGCTGCTAAATAAAGATCACAGCAGCAAGTGAGGGTAATTTACGAATTGGGTGAGGTAAGACTAAAGATAAGATCGTTGCATCCAGATTTGGGTTAGTAACAAAGCCAGACCCGGGCTTCATATACCCGACCCTCACCGGCGCCAACCTCTCAAGATAGTAGAAACTAGTTTTTCACTGCCAGGCAAGCATGCACGGTCTGGGTTCTCGATTATGAAATATAAGATGTTTTAAAACTCGATTTCTCACAAAACATTCGGAGCAATCCAATCACCTTTTTAAAATTAATAATAGGTTTTAAATAAAACTCATAAAAAATTAATCCAATAAAAGAAAAAGTAATTAAAGTGTCATGGATTTTGTAGTCAAAAAATCAACAAATACTACTGATAATTATTAGAGCTTTATAAATTGCTAAATGTTATGTCGCCTCCAAACTTTCTTCAAATCTCCGTATTTATTAAATATTTCCATATTAAGGTAAGATCATCACGGAGAAGTGTTTGATTATGTCACGAGAGTTTGTTGGTACTTTATTAAGGTAAGATCAACATCGATCAGCTGATTTGATTTCTTCAAAACTTAATGACTTTCTTGGTTTTCCATTCCTTTGCCACATACAAATCTACAAAATAATTTTACATGGAAATTATGAACAATGAAACATATGTAAAAAAAATTATATATAAAGCGAGTGTATTTAAGGTGGTCGTGCCTCTCTCGACTCACTCACATCTATGCCTTCTCTTCTAAACGTGAATTATAATATCTTATGTATTTTAAAGAACGCGTAAATGCTTAGGATATAAAAGAGAATTGGGGATATAAGAAAGGACAAAAACTGATCCATATATCAATTCGGGTCACCCCTTATCTAAGTATTTTTAAATCCTAATCTACCCCTCATTAATCAAAGCTTAGTGGTTAATAATAATTAGTAAAAATCTTAAGTATTTGTTAAATGATTAGTGTGTAGCTTGTATTTGGTGAATGAGATGAGAGTAGAAAGATGGAAAAAAATTTAGAGGGAACTTTTTGTGAAAGTGAGTAGGATGATTCATAAGAGAGAATTGCTAAGAGGTTGAAAATTTGATATTTTTTCCTTAATCCACCATTGTTGGTAACTGAAATAGCTCGGGCTGGGCATTGCATTCGAACCAAACAACCATGCCAAAGCATTTGTTGGAAATTTTCTATAAATTGCTCTGCTACTATCCTGGGGTTCTGGGGCGAAAGCACAGCTATCCGGCTGTAACGGCCTACTTCCTAGACGCTGATCTGATGTTCGAGCATGCCGAACTATTTTCCGCATGGTTTTGCTTAAATTTCTATGCTTTAACATGATGAGAAGTATCCAGAAACTTCAAAAATTTCACTTGACTACCTAAGATTGATAGATTTATCGAGCATGCCGACACCATTTTTCTAGCATGGTTCTTCACCAATTCCGCATGGTCATCACTTCCGGCCGATGTAAAAATATTCCGTTTTGAGTTTTTCTCGTTTTAACCAGCCCACTTCCCAGCACAAGTAGTTAATTCTCTGAGCATGCCAATACCGATTTCCTCATATAGTATGTTGTCTTAAATTTCTATGCCTGCACATGATGAAAAGTATCCAGAAACTTCAAATTTTTTTCACTTGACTACCTGAGATTGATAGGATTTCTATCGAGCATGCCGCTATACTTAGTTACGGCATTGAATGTTAGTTACCAACCATGCCTAAGACTCAGCTTTCTTGCATGGTCTTCTATCAATTCCGGCATGGTCTTTATCACTTGCAACATGATCTTCATCACTTCCGAATTCAAAAAAAATTTGTTTCCAAAGTGAGGAGCCTACAGAGAAGGAGAAGAGAATTTGAAAGAGAGTGGGAGAGTTTAGAATTTGAAAGGAATGGGGAATATTTGGGTTTCAAAGCTCTCCAACCCTCAAAGTGATTAATAAGAAGTGGAGAGTTGAAATGGGGATATGATTTTGTTTTTGATTTTAAGTTTTTTAATTTTTATTTTGAGGGAAGGGTATTTTAGTATTTTCATACCCAGAAATCACTCCTTAGGGCACACCATGGGTTGGGAGAAGTAATCAATATCCCCCACTTCCTTTTATATCCCCCACTCTCTGCTCATTTTAAACTCATAAATGTATTGGGTTCTATGCCTAATAGTTTATACAATCATCGATATGTGCTTGTAAATTCCAATCCATTAAAAAGAATATGTGTTTTGCTTCAACGCAATAAAATATTTTGGATTAAAATAAAGTATTTATTTATTAATTGAGTCGGCTTATACTAGATATTTTGTGTATGTATGACTAAACAATATGTACATAGAGAGTCTAAAGGTCACATAAAATTATAAAATTATAGGATGTCAACGCACGTAATATAAATCAATTATGCATTGCTTGAATGATTG